>JAQFVV010006214.1:7566399-8277177 GCA_028023455.1 Epiperipatus broadwayi | reverse complement strand
CATTATAAACATTTTTTCTTTTAAAAATGCCAAAAAAAAGTTCTTTTCTTTTTTTTTTTTAAGAAAATAAAAACTTAACTTTTTTTTTCCGTTGCTATCTGTTCAAAATCCCGGTCTCTTCTCCTCAACATCGTCTGCTTTTCTTTTCAATTGTAAAAAGAACCGCTCTTTCATCACATGATTGCTAAAAACTTATTATAAACTTGATATAAAAAAAAATCAATTTACAAAATGTTATTATATTTATTTCATTTGTATTATTCTAATTCGATCATCTAACAAGACTTTAAACTTCACATAAATTTTAATCTTTAATTTTGTTCATTTTATCAGTCAATTAGTATTTTATTTATTAATAAAATTAAATTAATAAAAAAAATAGAAAAATGATTAATTTCTACCAATAAACGAACACATTAGTTTATATGCATACGTTTATCTGCACATATATATGTGCACCATGTAAACAAACAATTTATTTGCTTACTCCCAATAGATAAAATAAAAAAAATTAATATTTCAACACATTAGTCTATCTTATAAGCTTACAAATGGATATATCACATTTGTATTTAAGTATGCAGGATATTTTACTTCAAACACGTTGGTTTATCTGCACGTCTCTATGTAGATATACTACCTTTATATAAGCCAGCAGATAAGATCTTTAATTTTCTTGGTCTGAATTCAAATATTGAAGAAGACATTGGGTCAGGTCTGTAGACCTGTTGTAAGCAATCTCTTACAACACCACTACCTTAAACAGGTAAAATTTTGCACTAGATTTCAAATTTTAGCTCTAACAAGTACGATAAGTATGCATGTTTACTTTGGGTTTGGTGAAGGGTTGTTACATTAATTACCTTACTTTCTAACATTTCTTTTCCTACATTTTTTTTGTACCAGCTGGTTTTGTTAAGTTCAGATAGTGTGCTGGATTAGAGCTTTGATGGTTTATACTTGAGGCATAACCAAGAATGTGTCTCTGTTACAGAAGGCACATGAAATCATTTATTTGCTATTCTTATCCATGCTCCTTTGAGACTTATTGGACTTTGAAGATCCAGTCAAATATAAAAACATGTTTGCTTAAGTTAGCCTCTAGATATTCCCATACTTGCATTTATGCATTACTTGGGCAATACCCTCATCAAACTTAATATCCCTAATCCTGTACTATGTATATGCATTTATGCACATATACATATTTTTATTATTATTATACATTGCACGTCTATTATCACAAAGTTTACCCTTTTTTTTTTTAGTTTATACTCTCAGCTATGATAAAAAGAATTCTTTCTTGATATTATCCTACATAATTACTAACATCCAAAAAAAGGCTTCAAGATTCGAGCATTATATGTGCCACGAATCTCTCCTTGATTTACCCAAAATGCATTGGGACCTGACTGCTTGACTATGGTATATGGTCCCTCATACGTATTGCTAAACTTATGGTATTTACCTTCCTGCGGTTTACTGGGATGCAGAGTTTTTATTAGCACTCTGTCTCCAATTTTGAATTTATATTTGGACTTTTTTATTTTTTTATTTCTATGATTGGCTTTCCTAGCAAGTCGCTCGCGAGCTTGCAATATGTCCTTATCTTTGTCTATGGTTATTTTTGTGGCCACTGGTTTATAACTTTTAAATAGCACAGGTGTAATTTGGTCGAAATGTAGTCGGATTGGTGTGAATCCGGTTGACTCATTCACACTCCAATTAATGTACTTGACAACCTGTTTGGTCTGCTTAACCCATCCTAGGTCCTAAACAAACATCCAAGTTCCTGCATGACGTGTCCACATGGGTTCAACTGAGGATTCCTAATGAAGGTCAACACATGCTTGATCCCTGATTTTCCTACCCATTTCTTCCGTTCCTTGGATAGGAAAGGAGTACCATGATCCGTTAAAATGATCCCAGGCTTTCCTATCATCGGGAATTGGTGTCCAATACTTTGATCGTATGTTTAGTATTGGCTTGGAGTATTGGGTAAGCAGCGACATATTTGGAAAAGAGATCATAGGTGACTAAATGGGGGCAATGGCCCATAATAGTCAATCGCTAAGATCTCGCCTGGTCTTTCTGGTATTATTGAATTTATCGAGTTGATATAATTTTGGTTTACTGGCTTGGTTCTCAAACAAGTTAAACAGTCTTTGAGTGACTTCAAGACATCCTTGTACATTTTCGGCCAGTAAAACCAATTTTTAAGTGTGTGATCTGTCTTGTGGGCACCATAATGCCCATACAGACAGTGGACGTACTTTATGAGTGGGTGTCTTAGAAGTGTTGGTATGACTACCCTCCACTCATCTGCATCACAATCAATTCTATATTGCAAGACCTGTTGTTCAATTTTAAATTGATCAATATCATTAGTTACATTCAAAACTTCCACCCCTGACAAAACTCTCATGATTGGGTTTAATTCTGGGTCATTGATTTGTAACTCGGGTAAGTTTTCCAACTCATTCTCTACATTACTATCAGCCATACTATTGACATTCATAATGTAGGCATTGTCTACCAATAAATGATTTTATTCTGACCTACATGGGTTTCGACTTAGCACACCAGCTACGACATTCTTGGATCCTTTGCAATATTGTACAGTGTAATTGAATTCCTGTAGCAGCAAACTCCATCTGACTAGACAACTATTAGTCAAATGGCTGTGGTTCATGAATTCAAGGCTTTTGTGATCAGTGATCACTATTACCTCTGATCCAAGTAGCATCTGTCAAAATTTTTGGAAGGCCCTCACTATTGCTAGTGCTTCCTTCTCAGTAACCATATAATTAATCTCTGGACCTTTCAGGAGCCGGCTAATAAAATAGAGGACCCAGGTTGGCCATCCTCCTGGATTTGGGATAAAGTTACCCCCAATCCGAAACCACTACTATCTGTTTGGACAATGAATGGTTTATTAAAATCAGGGAAGCTAACATGGTTTGCTCTAAGAACCCTGTTTTAATATTCTCAAATGCTCGGTCCTGTTCTTCAGTCCATTTTCATCGTTCATCTTTTCTAATAAGTTTTAGCAATGGTTCCATGTGGTTGGCGAACTTCTTGTAGAAACGGTTGTAAAAATTACATAAGCCTAAAAATGATCTAATTTGCTTCTTATTAATTGGTTTGGGGAAGTTTTGAATGGCACTGATTTTCTCTGGATGGGGCCTTATCCCATTGCAACCAATGATATGACTTAGGAAGACTACCTGGTTAGAAACTAAGATACTCTTCTTGAAGTTTATTTTGATTCCCTTTTTGTAGCACTCTATACTGCCTTCCGATATGAGGGTATTACATACCAGTTTAATAGGATGCCATTTGGATTGATCAATAGTGGTGCTGGTCTGATTAGATGCATGGATAAGACCCTATCTTCTGAGATTAGACACATCCTAACAATGTATGTGGATGATGTAATTATTGCATCAACCACAATCGAGGAACACCTTTGACATCTTGCTATGTTTTTTGAAGAGTCAAAGGTGTTCCTCGATTGTGGTTGATGCAATAATTACATCATCTACATACATTGTTAGGATCTGTTTAATCTCAGAAGATAGGGTCTTATCCATGCATCTAATCAGACCAGCACCACTATTGATCAATCCAAATGGCATCCTATTAAACTGGTATGTAATACCCTCATATAGGAAGGCAGTATATTGGCAATCTTCAGAATGAAGTTCAATCTGCCAATAACTGGAGGTCAAATCAAAGGTGGACAATACCTTCTTATTTCCAAATCTCACAAACAATTCATGAATGGGCGGTGGAATGTTCCTGTCAGGGACAGTAATTTTGTTCAATTGCCTCACATCTAAACAAAATCTCATCGACCCATCTCTCTTCTTCACCGTCACAACTGGATTACAGAATGGTGAAGAGCATTTGGAAATGATACCCCAATCCAGCATTTTATTTATCTGCTTGGATATTTGTTCTCGATATTGGTATGGAATAGGATACGATCTGGATTGAAATGGTTGGTCATGCACTAATTTAATTCTTTGCTGGAATCCCTCTATCACTCCTGGTATCTCTGAGAATATCAGCCTAAATTCCATTATAACAGATCGCAATTTAAGTACATTCTCGCTTTCAAGCAAGTTGGACTCTGCAAGTTTATCATTTACGAGCGCTTCTGGGATACTAGGTGTAATACAATCAACCTCAATTAGATCATATCTTGAAAGTAATGCCATCTCCAAGACCTCATCATTTACTCTAATTGTTCTACTGGAGAAATCAATAACACAGGTGTTCATATGAAGGAAGTCTGCCCCAAGAATAACATCATGGATTAAACCATTGAGTATCATGGTTGTTTGGCCTACTTCAATCTTAACCCAGATATGTTTCTGAGCTAACTTGGCCTTTTTGCTGTTGGCCATGGTAACTTGAATAGATTTCAGTGGCAGAATTTTGATATTAGGGTTTTTTATTCTGAAAAACTTTATCTGACACTACTGAAATCTGCTACCAGAATCTAATAGTGCCTTAACCAGCAGACCCTCAAACAAAACCTCTATCATGGTGCAGCTTTGTAAAGTGAAGTTAGGTACTTTATCATCCCATGAACACATCATGTTAGTGATCTCTCTATAAGGAGTCAGTTGCATGTCCCTCGGGGTATTTTTGGTGTCTTGAGGTGAGGAACATAACCTCAAGTACCCTGCTAGTTTGGTTGCTTTTGGTTTTTGAGTGTATAGTTACTACACCCCAGTTTTGGAAATTTTCCTGGACTATTAGAAGGGCTTATTTGTGCTTTGCCATAATTAGGCCGGTCCCTTTTTGGTGACCATGTACTTTGAGAATTATTTGGCATGGCTTTACCCTTCCAATGATTAGGATCGTTATTTTTCCATTTTCAGTAAAATATCGCATTTATCGCTGTATCTTCTTTACTTTTTTCAGGAACTCTAGTAGACAAGCTGAGATTATTCATGTCAATACTAGTTAATAACTCTGCTACCTGCTCTATATTTACTGCATTTGTGCACAATAGTGACTGCTCTATCCTCAATAGAAGATTCTTTTTCACAATTCTTATGATCTCACTTTCGTTGAAATGATAAGTATTTAAGGTACATAATTTCGTAACCTGCCGTCTGAAAAATTTAGTTAATGTTTCTCCAGGTACTGATTTATACTTCTCCTGAAACATTTGATACAGTATAGCTTCCTGTCTGTCCCTATTCCAGAAGTTCCTAGTCAGTAAAGTTTTATAATCATCAAAGGTAGATGGTGTCTGAAATAGAGATTCCCACCACATCAAGGTATCTCCTTGCATGTGGCTGTAGGCAATTATTATCTTCTCACCCTCAGACAAATTCCTATTTACAGAAAAATACAAGTTTAAACTTCGTAAATGTTCTATTGCTGCTTCATTTGGGGCTCCTTTAAACACCTTCAACTTAACAAACTGATTAATTGCATTCATCTGTGTGGAAGGTGTATGAATCTTCATAATTCCCAAAGCATCCTTTTGTGGATTCATCATATATGAGTTTGATATGTTTTTGGAAGTGTCCTCTAAATGAACATTGTGGAGGCCATCATCCTCTCCAGTTAAGACATAAGATGGGAGAGTGGATTCCACATAATGGTTGCTCACTCTTTGTGGATCCTTAACAGCTACTTCCAAATGATTCTAATTAGTTTGTTGCGTTATACGTGTTAGTAATCTTGGGTCCCCTTGAGATCCCCCTATTGAATGTCTTCGATTCATGGACTCATCCATTCTATCAGCCTGACCCCATATTTCAGCCATACTTTCAGTGAGTTCCTCCAGTCTATTTTGGTGTATAGCAGTTAGTTTCCAAAGACGTTAATTTGTTTGCAAATTGGTCCAACCGTTGATTCAATATATCCTCAACCCCATTGGGTATTTCACCTTCTTTATCCCGTACAGTCGAAAGATGAGCCAATTTGGCATGAATGGCTTGAATTTCCTCTTTGATTTCACTTTCTTGCTTCTCTTGACTCTTCTTTATGTCTTCCCTGAAAGTTTCGTGGGTCTTATAAACTTCTTTAAATTTGGTACCCAGCTGAATTACAATACTATATGTTAAAACCGTATACCGGTCACCACACTGTATAATTCTTTCATCCATCTCTTCTTTCATTTTAACCATCCCTTGCTTTAGTTCAATGCTGTCGTTTTGTACATTTCCGAATCCTAAAGATAATTGTTCCATATTCTTATTCAGCTTTTCCTCAACTTCCTCCATTTCTGCTTTTTTTCTTGCTTCTACCTTATTCACATCACTTTTCAATTCTTCTCTCAAAAGACATACATCTTCTTTCAGTTCTGTTTCCAGCTTGTTCACAATATCTCTAGTTGCCATACTTTCTAATTTCACATTCATATCTTCCCTCATGGCATCCACTTTATTGCACATACTAGCAGTTATCCTTGCCTCTATACTATTCATGTTTGATTCTAAACTAGCATTTATTCTCGCCTCCATACTATTGATATCTGTTTTCATATCATTGATATCAGTTTTCACTTCTGTTTTCATACCATCCATCTTTGCCATCATGCTGTTCATTTCTGCTTTCATTTCTCAAAGCATTTGCATGGTGGTCATATTTTCAATATCATATACTGCTTTACTCTCAAGTGCTGTAGCAATCTGATCAGTGAGGACTTCTTGGGTTTGTAAAGCTCCCTGGCTTTCTTCCAGTCTCTGTGATTCATTCTCATCAATCATAGACCCCCCAGGAGTTTGGATCAATAAAGACCCCTCCCATAACTATTATCAATATCACTCTCTCCTTCCACAACACCAGTATCTAATATCTCTTCCATCAAATTGATACTCTTACTTTTCAATAATAATCCACTTCTCAATAACATGTATCCAAAATACCTATTCAAAATAACTTTATACTTATTAATATTTAAATACAATGCTGCAGGACTCCTAACCACTCCATGTCATCACCTAACTATTGAATGTCTATTTTTTTTAAACTGGCGTTTAAGCTTGCCTAATTCATCTAACTTTAATTTTACTTATTAATTCTTTACTTACAAGTTGATCCCCATTTGTTCATTTCATCACATGTTAATCTCTATTTGTTCATTTCATCACATGCTACATCCATCATTTACTCTTAATGTTATTTATTTATTTTATTATTTTTTTTGACAAGAATTTTAAATTTCCAAAAAAAATAATTGATAGATCTGTTCATCATCATTCCTACTGGTCTTATATAAAAGAGTATGTCCAATATGGATTTAAGATTTAAAGATTAAGGGTAAAATAAAAAAAACATTAAAAAAAAAATTTTTTTTTTTTTAAATTTCAGTCTAATGGCTGAACCTCCCTTGCATCTAAACTTGTTCAGGCCTAAACGTTTTAGGAGCCAGATGTAACAGGATGACTCTATCAACCTTACCTGCCATACCCTGTTGTGGCACCAGGTACAATGGACGACCATACACAGATGTCCCAGTCCAAAATACACTTGGATTACCTTTATCACCTGCAACATCTCCATGCCTAACACATTGTGCACCAGATATAATGGAACCCAATACCCCAAAATTAATGGTGCCAGATATACTCGAACAAGTTACACCCTATAATGACACGAATATAACTAAGTAGTTGGATAACTTGGATGAAATGTGTCAACCCAACCACAACAAGTCATATACTAAATTCGTGATTTTACAATAATTTGGGTGTCAGATGTTATAGAATTATCAATGGCATGTAATAAAGGGAGCACATCTCACTACTATCAGATCTGAGCCTTCAAATAGGATGCTAGAGAGGTCACCATGAAATGCCCAGTTCCAAATCGCATCTATTTCAATATACTATCTTAGAATCTGCTTAAAAGTGTTTCACTGTAACCTAGAGCAGCGCATATTCATACATCTCCCTTTTTAAGCCCCATTACACCACAGAGTTCGAACTCAGGGAGTTCTTATAATCAACTCTCTTCAGGGATGGACCTACTCAATTTTAAATGAATTAGGCTTATGTATAAGCATAGTTATAGGAAAATACTGATGATGATCAATTATTTGTTAAAGCAATATTTAATGATGATGATCATCATCAAACCTATAGTAATGTAAAAGCATCATGTGATGATGATGATCATCAAACCTATAGTAATGTAAAAGCATCATGTGATGATGATGATCATCAAACCTATAGTAATGTAAAAGCATGTGATGATGATGATGAACATCTGTTGGTATAAATGCATAGTGATGGTGGTGATGACCAAACAGAGATCAGATTGATTTAAACAACTAATTTATTAACAACATATATAAAAAATATAACTATTTACAAGCAAGAAATAATAAGACAGATTAATATTTATTATAAAAAAAAAAAAACTAATGGTTTCTTTATCATCTTGGTGACTCCATACAAGAAACAAAAATGCAATAGTCGACTCATATTAGATACAACATTATTCTCTGATTCATTAAATATATATATAACACAAGATAAAGAAAATCATAATAAAAGTTCATTACTTATAAAATTACCCCATTAAAATAACTGTTACAATATTTATAAGTTAAATTACATATATTATCATTATGACTGCCCACTCCCATTTATCTATATGTAGGTTAAGGTTATGGTAGAAATTAATGATAGCTAAAGACCATTTATTCGGAAGGATTAGTCGTATATTCAGAATAAATAAAACTACAAGAAAAGATTAGTAACATTGATTAGTATATTGTCTCAAAGTCTTACTCTCAATATTATATGTATAAATCTTACTTGAGATGAGATCACCTGGATGGGTTATTGTTGACTTCTAGAGGAATCTAAAAATTTACTTTATTAAAAAAAAAAGATGTATATATATATATATTAATTAAAGAGAATTCCCTTTTGAATTTATATCAACAAAAGATTTTTCCATCCATTTGTTCACTTTAAGTTGTAGTTGATCGAATTAGGGAAAAAAAAAAAAATTTTAAGCACTCAATAAAAAAAAAACAATACATACTTTCAATTAGAAAATTACAAAAGCAAAAAAAAAAAAAAATATCACTCATCACGTGAATCCAATATATAGTTTATCTAAATTACAGCAAGCGTTCATTCAAAGAAGATGCCCATGTCCATGTCTAAAAATTCCAGTTTATCCGCTCTGTTATTTTTATTTATACATTCCTGATCATATGAATCCATGGAAAAATGTTTGTGTACCAGCATTTTCCAAAATAACATTCTGAGGACCGATTTTATGATTTCATAATCAAGTAACGACCTGGAGATTGACTAGAAAAATCCCAACAGCATTAGTTTTCTACTCCAAACACATTGAAATGTTTCTTATCTTATCAACCATTGTTTATAATTTATCTTAATTATGTCTAAAAATGATTTTAAAGACAATAGTTAATCCTTAGTAGTTCTAGATTTCCTTTTCATTTATATTATTATAAAGAAATTTACTTATAGATCTTAATTTACAAGTTCAGAAACTATTAATTTTTAATTACAGTTTAACTCCTGGACATTATAAACATTTTTCTTTTAAAAATGCCAAAAAAAAGTTCTTTTCTTTTTTTTTTTAAGAAAATAAAAACTTAACTTTTTTCTTCCATTGCTATCTGTTCAAAATCCCAGTCTCTTCTCTTCAACATCGTCTGCTTTTTTTTTTCAATTGTAAAAAGAACCGCTCTTTCATCACGTGATTGCTAAAAACTTATTATAAACTTGATACAAAAAAAAAATCAATTTACAAAATGTTGTTATATTTATTTCGTTTGTATTATTCTAATTCGATCATCTAACAAGACTTTAAACTTCACATAAATTTTAATCTTTAATTTTGTCCGTTTTATCAGTCAATTAGTATTTTATTTATTAATAAAATTAAATGAATAAAAAAATAGAAAAATGATTAATTTCTACCAATAAACGAACACGTTAGTTTATATGTATACGTTTATCTGCACATATATATATGCACCATGTAAACAAACAATTTATTTGCTTACTCCCAATAGATAAAATAAAAAAAATTAATATTTCAACACATTAGTCTATCTTATAAGCTTACAAATGGATATATCACATTTGTATTTAAGTATGCAGGATATTTTACTTCAAACACATTGGTTTATCTGCACGTCTCTATGTAGATATACTACCTTTATATAAGCCAGCAGGTAAGATCTTTAATTTTCTTGGTCTGAATTCAAATATTGAAGAAGACATTGGGTCAGGTGTATAGACCTGTTGCAAGCAATCTCTTACAATATATATATATAAATGATTAAAAATAGTAAATATGTTTTTAAGTGAAGGGTATTTAACATTTTCACTTTTGATTGAAATTTTTTTTTTTTTAAATGCTTACCAAAATTATATTGCAAATGAATTTGATTTAATGTGTATAATTTTACATTAAATCAATTTCATACTTAGAGTTTATATTGTGATCTTTAGCTTTTTCCAGAAGCTAAATACCAGAGCATATCTCATGCCAAAATATCTAAAAATAAAGTATATAATTTAACTTTATAGCAAATATATTTTTGTTAGTGCCTTATAATGCTATGATTCTGCATATAAAAGTTACTATATCAATATATTTGTAAAATTTATAGCTGCAAAATAATTTTGATAGCTTAACTTATAATATTTTAGTCTTACTCATACTCAAAGTATTTAAAATTTTAATAACTGATAATTTAAAATGAGAGGTAATCTATTTTAACATTTAATAGTTTGATTTAATCATAATTTAATTGCTAAAATATTTTAAAAAGCTAATATTAATCTTAAGATTAAAAAAATTGAGTTCAAACACTATATTTAGGTTTTCAAATAGTTAACTTAAATTCATAATGCACAATCTAACCTTAATTTTAACACAAAATATTATAAAGTCTTTAAATTTATTTCCTTACAAGCAATTCCCTAAAGCTAATAATAATTAAAAATAAGATTTTTAAATGATAGACAAATAAATGTCTGAATAATGAATGATAAAAAGTTTAATTTTAACATTTATTTAGCTTAATGTACTTATTTAATGTCTAATTTTAAAAGATAATTTAAAATATATTCTGATAAATTTGTCTATGATAAAATTAATAATAAATGAATATCAATAAACATCACATGGCCACCAGCTCTTATGCTTGTGTATAACTGTTGTTAAAACAGGCAAAACTCACTATATATTGTGCCATTACAATTTAGTCAGTAGCTAAATTTGTAGTAATGTGCATGAAAGAAAATGTAAAACCAAAATCATCACATTTTTGTATAAAAAGGAAGCTGTAGGGCATCCAAGTTTAAACCCTACAAGATCAAGTTTTAAAAGCTTAAGTCAGAAAGAGAGTGGGACAACAGTTATATTTTTTAATTGTTTGTATGTTGATAGAAAACTCAAAAAGAGTAATACACACATTTAACTATTCAATATTTAATTTTTTGTTAAAAAGTAAAGTAATAACGCATATGTATAGGCAGTGTGTGTGTAAGCTGTTTAATTATCCTTGTATATTTCAAATATTAAACTCTCTTCAAGGTTAACCTACATTTGCTAAATTCTGGTATTTTATTCTATTTCTATTTTATTATTTTATTTCTATTTTTGTTCTTTGTCTATGATTATAATTTGGGGCTTAAAAGTTGTAGTTTGGAGTTTAAAAATTGTAAGAGTTTAATGTAGATATTAAAATCATAATTTTTAAAAAGCATTTAGATTATTTTATAAGCCTGTTTTATAAATAATTTGAATGAGTGTGTGTGTACATTGCATACATAAACTACATTTTTATTTATTAAATATTGAAAGAAAAAGAAGAAAATCTGTTAAATTATTATTTTTTTTACTCAACAATTTTGTATTATAAGGGTTGTTTTTCTGTTAAAACTTAGAGACGATGTGAGAAGTCTAATTTTAAAAGTGTCTCATCCTAAGATCAAAAGAAAGAAGCTCAAATTTGAGATGTTACATAAGTGTAAAAAAGGATTAAGACTATTTTTCCCTTCAAAACAAAAGTTCGTCTAAAAATCAGGATAGTGAGATTTTTCATACTATCCAGCTAAAAAACAATTTGGTTGAGAATAAGTTATAAATCTAATTAAAAGAGGTGGTCAAAAATAGAAAAAAATCAGATATAAAAGCAGTCTGGAAAATCAGTTGATATTATAGAGACTTTTAAAAATATTGAAACTAAAAGGACAAGCGTTTTTAACTCTACAAAAATCTCAATCAAAAATCTTTTTTTTATTATTAAATTTTTTTTTTGAGGATTGAAGATATAAGGATGGCGGGGTAAGAAAAATTAATATATATATCATCTGTTGACCAGACCATCCAGCCAGTGCATCATATAAAGAAAAAAAATGAAATGTCTTGTCTGAAATTATAAGATTCTACACCTTACTGACTGAGAGAAATAAGATGTTTTTAAATAGAAAGAAAGCATTCACCTGCATTTAAAAGCTGAAGAAAATGATTAATCTACAGATAAATGTTAAATCATCGAGTTCAATTAAATCCAGTAACCGAGTTTAAACCCAAGAAAAATTATAAATGTGAAAACAACTGCTGTACTTCATCCACTAAAAGAATCATGCTTGACAGGAAGAGAAGAGTTAATATAATGATTTCCAAATTGTCCACTAAAGCAAATAACCTCAATGGAATCATCATCATCAAATAATTATACACCTCAAGAAAGATTGTTCCAAAGAAAAATGGAAATGGTAGCTGCAAATAATAGACATTAAACAAGATAAATTTGACTCATTGGAAGTCGCTACAAAGAATAGAACTAGTAGTATAAATTTTTTTTAATATATATTCTTTATAATATCAGAGACTTAGTAAAATTTTAGCAACAGTGGGATATTTTTGTTTAAAGAACTTTTAAAACTACCAAGATCAATTGAAACCAAGAATTTCTTAATAACAATAAACATAAGCATTAATGATTTTATATGTACTAAAATTATGATTGTCTATTAACCTAAAGTTATGAAATGTTATTAATATGTAACATTTTTATTATTATTATTTTGTTTTAAATAAATTTTTGTTATGAGGATAAAACATGCACATACATAATATAATACTTGTTGCATATACGTAATGGTGTGTGAATGTAAAAAAAATAGGCGGTATTAGAAATATTAGATTTTGTTTTAAGTTAAAGTATAGCATTTCAGAGGGTAGAAGGGAGGGGGAGAAAAATAATTTAAAACTTGTTCTGGAAATCTTGCTCTTTCACTTCTACTAACATTGTATTTTTAATCATTCTGCTTTATATGTTAGATTATAAAGGTATGTGTGCAAAAGAGAGAGAGAGAGAGAAAAAAGTGTTTTTTTTTTTTTTGAGATATTTTCTGGTGGAGTGAGAATCTTAGCAAATTTGACATCTAATTTAATATAAAATTATACCAGTTATGGGAAAAGGGGAAGAATTTAAAATTGATGTTATGATTTTAAAGCAGTCGATTATGATTATTGTTGTTATTGTTAATATAAATTTTCATGTATGTCTAGAAATTTTTATGTATATGTTAGAAATGCAGTAATAAATATTAGTTTATTTTATTAAATGAGGTGTATATATTTCATTAAGAGTAATCTTTATTAAGTGTGATCATTCATCATCAAGGTGAATATTAGCTATTTAAGTTCCAATTAGATATACTAACATTAAGCAATAATTATGAATTTCTTTATAAAAATTTAAGTTTTATGATTAGGCTTAGTCTTAAAGTTGTGGTGAAACCATTATCATTGTCATCATCATCATCATCATAACATTTTAATTAATGGGATAGATAAATGTTTAAAGGCCATAAATAAAGTGATTTCATGGTATTTAGTTGACATTCGTGAATAAATATAATAACCACCATTCCATCATCTATATCATGAAAGGATGAGTGAATTGCCATCCTAAATTAATAATAATAATCTGAGCTAGTAAAATCTATAAAAACATATTGAAACACATTTATTATGTTAAGATCTGGGAAATGATTTCTGTCTAATGAATTTTATATTCCACTTTAGTTTAAAGATGTTTTATGTTTACCTAAATTTATTGCATACAGTGACATGGGTCTAAAAGCAAAATCTTCCATTTTTATTAGAAATAAAGTACCAAAAAGGGATTCAAACTTGGTACATGTGAAAGTTATAAATATAACTTTGTCTAGGTCCAACTAACCTAGTGGCATCCTGCTAGACCATAATCACTTGTTATTTACTTAAATATGCACTTGACATCAAACCAAGAGATGAAAGTGAACAAAATCTACCGTCAGTATACCTGAGGAGTTATTTTATTGAATTAGCAGTGTACTCACCTACTTGATGTTATTTCCTGAGTTAGAATAGTTTGTTCTTAAGAATAAATTGTTTGTAGTTTCTACTTGTTTATTGATGAATATAAGCCACCAGGCTTAAAATGATAATTAATATTTTGATCATGGATAAATTTGGTCTGTTTATTTAAGCTACCACTATATGAGTCCTTTAATATGTTGGAGATAAGCATTTTTATCTTATATTTTTGGCTACAATGCCTTTGAACTCGGATAAAAATATTTATAATGGTAATATTTTATCTTAATTCTTTTGATCACCTTTATTATGTTACAATATATTGCCACACACAACAAGCTAGAGTAATCAATGGATGCAAGAAAGCTTGTGCATAAAATCCCATCTAGTGCCTACTCATCCAATATCCCCAGACTAGTTTCTGGCTTATGGTATAAGAGCTGGTGGTCTTGTGGTGTTTATTGGCTTAAAACCAATCCTGCCTATAGGATAGTGGTGGTTATGGTTATTAAAGAACCAAAGATACCAAAATGTATGGGTACTGAACTGGGTTCAGATCCATATGACTATATAAGCTAATGGGCTTGGATTGAAAACATTAAGGTGTTTTCAGTTTAAGACTCATAGTTTTGTAGTTAAATGGAGATAAAAGGTGGTTGCTGGAGGGCTGCATTAGATCCTAAGATCTAGGTGCAGTGCTCTCAGATCCAAGGCTCCTCACTGATGAAGGCCATAAGCCAGAAACTAGTCTGGGGATATTGGATGAGTAGGCACTAGATGGGGATTTTATGCACAGGCTTTCTGGCATCCACTGATTACTCTAGCTTGTTGTGTGTGTCAATATATATAGTGAGTTTTGCCTGTTTTAATAAATGAATATCCTTGCTTTTAAAACAATGTAAATTTCAATTATATAATATATTTTAATTTTGTTCTAATATTCATATTTGTAAATAATTATTTTAATAAGAAATATTTTTAAGTTTACTGTCTATAGAGAAAAAATAATTTATTCTAAAACTTAAATTTTTCATTAGTAACCTTCTTTTGTTTCAGTAGAATGTGGATTCAAACCAATAAACAGAAGGGAACATAAATTTAAATATCAATAACCAGTGCTTAAAAGTTGTCATCTGACCACTGATATAAATAGCTAAAATTGACACTCTTCACTTATCTTAACATCATTTATTTCAATTTTAATTCAAATGTATAATTTTATTTAAACTTTATTTTCTAAGCTTAAAGTATGTTAGGATAAATTAAAATTATCTAGACACAATATTTGAATATAAACTTCATGGACAAGGATCTTTACTCCAGCCAGCTTTATTGGTAAAATTAGTTAATAATTATAATGTTTAAACTTGGAATTTTTAAACTTCATACATTTAAAAGCTGTGAATGACATTATTATTGTCACTATGACAATTATTAATTTCAATGTCTATTTCATATTTAAGTTTGCTGTAAAATATTTAAAACTCTTAGCAGTAAAAACAATGTTACCAAAATTGTTAAATAATTTTATCATAATTTATCTAAAAATACTCATTTCATATCAAATATTACTTAAAATTAATTTACCTCATATAAAGAACTTTGAATTTCATTTAATAAAAACTATATTGACAAGTATATTACTAGTTGTCTGTTTAAAAAAATATTTTTATATTTACTGAAAGAAAAATATTTGGCCTCATTATATTTTATTGCTGAAATATACAATTATTTATGTTAATGCAACAAATATTGTTCATTACTCTATAACAGCATTAAAAAACTCATTTACTATGATTACTTCCACCTCAGAGGAAAATTATTTCTTGGATTAGGAATGAACATATTTAAAAAAATGTTTAACATAAGTTTTGATGTATTTTAATAAAATACTTATTTTGTAAATGGAAATATAAAAATGTTTTTACAAATAATATTATATTTAAATGATTTTCAATGAATTGTTCCTGAATTAGTTTGTGAAAGCCTGCATATTCTCTCTTCCTTGGTGTTGTTATGGTAACCACTAGTCAGTGAAAAGTGTAATATTTAAAAAATATCTTCAGCTGAATACTTCTTTCATTGTTACAAATAAAATATTTTGAAGGATTAAAATTGAAATGCTTAAATTAAATGTGAAAAATATTATTACATCTTAATAAATATTTGCTATTTAATCCATGGAAACCTGCTCAATGAATGGCCATATTTATAATTTGTTGGCATAATTTATTTAAACTTTTACTTATGGATAACTGTGAAGCTTCTATATTTTAATTATGTGATACTTGTGCTGAATATCTTCGCTGTCCACAGAACTTTGTTGCTGAATAGACTGTTTCTATTTAATGGCTAAATGGTAGAACAGAAAAAAGAGACTATTTTATTTATTTTAAAATGGTAAAATGTTCATATTTTAGTGATGTATATATATTAATTTATTAAGCACAAGCAGATGATGTAATAATAACATGAAAGGCTAAAACCTTTGACATATGCACTATAAAAATGCTTATGTGACAGCCAATCAGATATAATAATGACTGCTCATGGAACTCTTAATTCTAAAACACAAGCCTGAAATATGAAAAAAGATGGAACCACCTTCTCTACTTAAATTTATATATAAATAAGCCAGACTCAAGCATTTTGAACTAAGAGAATGAAGCTTTAAACACCTTCACATTTAATTCACTAAATATTATATATAAATAAACAACATGAAATCTTACAATTTACTACACAGTAATTTTCAAATCTAATGAAATGATCATAACAAATGTAAATATATTAATTTATTAAGCATAAGCAGATGATGTAGAGTGCATTTGTCAAAGGTTTTAGCCTTTCACATTATTATTACATCATCTGCTTGTGCTTAATAAATTAATATATTTACATTTGTTACAATCATTTCATTAGATTTGAAAATTATTGCGTAGTAAATTGAAAGATTTCACATTGTTTATTTATATATAATATTGTATACCAGTCGAAAGACGCCACCCAACAACATGACCCATCCGTGAAATTGGATTCAAACTCAGTCGAACCAAAGGAATTCAACCCAGACCAAACTGAATTCAAACCCACCTCATGAGCTCAGATCAATCAATGGATGACATATGTCAACAGTACATGACTATGCGCCAAGAAACTAGCTCAACGGATGATGATGATTTGAGACCCTGATCTGATTCTAATTTATAAATCATTTCATATATGTATGTTCGGGTTGCCAATACAGACAGCAAGCATTAATATTAAAATAATTATTGAATAATAAAGAAAGTTAAAAACCAAATATGTTAATAAAATGTTTAATAAGAATCAATATTTTGTTCAACTTTTGTGATTAAGATTATATAGATTACCTCTAGTCTTTAAGAATGGGAGTTATAATTTACAATAAGAATGGCAGTTGTTATTATATGCCAATAACTATTACGCAATATTATAGGAGGATTATACATGTCTATGCCCCAGCAAATAAATAAAGGTATTTGGCTTTGACAGAAATTATTGTTCTAATTTTCAAAGAAAAGAATGTGAGATTCATTTTCACATTCGTAAATCAATTCACGAAAAGCATGATAACTATTAGGGCATAACTTTACTGTTTACTAAAGAACTTATTTAACGATAAATGAATATGAAATTGTTTGACTTTAATAAAATCAATTCATCACAATTTATGAGCATGAGAGCGGGGCTTTATTTGAACTGAGAAATAGCGGTGCTGACAATTTACGAGCTTTAAGAATAAATATGAAAATAATGGCTCATTGGTGATTTGTGAAAATAGAAGGGTGGCTTGTGTTTGGCAAGTCTTTTATGCCCTATGAAGGATCCATGGAACCCAGGGAAAGGCAGGCTGGGTCATAGCCATGAACCTTTGGTGTTCCAATATAAAAATGAGCAAGTGAGGAAGTCGTTTCTTCCTAGGTAATTAAAGTAATAATAATATCACCAAGAACAAGTCTATGAAGCAGTAGGTGGATCATGTCAGCAATGTTCGGAAAATGATGACTAAATAATCATCGTATTTAATTAATAAAAGCCATTTTATATAAAGAGTGCTCTACGTAATGACCTGATCATGTTGAATTAGAGTCAAACGAGCTTTAAGTAAAAGTACTTAAGGTAATTATAAAAATTATGCTAATTATACCCTAAAATATCATGCCCTCCCTGAATACAAATATAAAGTATAAAGTGTAAATAAGAATATATTGACATTAATTCCTTTATCGACCCTTTTGCAAAACATTTTAACATTATTAATATTGAAGCAGTCAGCTTTAACAATCCTACTGTTTCACCTACTATATTTTATAGTAGTATTTCTATCTATATAACTATCACCAAATCCTCATATATCATGTTAATATTATGTTAAAAACAGGCTAAATTTAAACCTAAATGTGTTAATCCTGTATGTGTGTGTATATATTAAAATATAGTATGAAAATTGCATCTATATATGTAAACCTCCATAAATACGCACATTCTGGTAATAAATAAATGGAAAATGTGTTGTATGTGTAACATAAAACTACATATATGTGAGAATTAATAATGTTAACAGGATTAAAACATTAAACTTTCTTTACTTTAAATATTAATTCTAAAAAGTAATATTTGAAATTATTATATAATTCTGCATATATCGTTAAATTAAATGGTCGAGTTACATATATAACAAAATGTTTTTCATCTTTTAGATTTGTTTTTCTACAAAGGATGGCTCCATAAAAGTTAATCCTTGCTGTAAAATGACCCAATTTCAATTTAAGTGTAAAATTTGATTTAAATTTAGAAATATAAATAAATTACCATGACTGACCGAGGTTAAAACTGACCTAATGGAAAAACAATCACAGCGGGTTTCCATGATTTTTTTAGAAGTAGCGAGAAAGCTGGAAAAGCAAATCTAAAAATAATGTAATGAGAGGGGGGTGAGCTAATGTATAAGCTTTGGCATCCATCTTTGAAGCATTCACTCTAGCATTATATTTTAACAAAGTACTTGCAAAATTGATGATGATGATGTCAGGGTAGTAGGCCAATTCCTTACCTTCCAGACCTCAGTAAGCAGCTACCTGATGTGGGAGATAATGCAGTTCCTTGAAGATTAAACAGCCTGCCACCAAAAAAGAAGAAAATGGTAATAAACTCCTTCAATTTTAAAGCCTTTCAACTAAAGTCAACTAATTCTTATAAGCTAGCAATCTAAACCTATGGCCATAATAATAATAATGTAAACTAAACTGATTTCTTAAATGCAACTCTTATTTTATTTTAATCCTAAAATCTTGCCTGATTTACTGTTATAATTTGTCGACTGATTTATTATCATTCGTTAACCGATATATTATTAATACCTGATTTACCGATCTAACTGCTTTATGATTTATTATCTGAGTTATTATTTGCGTTAACAACATTACATTTGTTGTGATTTCTTTATTTATTGGTTTACTTGCTGAACTTATTTATGATTGATTTAGTTTTACGTATTCATCCTATTTTGAGTTATTAAAAGTTATTTAGTCTTAACTTGCTAAAATCAATTGTTTTTAAATATTTTAGTATAACTTTTATTACGTATTATTCAAATAATCTATTTTAAAATAATAATTATGTTTCTAAGTTAGTTTGTATATTTTAAGTTAATGATAATATTTGCCTTAGTTAATTCTCTTAAACAACTTAAAATTATCTTAAACTGAATCAATCAAATCTCAGCTAATATTGTATAAGTTCTACTTTAAACTATCCTAAAACAAAGCCAGATTTCAGATTTCACTTACATGAAATCTACATTTCTTTTAGTTAAATCTATGCTAAATCTTATTATTTTCAATTATGTGTTTGTTTATGCTATATTTATTCAAAACCGGGTTTTACTCTTAGTTAAATAATTAGTGAGAAGTCATTGTATATATGTAATTTTGCATATATATGTAATTTCGCGTATATTGATGCACAAACCGAAACTCTATTTTGAAATGGGTAAAAGATCTTATTTAAGATATAATTACAAGCTTACAGCTATTCTAAGATAGATTTGCTTCAAATATAATATTTAAGTAATATTCAGTTGAAGTGATAAAATACAGTATAAATCTATAATTCTATATCGTAATTTTCCATAATATACTGTAATCCTCCCTAGAATTATAAATGCCTATATAGATAGCTTTACAAATTAAATTCCTAAGCTTTCCTTAATAACATGATTATAGATGCTAGCTAATGAACTGATACACGGTAGTTTCATGAAAGAAACTTGTTTAGCGTCTTAATTTTTATTATATAATAATGTTGTCAGCGGTGCATATGTGTCCTTAAGAAACGCTATGGCATACTTACTTGTTGCTGTATTCTTTAATGGTCATATGTGTTAGGGGCCACACCATTACTTTTAGTTCAGACAACTACTTTCTCCAGATGGTGAATGGGTTCGCACCTCCCCATTCTGCATCCTCAGGAACGGAGCATGAGACTCCCCACTTAAATTAGTTGTTCGATCATCCGGACTAAATGTCTTATTTCCACAGCAATGAGTTTGGTAAAAGGGAACCGGTTACTTGGTACAAATCCTGTGAAAAAGGCACATATATGAGACGCAGAGACTCAGAATTGTAATTTTCTATACGCCTTGGTATCTGAAGTCTGACTGCCAATAATCAGTTCATCCTGCCATAATAATTGTATTTTTCAGCTTTGATCTGAGTTTGAATCTAATTTCATAGGCATATTAGCTATATAGAGAATATATTGATTATTCGTGCTTAATAAAATATTATGTTCTTTATAAATGTTTATAATCACTTCTACTAGCTCTAAAGCAAATCTAGATCCTGTTATATAGCATTAACTAGGCATAGATAGTCATGAGCAAATTCACTAAAATTATAAAGTAATATTAAGGCTCATGAAAATGTAACTTCCAACCTATGATTTCTT
The DNA here is from genome assembly GCA_028023455.1 of Epiperipatus broadwayi. Classification (NCBI taxonomy): domain Eukaryota; kingdom Metazoa; phylum Onychophora; class Udeonychophora; order Euonychophora; family Peripatidae; genus Epiperipatus; species Epiperipatus broadwayi. Next base: position 8,255,862 of record JAQFVV010006214.1, on the reverse strand, counting down.
TATCACCTGCGAGTGATTGATATATATATATAGCTAAATCAATTAAAGTATTTATAACCTAAACTACAATTACCTGCGAGTGATTTTAAATGCTATATATAAACCAGAAGTGCTTATACCTAAGATCATCACCTGCGAGTGATACGCATATATATGACAAATCGAATAATTTGTAACTAGAAAATTAATATCACCTGCGAGTGATTTTACCCGTCATATATATATATGTAAACCAAGCTATGTATAACTCAGCCATAAATGATTATATCAAAACTATCACCTGTGTGTGAATCCAAACCTAAATGTAAATTGTATCCCTTAATCACCTGTGAGTGAGACAATGCATATAGTCATTGTATTATTTCATTTATTATTTTAATATTTAACTTTTATTAAATTAATTTTAAATTTAACGATATTGCTCATCATCAACTCATCATTAAGTCATTATCTATTATTTATTATTAGTTATTAAGAATCACTTCCTTATTTAATAATTATATCCTAGCCACACAATATCTATATAGCTATACTAGTCAGAATATCAACTTTCCCCATAGTCTCTGCTTTACTGATGTTCTACTTCCGGCATGTGATAAAGGAGAATATTGCTGTGACCTCATATGTGTCATCCATAAGGTGGTAAATCTCTGAGCAATAGTAAAGGAACTAGGGCTATATCAGACCTGTGGTTTCACCACTGTATTCTGGTTGACCTTGAGATTATTTACTAAAGTTCTAGATTTTGTTACGTGAATGTACATATTTGACCATTACAACATGAATGAATAAATATTGTTGAAACTCAAGAAAATAGCCGGGAGCATAGGTTAGAAATGGCTAATGGTCATTATCAGTCGTTAATAAAAATAACAAACATTTAATAAATCCTTCAACTAGATAATTAATAGACTGTATTAAATTAGTTCTAGTGGGCAAGAATTACTATAACTTAATACTATATTATTTTCATGAGGGAATGTTAACGAAAGAGATTATTATGGAGTTGAAGTTTTATTGGCATATAATCAAAAATAAATGATATTAATAATCATTCAACAAATATATAATACAATTAGTGAAACGAACCACCATCGTAAGAAGGGAAAGTTAACAAATATTAAATTTAAAGACTAGAGATAGAGATGGAGAATTACTTATACAAATAAACGCATCATAAAGCAAGAAGATTTAACAGTAATTAATTTCAAAAGGTGGTGTAAAATAAAGTTCAGAAACTGGCCAGAAAGTTGTGGTTCATTTAAAGAAAGATATTATCATTCCTTCATGGTTGGTTCCTTAGTTTACACAGCAGAGTCCGGCTGGGTTCAAATGTAGGTGTGCATTTTTAACTTAGGTGAATGGCATTTGGATTGATTCTTTCAGGTTTTGGCAGCACAATTGGTGTGGAAAAAGTTTAGTTTTGCAGCTATATTGAAGATCTGGGGACTTCAGGCTCAGCAATCAGATTCCCGAAGTTAACCCCTCACCATGATGGAGATATTATGAAGATTCATAATTTAAAATGCACTTATCTTCTAGCAGCAAGTTCTCTTAAACAAAAATGGCTTCTTTTTCTCGAAACTTTTTCCAGGCTATTTATACCTGTTCTCTGGTTTCCCACCTATACTGACTCTTAATGCCTTCAGGCTAAAGATTCTTACCTTATCAAAGTTACAAATTTTTGTTAATTGATTTTAGATACACTCCTTCGATAAGGCTTTCAAACTCATTAACTTTGAATTCATTTTCTAATTAGAAAATAAATTTGTAAATCTGAAAAACGATTTTAATTAGGAACCATCCTAACATTTTAAATTATTATTTTTCTGCTAATTAATAAAACTTTCCCCATTGTATTTGGGAGCGGGCAATCCGAAAGCTTATTGAAAGAATGTAGTTTTTAATCAGAGAAATTTGAACAAATTGGTATAAGTAAAATAAAACATTTTGACGCAATGAAACTTTATAATATATATTTAATTATTTATAAATACATACACAATCCATGCAGTTATAATATATATATATATATAAATTCATGAATAATTTTATCATGAATTTATTAATGATATTGGTTAGTTTAAATATAAAAGTAGTTGGTTTTAACATACATTTATGTAATACTGTTTTTTATTGAAACTAGTGTATTGAATGTATAAAGCCCCATTGCATTCAGAAATTCACAGTTAGTATTAAGGTTTGAAGTGGGCTGCAGGTGAGATATCGTGAAGCTAGGATTGAACTTAGATCAGACTGCTTCAATATTTAGTGAATTAAATGTGGTGTTTAAAGCTTCACACTCTTAGTTCAAAATGCTTGAGTCTGGCTTATTTATATATAAATTTAAGTAGAGAATGTGGGTTTCATCTTTTTATCATATTTCTGGCTTGTTTTAGAATTAAGTTTCAAGTGGTCATTATTACATCTGATTGGCTGTCATATAAGCATTTTTAAAGTGCATCTAACTGAAGGTTTTAGCCTTTCATGTTATCATTTATTCATGTATATAATTTTTCTTACAAGGTTATTTTATGAATTTTATGCTATTTTAATATTTGGTTAAAGTTTTCAAAATATCAATGTATGATATTTGCATATTTTTAAATAGTATGTTCCTTTTTATATGGACCATTTCTTTATAAAAGGTATATTATTATGCTGATGCAGTATAAGATGTATGTTTCTATTATTTATTTTATTGCTAATTTATTGTCTAGTTTTAATCAAGCTATATTTAGTATTAACTGTTTATAGTATTTTGCTTAGAGATTGTAGCTTTGCCTCTCTATGGAATGCTTAATTTTGCTGGTATTGTAAGAGATTAGAACATGTCTATCATTTTTGCTATTTTATTTCAAGAGATTTAGCATTAGTCTCTCATATATTGTCTCACTAGATTACATAATTGGATATTAAGGCTTAAGTTCTCTCTATTTTAAGGCAATCCTATCTAGTATTATTGTTCATGAAGTGCAATCTTATAATTTCTTAACTAGTGACAAAGTCCAATATCATTTTTCTTTTTGCCCTCAAAAGTAGGTGCATTTATTTGTTATGCTACCATACATTTAGTTTGCCTTTGTTTGGTAATTTAATTTGTTGTTAAATGCATTTTGAAAAGCATGGGTAATATTTTACTGTCTTTCTCTGACAATTATAGTTGTTTTTATCACAGTATTGAGGAATTTCACTCTTATCTCTTTTGGCATTCTTGGTTTAGATGTAAATTATATATTGTTGATGTGTAAGTTCTATATTTAAGCTTTGCTGAGTTAGGACATAAATATGATAAATAATTTTCAAAATTTTATAGTATTTTAGGCTGAAATAGTCAATATACACTTCTTCATTGCTGAATTGATATGCTTGTATTTTAAGTAAGGTTAAATATTCATAAAAGGGGCAGTATCCATGAAAAGGATAATATCATTATGATTTAAAGTGTGGGAACTTATTAGTTTAAATTAACAGAAAATTTACCACCAAATTATTTTTGCTAGACCAAATTATTAATCATAATACCAGTTATAATTTATTAACCTTTTGACAGTTTTAAAAAGAAATGTATTTGTAGAAACCCTTGGCTTTGTGGATATATTTGTGACTTATCATTTGTTGCTGAAAAATAAATATTTGTTTTTCTTATTAATAAATTTGTTATAATCATTTATCCATACTACCCACTCATTAACCAGAAATCTAAATAATTATAAGAGTACCATAAATTATTTTAAGTGTTTTGGTCATAAGAGTACATGAATATTGAAACTAACAAGTCATTTTATAGAATTGTATTTAAGTATGACAATTATATATAAGAAAGATGTATTTTGTTTAATAACAAATTTAAAATTGCATATTATTATTGAGATTACTTCATCCAATTTAGTTTATTTATGAAAAGATCAATGTGCTTATTTATTCTAAAATTGTTTTCATAGATATTTAAGATGATATTTATTATTCCATGATAAATTTAAATTAAGAAATAGCTTAGATCTGGAAGATATTTAGATAGATTTATTGTATGATTTAGATTGGCTAAAATCCCTTACTCATTCTTGATATCTAAATGCTATTCTAGATTATTATTTAACTTATTCTAAATTAAGTGATCATGTTGTATTTTATGTAAATTAATAATTATAATAAAATATTAATTTAGGGGTAAGTGTATGTCCTAATTTTATTTACTAGGATTTCGCTATGTAGAATAGATCTGAAGAATCAGAGAATTTAATTGATGACTAAAATAATCATATTTTCCTGAGATACCCATATTTATTCCCCAAACCACATTATTTAAAAATTATTTTTAAAAGATGAATCTTTTATGGCAACGGTTTAAAATAATACTTCCAAATTTTTATAAAAGTATGTTTTATCTGATTATAGCAATGAAATACTTAAGAGATGCTTATAAAAATTATGATAGTGGTAGATGTTTCTAAAAGGTATTTTTAAATATAATCTTAAGGACATATGCTTGCAAAACCAAGAATCTTTTAATTTTATTAGAATGAGTTAAGACTTCTCTTAAATTATTGATATTGCTTAATATTTTAATGACATTTTATCCTGAACCCACCAAGCTTATTTAATTGGTGTCATTATATTTGACTTTTATATGTTTTATCAATTTGTTTCTTCATCATAACTCTTTCCAGGTTAGTATATTAGATATTTCTGCAATAATTTAATATGTATGCTCTCTCTCTCTATATATATATATATTGTAACCATATATTTTAGCATAAAATATAATAATTGATGTAACTATTATTAAAAAATTTCTCTGTCTTCTTTGGTGATTTGATTGGCTTGATTTGCACTTTGAACAGATTACTCTCTTATATTATTTTAATAAATTTAAATTTGCTTCGTTCCATATCCTAATTCATATCATAATGTTTAACTTTTAAAAATTTTAACAACACATTAAAGTTGGTAAAATAGTATTAAAAAATAATATTTTGTTTTATTTGTTTAAAATGATCTTAAAAATTATTTCATTTGAATTAACAAAAAAACATTTGTTCAATTAAATATAAATTATTAAAAATAAATACAGTAATTACGTAAGCGTCTCAATGTAAAAAAAAAGAAAAGAGCGCGAATTTAAGAGAAGATCGTCTGTTAGTTTGCTTTTGGAGGGAGAGAAAGAAAAGAAAATGGTAAAAAGGCAAATGGTGTAAATTTGATAAGCTTATTTTAAAATAGTTAACAAGTAAACGGATTACCACAAATTTTCTATAAACGTAAAATAATATCGTGGTATTTAATTATAAGATGAATTGCTAAATTTAAAAGTCTGTTCAAGTCGGCTGGCCAAGTGGATCAAATCACCGGTAATAATTTCCCAATATTACATTTAAAATGTCGGAGCTTCCCAGTTTAAAAGAATTAATTGCAAGAATTTGGTATGTTTTAAAATGTTTATTGTTCTACAATTTGGAAAAATTAAATAAGTATTTTAATTACAAAAGTTTTATAAATATGAAAATTTGTTTTTTAAAAAAGAAGAAGTTTAAATTAAAGTAAAATGTTAAAGTTATCAACATAGTTTAATATTTCCGTTTCAAATTCTAATAAAAATATAGTATTGATTGATATTTAACTTTATAATGCCAGTAATATATTTGCTAATTAATTTGTTTGTCATTTGGATAATAAACAGTCTTCAATAATTGATCAAAGCTATTTTCTAATTTTATCATGTTTGGAATGATTGAATAAATTGCTATAATTGTTATTCCTAGATTTAAGCGTGGATAAAAAAATATTTAGCATGGATGTGAGAAACTCGGAACATTTTAATAGAGAAATGTAGAAATTAATAACTTTTGAAAAACATTTTCATTTAAGTTCTGCGAGTCATATTTTTGAAATTGTTTCATGTTTATGGAGCCACGTAAAATCGTTAATCTGATAGTGATTATAATAACTAACACAAATGGATAAAATTGCATGTATGGAATTTAACCATAATTATATTTATTACTTCATACATTTATTGTTCGACACATCGTACATGGATTTCACGGATCATATTTATAGTTATAAAGTGCTCTACAATCTAATTTGTGACACACACACCTGCTAAAATTCATATATTGAACTTTAAAATGCTATACATTTAATTTATATCACACACACACCTATTAGATTTTATGTATTTGATGAATAATTCATTACTTTAATTTTATCGTTATATGAACTTGCATGTGAAGTTCATAAGTTATATTTATTAAGTTTAAATTAATAGGGGTTGAATAAAATACTTATTCAAGAGAATAGCGCTTGCGAAAGGGCTTGAAAAGTACTAAATGAATTTATGAGATGTATCAATCTTTGTGAGGTATTTTGTGAGTCTTTCCAGATTTATATTCCTATGCTAATATTACTTATATTATATTACACATGTTTTATTTTAAGCAAGATAAGTTAGTACATTAGTTGTCCTGATTAGAGTAACATTTTATTATGCAAGAACCCACATTTGCTAAAGTGTTAGTGTTTTTCTGAATGATCAGAATAATTGAGGGGGATGATTTTGCACTTTAATGTGAAGTAAATAGTAATGTTGTTTTTTTTTTTAATGTTGAAAGGCATTAATCTGTGCCGGTGGTTAATCCGCAGATTATTTAATTGCCATTTTTTGTATTTTACACTCATTCCAGCGCTGGTGGTTAATCCGCGGAATTGTGTAATTATACGTATTACTTTATGATGGTGTATCAATCCACAAAGCGTTTAGTATTATTTAATTCCTATGTGTAGATGAACGCATCCACAGGAATATGTTTTACTTCATAGCTATAAGTTGGGCAAAGTATTTTAGTTAATCTGCTAAATCATCTTCTTCCATTTGTAAGCATAATTCATAAGTTAGATCGTCAAATTGTAGCAGGACATTCTATTCAAGTTACTTCCTAATAATTAACTGTCGGTTGATTATTATTTACCGGAGTGTAAGTTTAAATTTTCATTTTATTTAATGATTACATTATAGCTAAATCCTACAGATATAATATTATTTATTATATTATTATAATTTTACGGTATGGATTTATTGAATCTGGAAATGACGTTAAATATTTCATGAGTTGATGTTGAATTTAGTATAATTCGCTCAAGATTCATTATATAAAATTGAAATAAGGTATGATTAGGTTTTTGAAACCGTACCTATGATATGTTAGTGAAGAAAGTCGATGGAATTATAATTTATTTATTTTATTTGTTTACTTATGTCTTTAATTATCACATTAGAATTAATTACTTATTATTGATAAATTTGTAAATAAACGTTGATTTATAATTAAACTTACTGTGCCGTTGCTATGTGTCATTAGTAAAATCAGAAATCATAAACCTTGGATAGAGCATACATGAAGTACATACTATTGTCAACATGATATAAAAGTTTAGTAATATTTTGAGAAAACATTTGGATGCTTTTCGTCTTTGGTAGTTTATGATGTGTAGGGTACAATAAAATCCCATTTACCTTTTCCATCATTTTGGCTTTGCGTAGTTGATCTAGTATACAATACAAATTGATTAGTAAACCTGTAAACAGATTTTCCAAATAAGGATATAATTGAATATATTTACTTAACATTTTAAATTGTCATTTGTCAGTATAAAAAGAGTCTCAGTGATATAGTAAACTATAAAAAAAAGAACCCAAGTACTTATGTTTATTTATTGCAAAGCTTTACCTGGACTAGCATTGGTATTAAAAATCATATAGATGGTTTAAAATTTCATAATATTATGTAGTTTCACAAATTACGCCATCTTGTACATGGTCGGCCATCGGGTCTCATACAATAAAAATCGCAAATTAAGGTTTGTAACATAATAACATTACACTTATAATTTGTTTACTGTATTTTATCATACTACTATGATAGGTCTTCGCGGTACACCCTGGCTGCGATCAAATTAAATCATAAAAGTTTATGTTAGATCATTGGTTTGGTCTGTGGTAAGTTGCTCCAGATGTTGGTTGTGGTCCTTGGTGCATAAAATAGATAGCATAATATGCTTTTGGATACAGCTCTTAATAGCTGACAATGAGTAGCGGGAATTGATCAGTGATCGAGGTTACGATTCTCAGCGCACTCACGTTATGTAATTGGGACCACATTCATACATACTTTAGAGGGTTACAATATATATATATTTAGTATATGTACATAATTATATATTATATGTATATTAAAGCAGTGAGTAATTTACTTTTCTGTTGAAAATTGTTTTTAAAACAGGCAAAAACTCACTATACGTATTGCCACACACAGCAAGCTAGAGTAATCAATTGATGCCAAAAGGCTTGTGCATAAAATCCCCATCTAGTGCCTATTCATCCAATATCCCAACTAGTTTCTGGCATTTGGCCTTTGTCAGTGAGGAGTGCTCTCAGATCCAAGGCTAGATGGGGACTTTATGCACAAGCCGTCTGGCATCCATGGATTATTCTAGCTTGCTGTGTGTGGCAATACATATAGTGAGTTTTTGCCTGTTTTAATAAGTTATAAGCAAGCATAAAAATGGTGATCATGTAGTGTTGAAAATTGTTTGATATTTTTTATTTTTATTTAGAAAATTATGCTTAATAAAACTATATTGTAAACAAACTTTATTTTAACTTAAATGAAAAAAATATATTGAATTTCCAGGAACAATTTTTAAATTTGATAACCAAATATTCAACTCCCCCACTCTCATATTGAAGAAACTAGGTCATCTATTTAAAATAGTGTGCTGTCTCTTTGGTAGATTTTTTTAATGTACAAAATTTCAACAAATATTGAATTAAAATCTGTTAATCCTTGTTTTTAAAATATTTTAGATTGAAAGCAAAAAAAAATCTGTCTATTGCCCATTTGCAAGCTTTACTTAAAACATATTAGTTCTAATAATAATTTTTAAATTTGATAACCAAATATTCAACTCCCCCCACTCTTGTATAGAAGAAACTAGGTCATCTATTCAAAATGTCTTTGGTAGATTTTTAAAAATGTACAAAATTTCAACAAATATTGAATTAAAATCTGTTAATCCTTGTTTTTAAAATATAATTTTAGATTGAAAGCAAACAAAATCTGTCTATTGCCCACTTGCAAGCTTTACTTAAAACATATTACAGTTCTAATAATAATTTTTAAATTTGATAGCAAGATATCCAATATTTTTTGTCCTCTGTTCCATATCTAAGAAACTAAATCATCTATATAAAATATTAGTATTCCATATTGTTTTGTCTGGTAATTCTTACTTATGTACTAAGTTTGAAATAATTCTAACAAATTTAAACCTATTAAACCTTACTTTATTAAATTTTTAATTTACATTCAACTTTTGGTAATAGCACACAGATTAGTATATACATAATGTTTCAAGTGTTATTATTCTTTTCTTCAGGTGTTGCTATCCTGACCAGTGAGAATGTTAACATGTGAATCAAACTTGATTTTTACAGTAATGCTCTAATCAACAGCCATTTCTAACAAAGTCAAGAGACAGTAAATAAACATTTTATATATTTAACCATGAGTTTCCTCCGGATTTCACATTTTGCTAAGAGCAAAGTTAATTAATGGTTTCCAGACATTATGTAGTCACACTAGGTTGATTTACAGGATTCTAAGCATTTTGTAAAATTAATCATGAACATGAAAATTGAAAGAATTGTTATACTGGTAAGCTTTGATATATAAAGTTTATCACAAAGTACCATGTGAAGAAGCTATATTTATAGCAAAGAAGATTAAATAGCAATAATGGCTTACAAACCAGAATAACTCTTCCTATTGATAGTATAATGGAACTATTGATATTTTGCATTTCAATTCAACACAGAATTCTTCCAACAAAATGAAGGAATATCTACGGGATCATCACTGTCACCCCTGATAAACAATATTTACATAGAAGAATTTGAAACTATATCCATAAATACTACTCCATGTCCACCTAAAGTTTGGCTTCACTATATTGATAACATTTTTTGTATGGTCACATGATAAAACATTGTTACTAACATTCTACACACTCATCAGCAATAAGTATCATTCAATTAAATTGATAATGAAATCAGAACAAGCACAAAAATAGTTGTTCTTGAGATAAGACTCTCATGACAAAACCAAAATTACAATTTTAAAAAAAACTCATACATACAGAAAAATACTTAACAAATACATCCACCCAGTCACATCAGAACACAAAACATGCAATTATACTATCACTATGGAATAAAACAAAAACATTGTTCAGAAACCAGAAATTTTAAAAAAGAAAAGATCTATATAAAACATATTGGCATTAAGAAAACCTTATGTAAATGACAAAAAGAACCATCAAAAGAAAAAAGTATTGATATCCATATGTACAAGGAATCAGACAACTTAAAGAAAATCTGGAATTAATACACCAGAACAGCTTTCCAGAGCTATACCACACTACAAAGAATTCTACCATGTAAATGTTGTATATTGGTGAGACCAGTTGCTCCATTGAAAAATGACTGCAAGAGCACAAACTAATGATTAGAAAAAAAACAAAGATGTGTCTAAAGTAGCAAATCATGTATGTACCAATGACCATAAGTTTGATTGGTAAAATAAATTAAATAGAGGAAAAGGTATAAAGAAGAAAAGTCAAAGCAGCTCAAATGGCAATGGCAAATAATCCCATAAGTCAACTTAGTGTGACTACACATGTCTGGAAACTATTAGTTAACTTTGGTCTTAAGACAAAGTGAAAAAATCAGGAGAAACCTTAGAGAAAAGTGTTTGACAAAATAGCTGTTGGTTAGAGCATTACCTTAAAATTCAATAACCAAAAAAAATCTAAAAATTCAGGTTCAATTCCTACACTAATAGTCACTTGTCAGGTCAGAAATACCTAAAGGAGATACTCAAAATGTTATGTATATTATCCTAGATGTTACTACTAACAGTTGAATGTAATTGGAAAATGTAAATAATTTAAAATTTTTGTAAAGACATTCAATATTTAATGTTGAATGATGGAAATAGTCCAACATATAAATACAAATACTAGTTATTATATTTTTTTCAATTTTACTCAATTTATTTCATCTATGATTAAATATGGCTTTGTAATAATTGAAATTCTTGAAAAGGGTTTGGGAGAAGTTTGATTTTCAGGAAAATTTGATCAAGAAGATGCAATACAGAATCAGTCAATGTTTTCAATGCCAAAATAATTTTAGTATTCAAATATATGACTTGTAAAAATATAAAATGCATGCTATGATGGAAGAAAAAAATAACTATCATAAAATTTAAATAAATCACAAAGCTAATTTTTTTAAATGTAAAATATTTGATTTTTTTACTTTAAAATAAATAAGAAAAAATACAACCAGAGGTGCTTGTCTTATAGATAAAGATGCCGTTGGATAGTGCAGTTTTCATGCTAAAACTATAAAATATGACCATTCCCTACAATTTGATTCGTGTTTTTTTCTATGGTATATTTTTTTAATTGTGTTACAGCTTTTTTTTTTATCAATTTTTTATCGCATATTTTTTTACTTGTGTTACGGCTTTTTTTTAATCAATTTTCTATCGGACATTTTTTTACTTGTGTTAAGACTTTTTTTGTTGTTGTTTAACTAAAAAATAATAATCATAATAAAAAGTAAAATTTCTTAGTCTATTTTTTTAGTCTTCGTTTTACTTTTTTTTTTTTTTTTTTTACAAAGAGATATTATGGCTACTTTTTACTTCAAATAGAATGACAATAAAAAGTAAAAGTTGTTATGGTTAGGTTTAGGGTTAGTGTTCTGTTGTTTGTAATGCTAAAATAAAATAATTCAAAATCATAACCATACTCGGACAAAAGAAAGAAACTCAAACTTTTTTAAACAACAACAAACACATATAAATGTCTTCTTTACTTATTAAACATGTTTATAATATTTGGTTTTTATGAAATTTACAAAAAATCATGTATATTTGTACTTTTCTTACTGGATATTTTTTTGGTACCACTCTTTTTTAATTCAAAAATATACACACGGTAGAATCTTCTTTGTCTCGTGGAATGTTGCGAACAGTACATTACTTGACGCGTTACCTAATTGCAACTCACTAAAAACATATATATTTAACATTTTCCCAATTAAAGCTTCAACAGAGTTCGTTGTAAAAAGTCTTAGAATTATTACTTTAAAAATTCTGAACATTTCAATACTTTAAAATAAAAAAAAATCCAATGAAAACAACATTTCCATCCAATTCAAATACACTCTCTCTCATCAAGCTGTAACTATTTTATAAACTGTGCAAATTCGGAAAATGTATTTGCTGCGATGCAACATACATGCTGTACTGCAACGTGACATAGCAGCCTGCATTCTGTAGCACAACAAAAAAGTTGTATTATAGAAAACGCGGGTTCGAACGTGGCCGCGGAAACAGCATTTTTATGTGTTTTAGCGCGAAAACCGTGCCATAGAGCGACATCTTTAGCTACAAGATAAGTACCAAAATTTGTAACATACTTTTATATGTTGATGATTGATTAATTTTTATTATGTAATATCAATGCAAATAAATTCTACTTTATCATTTTATCTCTGTGCATGTCCTCTTACTTTATTGCAATGTAATAAGAATTTCAGGGTTTTTTTTTTCATTTTAACTTTATAAATATTTATAAATTCAAATATCAATTGTGATATATTTGTTAATTCTGTTTGTTGCTTAATGTTTTTGTGTTCATATTTAAGCTATTTCAGATTAATCTTTAGTGTTGTAACTAGTACATCTCAGCTATAAATTCGGTAATTTGTGTAGTATAATCATATTAATGAATTTTATGAGAATGTCTGCTTGTCAAAATAATTGCTTTTTGTTGTTTGATGAAAATGGAAATTTTATGTAGATTGGACAAAATACTTGGAACAGTTGTAAATTCAGTGATTGCAAAGTTGATTAATATTGATTGTGTCATCTATGATTTTGTGGTTCCCTAAAGTTAAAATGGCAAAGAGCTTTTACTAAATGGCACCATATATATATGCATGGCAAGAACTTCTTTGTGCATCTCTAAATATATAAAGTAATGTACATAAAAACCAGTTCTGGAGATTCAAGATTTGGTCATTTTCACAAAAGAGCAATATGTTAGCTTTTCATCATCAGGTCCAGGATATAAATAGTTACAATAATGCTGTTCATCCTCAATTTGGTTCAGCTTCAAAAACTTCATGGACATCAGTCATGTAAGCAGTTTAAGGCACACATATGGACTATGAACTATAGAAATGTTGTTTCGTATATGAGTTCAAACATGACCAACATAAAACTAGCATTTATCATTTTGCATTCTTTATAATCTAATAACATTGTAATCACTATTTGTAAATGTACAAAGAAATCTAAGAACAAGATAATTAAGTATTTTTTGTTAATTAATAAAAAACTTATTTTCCAAAATTATTTTCCTTTCTTAGTTTCATTGAAACATTTGGTGTTTATGTCAAAATCAAAAGTCAAATAAATTTAATAAAAATATTTGCATTCAATAGATTTATATTTACCTATACTTTATCTCCAAATAATTTACAATATTTTAAAATATACCAAAATTATTCCAGTGTATATAATTTAAATAAATGTCTACAGTAATTTTTGTGTGTTCATTTATCCTTTTGAACTTTATATAGTTTCAAGATGCTTAGTTTTTAAATAGGAGTTTAGCTAGGTTATTAATTATTAAACTTACTAAAAGATTTGCATACATTAAGTGATCATGTGACAAATGTAATACATTTTAAATAATAACAATATGAGTATGTAATGTTTTTTAGAAATAGCTGTAAAAATAATAATAATAATAATACTATTTCTCTCTCTCTTCAATAATTTCATTTCATTTCATGTTTTTGGGAAAAATAAAAACACACAAAAAGAAATAATATATATGAAAATCTGAAAACAAAACAGACAATGATTGAAAAATAAATATTTTCAAAGAAGTATATGCTGTTATTGCTAATTTAATTTTTTACAAAATATTTGAACTGATCACGTTTGTTAAAAATATACAGGCAGTCCCCTAGTTATGAACTTAATTGTTTCTTGATGTGTGTTTGGAGGTTGAAATTGTTTGAAAGTAGAGGTATGGAAAAAAAACATCAAAAAGGGTTTTCAAAATACCGTATTTATTTTTTATTGATTAGTATCTGGAGTTTTGTTTATAAATTTATCAAGAGGTAATTGAATTGCATTCTTTTTCTTCTCTTGATAAAGCATTCTGTAACATTCTGTGTTTTTTTATTGTCCTTCATACACGAGATATACACTCTCCATTGGGATCACATTCTTTCATGATGGTCAAAAATTTGTAAAGATGCATGAAGACTTCATTCATATTTTTGATTGTCAAACTCTTAACAATAAGTTCATTATCAAGTTCTTCATTATGTATTTCATTCATCTCTTGTAGTTTAACCAAGTCTTCATTTGACAGAGATTCTGAATGAGATTACATTAACTCATCAATATCTTCATTACTAACATTGCTTGCTACAAATTCAACAGCAGAGTCTTCTTTTAATTCTTTCTTCCAATCTTCATGCAAACTAAGAGCTTTAGTGGGAATAACTGATAAACTCATTGGGATGCCTTTTTGGTGTTGATCTTCAATCTATAAAACCAAAGATTTTTCCATTTCATTCATTACTCTGCCATGTCTTTTTGAAATAATCTTTGAAGAAATATTTCCGCAATTTTTAACATATTCCTTAATTTTGTTCTTGTTTTTCACAATTATATATATTGTTGATTGGTTTAAATTACACGAACGTGCGATTGAAGCAAAAGATTCACCATTTTCAGAACATCTAATTATATCCATTTTTGTCTCGACTGTTTGGGGTTTATGAAACCTTGATTTCTTTTTGATTGTATCAACACTGCTGTTTTTTTGTTTCTCACTCACATTTTTAATTAGAATGAAAAAAATCACCAAAACAGAAATATATAGTGTATATATAACATAATACAAATTACTTTTAAAACAAGCACTAATCAAAACGATCCTGTTCAAGAGAATCTGTGACGATGCTAAAAATAAAAGTAATTAATATTAGTGAGATGGGAAGATTTACTGTATTTTATATAAGTTCTTATTGTTCTCTAAAATATACTTTTAATTATTTTCTAAATTCCAAAGTTCATCTTTCTTTAGAAAAAATTCAATTACAAAGATATGTAAATAGTTTTTTTTTATCAGATACTATAATTTTAAACAGCATTAAACTGTTGCACATGCGCATGTGCAACAGTTTAATGCTGTTTAAAATTATAGTTTATAAAATAAACATTGCGCTATATAAAATAATTAACTTATTTATCAGATACTATAAATTTGTAGTGTTAATTACTAAAAGAAATTTTTTAATTATTAAAGTACTAAAATACTGTACAATTTTGAATATGCATTTTTTTCTACAGTATATAGCATTAATTATATATGAAAGTATGTGCATAGATAAAGATTTAAAGTCCAAAAGCGATTATGTAATAGCAAAATGTTTATAACTCTAGTGTTCTTAATTAGTTCTTTATTCTCTAAAAAATTATATTATTTATATTTTTCAAATATATTATTTTCTTGTTTTTTCGATATTTGATTTTTTTTAAATGAAAAACAAGGAAGTTATTGATTAGTTTTTTTCTTGGTTCCATTGATATATGGATGGTGGTTCCACAACAGGAAGAGCATACATTCAACTAGCACCAACGAATGCATAACTCTCTCACTTGTCACACAAATAATATAGTTTTAAAACATTATTTTATAAATTAAATTGCTTTTCTTTATTAAAGATAAAATATATTTTACAAAAAAAATATACAATAACATTAACAGACAAATTTAAAAAACATATTATTTAAGGAGAGACATATTAAGCACGTTTCTTCATTGCTGAAATATTACATAATTACAAAATAATTTTTCTGAACAAATGACCAGATTTTAGATTAATAAAAATAGAATAAATAACACTTCTTACCACACACAAAAAAAGGATTTTAATTTGGAAGGGGATGGGGTAATAGTCCCAAAATAACTTATGGTTGTAAATTTTATATTAGTAGTAAAAATTCAATTGCAAGTTATGAATTGTTAAATTTTCTACTTAAAAGTTGTAGCAAATCATATTAACACTCATAAAAAAATTTTCAGATAATATTATAAATCAAAAATCTTATACTAAATGAATTTATTATTGGCATTATTGCTAGACAAGAAATGTTGACCTATAGAATAATAAAAAAGAATAGTTTGATGACTAGAATGACACAATGATATAACAAATAATATTAATTAGCCATAAACAATTAATATATGCATTTTTACAATCACTTACTAAAAGTCAAGTATAAAATTAATTAATGCTTGATAATATTCTGTAGTAGAGTACCTTTCTGCCAATAAATTTCAATATGTAGATTGATTACAGCAAGATAAGCTAAAACATAATGATTACAAGTTAAATTAGTTACTAATAACTTCAAGTTAATATTTGATACATAATAAAATTTTAAAAAAAACAAACATGATGATGATAATTTAATGGTATATTACATTTTTTTTAAATGGTAGAGAAATTAAAAAAATTATAAACATTGATGTTTTTAATTTATAGATATCAGATTGAATTAATAGGACATTATCTTTGAAAATTGCTGTAGATAATTACAAAAAAAGAGGGAGCTTAAAAGGAATTGATTAAAAACCAACCAATCTAACAAAAATTGCATTAAAAGCTTTTTACCTAAATAAATTATTTAAGTATATTCAATGCTCAATTCTCATCATGGTTTTTTTTTTTAGTTTTTTGATAATTTGATATAATGTCAATGAAATAAAAAAACTCATTCACCACCAATACTTGGGTTTATTTATTTATATTTCAAAATAGCAAACTGTATCCCTTCTCTGAATATATTATTAAAAAAAAAATTATTGTAAAACCCAAGACAGAAAATCCAATATGTGATTTACTGATTTTATTTGTTTTTTAAATTAACAAAGCATATATGTATATGGTCATTTGTATACCAAAATTATAACAATCATTTTTTATCATTTCACTCAAAATTCCTTCACACAATTAATGAAATAAATAAATCAGTACATAATTTTCTTCAGCTTTTATAATATTTGTAATATAAAGTATTTGTTAGTAATTTTCAGTGTTCAAAGTTTAATGCAACAAGCTATAGTATTTCATTATATTAACAAAACAAAACAAAATCCATTTCAATAATTTTAACATGTCTACACTATAAGAAATGCTACACTCTGCTAGTTTGGTTCTCTATGAGAGAACTCCCAGCATTTATGAGACTAATAATTATAAAAGCACAGTTTGATGCCAAACTTTAACATCAACTTGAATCATCAAATTACATGACTTTTTTTTTAAAAAACAAAACAGGCATTAATATAATTTTTTATTAATTAAACAGCAATATGTAGACATTACTTGTGGCAGTTTGATAATTCAAAATCAAGAATATATGTATACATAAATAAACATATATATTGCAAAAAAAACTTAGGAAATGTTACTAATGTTGATAAAATTTAAAACACATATGAATACTGAAACAATACTCATCTGATTTTGTAGGATAATGTTTGGAAAATAATTATTATATTTTAATTATTACAATGTTAATGTGATTTTTACTAAATACTTTTTTAAATCATATCATTAAAGAAATAATAATTACAATTTAGGTATACTTTTATCCACAGTAACAGTTTTCTTCAAGCCAACTTTATTAAAATTCTGTATAGATCCCAGGAGAGCACTTCGAGCAGTACTAGCTGGTACACTGCTAATAGGAGGAGGATTAGCTAAAGTTAAATTCATAGGAGGTGGCGGAGGTGGTGGTGGTTGAAGTACTAGAGAAACTGTGGGTAAAGATTTTGGCTGGTCTGAAAGTAAAATAAACAAATAATAAGAACTGCCTTTTATTAAAAAGCAAAATAAAATAAATAAATGCAAATTTAAAATAATTTTTCTTTTTTGGCCACCAGTGACTTTTAATGAATAAAAAATAATTGGACAAACAAAAATTTCAGATAATATGAGATGACATTCAGTGATGGGAAAATAACAATGAATAGAATATCAAAACAGTTTGAAATATTTATTAGTATTACTCAGAAAAAAAAACATTCAATTACTTGTAATTAGTAAACTATCTCATTTATTAAATTATTTTTATCAAGTTTTTCAACATTCATAACATTGAAAAACTAATTACAATAGAATAAAGGAAAATATTAAATTATTTTTGTGTAATTATTGCAAATACATTTTGTATATATAATTTTAGACATAAATTGATATAAGTTGAACATATATTTATAATCATTATCATTAGCAACCACCCATAAATGAATATGCTCATCCTAATTCTAGAAAGAGGAAAAAAAAGCATAATAAAAATTTTAAGATAACTATATAAAGCAATTCATGAATAACAAATATGCATGATAGTTTTTTTGATCTCTTCATTTAGCATCTTATTATGGTACCTGAAAAGTTTCTCACCTTGCCTGAGATAAATTTATAAAGAAAACATATCTACTCTCTCACAAAAATCATAGCTTAATTTCATCTTAAAATGCTTTTTTTTAAAAAAGAAAGTCTATTAATATTTATTCATTTCATGTTTGTAACAAAAATAATTCAATATGTGAATCAATTTATATATTTGGTAGCTTCTCCCATGGAAAGGCTGTTGTGATTGTTAAGCTGCATACAGAGTGCAATTTGTTGCAACTGTTCAAATTTAACAAGTTAATATATATATACACACTGGTCTCGTTTTGTATGGATTATTTTAATGGGATTTTGAAGTTATGCGATTCATGTTTCTTCTTATCTTTCATATTTCACTATATTTATTAGATATCAAGAAATTTAAATTATTAATAAATTATTTTGACTTGAAATACTTTTTTTTTTTTTCAAAAATATTAGCAGCTACCATGAATATGGCCTGAAGCTGCATTTAGAATCTTAGCTTCTATGTAAATAAGCTACTTATACTAATGCGTAAATAATAATAATAGATTTATACTTATGTATAAAAATATCACAATAAATATTCAAGAATTTTAAACTTTTAAAATCTATTTTGTTAGATATTACGGAAATAAGTAATTTTTTACATTTTAAAAATAAATAACGAAAATTTTATTGATTTTGTAAACTGAAAATAATCTTTCTAATGATAATGTATAATCTTTTTGTTTTGATTGCAATCTCATTTCTTTAATATAGAAACAGAAAACTATTAACACAGCACAAGACTGAAAGTGGCGCTAGTTGTACATCACATCACGAATCTGATTTCTTACCAGTTCACAAACAAACACATATTGTCAAATAGTGGTAATGATTAATATATATATGAAAAAATGTAAAATTAAATACTGTAGTTAATAAAAAAAGTTTGTCTTGTAATAATTTTGTTCAAATATTTGAAATTTTTTATTAATCATACTTTATTTCCTTATTTTTTTAATGTGAATTTTAAAGTAATTTTTCCTTGCTGCTTTGCTTTTATGCGATTTCTGAAAATTACAGAACCTATCCCCCATTTTTCAAGGTAAGTTAAGTCTATTTTTATGCGATTTCTTTAGTGTGCGATTTCTAGGTGTAGTTGGTATTCTGCCAAATTTCTTCTGTGAAAATAAAACAGAATTCTTGTTTAACATAACAAAAAAATTCTGAAAATTTTTCATTTAAGAGTGCTCTGTAAAATTCTGAAAATATAATGAAACTAATTGATGTTTTTTTTTTAATACTGATGAGCAAATCAATAGGTTGTATTCAAAATATGAATATTCTATACATCAATTTTTTGAGCAGGAAAGAACAGTACAATCATTGGCTTACTGTAAATCTTGAAACCAAGTAGATAAAGTTTTTATTAGTTCAGATTAAAAACTCAACCATCAAATCTATATTGTATCTTGACACTTGCATCATCAAACAATATTCCAAAAACTTCTGGAATAAAAAATTGGAGCTAGTTTATATCTGTTTAATACCAGTTTTCACGTTTTAATTGTCAAAGATTTTTAATCATCAGTAATAACTCCTCTCATATCATCAAATATATACTGTATAATATAAATAAACTTAAACAGATAAATAATTTTAAAAATTGCCACAAATCTGTGTGACCAATTACCAAAAACAGTGTTTTACAATACTCTAAACTCATATTGGTAACCTTCTATGACAAGAAATAATCTTTTCAATAAAATCATTAGAAGAACTTTGTTAATAGTAGATAACAATGACATTACATAAAAATTATTGCAATTTTTTTCTATCTTCATGATTTGAAATAATAGATATATTCTTAAAATTATAAAGAAGAAGAAGTTTATATCCTTAAAATTATGTTACAAGTTCATGAATTTATATATTCTTAAACAAATTCTAACAGTTTTGAACCTGGAGTCTTTCTATTTATAAAATTACAAAAATAAATTATATTAAAAATTCTGTACAGAATATTTATAAAGGGGAAAAAGGCAATATGCTTATCTGTTTTTATTTAACAAAACAATCATTTAGTCAGTTCGCCTGGAATATGATGTCAGAGCACTCTAGTTATAAATTAAATAAAAATTGCACACATGTAATCATATTAAATAATGTATTTATATATTGGATTATTTCCATTGTTTAATATAAGTATTGAATGTCTTTAGAAAAATTTAACTATTTAAATATTCCAAATACATCCAACTATTAGCAATAGCACATAGGTTAGTATATGCACAACGTTTCAAGAGGTATTATCCTCCCTCTTCTTCAGGTGTTGCTGGCCTGACCAGTGACAGTATTAGCATAGGAATCAAACCTGGATCCTTAGATTTTTGAATATTTAATTTTAAGGTAACACTCTAACCAACTGAGCTATCCTATCATAAAAGGCAACAGGCAGTAAAAATTTTGTATACATATTTATGAGGTTCCTCCTGATTTCTCCACTTTTTCCTAAGAGCAAAGTTGATTAATGGTTTCCATACATTATGTACAGTCATATTAAGTTAACTTATGGGGATATTCGCTATTGTCATGTGAGCAGTCTCTTTTAAATTTTCTTCTTTGTACCTTTTCTTCTCTATCCAATATTTTTTTCCCCAATAGAACATGTGTGCACTTGGACATGCATGGTCTGCTTCCTTAGACACATCTGTTTTCTCTCTTCTAATTATAACACTGTCTAATTTCCCATGTAGATATAATGATAATCACCGAGAAAGTTATTCAAAATTTGCCTTTAAAAGAGGCAGCAGAATTATACTGGAGCATAAAAATAACACTTGACAAGCAACAAAAATTGAAGTTAAACATATCTTATGATAAGAGGAAAACAATTAAATCTCTCACAATCTACTATTATTTTCCCTGCTGACAAAAGCAATGCAACAGTTGTAATGGATACAATTGATTATGGCAACAAAATACAAGACATCCCCACAGCAGGCCAATACAGAAAAGTGACAAAAAATCCAATACCAAGTACAGAAACAAAGTTACAAGAATTATTCAGAAAGCATTGCAGGTATTTCAGTGGATCAGAAAAAAGTAAAATAACATCATATTTCAGTATAATTCCTCATCTTCATGAACGACCTTCCATTAATTAACATCTAGAGTTAGTTCTAAAAATTTACCTTGCCAAAACTTGTCAAGATTTCTTCTCAAAGTTCTTACACCTTTGGCATATAAGACCCAGTCCTTTGTCAGGAATTCTAGACACTTTGTAAAATCACACCTTTGGCATACAAGATCCAGTCCTTTGTCAGGAATTCTAGTCACTTTGTAAAATTAATCAAGAACATGAAAATTGAAAGATCTGGCTGACTGGTAAACTTTGATGTGGAAAGTTTGTTCATAAATGTACAAAGTGAAAAAGTATCATCTATTGTAAGGAAAAGATTAAATGGTGATAATAACTTACAAACCAGAAAAACTTTTCCTATTGATAGTATAATGGAACTATTAACATTCTGCATAAAAACCTACTTTCAATATAACACAGAATTCTTCTATCAAAATCAAAGAATGGCTATAGGCTCATCATTGTCATCCTTGATTGGCAATATTTACATGGAAAAACTTGAAATCATATCCATAAAGACTACTCCATATCAACCTAAAGTTTGACTTTGAAAATGAAGATGATACATTTTGTTGTATGGCCACGTGCTGAAGCACTACTACAAACTTTCTGAAAAACATCAACAAATAAATTCACAACAGAATCAGAACAAGAACAAAAACTGGCATTCTTAGATATTCTTGTGACAAGATTCCCTCATGGCAAAATCAAAACTACAGTTTACAGAAAACCCAAACATATGGGAAAATGCTTAGCCTAGCCTATCCATCCAAACACACCAGAAACACAAAATATGGAATTATACTATCACTATGGAACACAGCAAAAGAAGTCTGTTCAGAAACCACCGATTTGGAAAAAGAAAAGATCTATATAGAACAAACTCTTCTGAAAAGTGATTATCCGTCAGCTGTTATTAAAAAAACCTTAAACAGACAACAAAAAGAACCATAAAAAAAAAATTATTCTCACTGTAGTATACACATGCATACCAAAAATAACAGATAAATTAAGGAAAATCTGTAATCACTATAATATCACAACAGCATTCCACAGCCATACCACACTATGAGGAATTTTAACATTTATAAAGCCTAAACTTGAAATGCTGAAAAGAAAAACATGCTACTATGAAATACCATGAGAATGTATACTGGTGAGATCAGTTGTCCCATTGAAAAGTGCTTGCAAGAATACAAACTGATGATTAGAAGAAAGAATGGCAGACAGCCCCATAAGTCAATCTAGTTTGACTATACATAATGTATGAAAACTACTAATTTTATTCTTAAGAAAAAGTGAAGAAATCAGGAGAAAACTCATAGATAAATATATAAAATTTCTACTGACTGTTGCCTTTGGCAGTATGGCTCACTTGGCTAGAGCATTATCTTAGAATTCAATATCCAATAATCTAAGGGTCTAGATTCGATTCCCATGCTTATACTGGTCAGCCAGTAACACCTGAAGAAGAGAGGAGAATAATACCTCTTGAAACATTCATATACTAACCTGTGTGCTATTACTAACAGTTGAATGTATTTGGAATATTTAAATGAAGTTAAATTTTTCTAAAGATTATCCAATACTTATATTAGATGATGGAAATAATCCAATATATAAAGTACAAATATATCAAATAACAGTTCTATTCTATTGATCAAACTGAGATGTGTGTTTTTTTTTTTTTTGACAAATGAAAACTAATCAAGGATTTTTTCTGAGCAAGAAAGTGATAGAATTCTTTATCTCTGATTCTATCATTTTACCATATAACATTTGTACATAAAATAAGATCAATGAAAAAACAATATACATAAAATATATATATAACTTTATTTACCATTATTCCCTCTTTTCTGTTCCATTTTATTAACATCAATGAATCTAGCATATACGTAGAGCAGTTTGCTCTTGTTCCATAAAAATAAATTTAAAGATGCAAAATAAAAAGATGGAAATGGGAAATACAAGTCAGACAAGTGGTTGGGCAAAATAATGGGAACATCCATTATTTTAGTATTTCAAATTGTTGACATTAATTAGCAAACAATAACAATATATATCAACACAAATTTTTCCTCTTTTTTTCGAGACAGAATTCTTTAGATGTGAGAGAAAAGCTGATATCAATTTTTTGAAACCTGTGGAAAAAAATATAAGACCTTTTATAAAATTTAAAAAGATCCATTTAAACTGCTTTACACTACTTTTAAGTTTCAACAATCTCAGAGTAGTGAATACAATCACTAAAATATGAGCATAAAATCTAGAGACAATTAAGGTTGATAACCAAGGCTAAGAAAAAGGGAGTGATGGGACCATATAAAATGGATCTTAAAAAAAAAACAGTTTGTTGAAAGTTTTTGTCTAGTTGACTCTTGAAAAACCATGATTTCTGGTTTGAAAGCTATAATGTAAAGGCATTGGTATCGTAAGTAGAAGAACTAGAAAATAAATAACTGGAAGCATCTCACCATGGTTTGCCACATAATCATTTACACTTTTCTAACAACTATAGAAGTATACATCTTATATCTTCAAATTAATCTAGAAACTGGGCTATCTTCTGATTATAGAATATGAAGCAGAAATGTTATAATCTGCAGAATTCATATCAAAGAATTTCTTTGGTTCCAATAATATTCTATATGAATGCAATGCAATCACAAATTGTTTGAATATTTTGGATTCAATATCTTAAAAATAATACTACCATCTTCAAAATAAATAATGTTCTAATTCACACAGCATGTGCAAATATTGTTTTGAGATATATTATGTATTTCATATATCTTCTTCAATCACCTAACTTTAATATTATTGAGCTTTGGTGGCAATTCTTAAATGTGAGACTTAAAAAGCTTCTAGTAACATCTCTCAGACAACTTGTAGTATTTCTTGAAGAGAGACTGAATATAAAGTTATTGAAATGATCGATCATCCTATACCATATTGATAAAAATATTCCATTATTTAGTCTCACCCCTATATGAAGGTATTTCTACTTTCTTAAGCAATATCAACTGTTGATTATAATTATAAAAAAGTAATTATATGGTTACATGTTCAAAAAAATCAAGTGACAGCAGTACTTAAGTTAAATACTGATTATAACACTTCGTATAAATAATCAAATTCTTTTTTTTTTTTTTTAATTTATTTGGCTGGGAATTAATCCAGAAACCTTTAGTTCATAGAATCCATTACTATAAATTGTATAATTTAATTAATAACAAATTAAATAGAAACTTAAGTTTACAGATAAATAGAAAATATGTAAAGTCAAATGATAACATTTAATGGTGAAAAGAGATAAGATAAAAAGTAATGCTAAATAATCTGAAGTAATGAATAATAAGTTACAAAATTGAGACTACAATGTATGTTCTGTTGTCATGGACTTTTTGAGAATTGCTTATTTTCAAAGAACATTTACTTAGACATAATTCATTCATTACAGGGAACAAAGTAAACATCTCCATCATGCCAAAGGATTTCACAAACTTACCAATTATATATTGCTTGATTGCAAACATACAGTATACATTCAAAATACAGAACATCCACATAAACATATGTCCATTATAAGACTCATATTTTAGAGAAAAAAATTAATTCACAACCTTTTATGATTTAATTTAAAGGGATTTGAACCCATACTTTCAAGCTTCCTACAGTCATCCACTCTATCCAGTATAACTGATACACATAACTACATACATGTGAAAAAGATAAATGATCTCCAATATATATATTTCATGCTGAACCAGCAGCATTCACCAATTAGTCCAAATTACCATAGCCTACACACATATATAATTAATGCTAGGTTTGCATTAAGATAACAAATCTACACACATTAATGAACAGGCTTCACTTCTCTCCATACTCCAACTCTTTAGCCATCCATATCACTGAAAAGCTGATGATGGAATGCCAAAGCCCTTGATGATGCCAACATTATAGATCAACCCATGTTAATCTTACGTCAATCTGGTCCCTCATATGTAGGACTTTAATATGTCTATTTAAATACATGTATAGTGTATATACTTTAACCTATATATAATTAAAGAGGATTTGAAGCCAGACTTTCAAGCTCCCTACAGTCATCCACTCTATCTAATACAACTGATACACATTCACATACAGGTGAAAAAAGATAAATGATCTCCCATACATGCATTTCATGCAGAACCAGCACTCACATGTTGGTCCAGATTATCATCTCTCGAATATATATCAGTGCTCAGTTTACATTAAGATATTCCATCATCAGATTTTCTGTGATATGGATGGCTGATGAGTTGGAGAGGACTGAAGCCTATCCATTAATGTATGTAGACTTGCTATCTTTATATAAACCGAGCACTGATTATATATATATGTGGGAGATGATAATCAGGACTAACTAATGAATGCTGGTTCAGCATGAAATATGTATATTGGAGATTAATCTTTTTCACATAATGTGGTTATGCGTATTAGTTATAATGGATAGATTGGATGACTGCAGGAGCTTGAAGGTCTGAGTTCAAATCCCCATTAATTACATCTAGGTTAAGTATATACACTATACTTGTATTTCAATATTAGATATTCAGCCTGTATTCTGTCCATCTCTATTCTCTGTATTTAAATGGATATATTAAGGTCCTACCTATGATGGGCCAGATTGACTTAAGGTCAACATTGGTATGACTATAGTGTTGGCATTATCAAGGACTTTGAACATTTCATCGTCAGATTTTCAGTGATATGGATGGCTGAAGAATTAGAGAGGATTGAAGCCCTCTTCATTAAAGTGCGTAAATTTGCTATCTTAATATAAAGAGCACTGATTATATATACTGGATAGAGTGGATGACTGTAGGGAGCTTGAAAGTCTGGGTTCAAATCCCTTTTAGTTACATCTAGGTTAAGAATATACACTATACTTGTATTTCAAATTTTTATGATTGTAGTATTGCTCTGAACAATCACATTTTCCTGCTCTAAAGGTCAATATTCAAACACCAAAATAATAGATTGATGGCAGTACTATTGAATAAGAAGTAATAAGTGAATAAGATACTTTTTTTTTTTACTTTTCTCAGCTTGGAATTAGAAATCTTTATCCCTTTACCATACCACAGAATATACTGGATAAAGAATAATTCAAATTCACTGCTTTAACTTTTGAATTTAAAAATCTACTTTCATTTAAAACTTTTTAAAGATCTAAACATTTTTTGACCAAAACTGTAATCATGAACATTAACATTTTAAAAATTTTATTTAAAATTTTTGATTTAAGGAATAAAACAAA
The DNA here is from genome assembly GCA_028023455.1 of Epiperipatus broadwayi. NCBI lineage: Eukaryota > Metazoa > Onychophora > Udeonychophora > Euonychophora > Peripatidae > Epiperipatus > Epiperipatus broadwayi. The sequence continues at coordinate 8,228,823 of JAQFVV010006214.1, read as the reverse complement.
TACAATAATTCAGATGTGATAATATGCTGGAACTATTTCCATCATCTATCATTAAATGGTGAATGTCTAAAAAAATTTAAACAGTACAGTAATGTTTAGTTTTTCCATTTGTATTAAGAGAATGTGTGAATTTGATATTTTCAAGAAAAGTAAATTGTTTGCAAAAAGATGTTTTCTGCCTGAAGGCAGGTGTAACTGTCTAGACCAGTGTTTCCCAACCTGTGGTATGCATACCACTGGTGATACACGAAAAATAATTAATAATGGCGGACATAAAAAAAAAATTAAATCGTAAAAATATAGAAACGTTTTTTCCTATAATTCATAAAAATTATTTTAATTAATAATATTATACAGTAAAGTTGTTTATATTTACAGTCGATAACGATCTTTAATGTTAATGATAAAATTGAAAGTATGATTAAGAAATTAGATTTTTGGAAACAGTAATATATATAAGTATCGAAAACAATCAATTGGAAGTATTTGAAACTCTACATATTTTTTTGTTTGAAAATAAGATTAGTAATGTCTCAAGATATACGAGATAATAGCACATTTAACAGGATTAAAAATGTCTTTCATGAAATATTTTCCAAACCCGAAAACACAAATGATAATTCGATTTCAAATCCCTTCTATGCAGAAAAGTTAGAAAAAGCTACATCATTATCAATAAATGATAAAGAAAATTTAATAGAATTATCATGTGACAGAGCTTTACAAATAGAATTCAAACGACGTGCAATCTAATTAATTTTTGGTTAAACATTAATGAATATGAATAACTTTCTGAGAAAGCTCTTAAATTATTATTACCATTTACTAGTATGGAATTAATAGGAAGAGCTTTTTCTTCATATATTTTTTAAAAAAATAAGTATCGAAACAGATTGAATGCAGCTGTAGACTTAAGGGTATACCTCGCATCTTTTGAACCAAATTTCAAAAAATTATGTTGTTCAAAACAAGCACAGAGATCTCATTAAATTTATTTTGTAAACATATTTGATTATGATAAGAAAATATACTAATTGTTTTTTTATAATTTTATGTTTTTATTAAAACCATTTATTAGTTAGTAAACGAAATATGACAAAATAGTAGATAAATAATGAGTTGGATCAAGGCAAATAAATCTAAATTATTTAATTTGAAAGAATGTATCAGAAAAGGATCATACCCAGAAATTAGACTCTCATTAATTCTTGATCATCTATTGTGGATTACTAGATGTAAGCTAGTATTTAATCATCAAAATGTTAATCATATTAACTTCATGCTGAACAATATAAAGAAAACAAGAACAAGAGATAGCCTGATAATCCCTGAGGTTTTTTAAAACCATGACTTGGGTCATCCTGGATTTATCCTCTCCATGGCCCAACCAATAGCAAGATGCTCCGAAAAAGAGAAAACAAACTCAAATTCGGGAAAAACAAATGACGGAATGAGAAAACACTTTGAACAAAATATGTACCAAATAACCTTTAATGTAATCTTTAATAAATTATTTTGGAAAAAATATGAAACTTTGAACAAACACATACATATAAATATATTATAATGCGTTTATAATCTGGCATGACGTTTAGATATGTTTCAATGCAATTTGTCTCATTATGAGATGTGAATACATACTTGGTCACCCTATAATATTTATAATGCAAATAAAATAACACACTCACAATAACAAATTTCACGAAATACAATCATTTTTATGAAGTGGTACAATTTAGCGTGATGTACTACCAAGTGGTACGCGAGCCAAAAAAGGTTGGGAAACACTGGTCTAGACAATAGTATTTGTCACAGGCTATATTTACAGATTTATACCTCAAAATATATGTATATAACCTTTTTTGTCATCAATCTATATGTAAGTTTTACATTTGCATTTACTTTTCATTATTTTTAAATTACAAAATCATCAAAAATAATTAAATAAAAATATTTTTATCAGATTTTGATCTCAAAAGATCAAGATAACTTATAATAAACATGTAGAGAATATATTAAAAACAAATTAAATATTATAAATAATAACACACAAAGATATAAGATTATTCAAAAACTTTTATTAAAATATACAAATATAAAATACTGTGTGTATATATATTATAACAGAATATATATATATGGTATAAGAAAGAGACTTTATTTTACTACCCATATTCTGAATGCCAAAATGTGACAGAATAATTTATGTACCTTATTAAAATTTGGCAGCCTTAGCAAAAAAAAAAATTAATGTGTACAGTAGTATGTATAGCTCAGGTAGCATGACTTTACTAATTTTATGGTTTAGATAAAACAAATATCATCATAAATCATTATCCAAAATTAGCTAAGATGTTGATGGCCAAAATATTATCTGTAAAATAAGATCATAAGTAATTATATAATAGTCTCATGTATTTATAAGGCACCAATGAGTCTATGCACGATAAGTATTCTATTTGGTGAATAAATAATTCAATAAATAAATGATTTATTTTCTAGTGAATATGTAGTTTGAAATATGTGAATCAATATCTTATAAATAAATGTGCAGAATAGATAAATCAAATGATGCATAGATTAATAATAAAATGTAAGTTTTTTAAAATAATAACACAAAATTAAATTCAACGATTATAAATTTAAAATAATCCATTGCATTACCATAATACATTTTGGATATATTGCAATTACTAAGTTGTGATCTATACTTTAAATATTATTAAACATGTATATTCACAATTAAAATAAAGGGTTAGTACATACACTCTATCATGTATATATATATATATATAATCTTTTAGATCAAGTAAAGCTTTTTATGATAATTATTTTCATATATTTAAAATAAACTTTAAATGTTAACTGTTTTTAATTTTGAATTATTTTACTGGAAGTATTATTGCTAATCAATTCAAATCTTGCTTACCTGATCTATTTATTAAGTTCATATTGAATAATAAATTGCATCATTACTTTAAATTTTAAAAGAAATAATTTTGAAAAGATATTTATTAATGTATTATTATTATTATTATCCTTTTTAAATATTTAAAATATGGTAAAAGTTAATTTGATGAGGAATTTTCAGAAAACATTTATTTATGCTCATGTTTATTACCCTGGTCAAAATCTTGAACATTCTCTTATTACAGTTCCATTTTTCCATATTAAATGCTTCTATTTTAGATTTTCTTTTGCTGTCATTTGTTTTAAAAATAAATTTTTAGCACGAATTGCCACTTTTTGCTTTTAAATGTTATACATACCTGAAAATCAAGATGGATTAGTAACATAGCATCCAGATGAAATAACCTAAGTTTTTTTTAATAATTCATCTTTTGCATTAAGTAAAAAGCATGTTATGGTAAATATATTCAATGAGGACATTTTTATTACATCACAAAAGCTAACATAAAAATGCCTATATATTAAAAGCTTTTACCATAATTTTTGTAACATTTGTTTTAAGACCAAACTTTTAGCACAGAATTGCATTTTTATATATATATAAGTTATAATGCTTCAAATCTACATGCATTAGACATTCACATGGTATATAAATATGATATGACTTAATTTTTTAATATTGAACTTTTTCATTAATGAATGCTATAATGATCTTAGTATACATTTTTCCCCCGTGATGGCTGATCTAAAGATATTAACATAAGTTTCAGAATGTTGGTCTTCAATGTGTATACATTATTATGATATTCCTATAATATACATTCTTATTAACAAATGTAAATTCATTGGTTTATAAAAATGATGGTATGGATCAAAGATAGGGTGAACTTTGGTTGATGGACTATTATTATCATCAATCCCAAGTTAATGAAGTAATCTAAATTTAAAATATAAAAGGAATGAATGAATAGAAGAGCCTGAGAAATGAGTAATAAGATACCAACACTATAAATAAATATAAGTTAAACAACATTACACAAAATCAATACTCATTCATCATCATGAATGATCAAAAATACAATCAACAGTCAATTTTGTGACTGGATTTAAAATGGGTCTATATTAGTCCAGGCTAATTATTTAGCTCTTACCAGTTTGGGATAGATTACTTACACAATCATTTGGATGCACAAATTTAAGTGATAATCCATCAGAATATATACCAAGAAAAACAATAATGCTGGGATACTAAAACATGCTGATTATCATCAATATTCTGGGCATTTAATATCATTAATGCATTGGCCAACTATAAACTTAATTTCTAATAAATACTAAACTAAATAAACTGTAGTGCATGGACTTTAAAGGATATCCCCTTTGTGCAAATCCAGGATCATCATCAACTGGATATCCATAAACACTAAATAATAAACCACTTTTATATAACAGACCATTATGCACGAATCTAGCTGAGAAAAAAGCTCTATAACTGTTATTGTGAACAAGAGTAATACAAAATATAATAATTCATAATATTTTAGGATTAGATAAATTCACGCGAATAATATTAACAATGAAATATCAATTCGCATTCTGATTTTGATTATTATACAATTAGCTATCACATTGTGATTTACAAATACCTCAATAGATTTACATAAAACACACGTACATATATATATATACACACAGATATGCAGTATAATAATTTATGAACATATTTGAATTGTCATATAATAATAAAAAATATGATTAATTTTAACATATATGTGTCTACCTGATATGCATTCATATAAGCATACAGATATGTTGAAATATATGAAAATTATCATATAATAATAAAAAAATAAGTTATCACATTTTAATGATACATAAATAAAGAACTTATTTAACATATGTGTGTGCACATGAAATTATGTGCAGACACTGACATTTATATCATATGATATTTTAATTTGTCAAAATAAAATCATTAAAAATATATTTTTCACAATTAATTACATGTTGAAAGTATACATAAAATTCACACTTATGTGTGGATATATAAAAAATAATATGAATCAGTTATTAATTCATTCATTATCTAATGGTAAAGAAAAAGTTTTTCTTTTTAAAAAAGAGTAATATTAATTCTTTGACAGTCTTTCATAAAAGTTTTCTTCCTTTTTTAAAAAAAAAAGTAATAACACATTTTTGACAAGTTACCCTTGATTAATTATAAATGTCCCTTTAAAAAAAAATATTCCATCAAGTTTTTTTTTGTTCCCTAATCTAAAAGGATTTTTGGAGTTTACTTTCTTTTTTCTAAATAAAATTGTCTATGAATCAATCATTATATTTTCAAATCAACAAATAGCTTCTTTTTTTTTTTTAAGTTAATATAAATTATCATATAGAAAAATAGCAAGTACAATTTTAGTCAATTATTTTTAGCTCTAGTGCAATTGTAGGTGAAATTCAATCTCTAATTGCCAGGGTTTGAAAGTAAAAGTCACTGCAGGCAAAAAAAAAGTTTCCATGTTAAGTTTTTATTCCTCACTAATAGAAATTATAAATGGTTTGCTAATTAATAGCTAATTAACAACCTAAAGAAATCTTATAAATTTGTATGATAATTGTTCTGGAATATGTATCTCTGAGTTGTTAATCTGCTACCACCCAAAGAGCTATGGAAAATTTAAAGTCAACAAATGAATTAATAATGCCGTAAAGAATATTAAACTTACAAGGAATAAATTGCAACAAAGCTAGAATATAGAAGCATAGCTATGAAAAAAATTAGCACTTGGGAAAAAAAAAAGACTTCACAAAGAGGATGGTTATGCTGAATACTGTCAAAAATATACTTCTTGAAATTAGACTGTGAATAATAGAGTAAAAACAACATAGACAAAAATAAAAAAAAGTAATATCAGAATAATTCTATTGAAATTGATAAAAATTAAAATTATATTAAATTACATCTTAGTATAAGTTCAGTCCATCCCTCTCCTATTAATGTATATGCATATGTAGTAATGTCCAATAATATAATGTATTAGATTGATGACTATATCAAATCCAATAAAGCCTTTGAGCAATCCATATCAGTTTTTCAATGAAATAGACATGTGAATAATTGGAAGAATGAAAAGATTGAAGCCTGTCCATTAAAGTTTGAGGAATTGCTATCTTAATATAAACTGACCACTGATTGTATATATATGTGGGAGATTATGATCTGGTTCTGCATAAAATACATATATTGGAGATCATGTATTTTTTTTTGCATGTGTGTGTTCATATGTATCAGTTGCTTGAAATAGAGTGGAGGATGAATAGACTGAAATAATCTGAGTTCAAATCTCTCTATTTACATATATAAGAAACATTCAGTATAAGCAAATGTTCATACTGTCTTAGAATTACATAATCAATTAAAATATTTCGGTACATTAACATTTAATTAACAATAGATAAATTTATGTGTATATTTTCCATCATTATCTTTTTTTTTTCCTCTTAAGATGTTTAATACTTTGTTTCTTTGGATATTTATATATGATTCTAAACAACTTATATTTTTATTTGATAAAAATATTTTATAGACTACTTGTATATAATTAACAAATGATTTTGAACAATATGCACATATATCTTTGATGAGATTAAGAATGGATTAAACAAGGTATTAAATCCATCCAGAAATATAAGCAAATAGGACACTTTATGTATTTGGAAATATACTCATTATATAAATATGATAACTTCAAAAAATTTCTAAACAAGAAGTTCAGTACAATGCATGAGTATAATTAATTTTAGCAAACCTAAATATATACACCAATATAAATAGAAACAGCAATTATTGAAAAGAAGAATGCTATTGGGTCTTATATTAATGAAATGTTTGATAATGTTTAATAAGTTAAATAAAATTTCCAAAATTAAATGGGTAAATGAGAATGAAGACATTAATAAATCTATTAAATTTTTAGATTTAAAATTTAAAAAATAATGCAATATTACTGATTATTGGATATATATATATAAAGCATGTTAGTGTTAGAGCATCTATTTAAAAAATTCCACTTCACTATAAAATGACAGATTTGAAAGACTTTTTTTATTAGAAATTTAACTTTGCAAATTTGAAACTGGGGGAAAAAATAATAATATTGACAATTATAAAAATGGATTTGATCATTAATGCATATTTAAAACTAAAATGTAAATGTAAACATAAAAATAATAAAATGTCTAAAGTGAAAACATGGATTACCATGTTCTATATTCCTCAATTGCATAAAAAATATTTTCAATTATGAATAAAGAATTTAATATTAGTTTTCAATGTCCTTTATCTTTAAACAGACTAATTAATAATTTGAAGGATTCGAACACCTAGATTGCCAGATTTGTAATACTAGATATTATGAAGAAACATGAGCAAATTTAATCTACAGCTCAAACACATTCATGTTTTTAATAATCCTAAAAACAATGGTACATACAATTCTATACTGTTTTGAAAATGAGAACAAAACTGGTCATCTGTTTAAATCTGCAGATACCAGAATTATTTGTCTGAAGGAAATTATAAAAAATATAACATAAAAAAAAATTTAACATATAATTAATTTTAAAAAAAAATCCTTAATGTAAGAGCCAATAGCATACATGTTTTTAATAAGTGATGTTTCAACTTATATTGGTGTATATATATATATATTTACATTTACTAAAATTAATTATAGTTTCGCTATGATAAAGATGTTCTGCATTAAAGATATATCTTAACAATTTTTTAAAAATTTATTATCATATTATTTATTAATTATCCATATAGTCTACAGAATAGTCTTTTTACATTTTTCTATGGTTTAAATATTTTTCATTTTTATAAGGTATATGAGCCTAAAATTAATTTCATAACTAGATAAAAAAGAATTCAAATAATATATGCAAAAAAATAATATATATATATACTGTATGTATACATAAGAAAGTATCAAACATGTATTTGCCTGAAGGTTTGTGATGATGATATATTAGATGTGATAATATGTTGGACTATTTCCATCATTTATCATTCTAAAAAATTTTAAACTTTATTGAAACTTTTCAAATACAAACAAATATTAGTAATAACACACAAATAGACAACACAGATTAGTAGCTTACAAAAAGTTTCGAGTGGTATTATTCTCAGGTCTTCTTCAGATATTGCTGGCCTGACCAGTTACAATATTAGCATAGGAATTAAATTTACATCTTCAGATTCTTGAATATCGAATTTTAAGACAATGCTCTAACAACTGAGCTATTGTCAAACACAACACCTAATAGAAATATATACTTATCTACGAGGGTTGGTTCAAATCCTCCCGATTCCTCCAATTTTTTTTTCTAAAATCAAGATTAATTAGAAGCTTCCAGGCATTATGTATTGCCACACTGTTTTGTCTTATATGATTATTTGCTATTGTCATATGAGCAGCTTCTTTGAATTTTCTTGTTTGCACATCTTCCAATCTTACCAGAAGCACAAAACATGGAATCATACTATCATTATGGAACAGAACAACGGAAATTTATTCAGAAACCAGTGATTTGGAAAATGAAAAGATTTACATAGAACAAACTCTCATGAAGAATGATTATCTGTCAGCTATTGCCAACCTTTAATAGACAATAAAAAGTGATACCAAAGAAAAACAATTATTGGTACTGTAGTATATTCATACATATCAAGAATGGTGGGCAAATTAAAGAAAATCAATAAAGCCATACCACACTTTAAGGAATTCTAACTTCTACAAAGCCTAAACTTGAAATGCTGAAAAATAAAAACTGCATCTATGAAATATCATGTGAATGTGGAAGGAAGTATATTGGTTAACAGCAATTGAAAGAACACAAACTTTATGGTTAGAAAAGTAAAAATAAATGTATCTACAATAGCAGATCATGTTTTGATTGGGGAAATACAATATTGGATAGAGAGGAAAAGATACAAAGAAGAAAACTCATATGATAATGGCAAATAATCCTATAAGTCAACTGAGTGTGGCAATACATAATGTCTGGAAGCCTCTAATTATATATCTTGCTCTTAGAAAAGGGTATTAGAAAAAAATTGGAGGAATCAGGAGGATTTGAACCAATCCTCATAGGTAAGTATATGAAATTTCTATTGACTGTTGCCTTTAACAGAATACTGTTGGTTAAAGTGTTGCATAAAGTCTGATATTCAAAAAAGGTATAATCTCAACTACTATGTTAATATTATCATACTGGCCAAGTCAGAAACACCTGAAATGAGTGGAAAATAATACCAATCAAAACTTATATAGTCTTCTAATCTGTGTTATCTATTTGGATATTATTACTAACAATTGTTTGTATTAGAAAACTTTAAATAAAGTTAAAATTTTCTAGACATTCAACATTTAATAATAGATGATGGAAATAGTTCAACATATTATTATATCAAACAGGTGTATATCTAAAATAATTATTATATTACAATAATTATGGATCTGGCTAAAATTGCTAGTGTTGAAATTGTAAGAAATATTGAATAGTATAAGTATCATACAAATATAACTATTAATTAAATTTCAATACTTTAAAAAAAAGACATAATAACTTGTTAAAATCTTAAGTGCTTTTAAAAGATTTGTATTATTAATATATGGGTTAATCAATTATTCAGATGAAATAATAATACATGTGTAAAATGCAACAATTAATTTTAACAACATAGTTCACAAACTTTAAATATCAATTTTAATAATGTTCCAAGAAATATTCTTTTTTACTTAACATTTGAACACAAATAACTAAATAATTGAGTTATTCCAATAAAATGGTCTATTTTAGCATTTTGAAAGTTCAGAACTATCCACAGTAAATATTAGAATAAATATAACTTTCATAAAAAGATACAATTATTGTGTGTAACATTTCATTTATATATTATCTGATTATAATAAAAGTGTTAACACATTGCTATAAAAAAAATCCATGCATAAAATAAGTTCTTAAAGCAGGATTACTTAGCCACCAAAAACTAAACAATAATAAATAAATTAATAATCAATTACCATGTGATGATCTAACACTAATTTTTGATAACCGATCAGCTTACAAAAACTTTAAATAATTATTTAAAGTCAGAAACAAAATTTTTGAAGAAAAGAAAGTATTGGAATCATTATTTTATAAAAAAAAAAAAAATCTTGATCATGGAATTCTACAATTTTTGTTGGGAACAATATTTATAAAAGTCTTTAGAATCATAAAATCTGTTTTCTAACATATTTAACATATATATTACAAATAGTTTTAAAAACAAATCAATTATGCGATGAAAGAATTTTGATGAACATTTCATGAAGTGTCTTTATCGAAGTCAACTGAAGTGATAATAAATCACAATAACTAAGAGTTTTCGCAGTATTCCAATCAAAATACCAGAAGTCATTTGTTTAATAAACAAGTTTATGATAAAATCAAAACTAGGAATTACATATATGTGAATAAAGGTTTCAGTTTTTGTGGTGAATGAATTTGTTAATATTGTTTCAGAATCAATTATCTTCATCTACTAGTGAATTTGAATAAGCAATGGACACTAGATGATAATGTTATTATATTCACATCCTCAAATCATTTTCTAGGTTATGTTTTTATTAATAATGACTTTGGATTTAAAGTTGGATCAAATGTACTTGTGTATGCAGAACCATCTTTAGCGCTTTTGTAATGTTTGTAGGAAATATATTTAGATATTTATTAAATCTTGCAAAATTTAATTTAAAAAAATGTTATATAACTCTACCTTGAGTGATATTAAACTATGGTATAGATTTTAAAATAGAAAATTGACACTATCTGTGAATTTCAGAATCTATGTAGCAACTAGGAATCGAACATTGCAGATATAAGGAGCTTGCCACAATTTTCATTTTGCAAAAAAAAAAATTTGATGTTTCCAAAAATTTCATCTAACTATATAGTCTATAAGAGATGTTAATAGAAACTATAAATGATGTACAGAAAATTCATATCATTCTTAATTAACAATGGAAATAAATTGAACTTTCTAATACAATTATATTTTCAAAAGAAATTAATAAATTTATTATTTTCAATTGTTTAACTATTATGGATCCAATAAGAAGAAAAGTAACAAATGCTTCAGTATGGCTAATTTTGTAAAACATTTGTTTTTTACTAAATATATTGTAGCGTTTACCGTTTTACTAGACCACTATACGCCCCAAATGTATATTTGAGCGTGTGTTGATCAAGCTGTATCAAAATAATAAAAAAAGTTTTATTTTAATTCTACACACAGCTATTTTTCCTGATCAACTTCGGCCTATTGATGGTTGAGAATTATGCTATTGATGAGATCAGCTTTTAATTTATTTGATAGGTGCCAGGTCTCTTTATTCTAAAAAGACCGCTGATATCTGTCGCCAGCATGTCTCGCAAATACAAAAAAAATAAAATATTTTTAAAATTATTGGTCTTAGATTTTAAGAATCGGTAATTTTGCGGTAAACTAGAATTATCTTTTTTTTTAAGATTATTATTCCTGGGCTTATTCAAACATATTGGCAAAGGAAGATACACGTTTTAAATCTTATTAAACTACTAATAGATTTAATAATAAAAAATAATAACTATTATTAATAACGAACAAATGAAAATTGAAGTTAGAAATATTTTTATTATTATAACAGATTAAAAATCTGTTTAAGTTAAAATGAGGATTCCTAATCAAGTAAATCAGAGAGAACACATATTAATTCAAAGATGACACAATCAATAAAATAAAATAATTAATTAAAAGTTCTGGTATAAACAAAAGTCTCTTGTACAGAAAAATCAAAGTCTCTATCGGGATTATTTTAAGACTTGTTTGCAAACGAATTTTGTCATAATCGGGAATAAGTAGTCTTAACTTACCGGTAAGCTTTGTGAATTCACGAAGGTTGTAGATAACTATGCATAGTTTTTCGGGGTTGAATTGAGCTCACGCCTTTGATTATTAGTTGATCTTGGTGCTGGTTCCATAGGCTATCGTAAGCTTCTCTGTTGTCCATCGGTAATGATGTCAGCTAAAGCTCCGGTCTCTCTCGTATGAATAACTTCTTCATCGTAGAGTGGTCTGGATTCTCTAATAAAACCAACAAAAGAATATCAGCTAAACCAAGACGTTCCTCCAACCGAATCCCTCCTTTTTATACTCGAGGTCCCGTTGTCGGACTTCTGCGCATGCTCATATCATGGTGTTTTGTGTTTATAATCTTATACAGTCTTTATCATTTTTCAATTACTAAGTTCTCATTTTTTATCAAGTTTTCGGCCATGTTTAATTAGCTAAAATATTTTTCTTTTAGCTTATCTTTTTACTTGCTTTTGGAATTCTTTTGTTCTCTCTAATTCTACTTTTATTTCCAGTTAAGTAAAAAAAATATGAAAGAAAAATTTAACTTTCATTGTACGTTATTTTTAAAAAATTATAGTCAATTAAAAATCTAAATCTACTTTTATTTTTTTAGCTTCTACCAAATGCCAATATATTTGCAACGTATATAAATAAACGTTACAATACCACCAGTGCCAGGAGATGAGAATAAAATAGGGGTTTACACTAATTTTATTCTTAAGTTTTTTAAATTCATATTCGTATTTTTTTTCTGTAGTAGCGTGTGATATATTGTGAGACTCATTCACAAGCGCGTTCGCTTTAATCCCACTTTTAGGTCTAACACGGTGGGAATGGAAAATATTTCAACATTCATCTGTGTCCTATCCGCTTTAGTGTAATATTAACGATAAGAAGCCAAGTTATAAGCACAAACAGGTTGCTCATCGTTCTGAGTCTTACAGGCTCGGCACTTGTCCAACTTGATCCGCTTCCCCTTTATTGGGATCTCTGTAAAATAGTCTGGAGATTTAAGGATGGTCTTATGTTATATACTGCGGATAAGGACTCGGGGCTATGTTATTCCCCTCTTCAGTAACCGCCTACCGGTCAAATACTTGTGACTTACTCTAATCAGACGATCGTGTTTTTAGACATATATAAAAAAATATAATATATATTTTCTTTCTGGAAGTCATATTAAAAAAATATCTTCTTTCATATTTTAATAATCAGGGTTTAATTAGTTAGTTTTTTTTTTTTTTATAATTTTTTTCTTTTTTCAAAAAAATCATAATTTATTTTCCGGTGAGTTTCTTTGAGTCATCATTGTAATGTTCTTTATCATTACAACTCATCTCAGGTTGTAGTTGTTAAATCGAAGCCCGAGTTGGGTCGCCATTGTATCGTTTTCCGTTTTACTAGACCACTATACGCTCCAAATGTATATTTGAGCGTGTGTTGATCAAGCTGTATCAAAATAATAAAAAAAGTTTTATTTTAATTCTACACACAGCTATTTTTCCTGATCAACTTTGGCCTATTGATGGTTGAGAATTATGCTTTTGATGAGATCAGCTTTTAATTTACTTGATAGGCGCCAGGTCTTTTTATTCTAAAAAGACCGCTGATATCTGTCGACAGCTCTTCCGATCAAATAAAAAAAAATAAAATATTTTTAAAATTATTGGTCTTAGATTTTAAGAATCGGTAATTTTGCGGTAAACTAGAATTATCTTTTTTTTAAGATTATTATTCCTGGGCTTATTCAAACATATTGGCAAAGGTAAAGTACATTTTTAAATCTTATTAAACTACTAATAGATTTAATAATAAAAAATAATAACTATTATTAATAACGAACAAATGAAAATTGAAGTTAGAAATATTTTTATTATTATAACAGATTAAAAATCTGTTTAAGTTAAAATGAGGATTCCTAATCAAGTAAATCAGAGAGAACACATATTAATTCAAAGATGACACAATCAATAAAATAAAATAATTAATTAAAAAGTTCTGGTATAAACAAAAGTCTCTTGTACAGAAAAATCAAAGTCTCTATCGGGATTATTTTAAGACTTGTTTGCAAACGCTAATTTTGTCATAATCGGGAATAAGTAGTCTTAACTACGGTAAGCTTTGTGAATTCACGAAGATTGTAGATAACTATGATAGTTTTTCGGGGTTGAATTGAGCTCACGCTTTGATTATTAGTTGATCTTGGTGCTGGTCATAGGCTAGTCGCGTAACTTCTCTGTTGTCCATCGGTAATGATGTCAGCTAAAGCTCCGGTCTACTCTCGTATGAATAACTTCTTCATCGTAGAGTGGTCTGGATTCTCTAATCCAAAACCAACAAAAGAATATCAGCTAAACCAAGACGTTCCTCCACGAATCCCTCCTTTTATACTCGAGGTCCGTTGTCGGCTTCTGCGCATGCTCATATCATGGTGTTTTGTGTTTATAATCTTATACAGTCTTTATCATTTTTCAATTACTAAGTTCTCATTTTTTTATCAAGTTTTCAGCCATGTTTAATTAGCTAAAATATTTTTCTTTTAGCTTATCTTTTTACTTGCTTTTGGAATTCTTTTGTTCTCTCTAATTCTACTTTTATTTCCAGTTAAGTAAAAAAAATATGAAAGAAAAATTTAACTTTCATTGTACGTTATTTTTAAAAAAATTATAGTCAATTAAAAATCTAAATCTACTTTTATTTTTTTAGCTTCTACCAAATGCCAATATATTTGCAACGTATATAAATAAACGTTACAATATATATCTAAACATTTTAATTTTTTTATATTAGAAAATTAAAAAAAAAAAAATTAACTCACAATTAGTATTCAAATTCTTTTCCCTATTAATTTAACAAGTTTAAAATATCACAAAACAAACTTAAGATTTTAAGTTTCTTGTAAAGAATTAAAGAATAAATGAATATATTAAGGATGTAAATGAAAATGGGACTTTCATTATTCAAGCATAAAAATTTGAAAAAATACAACAATTACACATATTTTTATTTTATTACAAATCCTGTAGCTATAATTATTTTAAAAAGTTAAATGCAGCTTATCTTATATAAATGATTACAACTATTTATTTCAATAAATTTCCTGCTGTAAAAAGCAGCTCTATTTAGAAAATGTTTACAGTATATGTTAAAATAATACTGAATTAGAGAATTCTTTCTAGATTATTTTCTAATCTGAATTTTTTTTATATGTAAAGTTATTATTTAAAACAATAAAATATCAAAAACTAATTATAAAATTGTAATTTGTAATATTAAAATAATAATGAATAAAACAAAGAATATTTAATAAATGCTTTTAAGATGTTTAATCATTTTTATTATAAATATATGTACAAAAATGCATACATACATACATATAAATATGTTTAGATGGTTCTCAACTTAAATAAGTAATCCATTGCATAATTTTTTGTGCAAACCAATTTATGCAAAGTTGAAAAAATATATACAAATATTTATCTTTGAATATTACCATATTAAAATGTTTTTTACAAGGCATACTGCTAATGAAAGCAAGCAAGAAGTTGAATTATCATTTAACTTCGAATAGTTGTATAAAAAATGGATTTCTTCCTAATAATTGAAAAATACTCATCCTTTTTTACACAATTAAGCAAATAATTACTCAAATTCAAATTACTTTTCTACTAATAAATGAACAAAAAAAATCTCTCCTCTTATTTTTCAATTAAATGATAGGTCAAAACTAATAAAATTTAAAGATATTTTATCTTTTTTATATATAATTAAATAGTAGATCTATTTAGGTTTGCACCATTTATGTTATATATATATACACACATACTTATGTGAGATATTTCTATTTAAATATGGATTTACGTAAATTGAGCTTATAAGATTTGAAATACCAGGCACTCTTATATCTGGAGCCTAATTGTAAATATAGGGGATTTGAACACAGACTTTCAAGTCCCTTCACTATCCACACTATCTCATACTACTGTATCAGTAGTATAGATTGAGCTTATGTAAATAAGGAACTGCCTATATATGTAACATATGTAAATCTATACTAAACATATCGAGATATATCTACATACTTAAATATATATCTATACACCCACACATTCAAAATCCAATTTCAGTAATCTTTAATCTGAAAAAAAAAAAATGAAACTCATAAATGTAAATTCATAAAATTCACATATTTTACCCTTAAAAGCGGCCTTATGAATTACTTCTCAGTCACCATTTTCTCATTTCAAAAAATTAATTGATCAGTTCTTTGCACTAAATCAATCATGTGAATGCTATCCCAAAGAAAACATTTTGCACTTATTTTATCACTGATAAATATCACCAAATTAAAATTTTTCTTAAAAAGGCCCCAAAGTGTAAATCAATAACAGTAATTTTCCAAGACTAAGAGAAACTATGAAATGCATTGTTAACAATAAAATGAAAGTATTTTTTTTAGAGTGAACAAATTTACATACGATACAATTTAAGTAAATGCTTCTGTGAATCTCAATCAATTACTGTAATCTGTTTTCACAACTAATTATTTTATTTTTGTGTTATTTTTGTTGCATAATTTTTAAACTGCATCACAGGTATGCATGCACATTAAATTTAATTTATAAAAGTTAACATGTTTTTAATAAATTTATTTTATGTCAAAACTATTATTGAATGAGTACACAAATGACCGTGAATTATTAATAATAACAAAAAAAAAAAGCTACAAAGCCTTCTTTTATATGAAGACATGAAAATGTATTCTGAGAGTGAACACATTTACATACATGCTCATTCATCTAAGTATGAGTTCTCTCTTAATCTATTTTTGTACTTTCTTTTCCATATTTATTTAATTTATATTTGTGTATTTAGTTTTGTTGATGCTTAAATCTATGTTATTTTTTAAATAAAATTATATCATAGATATGTATATTTATAATTATTTATAAATGTCATACTATTGTAACGGTCAGGTTTGTACATTTGCTCAACAGACTGAGAGTCCAAGCCAGAGAACCAAAAGCTGACCAAGTTGGGATAGTAATACCCTACGTCTGATCATACCTTAACTCTCTCACTTGTGCTTCCAAGTCAACCCATCATGAAGGACATGCCTGAGGTTACACTCGATATCTCTTTGATCACGTTCCAGCAATAGCAAAGCAGTAAAACATGAGACATTCCCCCCTTATTACATATTCTATTATATAACTTAACTAGTGATTCATAAGATAATGAGCAAGTAATGAGACTGAGACAAATTTTTGAATATAACATTTAATAAATATTGACACATAGCAAGTTGTGTACAGCTAGCTCACACGCAGGTGAAAGAACACTAGGGTTATAAAACAAGATTACAAAGCCATGAGTGGATTCTCTAGGTTATCAAATAATAATACAAAGCAATGAGTGGATTCTTAGGGTTATCAAATAATATTACAAAGCAATGAGTGGGTTATCAAGGTTATACAATAATATCTCAAAGCAATGAGTGGATGCTCAGGGTTATCAAATAATAATACAAAGCAATGAGTGGATTCTCAGGGTTATCAAATAATACAAAGCTATGAGTGGATTCTCAGGGTTATACAATAATATCTCAAAGCAATGAGTGGATGCTCTAAGTTATCAAATAATATTACAAATAAATGAGTGGATTCTCAAGGTTATAAATAATATTACAAGCAATGAGTGGATTCTCAGAGTTATAAAATACTATTACAAGCAATGAGTGGATTCTCAGGGTTATAAAACAATATTACAAGCAATGAGTGGATTCTCGAGTTATAAAATAATATCACAAGCAATGGGCTTTTTAATAAGCTTATGTCATCTTTCATGTTCTAATTCACGCTATGTTTTATATATTTGGAATCGGTTATAGTTAGCTAGAGTGATTGATTTGTTGATAAATAAGAGATTATATTATTATTACTAAGTTTAAAATTATATTATAATTACTAAGTTTAAGGTTATATTATAAATGTATTCAAAATCATATGATAGAGACATTTGCGTGCTATATAATTGTTATACAGATAAACACATTAAATCTGATTCTAGATCGGATCAAAGCCGAAATCACTTTCTAAGGAAACTGAACTGAAATGTGGTGGCAGTTGAACGTCAGATTCTGGGGCGTTTATAAACTATAGTATCAGATAAATGCGACTCGAATGCATTCTTAATGGGGTTTATTACCTAGTAAACGGTTCCCTAACCAATCTGCTTGCTATAATGGAAGAGGCCTTTTTATTAAGAACAGAATTGGCTTATGAGCCCTTTGGAAACGCTTTGGTTCCGTTATATACGAATAATTGTCACATTTGCCTAAACTTTCGAGGCGTGACTTGATGAAATACGAAGAACTGTCACAGTTGCCTAAACTTTCGAGGCGTGACTGGACGTGGAACAATCTTGAGGTGGGCCATTATAGACATAGCAAGTAGATATGCATATTTATGCAAATTAGCAATACATTCGCAACGCTAGAGTAATATTTTACAAATTAATTACGCCAAAATCTTAGCTTCTTCAGTGCTACCACCACCGGTCAAAGTTCATAAATGAGATTATTAAATTATCAAATGATGGCGATAATGAGAATCCAATTTAAGGTTTCTCTGCATAGCTACTTATAGACCTGGGAACATTAGTTATAGGTAGTATAACTAGATCTAATATCAAACTGATTTTTAAATAATAAAATGTGAGTTATAAAATAGCTCACGCCAATTATTGATGTTTAAATAAATTACACATCTTAAATAATTCGTCAAAATAGACCCTACTAATAATGAAAAATGGGTTTTAACTAACGAATGCAAATCTATATTTTAAATAGCTTGCGTAAAATATACTTTTCAAATAACTGGCAAAATACATATTTTAAATCACTTACGCAAATATAATTCTTAAATAATCTGGGCAAAATCTGCATTTTAAATAACATACGCAACATATACGTTTTAACTAACTATAGTAAACATTTTCATTTTATATAACTTTAGAAAAGATGCGTTTTAATTAATAGACGCTAAATATACCTTTTAAATAACTTTAGCAAAACATTTTCATTTTCAATTAACTTGAGAAAAATATGCGTTTTAAATAATATATGCAAATATACATTTTTAAATAACTTTACCAAAAGATTTTAAATAACTTGTTCGGGCATTATAAATATCGATTCACTCTATCACATATAATTCAGAAAAGAGTCTTGACTATATTCTTTATATCGCAATACTCTGATATGATAAAAGAGATTACTCACTCCCCTCCCCCCGATAATTTATTAACACACAAGACTCCGTTCTGATAAAAACACAGCATAAATCAATTAACATGAACTTAAAACTATATAGATGACATAAGAATAAATTGCATAAACAATCAATAAGATTTATAATTTAGAAATGAATTTCTTGTATGGTTTTATAGAAACTAGATGTTTAGGATTATTTAAAATTATTAATGATCAACGACTACTTAAAATTATTAATGATCAAGCAAAAATTTGGAGAGTGTTCTAAGATTTAAACAAATTTAAGATAAACATTTTAAGATAAATATTTTAAATGAACATTTAGAAAATATAATTGATTATGTGATTTAGTTAGTTAGCTTTCATTTAGAATACGTTTTAGTTATGAGATTTAATATTTGTCAGAAAGGATTTACCGGCAAAGTCTCTTTTAAGGCATTGTTTCCATGTGCTTCTCACTATATTCAGTCAGGCTGGGCTTCTCTTAGGTTTTAGTCTGGATGTAGCTTCGCAAATTTATCTCTGTGGCAGCTTTCCCCATTTCTCTGGTCAGGAACTCCCCGGGTCTCTCAGGTACAGCTTCTTTCTTACTGTGATGGGCATGGTGGTTTTCTCACACCGGTAGCCGCTCGTGGAAGAGAAAACGGCTGTCTCTAGCCCACTGTCATCTTTGTAGCAGCTTTGATGGTAGCTTTTTTAAACGGCAGGAACATTTTTCTTACTTAGCTTCAGCTCTGGCCTTTGGAAATAATTTCTGCAGCAATTACAATGTTCACAGCAACAGCAAAACTTAAGACGGATGATGATAGATGATGGAAGAGGACCTTTGATGGCTAATTTGGGCCCCTTTTTATGCTATATTTTTGACAGTAGTAACCTCCTACTTTGAGTCATGCTACATCACAAGATGACTAGTTCAAACTAGCCTTTAACCAAATATCCAGTTAGTAAAAATTTTAAGTATATCTAAATCTGGACTTGGTAAGACTCTATTGTTTTAATTGACGTCATGGTTAAAAGATATATTTTCAAGAGAATGGTCACAAGCAATTTGTAAAGATTTTTGTATAGATTTATGCCTGACTGAATATTATAATTGGTCTTGGTTATAATTTTTAACTAGGTCAAATTTTGGTCAAAGATTTATTTTTAGAACAAAGTGTTAAAACTGATAAAACTTTCTGCTTGTAATTTTAAGCAAACAAAAGAATTGAAATTTTCTAACTTAGAAATTAGTTAAAATGAATACGGACTTAAAATAATTATTTAGAAAGAATATTGAAAAATAAGTAATATTATAAATTATTATGCTACTATATAGATAAATTTTAATTATACAGTTTTGTTTATTTCAGTTTTAACAAATCTAAAGGAATATGCTTGTATATAAATATTTGAGACTATAATTTTATATTTATAATTAATAAGGACGATTATATACGCACATACTCGCAATATTATAAGGACAAAGTTTTTAAAATTTAAGAAATAAACGCCATCTGAGTACAACAAATATATACTATTATCGAAGATAATGGGTGAAACAGATGTAACTGTTTCATAGCAATCCATTCCCGGACAAAAAAGAAGTACACTCTATTCTCTTTTTTGTAGCCCGTGTTTTTTTTTCTCTAGTGATCCTACACGACTGCTATTTATATACTTTTTTTTTTTTTTTACTCATCTGGTCTAACTTCTTCAATCTCCCCTTTCCCTTTCTGGCATGCAAGCAGCTAATACGCCAACCCCTCTGCCCTAGCATAGTTGAATATAATTAAGTAACATAATATGATTATTAAATATATAAATATGTTTAACTAAGATAATACAATTTCTGATTATTCTGACGCTATATAATTTTTAGTAATAAGATTAATAAGATTATAAATGGAATAAATAAGGTAACCTAATTCTAATGTTTAACTTTTTATTACTATATATTACAAATATGACTAAATGATTAAATAAATACTTCTAATTACTCTCGCTCTATATAAATGAATAAACGAATGAATAAGCTAATACTAATTACTATAGGTTATAAATATGGGTTACAAATAAGTAAATACAGTTAAATAGGTAAACTAACTCTAATTTTCGATAAACCAAAAACCCAAATATAATTCCCTACAGAGAACTTCTAATCTGGTACTTTTAATAAGCATGGTTTCAAACTCCTTGCATTATATGTAACAAGGGTATGTTGATTTTTCTGCAACACGAAAGCGTTGTTTCCCCAAATCTCCTTGATCTGGTATGGCCCTTTGTAGAGAGGATAAAACTTTTTGTATTTGGATAGAAGGCGGCTACTGGGAGGCATATCTCTCACCCAAACCCAGTCTCCTACATTCATTTTCTTCCCCTATACTCCGCTGCACCCTTTAGGCGTATTCGAGCCTGCTCTTTATCCTGTTGGTGGTCCACAGCTTCATTCACTATTCTTAATGGTATGGGGATTACTGGTCGGCAAGTCTTACCAAAATGAAGTCTGTGAGGTGGGAACCCAGTGGACTCATTCTTGGTTTGGTTTATACTCTGCAATACGTGGTCAGTGTTCTTCACCCAATTCTTGTGGTTATTTCCTACAGTGGCCCGGTATAATCTTCCTAGTTCTCTCATGATCCTCTAACAAGGGTTTGACTGTGGATTTCGTATGGAGGTTAGCACATGTTTAATGTTTTGTCTAGCCACCCAACTTTTCCATGCCCCTGACGTAAAGGCCGCACCCCTGTCTGACAATATCGTCATAGGCTTCCCTATCTTTGAAAATTGTCTTCCTTGAAGTACCCTAACTGTATATTGGGTGTTCACAGATCTTACAGGATAAGCCTGTACATACTTAGAGAAAGCATCATAGGTAACCAACAAGTATCTATACCTATTGAATGGTGGTAAAGGGCCGTAATGGTCTATGGCTAGCAGTTGGTTGGGTTCTGTAGGGAGAATGTTGTTCAGAGGACCCTTGTAAGATTTATTTGGAGGTTTATTTACAGCACAGGAACCACATTGTCTTAGACCTATTAATATGCTCTCATATAAAGCTGGCCAGTAAAATTGGCGACTCACTGCCTCCTCGGTTTTTCTGGGACCATAGTGTCCAATAGCCTTGTATATCTTTTCTATTATTTCCTCTCTTAATTCCGATGGGACTAAAGTTCTCCATTCCTCTTTATCTGGGTGTATTCTCTGTTGTAGTACACCATTTCTGAGTCTGAATTTCTTTGGGCCTTGATCTATAGAGTTTCCTTGTGCAATTTCCTTCTGGGCTTCCTGCATTAGTTTGTCATATGGAGGATACTGCTGCTGCCACTGGGCTATGTTTATCAGTTTAGTTTCAATGGACGAACTTTGTATCTGCATAATGTTACCAGCTGGTTCATCAGATAAGCAGGGATTCTCCACCTCTATCTTAACAGGATTCCTACTCAGGATGTCAGCAACTATATTTTCATGGCCCAGGCAATATCTAACACAGTAATTAAACCTCTGAAGGGATAAACTCCATCTTACCAATCTATCACTGGTCAAGTAACTCCGGTTTAGAAATTCGAGGCACCTATGGTCGGTGATGATGACAACCTGCGACCCCAACAGAAATTGTTTAAATTTCTCACAGGCCCAACAATGGCCAGTGTCTCTTGTTCCGTCACCGTGTAGTGTTTTTCTGGTTCCTTCAAAGTGCGACTGATGAAGTAGAGTACCCTTTGTTGGTGTGCTTTACTAACTTGGAACAAAATAGCACCCATACCCACACGGCTGCAGTCTGTCTGCAAGTAAAAGGGTTGTCCAAAATCTGGGTGGTTGAGCATCATAGTTTGTAGGAACTTTGCCTTTATATTCTGGAACTCTGCTTGACTCCGGTCATTCCAAACCCAATTGCTACCCTTTTTTGTCAAATCTATTAAGCTAATCGTGTCCACAGCAAATCCGGAGTAGAACTTGTGGTAGTAGTTACAGAGACCTAGGAATGAGCGTACACCTTTTTTAGTAGTGGGTTCTGGAAACTCCTGGATGGCCTTAATTTTTTCCGGGTGGGTCCTTACACCTTCTCCACTGACAATATGACCCAAAAAAGAAATCTCGCTCTGTATAAATCGGCTCTTGGATAGGTTGATGGTGATGTTTTTTCTGATGCACTCTTGGAATAGTCTCTCTAGGCTCTGTATAGATTTGGACGCCACTACCACATCATCCATATAACTAATACTTTTTTTTACTTCCTCTGAGAGGACCTGATCTAAACATCTCATTAAACCAGCTGCACTATTTATAAGTCCAAAGGGAACACGCTGGAATACATGAGAGTGACCCTTGTACCGAAAAGCAGTGTATTGGCGGTCATGAGGATCCAGCGACATCTGCCAGTAGCTAGACGTTAGATCTAGAGTTGAGATGTTCATGCCCTTCAAATGTAAAAAGATTTCCTTTATATTAGGTGAGGTATCTCTTTCCGGAACCGTGACATAAGTTTGTGCATCTAAACAGATCCGTACTGAACCATCCTTCTTTTTTACCACCACCAAAGGGTTGTTGTAAGGAGAGGTTGCCTTTTTAATGATTCCCCATTCTACCATTTTCTGTATCTGCTGTTCTACTGCTTCCTGATACTGGAATGGGATAGGGTATGTTTTGGCCTGGAAAAATCCTTCCTCTTTTAACCTGATACAGTGTTGGTACCCTTTTATCATACCCAGTGTATTTGAGAAGGCATACTTGTATTCTTCTAAGAGCCCTTGTAAAGCTTGCCTCTCTTCTAACCCTGTACATCCGGCCTGCTGAATTTTTGCTTTCGCTTCTTCCTCTTCTACATCTCCCTTCATAAACATAGACTGATTATTAGTGAGGGTCTGTTCCTTTTGCATTTTAAGGATTTCTTGGTATACTGCGACCTCCCTGGTGTCGAAACTGATACTGCCCTGATGTTTGCCAAAGAAATCCGCTCCTAACACCACTTCCTGTAATAAGCCCTGCATAATCAAGAAAACATGCCCTATTTTAAGGGGACCCCAAGCTATTTCAACCCATATTTGGTAGCTTTCAGTCTTTGTTTGCTTTCCATTTGCCATGAACATTTTCAAAGGTCTGAGAGGGAGTTTTTGAATCTGGTGGCCTAGTAATTCCACCCTGGTCACCCAGCTACTGGCCACGAATGAGAGTTGACTGCCTGTATCTATTAATGCCATGACTTTGTGACTATCTAACTCTATAGTTACCAGGGACATGCCCTAACACTTAGCACTGACTTTTCTTCCTCAACTTCTCTCAGGGTACCCATAGTGGGCCGAACATGTTCAGTTTCATTCCCTTTTTCTAATGTGGGCATCCGTCTATGGGAATAATCTAGCGGAACCCTTTGTAGTTTAACGACCCCGGTACTGTGGACTTCCCCTTATATGCCTTGCTACCCTGGTGCACCTTGCTAAACCTCTGGTATGACCCCCTATCCTCCTGACTAACAGCCTGGCACTTAACGTGATCTAACTTCCTAACTTTCTCAGGCATTTCTTTGTGCATGGGGGTATGGTCTATGGTGGTTAGGAAGGCTGCCATCTCCTCCAGTGTACGTATCCTACACCCCACCATCATCTGTTGCACATATCCAGGCATATTCTGCTGAATTATCTATATTATTTGAGTCTCAGTAAATGGAAAGGCATTCAAGGATCTGAGATGGGCCACCTGGCGCATAAAAAATTGTGTGTGTGTCTCCCTTGTGACAGACCCATAGTGTTCTCTGAGCACAGTATGGTAAATCCCATCCTGCCTTTCCTCGCTCCAGAAAGTCCTTACTAGGGCTGCCGCATACCGCTCAAATGTGTGAGGCTTTTCTTTATAGCAATCCCACCAGGACTGGGCATACCCTTGTAGGTAGTGTGTGGCTAGCATGATTTGGTCCTGAGGGTCTACCTGCTGGAACCTAAAAAATTCAGTTAGACTTTGAAGGTGTGTCTTAGGGCTTTCACCGACTTCTCCTTTAAAGGTTTTGACCTAAAAAAATATTACGACAGGTATGTCTGCTGCCTAACTGTATCTATGCCTATCACCCCTTCTCTTGTGCTCTCTGGTTCCCCTCCCCCTTATGGCCCTCCTCCCCCCTTATTATCAGAGAGGGGTGTCGCTCTCTTCTCCCCCCCCCCAAGGGTTTTTTTTTTGATGGGCATACTCTTTTGACTCTGGAGCTCCTCTGTCTTCTCTTCTGGCTTCTTTTCTTTGTATGTTCTGATCTTCAGCTTCCCCCTTGCCTTCGCTATCTAACTTTATTCTTTTTGGCGCTAATTCTCTATCTCCTACCCATGCTGTCTCTTTCTGCCCCTTTTCTACTCTATCTACTCTCTCCTGTAGCCCCTGTAATATGTCTGCTGCCTAACTGTATCTATGCCTATCACCCCTTCTCTTGTGCTCTCTATGTTCACTTCTCCCTTATGGCCCTCTTCCCCTCTGAGTATCATAGGGCTTTGGACCCTTTCTCTGTCCCCTACACAGGCTATTTTATCTTGATGGGCATACTCTTTTGTCTCTGGGACTCCTGTCTTCTCTTCTGGCTTCTTTTCTTTGTATGTTCTGATCTTCAGCTTCCCCCTTGCCTTCGCTATCTAACTTTATTCTTTTTGGCGCTAATTCTCTATCTCCTACCCATGCTGTCTCTTTCTGCCCCTTTTCTACTCTATCTACTCTCTCCTGTAGCCCCTGTAATAGATCTTTTTCCCTTCTGCGGTCCCTTTATTCATTTTCTCTAACTCTCTTTCTATGCCCTCCACTTTTTTCTGTTCTTTCTTTATATCCATGACCTCTTTATGTAAGCTCTCTCCCTGCTGTTCTAGCTTGCTCCTTACTGTGAGGACCTCCCCTTTTACTGTCCTTAAACTAGTTTCCATTTTTTTTTTCTTGTGCCTCCAGGAGCTCTTCGCACTCTTTCTGTGTTTCCTCATTTTGTTTCTTACATTCAATATTTAACCTATCCATTGTTTCCTCCAGAGTTTGGAACCGCTGTTCTACCTTGGTGTCAAACATGTGCCCTATATATTGTCGCATTTTTTCTCTATCTCTTTTTTCTTTTTCTTCCCTTTCCGCCTTATCTTTTTCCTTTTCTTCTCCATCTCTTCTTTCCTTTTCTTCCCTTTCAGCTTTATCTTTTTCCCTTTCTTCCCTATGTCTTCTTTCTTTTTCTTCTCTTTCAGCCTTATCTCTTTCCTTTTCTTCTCTATCTCTTCTTTCTTTTTCTTCCCTTTCAGCTTTATCTCTTTCCTTTTCTTCTCTATCTCTTCTTTCTTTTTCTTCCCTTTCAGCCTTATCTCTTTCCCTTTCTTCTCTATCTCTTCTTTCTTTTTCTTCCCTTTCAGCCTTATCTTTTCTTTCATTTTCTTTGCTATCAGCCCTATTTTTCTCTATCAATTTCATCAGTGTTCTTATGCTTGCTTCATCTATTACTCCCTGTTTTTCCCTATGCCTCTTTTCTTGTGTTGGTTTTGGCCCACTTTCCTCTTCTATGTTCTCATATTTGCTCGCTGCTATTTCCTCCTCCATACTGCTATTATCTTTTACTATCCTTCTCCCCGATCTCAAAGTTTTACCTTCACTTTCTACTTCATTTCCTATCTGCTCTTCCTGTTCCTCTTTTCCCTCCTCTTTTCTTTCAACTTCGATTTTATTTTTATTTTTCTATATATATCTTAGTACTATTATTTTCTTTGATTTGCTTCTTTTATTTTTATATCTGACAGCTGACTCACCGTTCACTCCCTCAGAACTGACTACCCATAATTACCTCAATCACTCCTGTTCTTTGCCCATTATTATTTGCCACCTGATACATTTAAATAATATATAATTAAATACATAAGCACATCCAAATAATAAATTAAATTTTCAGACTCACCCAGCTTCTGTCTTGCCACCTGTGGTTTCTCCCTTAAAATATAAAACTTTTTTTTTTCAGTACGCGTGTATTTCTTTTTCTTGCCTGATCATTTGTGTATTTCTTTTTCTTGCTTGATCATTTTCTTGCTCATCCCTCTCTGAATCACATAATTTATTTAAATTATTTACAAATTCAACTATTTATCAAATTTACTACTAGATTACAAGTTGTTTTGCTTAATTTATACATATTTTTATCATACTGCAATGATATTTGGAACGAAAAAATATACTACTCTACTCAGGGTTGTGTACTTAGTCTAAGCCACACGTTGGGTCGCTAAGTCCGGGAAAAAAAATATACCTATGTAACAGTCAGGTTTGTACATTTTCTCAACAGACTGAGAGTCCAACCCAGAGAACCAAAAGCTGACCAAGTCGGGATAGTAATACCATACGTCTGATCATACCTTAACTCTCTCACTTGTGCTTCCAAGTCAACCCATCACGAAGGACATGCCTGAGGTTACACTCGATATCTCTTTGATCACGTTCCAGCAATAGCAAAGCAGTAAAACATGAGACATTCCCCCCTTATTACATATTCTATTATATAACTTAACTAGTGATTCATAAGATAATGAACAAGTAATGAGACTGATACAAATTTATATTTCATAAATTGAATATAACATTTAATAAATATTGATACATAGCAAGTTGTGTATAGCTAGCTCACACGCAGGTGAGGGAACACTAGGGTTATAAAACAAGATTACAAAGCCATGAGTGGATTCTCTAGGTTATCAAATAATAATACAAAGCAATGAGTGGATTCTCAGGGTTATCAAATAATATTACAAAGCAATGAGTGGGTTATCAAGGTTATACAATAATATCTCAAAGCAATGAGTGGATGCTCAGGGTTATCAAATAATAATACAAAGCAATGAGTGGATTATCAGGGTTATCAAATAATATTACAAAGCAATGAGTGGATTCTCAGGGTTATACAATAATATCTCAAAGCAATGAGTGGATGCTCTAAGTTATCAAATAATATTACAAAGCAATGAGTGGATTCTCAGGGTTATAAATAATATTACAAGCAATGAGTGGATTCTCAGAGTTATAAAATACTATTACAAACAATGAGTGGATTCTCAGGGTTATAAAACAATATTACAAGCAATCAGTGGATTCTCGAGTTATAAAATAATATCACAAGCAATGGGCTTTTTAATAAGCTTATGTCATCTTTCATGTTCTAATTCACGCTATGTTTTATATATTTGGAATCGATTTGTTGATAAATAAGAGATTATATTATTATTACTAAGTTTAAAATTATATTATAATTACTAAGTTTAAGGTTATATTATAAATGTATTCAAAATCATATGATAGAGACATTTGCGTGCTATATAATTGTTATACAGATAAACACTTTAAATCTGATTCTAGATCGGATCAAAGCCGAAATCACTTTCTAAGGAAACTGAACTGAAATATGGTGGCAGTTGAACGTCAGATTCTGGGGCGTTTATAAACTATAGTATCAGATAAATGCGACTCGAATGCATTCTTAATGGGGTTTATTACCTAGTAAACGATTCCCTAACCAATCTGCTTGCTATAATGGAAGAGGCCTTTTTATTAATAACAGAATTGGCTTATGAGCCCTTTGGAAACGCTTTGGTTCCGTTATATACGAATAATTGTCACATTTGCCTAAAGTTTCAAGGCGTGACTTGATGAAATACGAAGAACTGTCACAGTTGCCTAAACTTTCGAGGCGTGACTGGACGTGGAACAATCTTGAGGTGGGCCATTATAGACATAGCAAGTAGATATGCATATTTATGCAAATTAGCAATACATTCGCAATGCTAGAGTAATATTTTATAAATTAATTACGCCGAAATCTTAGCTTCTTCAGTGCTACTACCACCGGTCAAAGTTCATAAATGAGATTATTAAATTATAAAATGATGGCGATAATGAGAATCCGATTTAAGGTTTCTCTGCATAGCTACTTATAGAACTGGGAACATTAGTTATAGGTAGTATAACTAGATCTAATATCAAACTGATTTTTAAATAATAAAATGTGTTATAAAATAGCTCACGCCAATTATTGATGTTTAAATAAATTACACATCTTAAATAATTCGTCAAAATAGACCCTACTAATAATGAAAAATGGGTTTTAACTAACGAATGCAAATCTATATTTTAAATAGCTTGCGTAAAATATACTTTTCAAATAACTGGCAAAATACATATTTTAAATCACTTACGCAAATATAATTCTTAAATAATCTGGGCAAAATCTGCACTTTAAATAACATACGCAACATATACGTTTTAACTAACTATAGTAAACATTTTCATTTTATATAACTTTAGAAAAGATGCGTTTTAATTAATAGACGCTAAATATACCTTTTAAATAACTTTAGCAAAACATTTTCATTTTCAATTAACTTGAGAAAAATATGCGTTTTAAATAATATACGCAAATATACATTTTTAAATAACTTTATCAAAAGATTTTAAATAACTTGTTCGGGCATTATAAATATCGATTCACTCTATCACATATAATTCAGAAAAGAGTCTTGACTATATTCTTTATATCGCAATACTCTGATATGATAAAAGAGATTACTCACTCCCCTCCCCCCGATAATTTATTAACACACAAGACTCCGTTCTGATAAAAACACAGCATAAATCAATTAACATGAACTTAAAACTATATAGATGACATAAGAATAAATTGCATAAACAATCAATAAGATTTATAATTTAGAAATGAATTTCTTGTATGGTTTTATAGAAACTAGATGTTTAGGATTATTTAAAATTATTAATGATCAACGACTACTTAAAATTATTAATGATCAACGACTACTTAAAATTATTAATGATCAACGACTACTTAAAATTATTAATGATCAAGCAAAAATTTGGAGAGTGTTCTAAGATTTAAACAAATTTAAGATAAACATTTTAAGATAAATATTTTAAATGAACATTTACAAAATATAATTGATTATGTGATTTAGTTAGCTAGCTTTCATTTAGAATACGTTTTAGTTATGAGATGTAATATTTGTCAGAAAGGATTTACCGGCAAAGTCTCTTTTAAGGCATTGTTTCCATGTGCTTCTCACTATATTCAGTCAGGCTGGGCTTCTCTTAGGTTTTAGTTTGGATGTAGCTTCGCAAATTTATCTCTGTGGCAGCTTTCCCCATTTCTCTGGTCAGAAACTCTCCGGGTCTCTCAGGTACAGCTTCTTTCTTACTGTGATGGGCATGGTGGAGGTTTTCTCACATCGGTAGCCGCTCGTGGAAGAGCAAACGGCTGTCTCTAGCCCACTGTCATCTTTGTAGCAGCTTTGATGGTAGCTTTTTAAGATTTATCTTTTTTAAACGGCAGGAACAGTTTTCTTATTTAGCTTCAGCTCTGGCCTTTGGAAATAATTTCGGCAACAATTACAATGTTCACAGCAACAGCAAAACTTAAGACGGATGATGATAGATGACTGAAGAGGACCTTTGATGGCTAATTTGGGCCCCTTTTTATGCTATATTTTTGACAGTAGTAACCTCCTTATTTGAGTCATGCCACATCACAAGATGACTAGTTCAAACTAGCCTTTAACCAAATATCCAGTTAGTAAAAATTTTAAGTATATCTAAATCTGGACTTGGTAAGACTCTATTGTTTTAAATGACGTCATGGTTAAAAGATATATTTTCAAGAGAATGGTCACAAGCAATTTGTAAAGATTTTTGTATAGATTTATGCCTGACTGAATATTATAATTGGTCTTGGTTATAATTTTTAACTAGGTCAAATTTTGGTTAAAGATTTATTTTTAGAACAAAGTGTTAAAACTGATAAAACTTTCTGCTTGTAATTTTAAGCAAACAAAAGAATTGAAATTTTCTAACTTAGAAATTAGTTAAAATGAATACGGATAATTATTTAGAAAGAATATTGAAAAATAAGTAATATTATAAATTATTATGCTACTATATAGATAAATTTTAATTATACAGTTTTGTTTATTTCAGTTTTAACAAATCTAAAGGAATATGCTCGTATATAAATATTTGAGACTATAATTTTATATTTATAATTAATAAGGACGATTATATATGCACATACTCGCAATATTATAAGGACAAAGTTTTTAAAATTTAAGAAATACACGCCATCTGAGTACAACAAATATATACTATTATCGAAGATAATAGGTGAAACAGATGTAACTGTTTCACTATTAAAATATAAACTGGGATATTTTTTTTTAATAAACAATCTAAAATCATTAATGGTTGTGTGTTTCACGTAGAGTGTTTGCATATATGTATATTATAAAGACTTCACTATTATCCAATATCAAAAAATATCTGCAAAAAACTTGGAAGATCTTACAAGTTTCTATAAATCATTTTTGCTGTTTTTTACAAAAAATATGTAATTTTTAACCAATGAATTCTCAATCCAAAGTTTTTCAAAAGACGAAAAAATAAATGACAGATACATAAAAGCAATAAATAGAACCATATTAAAAATGATAGATAAAAAACAGTTTAACAATCACTGAAATATTGTGTAGATAAAGTGCATACAACAAGATATAATTAAAAAATATTCCACACTTATTATTTAAAAAAATATGTGTGTGGGTGTATATCAAATAAAATACATATAATTTCAAGATGATTAAAAAATAATCTTTTCAAATCATTAAATCTGTTTTACTTTTATAAAAATAAATTGGAAAGATTTTATTCTTCAACTGATTTCTGAAAATATAAAGACTAAAAAAAATGTAAATAAACAAAAACACTTCTCTTTTTAAAGAAAATATTTTAAAAATTATCTCTCCATCTTTACAAACTGAGTGATACAAATTATATATTAACATCTCCCTCTGGAGTCATGCTATGATAGTCTTTGTCTCTATTAACTATCACTTGATTTGTAATTGATATATTCATTTTAAAATAAGTTTTAAATTTTAGTTACATTCTTTATTAATGTATGGAACCATTTAAAAACAAGAAATTGGTAGATGTGGCTTTAAATCTTTTTTATTTTTAGTATCTTTTTTTTTTCTGTCAGACATCTTTAATTCAATTCATTATTTTTTTTTATAATGCAATTTGATAAAAAATAAATAAGTGAACATTTATAGTATGTTATTTTACTTTCATTTTGTAAAGTTTATAATATAGGTATGTATTTCATGATTGTAATGTTTTTAATAGATTCAACAGAGAAAGTGATCAGTGATTAGTAAGATATAATGAAAACTATTAAGAAAGGCAATATTAAAAGTTGATATTTATAACTATCAGAAACATTTTTAATGAATTTAAATTAGAATTTGCTATTTTAAAATAAATATTACCAGATTTTGAAGATGACTTAGATTTGACTGAAATTAATAAGAAAATAACTGATATGCTATTAAGAACTACAAGAAAGATTGTTGGTTCAAAAAATCAATAGTTTACCGATAGCTTTTTTACAGAGCTCAACAAGACAATGTATGGAAAAAAAAAAAAATATGAAAATTTTTATAAATGAATCATTAAAAAGAATTGAATATAATTGTGAAATGGTAAGGAAAGCTGAAGAAGAGAATAAATCTCAAAATTGTAAAACACCATCTTGGTTCTGGAAAAGAAGTTATTTTGTAATAATAAAAAATGAAACTATTACTAAAAAGAAAGAAATGTGTGAAAGAGGTCTATAAAAATTGTATAATAATAAAGAACAATAAAGTATGTCTTATAGCTATTACAACATAATAAATTGCCACCCATTTTAAATAAATAATGAAGCTTACAATTAAATCAATGAAAAATTTAAAAATACCAGAAAATGATGCAATTATTATTAATATTTTTTAAAAAAGCAGTTGAAGTAATAGAAAAATTATTAACAAATATCTAAATGATAAAAATTTACACGGTAATTGGAAGAATGGAGTAGTAATATTGTTATTTAACAAAAATATTAGTAATTATAGATTTATCAATCCTTGACAAAATCTTTACCAAAATTTTTATAAATCATTTCCAATAATCTTTGGATTGTAACTAGCCAAAAACAAACTGAGTTTAAAAGTGATTTTAAAACAGTGAATCACATCAAAGGTTTTGGAAAAAATTATAAAAAGGACCAATGAATATGAGTTGCCATTATGTTTTGGATTTGCATATTATAAAAAGGCCAATTGATTGTATACTCATTTCTTTAGTGATTAAAGCATTAGATTATTAAGATATAGACCCAGGAGAATCATATTCTAAATGCAATATCAAAGATTATATTACATGATGATACTAAGAAGATTAATAATGAGAATGGGATATGTCAGAAAGATTCCACATCTCCAACAAATTTATAGTAGTTTTAGCAAAAAGTATTTTGTGACTTAAAATGGAAAACAAAGGAAATAAAAGTGAACATTATTTAAATCATCTAAATTTTAAAAATAATGCTTCAGTTTAGAAAAAAAAAAATAGACTAAAGATAAATGCTAAAAAGACTAAAGTAATGGTCAATGGATTTTTTCAGAAGATTGAAAATCATGACTTAGAAAAAGTTCACAACTATACCCCAATAACTTGGTCGTATTAGTAACAGAAAAGAAAATATAATGGATGAAATTAATAAAAAATTAAAATTGAATGGAATGCATTTGATAGAAATTTAATATTAAGAAAAAAAAAAAGCTTATCTATTTGAAAATGTTTTTAATAAATGTAACACCAGTTTTTACTTATGGATTTGATACTTAACAAAAAAGCAGTACAGATACTTCACATCTTTAAGTAAAGTATGAAGAGATGAATATCAGAAATTAAATAAAAAGATTACAAACAAAATACATAAATGAGAGAACAAATAGGTACCACTGACATGCAAAAAAAGGTAATAGATATCCTAAGAGTTTATAAAAGTCCTAGAAAGAAACCACAAATGAGATGCATGGATAAATAAAATTTATTGGTTATGGATAAGAGAAGGTAGAAAATAGAATGGATTAAACTTGTAGATCTTTATCCTGCAGTGGATTGATAATAGCTGAAATAATCATAACATTTTTTTCAAATTTGTATTTCCCAATGATATATATATATATATGATATCATGCTTTTTCTTGTTTATTTCTGTATAGTGTTAATGATGTTTACACATGCTTCTCAGAAACATTTCCACTATTCTCCCTTATTTAGATTTCAGTCCTTGGCATGCTTTTTAAAGACTTCTAATACCAAATAATTGTCAGTAAAAAATACAGCATTGACATTTTTGCACCAGTATGAATGATTTGCTTGATGAAAGTAATTATGAAAAGGACTTATGCCAAATGTAGTTCAATTATCTAAGGAAAATGCAGAAACAACATTAAAGATGCCTATTTTGCATTGCCTATATTCATTCAGTCCAAAGTGACAATGGATTTTTTATTACTTCAACTTGAATGGAAATGCAATCTGTGTTTTGGAGTTTGATCAGAAGCTAAATACAGTGGCAAAGTTTATAACATAGTCATGAATTAGTTCAATTTTTGTCATCAGGAAGTTTAGTCACATGCTGTATCAGTTAAAATGAGGTCAAATGGGTAATACAGACCAACTCCCCATCCAAAGAGGTGACATCCTCTTTATTGCAAGACAATACTGACAAAGTCTTCAAAGAGAAAAACAATAGAATTAAAATGGATGGACTATGGGTATTTGGCTTAAAAAAGGGCACAGTCTGTCTATATTTCTGTGTGCCACTTTAAAAAAGGAAAACTATTCTTCCCATTATCAAAAGAGAATGACTAATTATCTGTCATTCATTTCAATGAATGGGTAACTTGAGCAAATTTGACAATGAACCATTAACAGGATTACTTTGACCTAGTGATGGGAATCAACATTTCTTGGATGAAAGAAAATGCAAATTTCAATAAAAATGAGAGGTATATCTTCAGAACTTCTACAATCCCCATTTAGGTTACAAGCATTGCAAAATCTCATGATAGAAGAGCAATCAAGATATCTTTATAGTATTCTTTAAAGATCTTCATGCAACTTTTCTCAAATAATGTTCTCAAGAAATATATATTATAAAATTACATCCTTTGTCTTCATTAGTTTATACTGTTTTCATATAAAACTATGCCTTAAATTTTAAAATATTCTTTTCCCTAAAAAAATTCTGCATTTAAAATTATGCCATGTTTCTATTACTTTATACTGCTTTTTGAAAAAATTACAGATAAATAAGAAAATTACATTTGTATTGATTTTTTTTTATATATATATAAAATTACAATCATATTAGTTTCTAATGTTTATTTTTATATAAAATTTTATCAATATTTTGTTTTAAAAATATTAATTTTATCAATTAATTGCTTCAATATGGATTTGGTGAGTCTGATATATAACATCTGTATACATGCATGCAAACAGTATTCATATATGTATATACACTATCATCCAAATCTAATTCTAACATGCACTTAAAAAAACGGATTACTATAAAAAAAAAAAAATCAAATTTGAAAAAACAAACAATATACAATATAATGAAGGATTGAATAAACATAAAAAAAAAAATGAGAAAGACTTACAACAAAACCTCCTAAAATCCAAACTATTGCAATTCAAAATCGGAATTGGAAGGAGGGGCAGGGGAGAGGTTTCTAAGTGGTTAATTAAGTAACACTTCACAATCTGACAAAATCAAAGTTGAGATATTCATTTCTTTGGTACAGAAATCTTTTATTTTAAAGTCAAATCTTCTATAAGCCTGATTTCTGACTAATTAATAAATAATTCTTAAGATAAATTCGTGGCAAGTAATCCATGTATGCAAGACAGCATTGCTTCTATTTAATAATTACACCTGGGTCTCGTTTTATGCAATAGATAGGTTCCTCAGAAAACATGCGCAAACGAAATCGCGCAAAAATAGACGTAACTTACATTGAAAAAGGGGGTGCGGTCTGTGATTTTTCAAAATTCGCGTAAAAGCAAAGCACCAACGTAAAATTACTTTAAAATTCGTGCAAAAAAAAAAAAAGGAAATAAAATATGACTAATAAAAAATTTCAAATTTGAAAAAAATTGATACGAGACAAACTTTTTTTAACTATAATATTTAATTTTATTCAAAACAATATATTTTTATGCATAATTTACAGTAATTTACATTTTTTTATACACGTTTTAATTATTATCGCGATTTGCCAATAAACAGGTTCGTTTGCAAACTCGTAAAAAAATCAGATTCTTCACATGAGAATATACAACTAGTGCCAACATCACTCTCATGTTGTTAATGGTTTTCTGGTGACAACGTAATTAGTAATTAATCTAACAACTAAAAATTAAATTCTTATTGTGTCTTTAATTTTTTAATTTTCAATTTTAATTGTGCTCACTGCTATTACTGATTAAAAATAAACTTGCGGACACTAAATGATTAATAATTGATTACGTTCTTTTTTAAAAAGTAAAAACAGAATGTGATTTAAAATGCAAAATTAACACGCACAATGTTTGAACAAATTTACATTATAATCTTGTAAAATTTAATGTGTGTATACATAAAATGTGGAAATCATGATTTTAATTTCATTATTGCATAAAATCTTACTACTATAAAGCACTGAAAATATTGAAATTACTAAGATGAAAGTCGAATTCCAATAATGTGCTATTACTTTCAATATACACAAAATTTATTATTTAAAGTAATAGCACACTATCGGAGTTCGACTTCCGGTGGAACATGGAAACGCGTAACTTCAAAATCGTGTTAAATAAGTCCGCATAAAAAGAGACCCAGGTGTATAGTAAAATTGTCATATATTTACAATTTAGATTAATTTTCCAGAACAAAAATCTGTGTATATTATAAACATTATTATTAAAGTTTTCTGTTAAAAAATGTTATTTCAACTAATAAAAAATTGAAAATACAATTTCTATATTGCCAATGAAATAGTTTGTTGAAAATTGCCTATTTTTGAATAGGATGATGGTGAGAAAGAATATATAAATATCTGAATGTGTAGTTTATGATATAATTATATGAAAAAGTGTTTCATTATTCCTTAACATATTCTACTGTAAAGTTAATAATATTAAGATGCTAATTAAATGAATGGATAATTGATTTAATTTTCCTTTAAAAAAATTATTCAAACTTCTTCTTTGCTTAAATAACTTTCATTCCAGTATTAACTTTATAACTAAAAATAAAAATAGATAAACTATTTTTTTCCGAAAAAGTTCATATAATATATTATAAACTACAAGTTCATATAGATGTATAAATACTTATTCTCATCATTATTTTATTCAAAAATGAAAAACTTTCAACAAATTGCATCATTAAGCTTATAAACTTGTAATTTCAGTTTTCTATAAGTTAAAATAGTTTTTTTAAAAACAAACCTTTGATATAGTGATTATAATATAGTTAGGTTTCAATAAATTTCATGTATAAATTTGATTTTTTAAACAATTTCCTGAAAGCAGATCCAAATTAGATAAAAAACACACAAACACTTTTATTATATTGTGTTTTCCTGAAGGTTTGTGATGATGGTAATCTAGTTGCATTTTTATATTGGACTATTTCCATCATCTAATATATGTATTGAATGTCTTTAGAAAAATTTAACTTTATTTAAATATTCCAAATACCTTCAACTGTTGGTTAGAGTGTTAAACTTGAAATTCAAAAATCAAGAATCTAAGGACCCAGATTCGAATCACATGCTAATACTGTCACTGGTCAGGCCAGCAACACCTGAAGAAGAGGGGAGACTAATACCTCTTGAAACATTGTGCGTATACTAACCTGTTTGATATGCTATTACTAACAGTTGAATGTATTTGGAATATTTAAATAAAATTAAATTTTTCTAAAGACATTCAATACATATATTAGATGATGGAAATAGTCCAATATAAAAATACAACTTTTATTATATGCCCAAAAAATTACTAATAAGATTGGAACACTTATATATAACGATCCAAACGAAGTGGGAGATCGCATCGCACCGCACTACCAAGGGCGCCATCTAGGCATTTGAGCCTAGAAAAATTTATAAAGTAGGCAGATACGCGCTGTTAGGATTCCACTTTATTTACATATTTAGATCGTTAGCCCATTGTCACTAGCTCAGTGGAGACGCAGAGATAAAAATCTATAAATTTAGATATAAATATAAAAAAATAATAAAAGCCACTGCCAGAAATTAACACAGAAAAATATTTATTTACGCACATATAACATCATTCTAAACCCGAGGAATAAGTTTAACATTTAGATTTTTATATTACTCTTTTAATTTTACATTTAAAATAGCTTGCTATAATGTTTAATATTTTATTTAGAGGGTCGGGTATGAATAGGCTACATAGATCTGCATTTGAAAAGACAATATTCTTCCCTTATTTAACCCTAGGCTAAAAATTCAAAGTCAAACTGACGCCAACCATCCGATACACTTATGTATTCAATGTAGCATGAAAATACAACGGCACTAAATAGACTATACTGTCAGGAATGCACATCTGAACAGTATAGTGAGAAGACATTGTTGCTCTCCACCACCAGGAATGCTACTTCTGATGGCGAGTAGAACAATAAACATAAAACTCCATAGGAATGGATTGCGTCTTGCGTCTTACTATCCAATTCCATAGGCAACAGAGGGTGTGCAGCATATATATGTAATCCTGCACGTGGCGGATCTCCTGCTACATTTACTACCTACATAAATATATCGAAACCATTGAGCCAATTCAACCACGAAACAAATAACCTAAGATTACCCTCCCTTAATATAACCTTACAAAACTATATAGCCGTTCACGCCCGACTTAAATTTATCATTTAGATATGTTCGCACAGATAACTTTTATACAATTTGTTTTAAAATGTTGGGTATAGATTGATTACATAGATTCCACGGTCAAAAACATTTCAAAATAGGCATAAACGATCAAAATACAAAATTATTGATACCGACAATCACAGAGGGAAACTTATAAGTAACCCAATAGTATTCACCATAAGATACTTGCGTTGTCACCAATAACTTAAAAGACATCCGAATAAATACATTTTAGATACTCACCGTAAGGTATCATTATTTATCGAATGTCTATATATTTTGATCACAAATGAAAACCAAAATATAATTAACCGCAAACGAATCCATGCAAGCGTCTATAAACAACTTAAATTTCATACATTTAAAATTTAAACAATAAATAATTTATACAATTAAAATAAATGGAAATGATTTTTTTATCAATAACAAACATATAAAATTAAACATCAATTGATTTTAAACTTAAAGGTCAAATAGAAATTCCATTTTAACATTTAAATTGCTTTCACGAAAGTTCTTAATTATTTAAAAAAATTTTTTAAGTTCATTGTCGATAGCTTACAGTAGCAGAGTCCAGGTTCTTGTTTTATATTCCCGTGACTTCTCGTTTAGAAGATAATGTTCTGGAGGAGGCATTAGCTGGTTCCTTTCGGTATCTCAATCAGTTCATTTCTAAAAAATAGAGAGAAAGTGAGGTATGTGCGTCCTACCCCATCTCTCACAACAAACAGCTGGAACTGCCCAATACTCAATATTTCTCCTTTTTATATTATCCACACGGATTCAAACAACAAAACGTCACCAATCCATCACTTTCGTTAGGGTCCGAGCCAAGGCTTGGTGCTTCCATTGGTCCAGCTAATTTCTCTTATCTAATTTCCATCTGACCCTTTAATTACATAAGAGCCTTGAGGGCTAGCTTGTTTTTCAAATAATAAACAATCATTTCCATTTATAGATTACAGGAATTAATTAATACCTGTTTTTATTTTAACTTATATTAAATATTTTAATATTTAACTCTTGTATTTTTTTATCAAAAAAAAAAAAAAATACGTTCAAATACCTTTTTTTATTTATATATATAAAAAAAATATTTTTAAAGTTTAGCATCTGTGCGAATATATATATTTAACAACATTTTAATTTTAGCGTCTAGTTTTTTTTATAGATTTTTAATACATTTATTTTTATTTGCAAACTTTGTTTTTCTTTTAAATTAATGTAACGACATATCTATATATCGTTACATATCAGTAAACTTCCTCAAAAAACAAAAACATTAAAAAAAAAAAAAAACTTTACTTAGTGTTAGTAATTAATTACGTTACGATCAAATTGATTACAGTATATATGAAAATTTTAAAAGGACAAAACTTTTTTTTTTAAAAGACAAAACAGTAATTACATACAAATATAATGATAAAAAAAATGTTGACTGTTGATTCCTTATTACCAGCCAAATTTCTGCCCCCTCCCTTCCAAGTTTCATTTCTCCCATCTTTTACCATTTCTTAGGCAAGTTGAACTATTAGATTTTAGTTTAACAAGACTTTTTAAAAAAAAAATTTATGATTTAGATTTATTATTACGTTTTATTTATTACTTTTTATTCCTCGAATTTATCTCTACATATGCGCAATTTTTTTCTTACTGGCAGCACTTTTTAAACCAAACTTCAACTGTAACTCCACGTCAATACAACAAATATATTTATACTAATTTGAGAAAAAATATTGCGGGCATGATTTATTTTCAAAAATACTAGTGGTTTATTAAAGATAGAAAATTTCATCACCATCAATTCCCCTTCTCAGGGTCAATCTCTGAGGTAAGGCCACACTTGGGACGCCAATTATAACGATCCAAACGAAGTGGGAGATCGCACCGCACTACCAAGGGCGCCATCTAGGCATTTGAGCCTAGAAAAATTTATAAAGTAGGCAGATACGCGCTGTTAGGATTCCACTTTATTTACATATTTAGATCGTTAGCCCATTGTCACTAGCTCAGTGGAGACACAGAGATAAAAATCTATAAATTTAGATATAAATATAAAAAAATAATAAAAGCCACTGCCAGAAATGAACACAGAAAAATATTTATTTACGCACATATAACATCATTCTAAACCCGAGGAATAAGTTTAACATTTACATTTTTATATTACTCTTTTAATTTTAAAAATATTTTAATAAAAAAATATTCCAGCTGTTTGTTGTGAGAGATGGGGTAGGACGCACATACCTCACTCTCTCTCTATTTTTTAAAAATGAACTGATTGAGATACCGAAAGGAACCAGCAGGCGCCAATTATAACGATCGAAATGAAAGTGAAGATCGAATCTAACCGCAAAAACAATATCTGCTCTACAAGGCGCCATCTAGGCATTTAAACCTAGAAAAATTTATAAAGTAGGCAGATACGCGCTGTTAAGATTCCACTTTATTTAAATATTCAATCGTTAGCCCAAGTCACTAGCTCAGTGGAGTAGCAGAGATAATAAAGTATAAATTTTATATCTTAAATATAAAAGAATAAAAGCCACTGCCAGAAATTAACACATAAAATATTTATTTACGCACATATAAAATCATTCTAAACTCGAGGAATAGGTTTAACATTTTTAGATTTTTATATTCTTATTACTCTTTAATTTTACATTTATATAAATTTCAATGACTTTAAATTTCTTTTTATTTAGATTGTCAAGTATGAATAGACTACATAGATCTGCATTTGAAAATAAAACATTCTATCCCTATTTAACCCTAGGCTAAAATTCGCAGTCAAACTGTTATCAATCCATCCGATACATTTATGTATTCAATGTAGCATGAAAATACAACAGCACAAAGATATTATACTGTCAGGAATGAACATCTGAACAATATAGTTTAAGAAAACATTGACTCTTGTCTAATACAGGAATATGACGTCTGTATAGCAAGAACAATAAAATAAAAACTCCATAGGAAGGGACCGCGATCCTTTTTGCCGACTTACAATCCCATCCATAGGCAAAGGGTTGGTGCGGTGTATACAGCGATTCTGCACGTAGCGAA
The DNA here is from genome assembly GCA_028023455.1 of Epiperipatus broadwayi. Taxonomy (NCBI): domain Eukaryota; kingdom Metazoa; phylum Onychophora; class Udeonychophora; order Euonychophora; family Peripatidae; genus Epiperipatus; species Epiperipatus broadwayi. Next base: position 8,186,825 of record JAQFVV010006214.1, on the reverse strand, counting down.
ACTCATACTACATCTACTAATTACACAAATATATCCAATCCATTGACCCAATTCAACAACGACACAAATAACCTAAGATTACCCTCCCCTAATATAACTTTACAAATCTATATAGCCATTCACGCCCGACTTAAGTTTAACATTTAGATACGTTCGCACAAATGAGTTTAAAAATGTTGGGTATAGATCGATTACATAGATTCCACGGTCAAAAACATTTCAAAATAAACATAAACGATCAAAATACAAAATTATTGATACCGACAATCGCAGGAAACTTATAAGTAACCCAATAGTATTCACCATAAGATACTTGCGTTGTCACCAATAACTTAAAAGACATCCGAATAAATACATTTTAGATACTCACCGTAAGGTATCATTATTTATCGAATGTCTATATATTTTGATCAAATATGAAAACCAAAATATAATTAACCGCAAACGAATCCATGCAAGCATCTATAAACAACTTAAATTTCATACATTTAAATAATCTTTACAATAAGGAAAAAAAAAAAACATGGAAATGATGTTTATCAATCGGGAAACATATAAAATTAAACATTATTAATTTGATTTAAAAACTTAAAAGTCAGATAGAAGTTCATAAGCTCGAACGAAAGTTCTTAGTTATTTTTTTTTTTTTTAAATTTAGAGTTCATGTCAATATAGCTTACAGTATAAGCGTCCAGGTTCCTGTTGGCAATTCCCACGGCGTCTCCATTGGAAGAAAATGTTCTGGAGGTAGCATCACAGTCTTTTCATTTTATTTTTTTTTAAACAAACAAAAAAATGAGAGAGAACGGCAAGTGCGTCTTACCGTTGTCATCAAATCAAGTTGGAAAAAACTCTCTGACTGGAACTCAATATTTTTTTCTTTTTATAGTCCTCCTATGGATTCCATGAACAAAAACGTCACTGTTCTGTTTTTTCGTTATGGTCCGGGCCTTTATTTGGCTTCCATTGGTCAAGCTAAAATCCCTTTCTTCTCTTATCTAACTCTCCATCTGACTTTTTAATTAAACAGCTTTTAGATAATTAATAAACAATCATTTCCATTTATAGATTACAGGAATTAATTAATACCTGTTTTTATTTTAACTTACGTTATTTTTTTATTAAAATACTTTTATAAATCTTTTGTTTATAAAAAATACATTCAAATACCTTTTTTATTTATTAAAAAAAATATTTTTAAAGTTTAGCATCTGTGCGAATGTATATACGTATAACAAACATTTTTAATTTTAGCATTTAGTTTTTTACCTTTATTTGCGAACTTTTAAGTTTTTATTTTAAATTAATGTAACGACATATTTATATATCGTTAAATATCAGTAAACTTCCTCAAAAAAATAAAAACATAAAAAAAAAAAAAAAAAAGAATTTACTTAGTGTTAGTAATTACGTTACACAAATTTGTTATATATGAAATTTCAAAAGGACAAAACTTTTTTTTTTTAAAAGACAAAACAGTAATTACAAATATAATGATAAAAAAAAAAAAGTTGACTGTTGATTCCCTATTACCAGCTAAATTTCTGCCCCCTCCCTTCCAAGTTTCATTTCTCCTACCTTTAACTATTACTTAGGCAAGTTGAACGATTAAATTTTAAACAAGACTTTTTTTAAAAAAAAGTTATGATTTATATTTATTATTATGTTTTATTTATTAGTTTTTATTCCTCGAATTTATCTCTACATATGCGCAATTTTTCTTACTGGCAGCACTTTTTAAACAAAACTTCAAACTGCAACTCCACGTAAATACAACAAATATATTTATACTAATTTCAGAAAAAATATTACGGGCATGATTTAATTTCAAAAGTACTAGTGGTTTATTAAACATCTGGCTATAACTTTACGTTAGTACAAAATGTACTTATTTCAGAAAAAACAACAAATGTTATTTGCATGATTCCGTTTTAAAATTCTCAGGGCACTCGTGTTTATTAAAGATATGTCATTACATATATTTAAAGCCATCTTAAAATATTTTAATATCTCACACATTCTAAAATATCCCAAAACTTTTAACTCAAGCCATTTATAAAATATCATAATTAAATTTTTACATATAAACAGAAGACTTTTCTAAGACTATTTAAAAGAACATGAAAAAAATGTATGATCACAATAACTTGATAAATCAACTGATGCTCAATCATGAGTTAAACTTTAATCGCAATAGACTCTTAAACAAAACAATCATTTCAGTTAAAATCACAAATTATTGGAAATGACTATACATAGAAAATATTTCTATTATTCCAACAATAATTTTTCCAAAACCTTACACTCTTTAAATTTTAAGATTTCCTTTATATCAAAATATTACAGATAGAGATATCAGTTTAGTTCAATCTTCTGTCCATTGGGAACAATTAAGTCAGGTGACTTGCTAACACAACTTCATTTTTGAAAATGTTTTGCAAAATCCATAACAAATATTTGATAATTTATATTTCCTCTTACAATTAGAAGGCTAAGTATTTATTAAAAAAAAAATCTACTTTCAGAACTGATCTGACTTTCATTTGATTTTAATTTTCTTTTTTTGTTCTTGATTTAAGGAGATAAAAAATATTTAAAAATAACATTTACGTTACCAAGTTTACTATTTAACAATATTATATAAACAGCTAAATATCTTATAAGATTTTTTATTTCTAGCATATCTTTTTACTTGCTTACATTATTCAAACCAACTTTTTTATATATTTATTAATATTTAAGGAGAAATCATATGCACACACATCTACTCCAAATTTTTGTGTTAAACACTGGCTTATAGATTTGCATACAATCAAATCATTAAATCATTCTTAATTTTAAAAGGCACACACATGGAAGATAAATTTCTTAATTTAGATTGCCAGTACAATACACGCATACAATTCATATGTACATACACCCACATACACCTAAGCTAATTCATATACACAACTGTTTTTATTTAAATACTTTTTTAGTTCTGCTAGGTTGTTGAAATGATGACCAACAGTTTGCAAATGTGGTGGATCACATTCCTCCATCAACTATTTATTTATAAATTTAAATAAAATATTACATAAATCCTGTAGACCTGAAAAATAATAATTCCTAGTGCAACTGGAAGTAAAAACTAATACTTATATTAATATTTTTTAAAAAAATTATACACATTATAAAAATACTTGTTGTCAGACAATACAGTGCTCAAACACACAGACACAAAAATATATGAAAGCAAATTATGATGAAACAAATGAGACATGCTACAGGATTAAAGAAGCAGATCTAGCAAGTAGACTTCAGATAATAAAACAGTTAAAATAGTGAGCAACATTTTAATTATTTTAAGTCAAGTGAATATTGCAGTGATTTAAGTCAACATTTAATGCAAAAAAAGCAAGAATAAAAATTCATTATATATATATGTATAAATGAGTATGTATTACTTTCTCTTTTTCTTTGTTTCTATATTGCTTTTTAAATTATCCATATGTAATTCAAATTAATTAGTTCCATATTTTATTTTTTAAAAAGATGTAAAAATAATTAATTGAATAAAAAAGTCTTATTACTTTACATAAACTACAATGGTTAAACAATTTAGATCACGGAAAAAAAAAATACTACTAATTTAAAATCCACACAAATTAACAATTCACGAGTATAATTTTACAGTTCATAGATTTGAAAATTTTCATATCACACAAATTATTATAAATAGGTTTATATTGTTAATCACTTAATGTTAACAGATCTGTTGCAATGCTAGTTTTATGATTTCAGATGGCATAACCATCATCAGTGTTTCTCACCACTGCTTTCCATCAATCCTAACAAAATTTTTATACCATCTCACATTCAAGTAGCATTATTGAGCAATGATTCATAAATTAAATTTATATATCATAAACTTTCATATATCAGAAACACTGAATTTTGCTTTTTTATATATTTGCTATATTAATTTGAATGTAAACATTTATTTGGTCAAATCACATTCTAAAAAAAAAAAGAAAACAGAAATATAATAGAAAAGATGTAACTTTTTGTTACTTGATTATGGCAATATCTTGATAAAGATAATTAAAAGTTCAATTCCTGTAGAAGTATAACACTTATCCCATAATGATGACAACCACACAACATTGTAATCATATTTTTAATTTTTAGTCAGAACATCAAATACTGGCATTTATCTAACAAAACCACATTAATCTGGAAACATAACATTCTAGCTAAGAATAGATAGATACCAATTTACTGACTTCCTATTCAATGAATGATTAAATTGACTATGGAGATGTGGTGAGCTGAGAAAATTTAACTTCAAGCCTTTGATCTGATAGATATCTTGTATAATATGTTGGATAATATTATTGTCTGTTATGAAAGTGTTTTAAAAGAAATTTAAGCTCAACATAATGATTGACATATCTGTCTAAAAACTATGCAGAACTAATTGATTTGATTCTTTATATTCAATAGTAATAGCTATAACTTAAGACAAACTAAAGATATTAATATCTAGAAATCAATAGTTTATATATATATAAGGGGACTGTGGAAGTTTTATTTTAAAACATTTAATGACACAATCTATAAAATCATAAGAGTTTTTTCATAATCTATGAGAGTATAGAAAAATTTTGAATACAAAAACCTTTTTTTTTTTAAATTATGAGCGTTTATATACATAAAAGTTCATGTAAGCATAGATTTAATTATGCAAAAGATTTCTTTAAATTTAAGATTGTTAGTGACTACAATTTGTGACCATCTTTTAGTATAACAATATTGAGTTGAAACCATAAGATTCGAGGAAAAATAAAAATCAGTATGCTAAGAAAAAATATGAAGAAATGTTGAAAGACCTAATAACTGTCTTTAAATTAGAATCTGAAAACACAAATTTCCTGACCATAGGTGCATCTTCCACATAGAATCAATAATTTGAAATTGGAATAAATTGATTAGTAAACAAATTTTGTATTTCTATGTAGAAATTTTAAATTATTTCACTATGGTCCAAATTTAGCAACATTTTTTTTTTCAAATTTATTTATATTCTGGTATTTATTACAGCAAATTAACAAATTCTTTATAGAAAAAAAATATTAGTGAAAAATATTTGTAAATTACCAAACAGTAGTTCTCATGTATATTGATTTCAGATGAAAAAGTCATAGTGCAATGTTTAAATAAAATGTTTTAATATCAACTCTCAAAGCTTATTAATTTAACAAAAATATTTTCTTTCTCTATTCTAGGACACTTATTAAAACTTGAATTACCAGTAGCAAATAACAGATATATAATTACACTGCACCCAGCTATGAGTCCCTAGTCTTTCTTAATATTACCCTCCTTATCTGATAGCCATTCAAAAACCAAGTTAACAATATTGTGCAAAAGTAGAGAAAAATAAATGCTTTACCTCTAGGGTATATAATATTTTTATATTTGAAAAGTCATATATAAAGGGCAGAAACAGTTATTAAATGTTACGTGATTTAAAAATTTGTGTAATTATATAATTTTTGCATGGATGTTATTCAATGAGATCTTACTTGAAATGGTAATTATATATATATAAACAGCTTCAAGTAATGGTATTCAACCTTCTGCAATTCAAAAAAGCAGAATCACGATAAAATTTTGAGTTGTGGATTTAATAACGGATTCAAAAAAAATTTTTTAAGTGATTATACCAAGAAAGTAGCACATAATTATGAAATCATTGGCAATAATGATCAAAAATTATCTCTTGATGTAGTAGTATTCTATTGACTAGACACTAACTTATATTCTAGTTATATATTGAAGAATATTATTATTTTATTATGATTTTTTTTTACAGCTTAGTATTCATTAATAGCATAAGATTATAATAGATGGCTCCAGAGTAGAGCAAATAGAATGAATTATTGCTTCTAAAAGTACATGTTGAATGTAAAAGAATCATGGGATACTTTGTAGTTATATATTATTCTCCCCAGAATGAATGATGCTTACAGTTAATATAAAACTGAGATCACTAAAATATAGTGATCTTGTGAAACCTTTATAAAATTATAAAACCCATTAGCTTGGATTCAAAATTTTAAATTGTTCTTGAATTTCAGACTAATAGTCTGATAGTATAAAAGAGTTAAAAGTATTGTCAGATTTTAAGTGTAATTCTGCTTCTCACTAAAGATGGTCAAAAGTAAAAAAGAGTTTAGGATGTGGTTGTAAAATTTATCATCTAGAGTCCAATGATTACTCAAGCTTAAAGTAGATAATTCTCCAGCAGAATAAAAATACTGAATTATTGCTCTAAAAGAAAATTTTTAGATATTATTAAAAGTATTATCTTTGATTTTTTTTTAAATACTTATTTTTTATTTCTTTCCACTATTTATTTCATACTTCAGAAACTGTATTAATGCTATAGTGAACAATTTTTAAATTCTACTTCATAATTTTATTATTATCCAAATATATCGTCATTGTCATGACCAAGCTATTTTATCCTTATAAAAAAATGATACGAGAACTATCTGAAAACTAAGACAGCTGCTACAAATACATTTAGATGTTACTATATTTACTAAGGCTTCTTGCTTAAATGCAAATTACTGCAAAAGAATTGAAAAATTTTGGAGCAAAAATGCACAAAAATATATTTAACCTTGGTGATTTATTTTAAAGCTATATTAGACTTAAATTAATTGATTGTTAAACAAAGTTCAAAGTTTAGTTATTTTTAAATAAAATCAAAGGTACAGTGGTCATATGTCCAGAGATCACCTTAATCAAATTAAACATTGTTTTCCTCTGAAATTGATATATTACTTTTTTCTCCTATTCTATTTTAATAAAAATTGGGTCATTAAGTCCACTATCTTATCCTCATATTTTTCACTGATGTTATCAAAATCTGCAAAAAAAAAAATACAAAATTTCTCTCATTTTCTTCATTTCAAAAATAAATATTAAACACCCACCCCTTATAAACAACATCTACAATCCAAATTCCATTCATTTTTGCTTTCTTTCCCAATTATCTAAAACTCCTGTCCTTACTTCAAATAACAATAAGCACTCTCTATTGTCATCCTATATGTTTTCATATGTTATATAGTTTACTGAAAATTAATTTTTTTACACATATTCATTTTCCATAATTCAACACTTTTTTCTCTAACCAACTTATCTGTTTTCTTTTCCCACTCCTTATAATTATATTCTTGTAATATATTATTTACGCAGTGATTTTATTTCTTATATAATATACATAAAAATTAGCTTTGTATTAATTTTGCATATTATAAAACATTTTTTGTCCAATATACCTGTTGACATACATTCAATTAACCATTACTTCTAATAATTTACTATCATTAAAAAAAGAAATGCATCCCTTTTCTTCTTGAATAATATCATGTATTATCCACACTTCAACCTTCCATGCATATCAAATTATTTCGTTTTGAATTTAAAAATTTCCAAAATCCCCTGACTAAAGAAAGCAGTAATATCAGATTTCAAAAGTAGGTACTGTTACTCCTTCCAAATTCCTCAACATATTTAATATTTATTACTTGATAAACAAGACGGTTGTAGTATGATGGACAAAGATGACGCTCGATGGCGCCGTTTACATGCTAAAGCACATAAAAATACCATTTCCGTGGCCGACACGTTTGAACCCGCGTTTTCTATAGTACAACTTTTATTGTTGTGCTACAGATTACAGTCCACTATGTCGCGTCACAGAACAGCATGTATGTCACATCGCAGCAAATAAATTTGGTGAATTCACACACTTCATACAATTATTACAGCTTGGTGTGAGAGTGTGTGTATTTGAATTTGATGGAAATGTGTTTTTTATTGAATTTTTTTTTTTTTAAAGTATTGAAATATTCCGATTTTCTTAATTAATAATTATCCGACTCTTTACACCATTCTGTATTGAAGTTTTAAGTGGCAAAATCTTGTCCAGATAGATCTGTAAAGGCAGTTGGAATTAGGTAACGCATCAAGTAACGTACTGTTCGTAACATTCCACGAGACCAACAATATGGCGCAGGAAATCGCACATCTTGTTCAATTCTGTGATTTACAAACAACAGAACCCTAAGCCTAACCCTAACAACTTTTACTTTTTGTTGTCAATCTATTTGAAGTAAAAAATAGCAGTAGCACAATAATATCTGTTTCTCTGTAAAAATTATAATGTAAAACGAAGACTAAGAAAGTAAAAAATAGTGGCAACACAATAATATCTGTTTCTGTGTAAAAATTAAAATGTAAAACGAAGACTAAGAACTTTTACTTTTTATTCCGATTATGAGTTTTTAAACAACAACAAAAAAGGCGTAACCCCCCCCCAAAAAAAAATCAGATTGAAAATTGTTTTTTCTAATAAAGCAAAAAAAAAAAAAAACACAAATTAAATTGTAATTTGTTGATTTTATTTTACATTTATTGTTATCATTTAATTTGTATATGTTAATATAAAAAAATATTTAAAAAACACGATTTTGATATTTTTTATTTTCACATTACAAAAAACACATCAAAATGATTAAAATCAACGGCCTGGGAATGTTCATATTTTATAGTTTTGTCGTGATAATGGCGCCATCGAGCGGCGTCTTTGTCCATAATACTACAACCAACAAGACAAATCTTTAAGTGTTTCCATTCTTTTTTTAATCTCAATTCTAATTCCCAACTGCCTGTGCATTTTTTTTTCCATTAACAAAGTAGTTATACATTTTTTTCCAATTTTTCAAAATAAATATCTCCCATTTTCTATCATTCAGTTTTATTGTTCCCATTATTTACTGAAATTTTAGCTTTTCCTAAATTGAATATAATTTTTTTTTTTACATTTTCCCCTCTTTTTGCATACTTCACTAATAATTGCTGCATATCTTTTACATTATTTGCAAAAAATTTATCACACAAAAAAAAAATCATATATATTCTATTAGTTTTCATTATGGGAATTCTCATCTCTATCCCTAATCTTTCATGATTTATTTCTACTCATTTTATCATAAGCTATTTCTAAATCTAAAAATGCAATATATAACAGCTTATTTTCTGTATAAAATATTTCAGTCATCAACTGACTAATAATGAATAAAATATTCTTTATCTATCTCCTTGACTGAAATCTATTCTGAATCCACTCTAAGATTTTATGCTTTTTCATCCAAGTCTTAATATTATATGTTAATATATATAAAATAGAAAATCATAACATTACAATATTAACCAAAAAACAAAATTTTATTAAAATTTCTCTCACAACCATGGTTCCATCTATTAACAAATAGACTTTTTCAAATGAAATTCACCAGAACATGCAATATATATATACAAAATAGCCTTTCCATAAATCACTTCAAAAACTCACCACCTTTAACATCAAAGGATGCCATCATGAGATTGATGGCCTCAGATTCAAGAAAATTTATCATCAATTTTCTTTGATTCTTTTTAATTCATTTTTTTTTCATAAAAGATAATCTCTATTGTCAAATAATATTTTATAATCTAAATGCAATTCATAAATATACAGAGCTAAGAAATGATATCTATATTTAACTCTGCTCTTAAGATCCTCGACTCTTTCATTAAGATTTAATTTACTTTGACCTATATAAATTTCAGAGAAACATGAATATTTTTCTGTAGATAAGATTAAGATTATTAATGATTTGCTATTATTATTAGAGGATTCTATATATTTTATGCATATTAATGTGTTTTACAATATTAGAAAGGGATAGGTTATTTCATTATGTTATTTTTTTCTTTGATGTGCTCTATCTATATTAATTTTTTAGTGTCTAAGCTTGATTATTTATTAGATATCTGTTTTAAATCTGATTGGCTGTCTCTGTTATAATTGCGCATGTGAAAAGCTAGCATACTTTCAATTTATTATCAATTTTAACAACATGCGATTTAGATAAATATAGTTGCTGCTATGACAATTGCGGTATAGTAAATCTGAGATTTTCGTGCCATAATATATTATATTAATAACACAATGAATGATAATTGTATTTGTTTATATATTTAAAGCTTTCGGGCTCAGATGCTTAAGACTGGCTTATATATAGGTTGGTATCAACCTTTTCTATCAAAATCTCTGTCTCGTGTCTAAGCTTGATTATTTATTAGATATCTGTTTCAAATCTGATTGGCTATCTCTGTTATAATTGCGCATGTGAAAGGCTAGCATATTTTCAATTTATTATCAATTTTAACAAAATGCGATTTAGATAAATATTGTTTACATATGTTGCTGCTATAAAAATTGCGGTATAGTAAATCTGAGATTTCGTGCCGTAATATATTATATTAATAACACAATGAATGATAATTGTATTTGTTTATATATTTAAAGCTTTCGGGCTAAGATGCTTAAGACTGGCTTATATATATAAAAGTTAAGTTTAGAAAACGTTGGTATCAACCTTTTCTATCAAAATCTCTGTCTCGTGTCTAAGCTTGATTATTTATTAGATATCTGTTTTAAATCTGATTGGCTGTCTCTGTTATAATTGCGCATGTGAAAGGCTAGCATACTTTCAATTTATTATCAATTTTAACAACATGCGATTTAGATAAATATTGTTTACATATGTTGCTGCTATGAAAATTGCGGTATAGTAAATCTGAGATTTCGTGCCGTAATATATTATATTAATAAAACAATGAATGATAATTGTATTTGTTTATATATTTAAAGCTTTCGGGCTAAGATGCTTAAGACTGGCTTATATATATAAAAGTTAAGTTTAGAAAAGGTTGGTATCAACCTTTTCTATCAAAATCTCTGTCTCGTGTCTAAGCTTGATTATTTATTAGATATCTGTTTTAAATCTGATTGGCTGTCTCTGTTATAATTGCACATGTGAAAGGCTAGCATACTTTCAATTTATTAAAATTATTTTTTAGAAAAGTTGATTATTGTTTATTTATTATTCAGAAAGATAACTTAAAAGGATTTTTTTGATAGACTGAATGTTTTTGACTAATATTAATTTTATTATTTTGGGAAATGTGTGTGTGTGTGTGGGGGGGGGATACTTTTGAGTTTGTTAAATTAAAATTTCTAGATTGATGTTTTATTTTGTAATCGTTTTATAAAATAAAAAATAAATATGATAATGCTAGACAGTTATTAATTCCTTACTCATAAGAAAATTTCTTTATTGAATGTTTGTTATGGAAATAGGAGGTATAATCATTTGAAAATAATGCTTATATTCAAGAATCAATTTGCTTCTGATTATATTGATTTATTATAATCATGAATTCATTAGAAATATTATATTTAATAAAAATATTTATAGACCTAATATTAAAAAAAATTTAATTGTTAATGTAGTGAAAATAAAAAGTTTATTTCTTTGCCATTCAGGTCATCAATTTATAGATTTGTTTATAAGAAAATGGCCTGGAAGAAAGGCCTTGATTTAAATTCATTATTAAGTAGTTGAAGTCAATTGATAAAAAATCTATTCCTGGTATAGTTTATAAGATTCCTTGCAGTTGTTAAAATTTATATAGGTCAAAATAAATTAAGTCTTAATGAATGAGTTAAAGTTCTTAATAGAATTAAATATAATTATCATAATTTGATAAAATATTATTTGACAATGCAAAGATTATCTTTTATTAAAAAAAAAATGAATTAGAAAGAATCAAAAAAACATTGATGATAAATCTTGAATCAGAGGCTGTCACTCTCATGAAGACATCCTTTAATATTAAAGATGGTTGGTTTTGAAGTGAATTATGGGAAGGCTATTTTGTGAACCTTTGAAGAGAGAATTAAGAAAAAGATTAAATGTTATGTGTGGATTGTACTATTGTATAATTGTGAAACATAGACAATGAATAATAAAATTAGAAGCAGATTGAAAGCCTTTGAAATGTGGACATGGAGAAAAAGGAAAAAATCAGTTGGATGAATAAAATGACAAATGAAGTTTTTAAAAGAGTAAATGAAAAAAAAAAGATTGACTGACGAAATCAGAAAGAGAAGCTGAATTGGACATATATTAAAAAGAAAGATTGGAAAGCATTGGCAGTGTTGGATGATATACGAGACAGAAAAGTTACGTGGAATTGAAGAACTGGGCAATGAAGAAAATAGAATGGAAAAAAATGGATGAATTGTTGATGTGATTACTTTATGGACCTGTCCATGGGGCAGAATATTTAAATGAATTTCATTTGAGGTTTATTTGCTAATAGATAAAATGGTTGTTGTCGAATAGCCACCATATCCCACTCGAAGTTGCCGTTTTCACGCTAAAACTATAAAATATGATCATTCCCGGGCCATTAATTGTAATCATTTTGATGTGTTTTTTGTAATGCGAAAATAAAAACAAAAGAAAATTGTCTTTTTTAAATATTATTTTTTTGTTGTTTAAAAACTCATAATCGGAATAAAAAGTAAAATTTCTTAGTCTTCCTTTTACATTTTATTTCTACAGAGAAACAGATATTATTGTGTTATCGCTATTTTTTACTTTTTTAGTCTTTGTTTTAAATTTTTTTTTACAGACAAACAGATATTACCGCTATTTTTTATTTCAAATAGAATGACAACTAAAAGTAAAAGTTGTTACGGTTAGGTTTAGGGTTAGTGTTCTGTTGTTTGTAATGCTAAAATAAAAAATATCAAAATCGTATTTTTGTAAATATTTTTTTTTACTAACATCTATAAAATAAATGATAACAATAAACGTAAACTATATTCAACAAAGTATAACAGTAGTCGGAGAAAAGAAAGAAACTAAAACTTTTTTAAACAACAATCAATATATATATATATAAAATGTCTTCTTTACTTATTAACCATGTTTATAATATATGCTTTTCATGACATTTAAAAAAACAATGTACAATTGTACTTTTCTGACTGGATATTTTTGTGTTAACGCTATTTTTTATTTCAAACATATACACACAGTAGAATCTTGTTTGTCTCGTGGAATGTTACGAACAGTACGTTACTTGACGCGTTACCTAATTCCAACTCACTTTACACATATATCTCGTCAACATTTAACACTTAAAACTTCAATACACTACAGTGTAAAGTCTGATAATTATTACTTTACAAAATCTGAACATTTCAATACTTTAAAATAAAAAAAAATCCAATGAAAACACCATTACCATCCAATTAAAAAAAACACACCCTCTCACCAAGCCGTAACCATTTTATAAACTGTGCGAATTCGGAAAATTTATTTGCTGCGATGTGACATACATGCTGTACTGCGACGCGACATAGCGGCCTGCAATCTGTAACACAACAAAAAAATTGTATCATAGAAAACGCGGGTTCGAACGTGTCGGCCGCGGAAACGGCATTTTTATGTGTTTTAGCGCGAAAATGGTGCCATCGAGTGGGATATGGTGGCTATTCGACGACAACCGATAAAACTATAGTTGTGAGAGAATTTTAGTAAAAAAAAATTTATTTTTTTTATTAGTATCATAATGTTATTTGATTTTCTATTTTATTTATCATTACTAGTATAACATTAGGCAGTATTTAATTGATTTAATTAATATATACGTAAATATTCAATAATCTAAAATCTTATCCCATTCTTTTATGTAATCTAGTTTTCATGCTCTTGCATTTATTTGAAATTCCATTATTATTTATAACTTGATTAAAACCTTTTTTTAATATGAATATCTTGCACATCTTCCCACATTCTTTAGAATTTCAGTTGCCATAGTGCCTATTCCTCTCGCTGTTCTTTTTCAATCTACCCATTGTTCCATTCAATTAAACATCTGTCATTTTATTCACTTTCTACTAAAATAAGCTCTCTAATGAATAATATTTACAAACTATCACACAAAGATTTTATTACAAATTCATTAAGTATTTTTTCTAGTTCTTTTCTAATCTCAAATTCTTTTTCTTCCTTCTACATTTTACAATATAAACAATTTCTTATTTCTCCATACATCTTCAAAAATTTCCCAACTTCTCTTTCTGTGCTTTTCAGTAAATGTTTTATTAAGTTTACTCCAATTCTATCTTTATTTCTAAAAAACTATCCCAACAACCCCAAACCCCCATTTATTATTAACAGTCTCTTTATACTTCATACATGTCTTTTTTCTTTCTTTTATATTTCACAAACTATTTTTCTTTATTAGACTGATTAATTCTACCTCACTTTTATAAGTTAAATTCATTATCTTGCATAATTTCTTGACAAGATATTATTAAATCTATTCAATTTAGATTCATCACTTATTTCCTTATTCATTTCTATCAACCTTCATATAAAGTTCTGTAACTGGTCTTTCAAATATCTTCTTTTTCATCAAATATTTTTCTAGTTCCTCTTTAGATATCAACTCATAAACAAAATGTACTTTTAAACTCTTTGATAATTTTCCTTTTTTCATCACAAGATTGTCAATGTTGATTCGATTTTTTTTCACAGAATCTGTCAATATATTTTAATCATATTATTATGACCATTTAAAATCCCTATAATTTAATATTTTATTATTCATCTTTCTAAACTTAACTATATTCTTATGAAAATATTCTCAAATACATTCACTTTCATTAATTTACATATAGTATCCATATAATCATTTCTCTTTACTCAATTTAAATATAATATCCACATAATCATTTCTCTTTACTTAATTTCAATCTAACTCACTATGTTCATCACAATTTTTTCTATTGCCTTAATTTTATAAACTGACATAATATTTCTAAAAAAATATTAATAGCTTTAAAGCTAACAAATTATTATATTTTAAGTTTTTGTCCAAATACTCAATCAAGTCTTTCCATTTTTAAAATTATAAAAAACTATTTCAACTTCATTAAAGTAAATATCTTTGTCAAAATACAAATAAGTAGGTAGAATGAATTCACTATAAGAAAATATATGCTAGGTCTGAAAAAAATATTATAATATTATTAAATCAATAGATAGTACTCATTAATATTATAATTGTGATATTTTAAGCATTATTCAATATTAAATGTTCTTGTCTTGGAATACCTATACTGCTTATGATGCTTCATGCTTATTTTATTATTCTGCTGAGCAAAAAAAGCATGTTTATTTTTAATCAAATCACTTATAATACAATCATTATCAAAAAAAAATCAGTCAGGATTATTCTTTTTAGAAAAATCAAGAATTCACTCATATCTGTAACAAACTTCATAAAAAACAAGAATATGAGAAGTTTGAAATGCACAATAACTATTTTAGTGTTTAAATAGTTGTTAAAATTAGCACAAATAGCAAGCATAATTTTCCACTAATAAGTTTGGAGTGAAAATTAATTTTTTATGTAACTATCTGTTGAACAATCTACATCTATTAACTTCTTTTACATTCTGATTGGTTATCATAATATAATCTTATAGGATATTATTATTTTCAGTGTGATTGTATACAAGTTCCATTATGGTGATTTTTCTGCCTTAAAATGTTGGAGATATTTAATTCACACACAAGATAAAAATTCAATAACAGCCTGAGTTCACAGAGCCAATATCATTATTTCCAATAATTCCAAGTCAAACTTTTCTGTATTTATCAACACATACATTAAGACGAAAAAAAAATTAACTGCTTAAATATATTGATGTAACAATAAGAATCACAAAAGTTTTTTTTCTCTGACCTTTTGGAAAACTGAAAACTAATTGTTATTATTATTACTTTTCAATGATATATTTAGAAATACGAGGAACAAAAAATTCTATGTTAAATTTCACACTAAATCCAACACCGTGCAATCTCTATTCACTCAATAATTTCTCCTTTCAAAACAAAACTTGTTACCATTTAGCTGTTAATGTTCAAATAAAGACCAATTTATTTATATAGTAAACAAACTGCTTATGTGATAACCTAAATGGATATAATTTTTTATCTTGAAATTATAAAAAAGTCAAAAATATTCAAAGATTTTATACATTTTTATTTTCACATTAGATTACCTAACTGACTCAATCAGCCTTTAGTTAGAAAACCTAACATACATTTCATAGGCATTAAAAAATGTAAAAGAGAATGGTGCATTTTATTATTTCATATACATTATATATATATAACACACATACTTTTGCAAAAATAAGCTGATCCACTGACGATATTATAAACATTTAAGCAAGAAAACAATTACTAAAGCTTTTTATAGGTTATTTTGATATTTAAAAAATTGTTAAGTTGGTTTGTCAACATTATGAACATGAATTTAAATATAAATAATGTATATAAATTATAACAATGTATATAAATTATTGTAATTATTGTTTCTTAAATATTTAAGAACATTACAGAACTTCACATTTTTAATAACTTACAATAATAATATATATATATATCTTTTCACTGTTATAAAGGAGAGCATTCAAGCAATTTATATTAGTTCATTGTTAAATTAAAATATGCTATAGTCAAATTTTGAATTATAAACTATGATAATACAAGGCTTAAAGACTTGTTTCATAAGAATACCTTTAATCATTTGTGCCAAGCACACCACTAACTGCCAATCAAAATAAGTTTGAATCTTACTTATTTTAAGCATAAGTTATTTGCTTTATTTTAAAGTGTGAAAGATGAAATCCAATTATTCTTTTCATTATATATTAAGCATATGTTTTTTTTTGATTATTTAATATAGATAATGGCTTCAATTAATAATAATTTTTTTCAATGTAAAGCTTGAGATATTGTAAATACTTACATGTTTAAAAAATTAAGGACATTGCAAAAACATACATTAAAAAAAAAGACTAAATAAAGCCCCATCAAACAGCCAATGTAAACTATATTTTAAGTTACTGAATGAAAAAAACTGTGAATATAATAAAATTCAAATATTAGTTTTTAAAAAAAGAATTAAATTTTAAAAAAGAACAAAACAATTACATGCCAGCAATGCAACTTTCACCATGCATAATTGTCAAAAGCATAAAGCCATTTCACAAAAATAAGCCAGCATTCACATGCTCATGCATGAAACATAAAGCATTTTTAAATAAGAAGACACCTACATTCTAAACAATATTCACTTGGTTATCATAGCACTTCTGCACATGGTGAGGATCATATTAGTAGTGTCCTGTAATAAATATATAAAAGAAGATTATAATAAAGAGAAATGCAAAATAAAGACATGACAGCAGTTTACTCATGAACAATACAAACAATTACATAAGTTAAAATGGTTTTGCTTTGTTGTGCAGTAAATTAACATTAGTATATAAGTAAGACAAATTCAAGTTTATATAAATTCATATATTCCCGCACAAAAAAATAAAAAAAAATGACACTTTTGACAAAATTCTAGAGACTTATAAAAACATTAAACTCATGATTTAAAAATATGAAAATTTTTGACTCAATAAAAATTTGATACATTTTTTATATCAATGAGTAATTAGAGGGAATTTGAATCTAGACTTGCAAGCTCCCTTTAATCATCCACTCCATCTTATACAACCGATGCACATGATCACATATATGCAAAAATGATAAATAATCTCCAATATATATACTTTGTGCTGAACCAGCACTCATCAATTGGTCCAGATCATCATCTCCCACATATATATATATAATCAGAGCTTGATTTATATTAAGATAGCAAATGGTCAGGTTTCAGTCTTATCCACACTCCAACTCTTCAGCTTTATCCATGTCATTGAAAATCTGATAATGTCATGTTCAAACCCCTATTTTCCACTTTTGTTGTCATACACATGTTGACTGTAAATTATTCTGATCCCTCATATGCACGGCCTTAAGCCTGTTTAAATACATAGAAGAGGGATAGGCAGAATATGTAATATTTTAATGCAAGTATATTACATATACTTTTAAGTTACATATAATTAAAGGGGATTTAAAACCAGATTTTCTAGCTCTCTTTAGTCATCCACTCCATCTTATACAACCGATAAACATGACTTCATACATGTGAAAAAGATAAATGATCTTCAAAAGAGACATATTTCATGCTGAACTAGCACTCATCAGTTGACCCAGATCATCATCTCCCACACATATATATATATAATCAGTGCTCGGTTTATATTAAGATAGCAAATCTTCAAACTTTAATAAACAAGTCTTCTCCACTCTCCAACTCTTCAGCTTTATCCATATCACTGAAAATCTGATATGTTATGTTCAAATCCCCTATTTGCTTCTTTTGTTGTGATACCCCTGTTGACTGTAAGTCATTCTGACTCCACATATTTAGTGCCTTAAGCCCATTTAAATATAAAAAAGAGGGATGGGTAGAACATGTAATATTTAAATACAATTATATTATATATGCTTTTAAGCTAGATGTATTTAGAGGAGTTTAAATCCAGACTTTCAAACTCCCTTTAATCATCCACTCATCTTATACAACCTATACACATGTCCACATATGGCGAAAATAATAAATGATCTCCAATATATGTATTTCGTGCTGAATCAGCACTCATCAGTTGTTCCAGATCATCATCTCCTACACATATATAGCTTGATTTATATTATGATAGCAAATCTTCAAACTTTAATAAATAGGCTTCAATATTTTCTGATCTCTAACTCTTCAGCCTGTATTGTGCCCATCTCTCTTGGGTGTATTGGCTTAAGGTCCTATATATAAGGGGTCCAAATGACTTAGAGTAAACATGGGTATGGCAACAAAATTGGCAAATAAGGGCTTTGAACATGCTATCATCAGATTTTCAATGATATGGAAGACTAAAGAGTTGGAAAGTGGAGAAGATTGAAACAGTAAAGAAGATTGAGTTGGAAAGTGGAGAAGATTGAAACAGTAAAGAAGATTGAAGCCTGTCCATTAAAGTTTGAAGATTTGCTATCTTAATATAAACCGAGCACTGATTATATATACTTGTGAGAGATATTGATCTGGACAAACTGATGAGTGCTGATTCAGCATGAAATATGTATATTGGAGATCATTTATCTTTTTCACATGTATGTGGTCATAAGTATCAGTTGTATAAAATGTAGAAAATGACTAAGTCTGGGTTCAAATCCCTTCTAATTACATCTAGCTTAAAAGTATATATAGTACACATATTTAAATATATATTCAGCCTGTATTCTGCCCATCTCTTTTCTGTGTATTTAAATGGGATTAAGGTCCTGCATATGAGGAGTCAAAACACTTATGGCCAACATCAATATGACAACAAAATTGGCAAATAGGAGCTTTTGAACATGACCACATTTTCAATGATGTGGACAGGTGATGAGTTGGAGAGTGGTAAAGATTAAAGCCTATCCATTATTAAAGTTTGAAAATTTGTTATCTTAATATAAATGAGCACTGATTATATAAATATGTGTGGGAGATGATGATCTGGACCACCTGATGAGTGCTGGTTCAGCATGAAATATATATATATTGGAAATCATTTATCTTTTTCGCTTTGGCTATGTGCATTGGTTATATAAGATGCAATAGATAATTTAATTCCAATTTCTCCTTTTTTTGCATTGTCTTATTAATCAATCCACTTTTAACACATTTAACTTCTTTATTATTAACCAATGCTCAGACAATCATTTCTCAACCTTTTTACAGTTTTGATTGCCCCTGCAATCTTCCTCAGAACTTAAAAACCTCTTTAATTCTCTCCCTCCACTGCAGTTAAATGTGTTAAAAGAATGCAATGGATAAGTAAAGAAGCTTGAAATTCTGAGTTCAAATCCCTTCTAATTTCATCTAGTTTAAACATATATATATATAATATACTTGTATTTAAATATTACATATTCTGCCCCATCCCTCTTCTGCATATTTAAATGGGCTTAAGGTTCTGCATATGAGGGGCCAGAATGACTTACGGTTAACAGGAGAATGACAACAAAATTGGCCAATAGGGACTTTGAACATACCATCATCAGATTTTCAATAATATAAATGGCTGAAGAGTTGAAGAGTGGAGAAGAGTGAAGCCTGTCCATTTGAAGATTTGCTATCTTAATATAGTAAACTGAGCACTGATTACAAATATGTGTGGAAGATGATAATCTGAACTAATTGATAAGGGCTGGTTCAGCATGAAATATACAAATTGGAGATTATTTATCTTTTTTGTATGTATTTGGTCATATATATCAGTTGTATAAGATGGAGTGAATAACTAAATGGAGATTAAAAGTCTGGGTTCAAATCCCCTCTAATTATATCTAGCTTAAAAGTATATATATTTGTATTTAAATATCAATGAGTAACTAAAACAAATGATTTCAAAAAACTATTAGATTTTATTTTAAATAGTAAAACCCAGAAATCCATTTAAAAAATTAAAACTTAAAATGTAACAGATGTGCTTGCATTTAAAAACTCCATACAGCTAATATTATAAAAAAAAAAGTATTAAAATTTCATTAAAATTTTAGTTATAAAAAATTCTTAGCATGAAGACAGAACTGTGAATTCTGTAAACAAAATTTGTTAAAGGCTAAAAAAAAAAAAATGATTACAATATAATATTTTATAGAAACTGATGATCGAATTTTAATAATTTAACATATTAGAATAATTGTCAGAAATATACAACAAAAAGCTATCTAATGCATTCACCTTTCAGATATGTGCTACTAATGTAGCTAATTAATTAATTAATATCATTAATATAAGATTAATTTCATTCCATATGATTACATATATAAAAATTGCTAAAACATTTATTACAAATATATATATTCTAACCTGTAATCTCGTGCAGCCTCACTTCCAGATAATATATGATATGAAATAAAACAGGTTCTATCTCAGTTAATAATTAATAACTAAAATATTCAGCATTGAAATTAAAATGTTTCATTAGCTCAAATTTAAAATAGGAATAAGGTTCAGTTTATAAAAATAAATTAAATAAATATTTAACATTTTCATGAGACTTGAAGTGAAAATACAGGTGACAAGATAGATTACATTGAGCCAATATTCCACAGGATACTACCTCAATGGCATAAGAACACTATCCCCCCTTATTACTATTTCAAATAACAAACTCATAGTATTCTTATGACTTTAATAACTTCTACTCACTAAGATTAAACTAATAATTAAATCTTAATCTTCTATTTAATAATAATCTAGCTCAATAAAATAATCTCAGGTTCATAAAGTTTATTCTAAATTAATAAAATACGGTAGTAAAATATGAGAAGGGATTTTATGTCATAATCTACTACACTGAACCATTATTTAACTAATTCTGTATATCTTTTCTTTTTACTATAATTTTATTACCATAATAAAATAATGAAATAATATAATATGATCTTATATCTTCATGTAATGATATAATAAATATGTGGTAGCATTTTAATAATCTGACAAACAAAATATGTGTGGCAACTGATAGCATATAATTCAGTATACTATTGTGATAACTGATTTATGACCAATAAAATAATGTAAAATTATGATTATTTAATTATAATGAATACCAATAAAATATTTAAAATTCTTAAAATAATTCTCTATTTATCTTTTTGTGCAAAATTATATATTTGTTTCGATTATTATGCATATATCGTGATTTCATGCAGCGATGTGGAGAAATAAATAACTCGGACACAAAATTTTTGAAATAACAAAAATTTAACAAAGTTTATTACTAACAATAAATAAATAAACAATTTATTTACACTATTTACAGTGGATATCCTTAACTTTTTTACTTTACAGTTTGATCTACCGGGTTATAAAAAAAAAAAATTATATTTCAATCATATCTTTATTTAGATTTAGAACAAAATTTTAAAAAAATGTTACTATTTGGTTTCTCATTATGGTTAACTTATTACAAATATATTTATCTACTTTATTAACAACAGCATTTTATCCTTAATATTATTAAACTATCTTATTTTAAAAAATTCATACTTAGAAAACATTCTATAGAAAACAAAATTTTATAATGAGTATGGACTTCTCAAAATATTAAAAAAAAATTTCATCTTGCAAACTCAAAAATGTTACACAAAATATTATCCAAAATTCAATACTAGATTTTAGTATTTATCACACAATGTTTACTAATCATAATATATTCTTCTTTAAGCCTTACTTTAGTATGATATAAGTGTAATCATTAATATATTTCTGTTAATCAATAAACAAAAAATATACTATGCATATTGTTTACATAATTTACTTTGTACTATTGTATTTTAAAATATGCAATACTTATTTTTCTCTTAAAAAAAATAATACTAAAGCATTTAAAATTATTATCACTTTAAAGAAAATATCTTTGTTTAGATACTTTATTTTAAAAAAGTTTATATTTCATTTCCGAAATAAAATTCAAAATATATTCTATGATTCTTTTCTTTCCTTAGGATACTTTGGATCTTCAATTTTAAGTTATAATGTCCTATTCCTTCTAAGCAAATAAACCAATCTTATACAAAATGATAGCATAACCTAAGTGCTAAATTATTTATCATTTCTCTTAAATATATCTTACTGAACGATGCAGTTACATGAAATAAAGATAGCGAAAACAGATGCATAGGATTAAGGAAGAAAGCTAGAGTATTACTCTTAACATATCTCAAAATCATGGCACAGTGCGAAGAGGTATGACATTTACCTGCCTAATATCCTCTAGTACAGGGACGATGTTAAAGCTATTTCTTCAGCTTTATTAGAACATCAAATATTTAAAGAAATATAAACACTGTCCAAATAAAATGTGTATCAGTCATAGGGCTTTGTTAACTATGCTGATATTCACATAAAGATTAAATATTATTTCCATTCCTTATAACATCCTATTTCTTAAAACATCATCTTGTTTTCCTGTTCACTAAGTACTTCCAAGCCACTATCTCAATATTATTTCTCAAGATTTTCCACATCTTACATCGATAAATAACCATCTGCATTTACAAAACAATGAATAAAATTCATTAATAGTTAAACAATCTAGCTGTTCCATAAGAAAAGTCTGCTCACTTCATTATTCTATATGTCTAATCATATACAATCTACTTAGACAATATTTGAATATCCAATGACATGAAAATTTTAAAAGAATCACATAATTATTTGTTATGTTGGATTATATTACTAATAAAAAAATAATCAAAAAAAATTGTCGTATGCATATTTTCAAATCAATCCTATCTCATAATGTTTTTTAAAATGTTGTATGAAATGCAGTACATATAAGTAAAAAAAAACTTTTACACTTCATTCTTCCAATTTATGGATGATCTAAAGAAAACAAAAAAAATATACATTATAAATTATCAATAGTTATTATTATTACCAATAACCTTTATCTAGTCATTGTGTTCAGTAGGCTTCTTTTATCCACTTGAGCATTGCAGATATAAAAAAAATTCACACCCATACACTTTATATTAAAATATTTTTAGCTAAATTATTAGATTGTTATATTATAAAATTTTAATATTAATAAATTAATGTTTTTATGTTTTTCCTAATCTTATATAAAATTTAGATTTAAACTAGGTTAACAAAATAAAAGAAATCAAAACTATATTTACATATTTTCTTGACAATAGTTCCTGATAAGTCCAAAATGCTTATTATTTTCTCTAGAGTTTTCCAAAAATGTTCTCCTCCAAGCGTGTTAAAGTTTAAAATAAAAATAATTACTAATCCATTTGGTAAAATTTATAGAAAATAATCCTTGGTTTTAGTATTTAAGATGATAATTATTAAATCATAATATTAATTAATCCCGTGAAGCTTCTTAATCTTCTCTACCAATATTCTCTGCGTATCCGATGCATCAATCCATCTAATTTAACTTTAAAAATATTCGATAAACTTTTAAGTACTATTTGTATTTCCATGGATCCATCTTTTATTCAACTATGTGTTCACTTTTTTTATATAAGTTTCCTTCTTAATACATTTAAACTTTCGTTTGGTATTTTTTATATATCACTTTTAATAAAAAAAAAAAAACTTCAAGTACTTTTAAACAAATCTTTTCTAAATACATTTTTAAAACAATTTTAAGACTGGATATTTTAATATCAAAAACGCTTCTGTAACATATTTTCCTGGGTTCTTTCTTTAATTTTTGAAAATATTTTTTAAAAAATGTTACCTTCAGAAAGGATCTAACATTTTACTCCTTTGAATATCATATTATATAAAATAATTCATGAAATATAATTGTCTTATTACCATTTAAAAATAAATCTTGGATCAGCTTATAAATAATACGTTTCAATACATTTTTTTTTTTTTAGACTCCGTATAATATCCGAGCTGTGGTTTTTATATACCAAAACAGTTCTTCGATGAAATATTAATAAAGCTGTATCAATAAATATTCCAAACATTTTTACAGTATTACAATTTCTATCCATTTTATTCCACAGTATATCCATTTTTATTGCGTAGTCTAGGTTAAACTTTTAGATAAAATACTACTGATAAAGGAACTTTAAAAAATTTAACAAAGCATGTTAAACAAAATTATTAAAATATTTTTTTAGTTTACACTCTCTTTTTTGCAAGTTATTTTTAAAATATTAATTAGTTTTTGCAAATAAATTATGAGAGAGCGCTAAAATTGACTAAAATAATAATTTTAAATACTATCTCTTTGATAGCTATAATTTACCTTTCTCTTGTTTCAATATATTATTAATCTCCCCTATACCCCCGTGCAATTCATATTTATAGTCTGTAAGAATACCTATTCCCATTGGTTAATTCTTACTTTAGCTTGAGAACAAATTTACATATTTTCAATTTATAGCAGAATTATATTTCAAAATCAGAAATTATGATGTAATGAACCCAAAATATTCTTTAAAATATTACTTTTGAATCAATTATTATTTTATTAAAATTATTTAAAACATTTAAAATAACCTTAATAACTTATTCCATTTATCTATTTTTATTGAAACAAAATATTTAATTTTTATTATATCTGTATTCGTCTTTATTACATTACTTAAAACATTACATATGATAGTTAACTTAATATTTATTATTATTTGCTTTTATGATAGGTAATAATTACATCCAATTCTATAATGCTATTTCAAAATATTTTAAACTTTATTATTAATTCAAACAAGCAGTGTGTGAAAGTATATAGTATACAAGTCACATGATTAATAACTTTGACAGACGATTTTCAATCTATTTCTTTGCCTAGACTAATAAAATTGATACACTTATTATATTATATAAAATAATTATAAAAAATTTGGAAGAATAATTTTAAAAATATAGAATTAAATATAATTCTCACCATCATAAAGTTTATTTTTAAAATGTACGATATTAATTTTTGTTTATTAAATGTGACTATAAATTTAAACATAGCATTTATTAAATTATACGTTTTAAACTATTAAAATCAAATTTTTAAATAGCTGTGTTATTTAATATGGCCAGCTTTTACAACCATATGAAACAATATTTAAAGCTTTATATAACTATTTTTAAATGATTTTATATACTACGTCTTCTCTTTAGCTTCAAATTGTACTTTAAAGATATAATTGACTTAATATAATTAATGTATTAAAAGAACATATTCTAAAATTTAAAATTTTTTAGTAATTGACTATTATGAACTATTATTGATCTATAGAAAAGGGCACAATATATATCTTCATTCTGATACTCCCATATACTTTTCCAGATCATAGTTTGCATTTTTTTTTTTTTTTAGTTGTTGTTATTCTCCTCAACAATCATTATTTCAGTAAATTTTAAACAACTGTATATGTGTGTGTTTAGCAGCCATGATCCCACTATAGAATACTACACTAAATTTAAGTAAAAATATGAAAGCCTTTTATTTTAAATCTAATTTCACAGAATCATTTTCTTTTTCAATTTCTTCATTCTTATAAATATTTAAAACCAAATGCTAAAATCTTCCATTTTAGTTATAAGAGGCAAATATAGAATTGTACCAAACCTATGAACATAGTTTACTAGTCAGCTGTGATACTTTTAGTTGATCTCCCATTAAAAATTTGTAAATCTCTATTATATTTAAATCTAAATACGAAACTCAGTCAAAATGTTAAAAGTATTATTTTTTTTAAATTACAGGTATTTATATCTTTTTCAAACAATGACTTTCTCAAAATGATACCTTCCATATGCCTTATTGATTATAAGTGATAATACTTTTTGTGCATTCTGATTCTGATTATAATTAAATTATCTATTACTTGCTTGTACCAGAAGTACAACAATATTGGTTAAACGTAGTATAAAACCAATTTAATTTTATGATTGCTTTGTTAGTAGCATTTTGAATGAGTCATGCTATTGTTGTTGAATGTGTACTAAGATTTATTTCTATTACATCAATATAAGTTGCAGTTATAATAAGTTGCAATCATTGATAATAAAATAAGTAAATTGGACTTTTATTTTTTTAACAAAAATTTATTTATTTTTGGATCAAATTATGAGCACTGAAAAAATAAATAAAAATTCAAAAACTTATTTTTCAAAAAAAATGAGAGCACAATAATTTTTGCAATGAAAATATCAGGACAATATATTTGTTTAAAATATAAACAGTCTGCCGTATGTACAAAGAAAATCTTTTTTTTTTTTAATATTGTATTTTATTTATTATTATTTAAATATTAAAAACTGATTATGATTTAGTAATGTTTTAAAGCTAATTATTAATAGGTAAATAAATTTGCATAAAAATTACTAAATACATTTATAAGAAATAGATCTCTTTACTTGGAAATAAATGCAAACTTCAATCTTTCAGTAGTTTTTTTTAAAAAAAGGATTATACAATAACAATGATAAAATACCCGAGTTAATTAGTGATGACATATATATATATATATATGACAACACTATTTGCGCACAACTTTAAAAAATTAAATAATTATAAATATAGTATTATTCAAAATATAAAATATAAATATAGTATTATTTTTGTAACATTTCTTTTTTTATACAAAATTTCATTTTTAACAACTAATTTCATATATCAAGATTCTGCTAGATATACAAATAAGAATGGATCCTACCTAAAGAATAAACAAACTGCCTTCAGAAAGGTAATATCAGTTGGAAGAATAATATCAGAAAAGATTATATCTCTGCTTTATTAATTATAATGTTGAAGTGTTTATACATACTATAAAATATAGAAAATTCTTGAAAATGTTATTTGTTATGCAGACTTGGAAAAATAGAGATTGTGACTTCACTTATTTTGGCTCTGAATCCAAAAGTGCCTGCTGCACTTTCTTTCTTTTAAATGTTTTTCAATTATTGCATTAAAATAACTTCCAACAATTTTAAAAAATTGTTTAATCCATTTGAAAGCATTTTGCAAATCTATATAGAAGTATTTTACTATTTCACTATATGGACTAAAATTATCTTAATAAATATTGTTTTAACTGCTTTTACTGGGGCTTCTTAATAATCATAAATTTTTAATGAGAAAAATAAAGCATTTTTAGTATTCCCACTGTTTCCAAGATATTGTCACAGTATATATATGGTAAACATTTTTCATTCAATCCTTTACAATAATGTTTTTTTTTTCCATTTTTTTTGTTTATAATGAATCCAATGTTTATATCTTTCTCATAATGTACAAGTCCATTTTTCACTTCAAATGTTTCCTCATAATTTCCTTCTAATTCCCCCAAACTTATTCATATTCCATATAACCCTCTAATTAAGTCAACTTTGACTGGTAGCCTCGATTTGAAATGCAGGAATTCTTAGTACCTTTGCTTTTAGTTATTTGACAACTTTACGGCCTTACTGAAAGCAGGTCATAAATTTTTGTTATTCAACATGTATTATATTGATTTATGTATTGTAATTATTTATACAAACTAAAGAATGCACCACCAAACAATATTATATGCAATTACCACCTACTAACAATATCCATACCTACACATATATTACTTTGCTTTCAACAAATTTCTCGTCTAAAACTATTATGTTTCTGAAAAGAAAATTCATATATTTTCTTGGTTTCAAACTCAAGGAAAAAGTAATAAACTCAACCCATTGGTTCATGTAAAACGTGGGGTAACTCGTCATGTTTATTTATACTGTTAACAACAATGGTTAACAATAGCTGCTAGACATTTTTCATCCATTATAATAAGGTTTTTTTTCATCTTTTTGTTTATAATGAATCCCATAAACATTGTATTTTAATGTCTTTATCTTTCCTTCTAATTTCCCAAAACCTATCAACATCCCATATAATCTGTGATTAAGATATCTTTCCATGGTAACCTAGATTTGAAATGCAGAGATTCTTAGTACCTTTACTTTTAATTATTTGCCAACTTTGTGGCCTTAGTGAAAGCAGATCATATTTTTTTGTTCTTCAACATAAGTATATTGACTTATGTACTATATATAATTATTTATACAAACTCAATAATGACTAACCAAACAATATTATATGCAATCACCACATACTAACAGCATTCATACCCTCACCACATTAATTTGTTTTCAACAAACCCAAATGATTCCCAGTCTAAAACTACTATGTCTCTGGGGGAAAAAATCCATATATTTTCTTGATTTCAAACTCAGAGGGAAAAAGTATTAAACTCAATTCATTGGCTCATGTAGAACGTAACTCATCATGTTTATTTACACTGTTAATAACAATGATTAACAATAACTGCAAAAATAAAAATACTGAATACAAAGAATGTCAGCAAACTGCATTTTTGTAGCCATAAATACATCATTAAATCAAAATACACTACTATTCTCATTCAAGATCTTTCATCCAAGAACTTTTCAATGAAAAGTCTGCACACTATAATGGCTTAAATGTTAGTTTCAAATAATAAAAAAATAAATAATATTTAATAAAAAATAGTTCTTGATGTAATAATATATAATATACTTATTTCTATTTCACAGCAATAAACAATATGAATGAAATTCTTGAAATAATTAATTGTTATTACATAAAACTATAAATTATTTGTTCTGCATGGTTTGATGCATGGTAAAATGTCGGCTTCTGGAAGTGAAGATCTATCACAATCCACTATGTCACTTCCAATACTCAAAGTTCTTATGAACTACTGAGCAGTTATTTTCAAGAATCACGATGATATACCAGCAATAGTAATTGAAGATAATTTATGTAAAGATATATTTATTTGCAAATCAAAGGTTTAAATGTTTGGTAAATATATTTTATTATGATTTTTTGTAATGTAATCTTATTGTCAATTAACAAGTATCAGCAATACATTAACTTACACAATTGTTTTTTACAAATTAAAAAAAAAATGCTTTAAATCTTTTTTTTCATTATATTTGATGTCAACTTCTCACTGATTTTCTTAATTCATTATCATTCTTTTTATAAAAAATGTGTGCAATTTTAAATGAAGTCATAAAGATAAATGGTAGATTTTCTTAGAATTTTCATCTTTATATGTACATTTGACTTTTTAAAAAAAATTTAGCAAAAATTTTAAACTGACAGTGAAGTGAAATACATAACATTTATTTATATATTAGATATTAAATAAATAAATAGTTGAATGATTTGTTGCTCAGAAGTTCATGTGAAAAGACACAAAGTTAAAGTGCCAAAAGTGACAAAACTGAGTTGCATTTCAAAGACTTTCAGCTTTAGAGCGTGGCACTCTACCATTGCTCTAAAGCAGTGGTCTTCAATCTTTTCACACCTGCGGACCAGCATAAGTCTATAGATAAATTTTCTTAAAAATGTAAACTGCTTAGCCTTAAATGAGCATAATTGTTATAACTGATCAAAACAACAATGTTAAATATAAAAGATGCGAGTTATATATACATGTGGAGTTTGTATAATAAAAAACTTTTTTTTTTAATTTTGAATTTTTTTAGAAAAGTAATAAAAAATTTAATTCTGCCCCCTAGCCCCCATAAACATCTGTGATAATTAGAAAAACAAATTAATTTATGTATGATTGATTAGATTTTGTTTTTGTTCTGTTTTTTTTTTTTTAATTGGGTAAAAATGAGATGAAAAAATAAATAAAAATTGTTATATTAATTAAAAGTTTAATTAAACTCATTATTTTATTATTATAAACTTTCCTGCCAGTCTAGTGCGGACCGGCAGAAAAATTTTGCGGCTCAGCACTGGTCGGTGGACCAAGGGTTGAAGACCACTGCTCTAAACAATGCAAAGTTTACTTAACTATGAATTAATATTCATAAATTGCATCACATTAAAATATTTGCACAATTTTACATATTTGCATAAATTTATGTTTATAATTATTTATTTTAATTCCTTATTAAGTCTGATTACTATAGACAGTAATTATTATATTGTAAACTGCTTGGCAATCTTTTTTTATTTGTTTTATTATATAAAAAAATTGTTATATTAACTTATTTGAATATTTTTTTAATACAATAAAAAAAATATATGGAAAAAATTATATAAATATTATTTTGTTATACTAAAATTTGATTTAAGTGTGGAAATTGGCATGTTACAAACAATAGAAGTTGTGCATTACAATATTAATAATGAACATATAAATAATTATATCTGTAATATTAACTATATTATATGACTGACTTAAATGTTTCATGAAATAATAAAATCCTCCAGGAGAGATTAGTTTTTACCTTCTTAAGTCAGTTTCTTCTCAGAATTGTTAAATGTTATCTCTTTGATTTTTTTAAACTTCAGATCATATTCAAGAATTTCAGTTTTATTATACTTGGTGGATTAATTTTCCACCATTATTTGTGACTGATTCTGTGATATTTTGAAAACTTGTTTCTACAATCTGGCATATTAACTCAAATGCTGCTTATAAAATAATCTAAATCCAAAAATATTTAGAAAAGACTAATGTTAATTAAACTATTATTCTCATATTCCTATTATTTTATGAGCATTAATGATCCAATTTGGTACTTGGTTTTAATCTTACAAATTACAATTTTTGTTCACATATGTACATGCACATCAGCATCTTTTTATATAAATAACTAATAAATATAGCAAAGAAAGATATATTTTAAAAAAAATGTTGAGTGATACAAAATGAAACTAGGTATTTCTTTCAAAGATCTTTACTAGATCATATGTATATTTTAATCTACTTATTTGTTTGCTTAAAACACAAAACCAGCTAATATTAAAGAAATATATTTATTGCCAATTTCTTTTTAATTTCTGTAACCTTTAAAATGACTAAATTAAGATTTTTATTAATGATTTTTGAAATATTAAAAAAATACTATCTACAAACACCGCATATGTTGAGACACATTTGGGTTTCAAATTTATTTATTTTCAACTTTACAAATATGAGTTTTTTTGAAAGAAAATAAAACTAATGGAATATGCTAAAACTTATTAAAACAAAATAAGAATACTTTATAATAAAATTATCAATGCTTTTTTAAGAAAATATCATTTTTATATGTAATTTTTTTTTTTTGTTTTAACAGAAAAATATGATGCTTTTTTTTTAATATTCTAAAAATATTACAGATTAAAAATATATATTAAATTATTTACTAAAAATCAAGCATTGTTATATCATATTTAAACAAAAGCTTAAAGTTTAGTTCCATTTATAATTATTATTATGTTATGATTAAACTTTTTTCTTTATTTCACTCTACAAAATATACTTGACAACTATGTTCTGATTGAAAATGACTTCAATAATATATTTTTTAAGAGTACCAAATTCTCCAAACAGTAGTGCTACTAAGTGCAAGCCTTTGTAATCAATGGATGCAAGAAGGTTTGTACATAAAATCCCTATCTAGTGCCTATTCATCCAACATCCCCAGACTAGTTTCTAGCTCATGGTTTTCATCAATGAGGAGCCTTGGATTTAAGAGCACTACACCTACACTTTAATCTAATGTGACCCTCCAGCTGCCACCTTTTACCTATTTGGTTAACTATAAAGCTAAGAGCCCAAGATGAAAACACCATAATGTTTCCACTCAATCTCATTCACTTGTACAGTCATATAGACCTGCACTCAGTTCAGCATCCACACATTTTGGTATCCTTGGTTTTTCAAAAACTGCAATCACCATTATCTTAAGGGCAGCATAGGTAAAAAACTATCAAAACATCAGCACCATTTCATATAAATATGCTATTAATAAGAGTAGCAAACTCTCCATACAGTAGTGTCACCAAATAAAAGCCTTTGTAATCAATGGATGTAGGAATCTTTATAGTTAACCAAGTAGGTCAAAGGTGGCTACTGGAGAGTTGCATTAGATCCTAGTAGGTGCAGGGTTTTCAAATTCAAGGCTCCTCACTGATAAAAGCCACAAGTTAGAAACTAGTCTTAATGACTACATAAGCTAATGGGCTTGGATTGAAAACATTAAGGTGTTTTCAATTTAAGACTCATAGTTTTGTAGTTAAATGGAGATAAAAGGTGGTTGCTGGAGGGTTGCATTAGATCCTAAGATCTAGATGCAGTGCTCTCAGATCCAAGGCTCCTCATTGACGAAGGCCATAAGCCAGAAACTAGTCTAGGGATATTGGATGAGTAGGCACTAGATGGGGATTTTATGCACAAGCCTTCTGGCATCCATTGATTACTCTAGCTTGTTGTGTGTGGCAATATATATATAGTGAGTTTTGCCTGTTTTATACACATACTTGTAAAAGTTAACAAAAATATTAGGTTTGCTCAGACTTACTAAAGAAATTTTAATTAATATATTTATATTTCCAGCAGAACTTAAATATTAAAATTGTGAAAATACATTATGAATATTTTGGTGATTATGTTGAAAACAATTAACTTATAATTCATGAAACAAAAAATCTTTATTAAATTATGTATTTGCATGATACTTTTTATTTTTTAAGTTATAAAATAAAAAATACATTAACTTTAATTTGCTTATAGCCCTGAAAGTTTAGAGTAAATTCATTTCAGATTTAAAACTGAATTAAATAAGTACATTGTTGATAAATAAAATTATTCTCTAGTGTCCTGGAAAAAAAAAATTCCTCTTACATATCTAGAAACTTATCGCTGATAATCAACATATCAAGCAAACCATATTATAACTAAACATAAAGAGATAATTATTGTAATTATAAAAAAATACATTATAACCATATTTTTAAATCAGTCTTCTTTTTTTTTTTATGAAATCGTACATTGTGAAACTATTTTATTTTGAACATATCCATTCTGTGGAGTTATAGTTTCATAAAGTTGTGAAATCTTTTATCATATTGTTCAACAATTACTCAATACAATTTGAAAAATCGCGATGGATAAAGATAGGATGAACAGGTATTTTGGTAAAAAAAACAATAAAATCTTTTTTTTTTAAAAAAAAAAAAGTTAAACATTACCTACAACAGGCACGCTAGAACTCACTGGAGAATTAGTATCTTGTTCATTTTTGTTTTTTTCTTCAGAAGAATCCAACAATTTCTATATCCATTCAAAAAAAAAAAAAATTTTAATGAAATTTATTAAAAATTTATATTTAAATTCAATTAAGATTATTTTCAACTTTTAAATTATCAAAGTGGATATTTGGATTTCCATTCATAATTAATTCATTTACATTCAGTTATTCATATTTATCTGCAATTATATTTTAAAACATTACCACATCAAAGATAATTGCATCATCAATTTTTAAAAACATAAGTAATAGATAAAATCATCATTAATCTCCTTACTTATATTATATATCATCAATTTTTTTTTTTAATTTATAAATATGAACTGTCACATTACACTAGTTGAAAAATTAAAATCATCACTAATCTCCTTACTTTTCTTATAATATTATATACCATATCACTATTTCTATATAATATTACTCAACCACTTTTTTTAAATTTATAAAATTGAATTGTCACATTACACTAGTTGAAATATTTTTCATGAATATTTATTTCTATATGATAGCTTTATTATTTTCAGCAGACATTCTATGTTATAGATTGCTTTGTATAAAAATTGTTCTCTCTAGAAGAAATCATGCAAACAATGAAATTAACTAGTTTATTTTTCTCTAGATAACTCCTGTTCTTTATTTTTTATAATGGGCAACAGTTTTTTTAATCTTTATTCTGAACAATAGCTTAGAAAAATTAATGACTAATATTTTCAAAAGCTATTTGTTTCATCAGCCTAAAAGACCTATATATTTTAGTTTTTCTTGATCACTCTTGATATTGCTTGATAATACTAATTTTTTTAATGTCCAATGTTTTGCTATTCAGCATTTTAGTCTGCCTGAAGATTAATAATAAATAATGGATAATTAATATATTAACAATGAATTCATTCTTCATTCAGGATCTGAATTACAAGATATTTTGTTTTGTAAAGTTTTTTAAAAATGATAAAATTTCTGGAATTATCTTTTTTACCCTTTTATCGATATTACAGAATTCTAGCTTGTAACTTCTCAACAAAAAGTGAGATGCTCTCAACTAGAATACACCTAACAGCATATAAAACTTAAAAGGATTAATTTATCTCAAACTTCATAGGTTTTCAAAATATTTTTTATTCATTTCAACGAAAACTTCATTAAAACTATCTATAATGTCATTAATTGTAGGCTATAGCTTATGTAAATAAACTTTATTAATGTTGAGACTATACCATGCACTTTTAAATTCTTACAATTAAAATGGACTTCTACGTGAATATATTTCCTCATTCTACATATGCACATATTTTTTACTAATGCTCTAAATATAATAGAGGCTCAATGATGGATAATAGATTTTATGATCAGAAATCTAGAATTTGTTGCTCTGATGTACACTAAATAAATTTTATCATATAAATGCTATATTCTAAGATCTGATAGACAAGTAATGTATTTTAATGTCTGTTTGGTCAATGCTGTATTTTTAAACTTGTTGGATCAAAATACATATAAAGAACCATTAGCACATTTTCCCAATGTCTCATGTTTGAAATGTAAGAGCGTTCATTGTAATTTCTAAAAATATAAGCTCATCAGTATAAGTATAAAAAGGTGAATTATTAATGAATAGAGAAATTGTCATGCATATATGTAAAAATTAATTTTGATCTTTAATAAATTTAACGACTATATTTAAATTTAAAAGAAATATAATTTCTGGATATATATAAATTAAAGAATAATTATTAGAAATAAATGATTACTAAAAATATAGCATTTGTATGATTAAATTTGTCTAGTATGCATCAAATAAGTATAGAATAATGACATAAAATATATGTTGAATTATGCCTATCTTGGCCTAACCGAAAAAATCCAGTTGGTCAAATATACATTAAGAGCCATTAGAATATTTTTTCCAAAGTCTATAGTTGTAATTTTGAAATGTAAAAGCACTAATTGTAGGTTTTAATAATATTCTAAATAAAAATATCATAAGATGTAAAGATCAAGTTATCCAAGTTTAGATAGTCTGTCAGTGAATTATTAATGATTGAATGAATCAAAGTTAATTTAATATATTAAATTATATCACAAAAAATCTGTTTTCATATAAATTATTTATTTTTCATTATTTAAAAAAATCAAATATCTGCATTAAGAGCAGCAGTATTATTCAATTCCACAGTCATCTACCAAATGGAAATTCAAATGCCAGGTTAATTTCTGGTTACTAGACTTTATCAGTGAGGAACAATGAATTGCACATATACATTCAGATGTCATCTTTACTTTTTTTATATTATTTAAACTAATAATTTACTTTCAAATATCTTAAAGATTTTTAATCTAAGCCAATTTCCTTATATATTATATAGGTGTAATACTAGCAAGTACATAATTTAGTAACTTCGGTTATATGCCCTCTATTGATAATCTTGAATCTTTGGCAAATGAACAGTATATCCCAAATAAAAAATCCATAATTTTCCAGCTTACATTCAATATCTAGATTAAAAGCAGTATTTTATTCTATTACTCTAAACCACAGTCATCTTTTGCCAAAGTATCAAAAGTACTACAGGAGCTATAAAAGTGAAATTATATATATATAAAAAAAATATAATAGAGCTAGAGTTTAATCTATATATAGCTGTACAACCAAACTGAACTAGATTATGAACCTTAGAATATATAAAGCTTTAAGCCAGTAGCTTAACGAGCATTACAATCTGGTATTCAGTGAAGATGGTTATAAAATATGGATTTCTAAAACTAAACATCCTCTTATACTAAAAACAGTTATCTTAAAACTTTAAATACCATCTCATAATTATAGTTTTGAAACATTTTAGAATAGTAGTAATCATCTTGAAGACTAAATTTGATTGAATTTGTATGAATATTTAAAAATGAAATGATAAATCATAAAGCAAAAATTGTAACATTATTGCATATCTAAATTTAATACCTTTTTACTTAATTTTTTCCTTTTCTTTTTCTCTTCTTCTGACATTAAATGTGCCTGAGCTTTTGATAATCTTTTATACTGATTTATCTAAAATTGAAAGATGTTATATATAAAAAAGGAATAAAATAGTGTATTTAAATTAATTTAATAACAATAAATATTTCACCATCAAATAAAAATTACTACAATAGAATAAATATAAAACAATATTTACTTTACTGAGAAATCTATTTGTTTAAAATGAATACAAAACATATATCATATAATTATATTTTTATAGCAAACAAAAAAATAAGAAATATTAAGTGATTTCTATATTAATATAAATTAACTACATTAAAAAATTCTCAAGTATATCTTTTAACCATAACTAAAAACGTCAATGTAGTATTCATTCCTTAATTATGAAACAAGTACTTATTAAAAATGTTTTTTAACGAAACAAAAAAAAAAAGATCTGAAACCATATGTTGGTCGTATGTTATCTATAATTTTCTAGAATGTAGAAAGTATTAAAAAAACATATCTTTCACTCTTATAATATCTAGAATATTAAATTAAAACCAGCTCCAATTTTAATTTAAAGTAAGCCAGACAAAAATATTATTACTAGATAGAATAGTTTCAGTTTGCAATAGCCAGTTTTTAATTGGTTGTTTGTCTACTGACATCACAGCTGAAATTTATGTACATAATTACATGGATATTTCCATTATATTTTCAGGGTTTATATATATAAAATCTACAAAACTTCTAATATGTATAAAATAGTAGTATCACTGAAGAAAATTTGCAATTAATAAATGATAAGAAATTGCCACAAAATAAAACTCAAGAAAAAAAATTCTTCAAAAATCATTTTTGAGGAATGATTAATTTATAAATTAAATGTAATTACATACTTTAAGTTTTGCCTAGCCTTTTTTGACAGTTATAAAAAATAAAGATTTGTCTATTAAGCAGACAAGCAGCTTCTCAAGAAAATATTTTATCCACTCTCAAAGATTTTAATAACAAAAAAAGAGAAGAATTTTGCCTTTTTAAAATTAAACAAGTTATTGCAAATCATCTTAACAGCTTATTAATAGTTATAATATAATTTTTATTTGAGATTCTACAATTGTATGATAGGTATAGCAATCCACTCCCAACGATTATCAAATATTGTTCCTTGATTAAAGTATTGTCTGTATTACCACTTGACAGAGAACTTCACATACATAATTTACATTAATCAATACAATTTTTTAAATAAAATAAACAGTTACATTTATTATCAAAAAAAATAAATTACAAACCACTTTTTGTTCTTCCTTGAGTCTACTCTCCATGTCTTCTCTGCTTGATCGAATGGCTTCTTTAAGTTTAGTCGGTATTTTAAACTGTGATTTTTCAGAAACATTTAATAAAGCATCTGAAAACAACCTAAAATGGAAATTTAATATATATATATATATGTTTTAAATTGGTAACAAAAATAAAGTTTTTAAATAATCCACTGCTGAACAAATACTTCTCAAACAGCCCCAAAAAGGAAATGAAAAAGGTATTACTCATGGGCTTCCCAATGATCTAGATTTATTTTTAGTATTTATACATAATCCTCTATTCAATATTTAATGACATTGGTTGGCTTTAGGCCTAATTGTAAAAAAAAAATCATTAATTTATTTGAAATCTGAAAAAATTATCAAGCTTTCCGTGGAATTCAAATTTTAGAAAATGGACATAGGCAAGCAAATGCACTAATTAATATGGCATGAGATCATTTATATATGCTAATGCATGGCTATATATATATTAAATAATTTATAAAATATTTAATAACACATTTAATTTTTTATTACAGATATGTCATGTCTTTGAGATAAACATTTTGGTCTTATATTTCTACTATTGTAGAGCCAAATAGCTAGTTAAATAAGCTATATGATATTGCTGAAAACAATGCACAAATATAAAAAAAAAAGTATCAAATTTTATTGTAGTAAGTTTTTTGGTTTTGTTAATATTTTATTCAAATAGTTTGACACTTTTGATCATTATATTCACATGTAATTAATAATGTTCACTTTCATTTCTGAATAGCCGTTAAAAAAAGGGAGGGGACAGACTGTTAAGGCATTTGTCATAAACAATTTATTACAAGAATCATTAAAAGTGATTCTCATAATTAGTGCAGCATAACAGTGTCATATGATATCCCCTGCCCCTGTAATGTTTTTCATTAATCAGAAACAGAACCAAAAACTTCTCTTTAGTATTCAACTGCTCATTGGAAAAACAGATCTAAGTCATTTATCTACAATAAATAATAATATAAGTTATATGAAATTTGAAACTGAGATATATAGAAACATTGTCTTGACTGAAAACTAATAAATTATAAAAATAAAAAAAACAAAGACAAAAGAAATTATGGCCTATATTTTAAAAGCTTTTATTTATTCTGTGCCAGGAGCACAAAGATTTATATTTATTTTTAATATTAGTAAAAAAAAAATTTCATTACCTTCAAATGATTATAAAATTATTAATGATGCATATTATGCAGCTTAAATGTGAGAATCTTCATTACTTTATAAACTGACTTGAGACTTTAGATTTAAATTTTATACTGTGAATATGGCAAACTAATGCATTAGTTATTATATCTAAAGACATTTACAAACAATAATTAATACTATATTTAAAAAAAAAAAGAAAGCTAAATGCTAAATAACATTCTGTAAATAAATATAATTTTAATTTTTTAAGAATTTATCGTAATTTGTTAATAATTTATACTTCTTTTTATAATTTCATGAAATTTTAAAAAATATATATGTATAAATAAATAACAATTAAAATGAGTCATGTATGTACATTTTATATACAGAAAAAAAAAAATTATAATTATTAAAATAAATTACTTTGTGTTTGGGCGATAAGATATCTATTTTTTATAGCTTTCATAGAACTATACAAGCAAAATTGTTATTTGTAATTTAAAAAATATTTTTCAGGTGTGCATTCAATGCAAGATTATATGCAGAAAAAAAAAAAGACAAATAATGTTTGGGTGCTTGTCTTATAGATAAAAACGCCGTTCGATGGTGCTGTTTTCACGCTAAAACTATAAAATATGATCATTCCCGGGCCGTTAATTATAATCATTTTGATATGTATTTTGTAATGCGAAAATAAAAACAAAAGAAAATCGTCTTTTTTAAATATTATTTAATTTTAAATATTATTTTTTATTAACGTATACAAATTAAATGATAATAATAAATGTAAAATAAAATAAACAAATTACAATTTGATTCGTGTTTTTTAGTTTGCTTTATTAGAAAAATCAATTTTCTATCGGAGATTTTTTTAATGGGGTTACAGCTTTTTTTTTTCTTGTTGTTTAAAAACTCATAATTGGAATAAAAAGTAAAGTTTCTTAGTCTTCCTTTTACATTTTATTTCTACAGAGAAACAGATATTATTGTGTTATCACTATTTTTTACTTTTTTAGTCTTTGTTTTAATTTTTTTTTTTTTTTTTTACAGACAAACAGATATTACCACTATTTTTTATTTCAAATAGAATGACAACAAAAAGTAAAAGTTGTTACAGTTAGGTTTAGGATTAGTGTTCTGTTGTTTGTAATGCTAAAATAAAAAATATCACAATCATATTTTTGTAAATATTCTTTTTTACTAACATCTATAAAATAAATGATAACAATAAACGTAAACTATATTCAACAAAGTATAACAGTAGTCAGAGAAAAGAAAGAAACTAAAACTTTTTTAAACAACAACAAATATATATATAAAATGTTTTCTTTACTTATTAACCATGTTTATAATATATGCTTTTTATGACATTTAAAAAAACAGTGTACAATTGTACTTTTCTTACTGGATATTTTTGTGTTAACGCTCTTTTTTACTTCAAAAATATACACACGGTAGAATCTTGTTTGTCTCGTGGAATGTTACGAACAGTACGTTACTTGACGCTTTACCTAATTCCAACTCACTTTACACATATATCTTGTCAACATTTACCACTTAAAACTTCAACACAGTATGGTGTAAAAAGTATGATAATTATTACTTTACAAAATCTGAACATTTCAATATTTTAAAATAAAAAAAAATCCAATGAAAACAACATCCATCCAATTCAAATACACATACCCTCTCACCAAGCCATAACCATTTTATAAACTGTGCGAATTCGGAAAATTTATTTGCTGCGATGAGACATACATGCTGTACTGCGACGCAACATAGCGCCTGCAATCTGTAGCACAACAAAAAAGTTGTATTATAGAAAACGCGGGTTCGAATGTGTCGGCCGCGGAAACGACATTTTTATGTGTTTTAGCACGAAAACGGCACCATAGAGCGGCGTCTTTAGCTATAAGACTAGTACCAATGTTTGATGTGATCTTAAGCACACAAAACTTTATAATTTTATTATTTGATCATTATTTATTCATTTGCTGGCTACAATTCATAATGAGTATAGTCATTCTAATTCTGGAAGAAAAAAAAGAAAAAGAATGCAAATTCAACTAAATTTTATGATAACTATTACAAATAATTTCATAAACAACAATTATATCCACAAATAAACATAAGTTATTCTTTGGATTTATTTAACATCTTATAATACTACCTTTAAATTCTTCCATAGTAAATTCTTTGTAATTTTAATTGTAAAAAAATGCAACTTACTGATGCTGTAAGAGCTGAGCAATAGTTGGTAGGCCATTTTTACATGCTTCTGGAGACAAAATGGCTTCCAAAACAGAACCTAAAAATATATTTGTAATGCAAGATATACAAACAAATTATAAAAATAAAGAAAATTAATAAAAATAAAACATTTAAACATAATAAAAATTAACAAGAGAGAATAAGAATAATAATAAAATTGACTCTACATTTTAACATAAACTTAAGAATAATTGAATGGTTGACTGCATGAAACTCTACAGGACATAAATAAACATCTGAACTTATCTTTATAGAACAAAAAAGTAATGCAATTTAAATATTAACTTTAATTTTCTATTTTAGTAACTAGACAAAATTTTTTTTTAAATATTCAGCTACTGAAATTATATATATTTAATATAGTGATTAGCACAACTGTCAATTTAGATAAAAATTAAAATTTTTCCAATTTCATACAAGCTGTAACATTTTTTTCTAAATAGCTTATTCATTTCAATTAGTCATTCAATATTGGTCCATAAAATATCTAAATATTTTTAGCTAAACGAATAAGAAATCAGAAAAATTAATATATTTTTGGAAAAATATATATATAATATAAAAAAATACATGATTTAAGAATCTTAAGAGGAAAATTTATAAATGTAAAGCTCTGGAT
This sequence comes from Epiperipatus broadwayi, assembly GCA_028023455.1. NCBI lineage: Eukaryota > Metazoa > Onychophora > Udeonychophora > Euonychophora > Peripatidae > Epiperipatus > Epiperipatus broadwayi. The sequence goes on along the minus strand of JAQFVV010006214.1, from coordinate 8,144,983 downwards.
AATAATGGTCGGTTTCAATTGCATTACAAACTGACTCAAAATAGATTTAAGAACAAAATTAAAAATTAGGTATAAAAACAACATGGAGGAAATACTGATTCAGCTTGCAATTAGGTATAAAATTGTAATTATGAAATAAGAGAATAATAATAATTGAGGCAATAATAAAATGAGTCATTAAAAAAATTTTCATTAAAACAATAATTATAGATAAAAACTAAATGACAGGATTAATCCAAATTAAAAGTAGAAATTATTCAAAGAAAATTTTAAAAAAGTAGGTTATAAAAATAGGTTAAAAAGTAAAAAAACCTTCATTTAAGAATAAGATGATTAATAAAAATAGTACAGAGAAATAAAAAAAAATATAATTAAAATGTAATGTTCAATTTATTTACTAGCACAGTAGTTGTAATTTTTAATGAAGGAATTTAGACCCTATGCACGTGCGCTATAATGTTGTTGTTTATTTTTTTAATATATCAATGATGTTTTATTGAGTACAGAGGATACTCTGAAGATAAAGCACAAGAAAAAGACTTTTGAAAAGATAAGAATGTCCATCTTATCTTCTATATCTGAATTCAGTTATACATGTCAATCTAAAGCGTCTTGGTTTGGAGCGTGAAGATGTTTCTTTATTCACTTTGCATCCATCAGTTTGAAAATTTCACAAACCTTAATATATACAATAAAATTAATTGATGTAAAAGTGAATAAAGAAATATCTTCATGCTCTCAAACCAAGATAATTTAGATTAGTCTATATAACTGATTTTAGGTGCAAAAGATAAGATAGCCACTTCCATCTTTTCAAAAGTCTCTACCCTTGTGCTTTGGTTTGTAAATATCCTCTGCACTCAATAAAACATTGCTGAGATACTTAAAAAAAAACATAGTTACAGCACATGTGTATAGGTTGTAAATCCCTTCTTTAAACATTAAATAAAATATAAATAGATGGTTTAATGTATAGTAAACCATTTTAGATAACAATCATTGAAAGAAAAAATAGTAGCTTATTAATTAAAAAATATGATAACATGAATAGTGATATTATGCATAGTATTTTTATGATAAAGTTAAAAAGCATTTGTTTATTCTTAATTTAAAAATACAGACTGGTAAATAAAACCTGTGCAATAGTGGAATGAAAATGATATGAAATAAGAAAATGTATGGTATAGCTCTGCGAACTATTGAGAATGCAGTTAAATCTATAAAAAAAAGAGAGAAAATTAGGAGAATAGTCAGAATTTCTTTCAAAAATTATAATTATATTAAAAAACCTGAAGCAATAAATAATATGAGAACTGTAAAACTGCTTTAATTTTACATGCTACTAATATTTAAGAGAGCTTTGAATAAATACATTTCTAAAATAATAAATATTTTTTTATCTGAAGAATAGTTTGGTTTAGAAATATGATCAAAAAATGCAGTTAGAATAATGAATAGCAATTATTTAAAATATTTGTCTTATTGATTTCAAAAATGCTTTTAGTAGAATAAACTCATTTATTTTATTGTACATTGCAAAAAAAAAAAAAGGAGAGAGACTAATATAAATTGAAAAAATTATGACTTATTAGAAAATATGTATAAAAATTATAAGATATTTATAAGATTAAATGACCTTTATTGGAAAAAAACAGATATAGGATCAGATGTAAAAAATTTTATTCTATTTTGTTTAATATTTAATAAATTACTAAATAATTATTATCTTAATAAAGATGGATCTAACAATGAGGAAGGAGTCATGTATTTAGTTTTTGACACTGTGATAATGAAGATAAAAACAATAAATTTGTAGTAAGTTTGGAATGAGAATAAACAAAATTAAAAAAGTGATGAAAGTAGGCAATGAGAATATATGTTTAAAAGTAGTAGTTAGGCAGGATTAATAAAATGAATTAATGGTTATGACATTAGTAAAATTGTTAGAAATGAGAAATGCAATGACTATACTAATTTTTAGTAAGAGGCTATATCCTTAAAAGTTTAATTAAAAAAAGTATTGTAAACTGTTGAATTATATGTATATAAATTTAATTCTATAAATGTAGATTTGGAGAAGATGGAAAAGATAATATAAAGATGGTAAATATATATATATATTTTTAAAAAAAAGAACTGGACACTTATTGAAGAATAGAAAAGTTATGAAAGATATGTTGGCTTTGGAAAATGGGAGAAAAAAAAAATAGTATAATTATTAATTGCACGGAGGTTATGTAAGATTCGAGTACCAAAAGTGACAGATGAGTTTTGATCCAGAAATCTTTAGATCTAAATCTATCACTCTATCATTACACTAGATCAAACATGGCATAGAAAAATAAAGAAATTGATAAAAAGACAAATTTTTGATCAAAAAAGCTATTAATTTAAGTATTTGAGAAAATGATCTATTTGACATCTACTTTTTTTTGTAATGCACCGATGAAGAAATGATCAATTCTGTACAATAATTTAAATATCTGCATAATGAAGTCTGATTAATTTTGAAAATGAAAGATAATCTATCTATATAATTAGTACATTATGCAACCAATATACAACAAAACTATGATTTCTTTAGCAATATAAAAACTGAACAATCCTTAAATTTTTTTTTTTAAATTTTTTAATCAAACCATCAATTGTAAAAAAGAAAATATGATAAAATCAAAATTTGAAACATACTCAAAATTCTTAAGATATATTGCATATGAAATATTTTTTGGCAATTTTTATTACCAATTAAAGATGTTTTAGAAAGTACAGTGAGTTCTAAAATTCATTCAACAATAGACAAAACCATTAAAAAATATATATTGAAATCATAACGTAAATTTAATCTAGACAAAAAGCAAATGAGAAATGATCCAGTAGTGAATAAACAATAATATAACATATATTAACAAAAACATCATTTCAATTGAGATAATCAATGAGTATCAGTGGCACCAGTTAAATTCAAGCATTAATCTTTGATAAAATTACACTGCATTTATGAAATAATTAAAACAGGACTAAAATTAAACAAATACATGATTATAAATTAAAAGTTAAAAACTAGTGAATGTAAATCATTAATACTAAGTATAAACTCAAGAAATATAAGTTCTTTAGAATACCACAAAATGAATGTATTAATTTAAAATAATTTAAACATCCTGAATGTATAATTTTTACTAAAAATTATAAATGTTTCGAGTTTGCTATGTTTATTCCTATAAATATAAAATGGCATCTAGTATATTAAAAGAAATGTAAGTTCATTAATTAGAATCAACTAGTTTCATTGTTACATAATACAAATTAATTTTTTCTTGAAGAGAATTTATCCAGAATATGTGAAATAACATCTTTATTTTTATATATTCCTAAATTGTAAAATGTATTCCATTTTCTTTCCACGATTTAGAAAAATTATAAGTTTGAAATTCCAAAGAATGTATCTTGAATATTTTTTTACTTAAATGAATTTAAAAATAAAAAATTATAGTTCTAAACATTCTTTTTACATAATCTCAAGCAAAAGATACAAAAAAACATTTTGAAATTTGGGATAAATAGCAGTTTGTACTTCTTTTGTGACTATTTTCTAATTACAAACCAATATAACAAGCACTAGGGTATGTTTTAGTTCTTCGAACTTCTAAATATATATAATAAATTAATTATATATATAGGGAATTGCAAATACTTGTTATTATACTATTATAAATATGGTGTAAGGCTACTTTTTGCATCAATAGTAATTTCTATAATAAATAAAATTATATAACATTCAATAAAAATTTAAAGAATTATTAGATCATTTTTCAAAGAAATTGGCCCAAGATATTTGAAAATGTCAGTGAAAAATACTGATGTCTCATACATAGGCCAAAAAACCTTAATAATATTAAAACCAATGACTGTGAAGAGGACATCATAAGAGATATGTAAAATTAAGTTTGGTTCTCAAATTATGCTTGGTCCAAATAAAATATCTTGAAAGACAATAGTTCTATTACCATGTAATACAGTCGCAGGTAATGCATTTTCATTGACTGGCTTCTTGTGGTAATTCGAAAACTTTAAACAAAGATTCTTATGACTATCTGACAAGCTTTAGTTATCTGCCTCAGTAATTAAGCTCATGACTTCATCATTATTATATCATAATAAGAGTATCGAAAATAAGTGATTGTGAAATGACAATTTGCATGAGAATCATATGTGGACTGTTTTGATAGAAAAGTGAATGATGAGATATTGCTTTCTTCAGTGGTTACATATTTTTCTAGACTACTTCCTTCATGATTTAACAATCCCTCCCCATCGAAAGCATCACTTTCTGATCCCAATTCTTTATAGCAAGACTTATTCTCCTATTATTAGTAAAAACATCCTCCATTCTTGATTCCAATAATCTTACAACATTAAGTTCAGCAGTTTTGGTCTATACTTCTACTATCCTAACAATGTGATTTTTTTAAAAATAAAGACAGGTCTAATATTTTCTCTAATTTTTTAAAACTAATATCAGCTTCTAGAATTCTACCTATTAAAAAAAAAGTTTGTGTTATATGAAATCAAAATATGGTGCTAATAAAACAAATATTTTCATTATTTAGTCCAATTCCACCTATTTATATAAATATTCACTTGTCCAGTATTATAGGGTTAATGTATATTTTAATAAGCCATAATATGCCTCAGCAAGAAAAAATGTCCAATATTCTATTCAGATGCTTTGAAGTCAAAGAAAAGAAGCTGAGCTATTACAAACTGCTCTCAGACCATAGATTGGGTAGTAAATTTATTGCAAAGTTTAAAAAAAAAAAAAAATCATTTGTGATACCCCACCTCCCCGTTAGAAAATTATCTGATGGTGTTACAATAACTAACTACTATCCTTAGTTCTAACCCTTCTTCACAATCCACTCAAACAGTAGATATTAGTACATTATTAAAGAATGTAACTCCAACATTCCTGATATTATTAAAATGTTTGTTAGTTCAGTGGCTAAAATTGTGTGTGTGTATATATGATTTCCATAAGCAATAAAAACTTACAAACAGAAGTAGTTGAAGTAAGAGGTAAATCACTGCATGTAGGTGTAGCTAAAGGTTCACCAAAAGCCATTTCATAAATTAGATGACCAAAACAGTAAACATTTATTGCTTCAATAGTCTAAAATGAATAAAAAATTAATTTACATTTAATGTAACATGTAGAAATAATTTATTATTATTCAAATTATATTTAATTAACTATATAGAATTCAAGTTTGCAATAGTAATTAGTAAAAATAATTAATTTTACAATGACATATAGCCTTTCCAAGCAAAAAATAAAATAAACTAAAAGTGACATTGAATAGAAAAGTAAAACTTTTCAACTGATAGTTCCTACTAACTCTGTTTATCATTAAGAATAGATTAAGAATTATACACTGCAAAGATCTGTTGACAGAATCCCAAATAGTCTTCATCGGCAAATTCAAATTTTTGGCTTTTTTCTAACTTTCAAATAAGATTTAATATATTAAGTTTACTGCAGAATCTTTTATCAATACAAGAAGATTAAGTGATGTTACATTTGTTAATGATGAATTGTGGAATTATGTAGTTGTCAGAGATTATGCTCCATCTTCTCATTTCTCTCTTTAAGGCCCAAATGAGAAGATGGAGCATAATCTCTGACAACTACATAATTCTACAATTCATCATTAAATAAATAATATAAAAACTCTTGTAGGATAATTCATCATTAACAAATGTAACAAACATACAATCACTCTTCTCAGGAAATTCAATAACAAAATAAAATTTCTGGCAAACAAACAAAACATTCCATTTGGATGAGCGCAAGCTCAATACTTTTGTGAATCTTACAAACACAAACATACCACACATGATCAAAGAAGTTCTCGAATTAGGTCCAAGGTTTATAGGTGGACGGTGGAAGAATCCTAAAATGGAAATTATTGCTGATGCCGAAGTGACCTTAATGGATAATCCACTAAAGGAAGTAGTCATTGCACGTATAGCGAATACTATAAAGAACAAACAGCTAAACACTTATTCCAACGAATGGAACAGAAAGATTATTAACACCAATCAATTTTTAGCTGACACTCTATTATTTGCCTAAAGGAAGATAAGGGGAGCAGATTTGTATTAATGAATGACAACAAAGTCAACACCCAAATTGGGAAATTAAAATTCGTAAACTTAAATGACTTTAATCATAGGCTTAATAGAGAAAAATTTACATCCACTATACTGCATACAAATCGCAATAGCATTTTCTCAAAAGCCGAATATTTCCGTATATACCCTTCAATCTCCTCTCCTCCTAGAATCTTTGCCAATGTTAAGCTCCATAAATCTGACAAACCATTAAGGCTTATGCTTGACTTCGGAAGGGCATACTACTTCAACAACTGTTTTGGTCAATCAGTGGCTCATAGACGCTTTGAGCTTTGGTGATCACTCCAACAAGTCATTATTCGATTTTGTAGAGAACATTAAGCATGCGGTCGTACAATCGCAGACAGTCTATTGAAATAATTAATGGCACACTAATTCATGTGCCAAATTCATTAATGAATTTTTTAAATGGCCTGATTTAAACACAGTTGCAATTTTTAAGGACAAATGGTTTAACATGCACAATGGTTGGCCTATGGGTCTTCCACTTAGTGGCATTATATCAAGCGTTGTACTCAACCATTATGAAAAGTAAATATTACCTGCATTATTCAAGTCCACACCACACATGATACACACATGATATATTGATGACCTTCATTGTAGCTCCAGATAACATCATTACTGATCTTCACAACAGACTCTAGAAAAACAGTAAACTCAATTTCACTTCAACATGGGAAAACCAATTACATCAGGTTAAATACCTCGACATATGTGTCAACAGAAATGCAGATAATCTAGACTATTGTATGATGATAAAACCATTTGAAGTACATGGTTTAACACATCCTAGTTCTTCCACGCCTCAATCTCACAAACTTGCAGCTGTTTCTTCCTTTCTGTTCAGAAACCAGTTTACGCAAATATGAGGTGGATAAAAGAAATAATCTTATCAATTACATTGCAGATTTGGTAAAAATAGGGCATACTCAATCATATATCAACAGGAAAATTAATAAAAATTTTTATAAGATAAATCACAATCATATGAAAGAAAACAAACCAAGAATTCTCATTCCATACATCCATTCAATAGCTAAAAAAAAGTCTTATTAACAAACTCTCTTGCAACTTTGAAGTCACTTTTCGTTCGTCTTCCAACACCAATAGACTCATCAACAACACCAAAGATAGGTTCAAACATGAACTTACTCCTCAAGTCATATACAGGATCATTTGCCCCCAATGAAATTACTTAGCATCATACTACGGAGAAACCAGGACCAACATTGCAACCAGAGTAGCACAGCATAGATGCCTTTATAATAAGACTAAAACTATATGTGAAGGTAATTCAATCTTCGCTGAACATGAAAGAGCCACTGGCCATAGTTTCCAACCAATCACTACCAGTGTTATCTGCTCTAAGAAAAATGACATCAAATGCAAAGTCAGGGAAACATGCTACATAGCAAGTGATTCTATATCAATCAATAGAAGAGAGGCCTGCCTTTCTCTTTCTCAAAAATGGTCTCTGTAGCCACTTTACATTGGTATAATTCTTAACAAAATCCTAGTAGCTATGAATATGAGAATATGAATCCTCCTGAAAGCGCTCAGCTTTAATAATTGTATATTATTATTTATTTTATTTACTGTTATCAGCTTCATTATCTGTGCGCAAAACATATATATATTATGGATTTTATATGCCAATGAAGTAAAGCTTTAATTATTTCAATAAAGTAATGTAAAATCTTAATTATGAATGTAAAAAATTACAATATATTTATTTAAGTTCAAAATCAATTATGAACACGTAAAACATTTTGTTTTGATTTCTGACTTTGACATTTAGAATCGCCTCGACAGCTGTCCAACCAGAGAAAAGAAGTTGTGCTATATAACAATACACAGTAATGAAAATTGATTTTTTTCCCCAAAATATATCACCAAATGCGAATTTTTTTACAACTAAAATTTTAAATTTCGAATTTACTACAAAATAAGCATAAAATCAAAAAAATGTGACCAAAATTGACCAAGAGATGGTGCAATAACGTAAAGTAAATGCAATAATCATAAATGGGATTTTAAAAAAGGACGCATTCTAAACACAATTAACAGGTGAAGGGTTAATAAAACTCAAATATTTTATCAGCCAGTGATGGAAGAAAAATTTTGGCAAATTTGTTCCTAATAGTTTTAGGTTAAGAATGTAGACAAGTGTACATATCTCAGTAGCAATTTAGATAGAAAGTTTAGCTTGGATGTTGAGGAACAACAACAATCACCAAATGATGACATTTAACTATCTCATCACCATTAATATATAGGGCTAGTATTCTGCTAAATTCATTGTGGTAATAAGACATAATCTCCTATCAATTTAACATAAAAAAAAAGTAAAATAAAATTTTAAGGATATTCTTTAAATATTTTTCAGTTTATTAGATGTGATGGTATCAAGTCTATAATTGTTATCTGTCATTAAAAACATTACTGGTAACAAATTACATTATGTCAGAAATACATGATTAAACTGTGTAAATTAGTTAATAGGTTTTGATTCTAAGTAGAATGATGTGCTACAATATATAAATTGAATATATTTTTCATAAGATTATAATAATTTTTACTAGCTCACAAGTTTGAGTTTTAGTAGAAACTGTTTTATAAAAATATACAAATTTGGTGTATTTCATTTAAAATTAAAATGTTACTAATCCAGATTAATTGTTAGTAAATCTATTTTATTATGATTTCTTTTTTTCTATTTTAAATTTAAATCTCACAATTTTATTGTTTCATTTAATCCTGTTGAGGGATTTGTCTAAATAGAATAATCATCTATTTCTCATCTTGAATAAAATATGTAAATCATAGTTATGCATGCAAAAAATAAATCACAATACCACCAATTACTAATAAATGTGTACAATGGTCACAATCAATATATGTTTAATCATATTTAAATATGTCACTTATTACAACATTAGACTTTTTATTACAAACAAAAATGATGTTATAGCAACATCTAAAATATATAAACCCATGCCAAATCTCAACATTTCCACTTAACTCATTAGCAACTTACTATTAATTGTAACTTTAGCAGAATTTGTTTCTTATGTATTTCACATCTTTATTTAAATTCTATACCTTAAAATATTTCATTAATTTTAGTGCTCTCTAGTTTCTATACAATGCATAATTTTTATTATTATTTAACATATGAATATATATGTAAAAAAAAATATCTTTTTCAAATAGAGAATAATCTACAAATCATATTAAGATTTTCAAAGTATGACATATTATTTACATTGTTGTATAAAGCTTAAGTTTGATCAACCAGTCAATACCCCCCACCACCATCAAAAAAAATTTTAAGCTTTTGAAATGTGAATAAGAATTCTGAGAGTACAATGGACTGATTAAATAAATAAATGAGGAAGTTATGAACATCAGTCTAGGAATTATTCTTGGGGAATGTACAAGGCAACAAGAAAATAATGAAATGAGATAAATAAAATGAATAAAGAATATTATAGATTGGTTTTTGAAAAAAATGCATGAAAACTTAAGGACTAATCTAGATGGAGAAGATTGTATATGACTTCTTAAAAAAAGCTAGCAATTGAAAAATTTTTTGCTTCTTGCAAAATAAAATCTTTAGAAAAATAAAACAAATTGTAATTACTTCATAAAACAAAATTTAGAATGGCGCGGTTTTCGTGCTAAAACACATAAAAATGCTGTTTCCGTGGCCGATACATTCGAACCCGCGTTTTCTATAATACAACTTTTTTGTTGTGCTACAAAATGCAGGCTGCTATGTCGCGTCGCAGTACAGCATGTATATCGCTAAGCAGCAATTACATTTTCCGAATTCGCACAGTTTATAAAATAATTACGGCTTGATGAGAGAGTTTGTATTTGAATTGTATTGAAATGTTGTTTTCATTGGATTTTTTTTTATTTTAAACTATTGAAATGTTCAGATTTTTTAAAACAATAATTATAAGACTTTTTACAACGTACTGTATTGAACTTTTATTTGGGTAAATGTTAAATATCTATGTTTTTATTGAGTTGCAATTAGGTAACGTGTCAAGTAACGTACTGTTAGTAACATTCCACGAGACAAAGAAGATTCTACCGTCTGTATATTTTTGAAGTAAAAAAGAGCGGTACGAAAAAAATATCCAGTAAGAAAAGTCCAAATATACAGGTTTTTTTGTAAATTTAATAAAAAGAAAATATTATAAACATGTTTAATAAATAAAGAAGACATTTGTATGTGTTTGTTGTTGTTTAAAAAAGTTTGAGTTTCTTTCTTCTGTCCGAGTACGCTTACGATTTTGAATTTTTTTATTTTAGCATTACAAACAAAGAGAACACTAACCCTAAAACTAACCCTAAATAACCTTAAACCTAACCCTAAAACTAACCCTAAATGTAACTGTAACAACTTTTACTTTTATTACAATTATTATTTTTTAGTTAAACAACAACAAAAAAAGTCATAACACAAGTAAAAAAATATACGATAGAAAATTGATAAAAAAAAGCCGTAACACAATTTAAAAAGTATATGATATAAAAAACACGAATCAAATTGTAATTTGTTGATTTTATTTTACATTTATTATTATCATTTAAATTGTATACGTTAATAAAAAATAATATTTAAAAAAGACGATTTTGTTTTGTTTTTATTTTCGCATTACAAAAAAGCACAGAAAAATTATTAAAATCAACGGCCCGTGAATGTTCATATTTTATAGTTTTAGCGTGAAAACGGCGCCATCCAACGGCATCTTTAGCTATAATACAAGCACCATAAAAACTTACATTAACTTTTTTCAGTTGTACTATAAATGATCTTAAATAACTAGGTAATCCAATACAGTGATTTTCTATGTCCAAAAGTTTGCAGATGTTGCCTTCTAAGACTACATTTCCAGCATGTAAGTGTCCTATAACATTAGATAAAAATAGCTTTTTATTTACTAAAAATAAAATACACAGATAATGTCACAACCATAAACATGTACACACCTAAAAACATACTATTAATTTTAAAAATTAAAATTTCATGCAAATACACACTAAACACATTCAACATTTATTATTAAACAATAAGAATATTTTTTAAAAGACTAAAAATAAATTATTTACAAAAGTTAATATAGCAGTCTGCAAATATTCGTAATAATGTATGTTACACAGAGGAGGGCAATAAAAATGCTGAAACTTTTTGTATTGGGTAATATATTTATTGTATAACAATTTATCAGTTTATTTCTTTTTTTATACATTATGATTATTTTTATTTCTATTTTATGATAACATAAAAGACTGTATAAATTTCCAATAGTGAAATACTAAATATCTCACTAATGGTCTTTTAATCTAATTCATAAGTTATGAGGTTCAAGTGAAGAAACCTTTCTTCACATGGATTCCTGTGCTTGTTTCAATCCTTATAATATCAAACCTTCCTGGTATAAGATAAAAAGTATACTTATCAATTCTAAGATTTATATGAATATGAAAATATACATCATTTGCAGGGTTTCATGACATAGTCTGTTCTATGATGCCAATCGAATGTTAATGAAAAATGTTTTCATATGTGCATAATTATTTATAGCTGATTTTAAGAATAAATCTTTTTGATCTAATCTAATAGTTCAATGAAAAAATATTGAGAATCTCTTTCTATATATTCATAACAAAATAAATCATAACTGAAAACTTTCATGAATTGTAGTATCACAAATATAAAAAAGGAGAGGAAATATAATATGAATTATAATAAATATTAAAAATGAGAAACTTTCTCTTCCCTGTGATATATAATATGAACTTGTGCAAGTAATATTCTAAGCAATAAGCATGGTCAATAAATGTTTCTTTATTGAAAGAATAAGCTCTAGGCAAATATGAGCCACCTATGTTTTTAAAATATTTATTGATAGGAGAGTGCAGGTCTATTTCATAGACATGTATTAAAAGTAGTTTATTTCCACAGTATATCATATGTGTACAAATCACTATATTATCAATTATTACATAAATACCAACTAATAAGGTTCAGTGTCACAGCTAATTAAAAATGAAAAACTCTTTTTCTTCCCATGATATATAATTTGAACTTGTACAAGTATATGCTGATTTAAAAATCAGGCTAGCAATAATATCAAGCGCTCAGTTCAAGCACAGTCAATAAATGTTGGTTTAGTTAGAGCAGGGGTCCCCAACCCTATGCCGTGGGCACCATGGTGCCCGCAGACCATTTTATGTGTGCCCGCCGCTATCCGAACACGATAAAAAATTATTTATCTGATACAAATAAATTTAATATTTACAATTTCTTATAAATTGTTGTATTATATTGTAATCAAATTGTAGGGCATACTATACTTTTACAGCGTAAAAATATAAACATTAATTATATGTTAAAATTTTTATTTTTGAAATAAATATTTTTTTGTACATTATGTGTATTATTAACAATATCCAACTATAAATTTACATTGAAAAAATAAATGGTGCCCGCCATCTGGCTGAAAAAAAATAAATGGTGCCCGCCATCTGGCTGAAAAAAAATAAATGGTGCCCGCCACCTGGCCGGTATTATAGAATGGTTGGGGACCCCTGATTTAGAGAATAAACTCTGAGTATAAGTGGACCACCTATGCTTATAAAACGCTTATTGGTGGAAAAGTGATAGTGCATGTCATGAAAAGTAATTTACTTCCACAATATTTCCTAAATGTACAAATAACTATATTATCAATTATTACATATATGCATGTTTGAAAATAAAGTTATTAAAATAAAATATAATAAAATGTTACCTTTTTTTTATTTTGACAGAAATAGTTTTTAAATTATTATTATTATGAAAAGTTTAAAAAAAAAAAAAGAAAAGAAAAGGATGGGGATTGGTCTTTAATTTAAAAAAAAAAATGTAAGCAATATTCTTTTATGTTAGTAACATATATAATATAAAAATATTTTCATTCAATGTGTTTAATACAAATTAAATCTATAATTAATATCATGCAAACTACTATAAAGTCTTCTGAACTTCATTCCATAACTAACTTCTCAGATAACCTGAAGCTTAACTTAGAATTTCAAAAAATACAGAAATTATATATATATTTTTTAAATAAGAACATTCAAACACATTGAGAAATAACATGAACATCAAATAAAATAATTATATCAGAATTGATGGTTGGTGAATTTTTTAATACATTGTATCTTTTATAAAGTTATAGATTCAATTTTGTAATACACATGTTGAATGAAATGATTAATTATTCATTTATTGATATTTATAATTGTGTTATTAAATGTTATACATAAATTGCAACATACCATATGGTATTCCTTTGTCTTGCAAAAACTTGAGTGCTTCTAAAATCTGTCGCCCATAAATTTTAATATCTACCATTTGTAGCGTAGAGTAAATCTTTGGCTTCCCATATTTTTTTAAATAAGGTAATTTACATTTACTCTGAAATAATATAAATTATGAATTGTTAGTTTACAAAAAAAAAAGATTAAACAGACTTTTTTATATCAATTCAAGTCTGGATCTAGGCTAAACTGCTTTTTACATTTAAATAATTCACAAATATTTATAATAAATGAAAATTCTCGCAAATTAATCTTTCAAACTAAATGATATCTTAATTACACATATAACCAAATTAAACCCATAACAAGCTTAATACTTACTCTACAGCAATGAGTATTACATATAATAAAATATAAACTATACTAAATTAGTAAGATATTACTTAATTGAAATAGTTTAATATAGAAAACTTTTTAGTTAGTTGCAAATATGTTATATGATAACTAAATATTAAATATGAATAAATGATTTTTTTTTTAAAATCTTTATTGTGAAAACTATACACATAAATTAAGAATTTATATAAATCAGATATTATTTAAATGAACATTAATTCATACACAAATATGAATCTATGCATGAAGGGGAAAAAATCATGTAAGAGATTATTAATATCATAAAACAATGAATAATAATTTCAATAATGGATTCATCTCAAAGATTTCACATCAACTGAAATAACTGCAATCTTTTAATTGATCTATTATCAATATTATGCAGTTTACCCTGACAAAGAAGCCTTCAACGAAGAAAAAAAAAAAGAGACGCATATCACTGGTTTTTTTTTCTGTATATAAACAGAAGAATGAATATCTGAAATTTAAAAGAAAAAACATTACTATCTGTTGTCTGATAAATGTCTAAATCTTTACAAGTTTTTTGACGGTTAATCCTTTTTAATTAATAAAAATATATATCATTAAACTTTTTTTTTTTTTTAAAAAAAAAAAGGAGATGATATAATTGTGATTGTTTTATTTTTATTAGTTTTGTTTTCAGTCTACTTTTGTTACAAAGGCACAAAGTTAGAGTAGTTTATTTACTGACTCTTGTAATTATGCTGCAATTAAATCTTTTTTTTTTTTTGGCAATTAAAAAAACAAAAATTTTATTGTGCCAACTGAATCTAGGAGTCAATAAATTTAAATATGAAATGTTAGTTTTTATCATAAATTTAATCTTTTTACAACAGCAAGAGAGAATAAAAGTAAGTATTCTTTCCTGAATAGTGATAGTAAATTACAAATACAAGAGAGATTGTTTTGAAAAATTAAATCAACTTATAAGTAATTTTTGATCAAAGAAAAACTTATCCAAAGTGCATAAAAGCTCAGCATATCTATAAGACAGTGCTAGAAAAAATATTTATTGTGACCAACAGATCTTTAAAAAAAAAAAAAAAATCTAATAACTTTGATCCTTGATTTTATTAATTATAAAAAATTAAAGAATTTTATTCGTTTTGGTTTGAGAAATGTTGAATGGAATTTGTTAATAGAATTATAAAATATTGAAAGAATAACTTGATAATTGCAAATTGGCATACAGAAGATTTTTAAATAATTGTAATATGTTTAATCAAATTAGGTATTAAGGTAAAAATCATAGAATTAAATCACTTTTATATCATTCCTTAACTGCAATACAGATAAGATACTAATATCTAAAGTAAGGTTTTAAATTAATTTTATTACGCTACATGAATATTAGGCAATGAAGCTGTCAAAATAACTTGTGACAGAAGTTATTCATCAACAGCATTCAACCTTGGAGATATTGCAAAAATAAATATTGAATATTTATAAATATATTTAAATAAGTGATTAAATACTTGTGGCTGTCAGTTACTAAATTGTATGGTGATCAATCAAATTTGATTATTTTTTCATGTTATATTTTTAACTTGAAGTGTTATAAAATGTATATGTCTTTCAAATAAAAAATAATAAGGCAATAAATAATATTTGATGTCATTTATTTCAAAACTCACATTCAAAAATAAATTTCTGAAAATTTACTGAAATTGACATTAAACTATTAAAAATTGAACTCTGATTAAAGACTTCATATAAAGCTGTCAATTTATATTGGGCCAGAGATGGGTTCAGATTAAGTTATAAAATTTATAAGCAACTTTTGCTTGCAGTCATTTTATCTATGGCTAAAAAGATGGAGCTAGAGAGGCTTTTTTTAATTGATCTAAAATATATAAAAGCACTCAAATGCAATATGAAATACATTAAAAATAAAATTATTCATATTATATATACTCTCAATATATTATATTGTTAATGACATAATTACAAAACAATAACAACTAAACCAAGAGATCAAAAATATTGACTAAATGTGAATCAACATTAAAAAATATTATGTAGAGAGATACATTAATTGATTAAGTGCTGCTTAAGTATTAATATAAATCTGCTAATGTAGTTCTAATAATATGGATAATAATTATATACTATTAGTGAAATGTTAAAATAATGATCAAACAATCAGCAATCTCATTTATAGAAATGGGATTAGTCTCTTATTTATAACAAATATATAAAAAAAAACAATTAGCTGCAAAATAATAATGACAACAATTTTAAAGATAAAAAATTCTATGCAGCTTATATAACAGCCAAAACATAAAGCTTACAATATTTCATATTTATTTTGAATCAATATTACACGCATTAATAATTTTCAATTTATATAGAAGTCATAATGATAACTTTCCCCCTTTATTATGCTGGGCAATTTTTAAAATTTTATAATTATTATAATTTTGTCATGGTAGGGTTAATTTATAGCCTAAAAGAGTCATTTGTTTATAACTTATTTCTTGCTTAATTATTCAAAAGTAGAAGAGAATGTGAGATTTGATGTTGATGCCACATAATGAAATTATCATGGCTAGCCAGAAAGAAAAATGAATGTGTTGAATCTTTGGTGAAGATAAAAGTATTTTGGAAGTCATCACTCAAAAAAGAAATAATATGTTTGGTTATCTGATGAGTCATTCAAAATAATATATAGTACATTGTTATTGAGGTAAGGCAAGCAAGGAAAACCCCTAGAATAGAATATATGGGTGCATAAAAGATCTGGCAATTGAGAGAAAGCTAAAGAACTATATTGCCCACTATCTTTAGCATTGACAAAAAAAAAAAGAAGATCCTAATATTCTGCAAGAGAAAGAGTATATTTGTTCATCCATCTTAAAAGATGAGATAGTAGAAGACTTAATATGAATGCCACAATTTTATTTTCATTTAAAAAAAGGGCAGTTTTAATCACAGATTTAAAGTCTACTACCTGATTTATATAAGCAGATTAAAATATTTTTATTAAATGTTTATTATATAAATAATTTATGGATTGCTGATGATATATAATAAGAACAAGTTTCATCAAAATCTTTAAAAAAATCATAGCATTACTTTCATCCAAACATCTTTACAGTAATCTAGCCTAGAAGTTAATAGTAGAATTAAATCTAAGTAATTATAAGCTAACAATATTTAGTGTGAAGAGAATGTTATAACAATGTTTGCATTTTAGTAACAAATAACAGAAGCAATCATCTATTTTATATATTCAGAATAACCATCAAATGTCTACTAATCCCAATTTAACAATATGTACTGGTGAGCAAGCTCATTAAAATCATTGAATATAATAAATATTTAATAGCATGTTGGATTATCTTAATCCATACTGTGTAACAACCAATTATCATTTTAAAGTAGAAGCCTCATAATGCAGTGATTACTTACTACATCTGATTGCTACGCCTATAACCTGAAATTTGAGACCAGACTAATAAACTTTAAAACTTTTTTCAGATCCCAAATAAAAGTGACTATTCTACATAGACATATTATTTCAAGAACCGATGCATAAATATATATCATTAAAAAAAAAGAGAGAAAAAGGTATTTATATGTGAATAACATTTTTTATATTGTAACAGGGGCCAGGTTTAAACCCTGTTCCAAGGTCAAAAGGGACTTTAATTAATTGAGCATATGTAGATACCTTTTAATGAGTATATTAAATATATATGAATTAACCAAAGCAATCTTAAGGGGGGATCTTGTGCTCAATTCGTTTTAATGGAGTATGTGTGTGTATACAGTATATTTTAAAAATATATACATATATAGCATGTAAAAGAATATTCTAGAAAAATATATACATATTTAACATATAAACTTTATTATATCTAATTTTGTTTTAAGAAGATAAGAAAATGTAGAACAAAACAGCTTTTGTTCTTGAATATGGGATGCTGTTAATGTAGATCCTGTTTAAAGTTTCTTAAAAATGTTTTAACAAAATTGCAAATCTGATAAAAACATGCTAAAAGTTTTTCTTTTGTAAAAGAAAAAACTAAAAACAAAGGGATGCAGATCTAAAATCATAATGTCCAGGACTGAGGAGATCGAGTAGGATAAAGTTTAAAATGTAGAACATTTGGAAGAATGA
Source organism: Epiperipatus broadwayi (assembly GCA_028023455.1). NCBI lineage: Eukaryota > Metazoa > Onychophora > Udeonychophora > Euonychophora > Peripatidae > Epiperipatus > Epiperipatus broadwayi. The sequence continues at coordinate 8,126,928 of JAQFVV010006214.1, read as the reverse complement.
GTCTGAGGACAAAAGAAAGCTTCGAGAAAAATCAAAAAAGGATATAAATAGCCAAATGAGAATAAAGTGAGGTCTTTTGCTTCTGATTCATACTTGATATTAAATAGAACTTTAAGCTGTTATTACATGTGCCATTGATTTTCTGACCTACGAGATGGCAAGAAAAATATATATGTTAGCTGACATGAGTGTTGGGGTGAAACCATAGACGTTCTGGGTTTTCACTCCCATGACTCCACAAAGTAAATCAAAGGTACTCCATAGTCCTAAGATGGTTTAAACTTCAGGAATCTGCTCCATACACCTTCGCTGCATCACTCATTTGGACACGCTATCATTTTCTCAGAAATTATAAACAGAGACTTTCTTGATGGACACTCTTTATGAATCCAGACTTATTAAGTAAGCTTACTTTATTCCTGTATACTGACAATCTAACCTCTCTGAGAATCAAAAGGTAACCATCCATTTTTATTTCAAATATAGGCATGCGCATCTTATAAATCTCACAGCATAACTTGTGATTAGTTCTGATAAATTTTACATATATAAGTGTAAAAAGAAAATGTTTAATTTGTATAATTAATAATAATTTGATCTGTTAAAAATATATATTTATACATATATTCCCAGTAAAGGATTGGGCAATATTATTTTTTTTGTTCTTTCTTCTTTATTTATTTCGGTTATCTCACAGTTATAGTTTAATTTAATGTGTATATGTTTAATGTTGTAAGGGTAGCTTACAATCCTATCAAAACCAGCCTTTATTTATTCACACCACCAAACCAAACCCATTCAAAGCATAAGCTTAACTAATAGATGGTTGAGTATGCACTATCCTTTCGTTTAAGCATACATATATATATACACGACAAATGTTTGTTTTGTTAAATACCAAGTTAAACAAATGTCACAATAAACTAATTTCTCTTATATAATAAAAAATAAAAGCCCAGTTAAAGAAATCATTTAAATATATATATTTATACCAACAATAAATTAATTATCAATGTGTTGTACATCACAAATTGAGACAAACACTTAGTAAACATAGTGATGATCCAATATCAAGCCCATCACTAAGCGACCAAGTGTGGAAAATAAAATTAGAATTCTGTTACATCATTTTATTTTTTAACTACAACTAATATAATATATGGGTACTAGTTACTTAGACGGGTTTGGCCGCTTGATGGCGTTCTTGCCAGGCGAAAACAATAAAATGTAATGTTACCAGGCTGGCCTGTGATTTTTTTTACAAAACCATTATTTTTCCAATATGTCCGGGGGGTTTTTTAATTAATTTTTTTATTTGTATTATCTTTTTAACAACAAAATGTTTTAAAACAGAATAAAATATTTCTTACAACCAATAATTATTTTTTTTTGGCTTGCTTTTTTTTACTTTTAAAACATTTATTTTACCTTTTTTTTTTGATTTGCTTTTAGTGACTTTTTAAAATCAAATGTGAAGGGGGTTTTGTTTTTTTTGGCTTTTTGGGTCAACAATAAGGAATGTTTAAAACACAATAAAATATTTCTCATAAGCAATAACAACTAAGTAACACAAAAACTTAATCAAATGACAAGATTTTCTTTTTCCAAACAAAACTACCCTTTTTTTCCCCCCGCTTACCAACAAATAACAACAAAATAGAATGTCCAATGGTCTACATTCGTTTGTCTTTAATGGGGACAGCCATCTCCGATAGAATGCATAGGAACAGGTCTTTGTCTTTGTTCAGCCATCACCACATAAACTCTGACAGATAGTTGTCCAGCAATTTCCTGTGAGTTTCACACTCTTTATGATTCCAACACTTCAGCAGGCCCCAAAGACGTTTGACATTCTATGTGAGCAGAGTTGCTGGGTCCACAAAGTGATAGCGGTGGTTGACAGTAGGGTGGTGGAAACCTGTGGCCTCCAACTCCAGCCTTGTAGCCCCTCCAACAGTCGGAGAAGATGGTCGATCCGGGCTTGACATTGTCTTTCAGGGCCTCCAGAAGGGTAGCAGCAGAGCGTGAGGGAACGACAGTGGCAAAGCATTCTCCTGTGTCGCAGCTCATTCCCCCAAACCCACCGATAAGAAAGTATCCTGCTCTGGTGGTTCTTTCTTCTGCTAAACATAGTCTCGTCTACATCCACCAGGCCCGCCAATTTGATGGCAGGATCGAGATGACAGACTCTTGTGGGCACAGTTCTCTCAGATCATTGGTCCACTCAATGAGGGTTTTTTGGCTAATGTCCAGTTCTGAATCAATGGCTTGGAGTGTCAGCTGCTCATGACCCCAGAAGTAGACGAGCCGCAGGCTGTTAAAAACGGTATTCTGGTGCCTTCCAATCAATTGTTATTGTGAAAGAAACACCTTCGCTGGCAGGAGACAGACTCACAGCAGAACTGATATATTTTTTTAAAAGTGTACAACTTCATAGATTGGCCGCAGTCACATCGCTTCGACTCTGGTAGTATGCGATCATGTTGAAAGAACGCCACAGCCTCGGCTTCTGTTGTCAGCAACTGTGAAAAATTCAGGCTGTCGGCTGTCATTTTATTTGTGTCATGCTTTTTCTCGGAAAAAGGAGACTTTTCATGCAAACTTGGTTAATATTCATGTTGAATAATAATCATTGGCATGATTTTGCACCTTCCAGCTTGTGTAAAAAAGGATGGTGATAGTTGGACAATTATTAAGTGAGACTGCTTTATTTAAGTATAAATAGAACTAGTCTGTTATGGAGATTCCAAAAGTTGCGGCCACTGAAAATCAAGACCCTATCACACGAGACTCTGGGTAACTGTGAATTGTGCAGATTCCCAGAAAGTGTCATGAAGCAGAAACCAGGCCGTAATATTTCTGTGCAACACCATCAAGTAGCCTGCAATGGCTAATAAAATAGAACTGTTGTACTAGCCGTAAGTCCGGCCGCGTAAATGGCATTTGTAGGTGTTTTTGGCTAGTCAGAATGCCATCAAGTGGCTAGGTAAATAGTAGCAATATATGCAACAATAGGCAGCCACAGCAACATCAAAGGAAATAGAAAAGCTAGTATACCAAACACCAGAAACTACGCATGGTATAAAAGCAAACCCAGTTCATTTCCGTTGTCTTTTGTTATTTTTCAAATAATGCATTAACTATATAAAGCCAACATCCTAAAATCGAATGTTTGAATGCAAGAGAGGATAGATGATTTGTTTGAATACTCTGAATTATCCATATAAGTTTCCTAGCGCAAAACCATAAAAAATTACAAACGACGTTTAAACTGAGAAAACTTTGATAAGTTCATGCGGTTTAATAAAATAACTGAACTGATTTTACATTGATATTTGAGAAACTGCGCTATTATTTGAAGATGGATAAAGAAGAAACAGAACATCGCCAGCATTTAAATAAAATGATGAAATAACTTTTTTTTCATATAAGCCATTAAATGCCAAATAGCAAATCAGGAAAAATTAAACCTGTTATAAACTGCTGTGCTGTATTCTGACTAAATTAACAGTGCCATAGAACTGCGTGCTATGGTCCCAACCTTGGAAGCACAATGACTTAATCTACTTATGTGTAAGGAATATCAAATGTCCAACACTAAGCATCTGCAAAACATGGATGTAATATTATTTCAAGCGTGTTACCGAGGAATTCCAGCGAGTGATGAATAATTTACCGAAGGAGAGTGGTCTGAAGAGAAATAGACTGTATCCATAAAAGACATTATTGCCAAACTCATTGACTTTAACTAAGGTGACCTAATGAAAGTTTTAATTTTATTATGTATATTTTTTTATTTATATTTGTAAAATTCTAGTTTTTATTTTATTTCCACACTTGGAACCATGTCTACAATTTGCAAGACTCCATTGTAAGTGAAAGCAACAAAATGAAGGGGGAGGGGGGATTATTAAGTTAGATAAAAAAAATTTTTATGTTAAATAAAGTTTAGATCAACTTTCCCTCCATAGTGACTTGACACTGACCATCATCATGATATGGAATGAGATAAGACCTTTAAGATTATTCCATATTAAGTACACTCACCTATTACAAGACAGCATTCGTGTTATTTCTTTATTGATAACTAATAATCATTCATATTTATTTTTTTGATATAAATGACTAATCTTCTTGCACAGATGTTCTTTTCTATCAACCATAGGGAACAATACATAGACAGGGGGTCCCCAAAGAAGATGAAGCATCGCCCATTTGAATTGGATGAGGCTACTACAGAGATACCTGTATAATATTGAAATTAGCTAGTTTTGCTTCACGTTCAATTTAATAATAAAATTTTTTATTTTTATTTGCTTTGTAAATAATTAGGGCCATGTTATGTATTTCTACCATGGGTAAGGGTTTGGAGTCTTGAATATATTTAGTTGCTGATATGGTGACACACACAATTATATTGTTTTATCATGTTAAAAAGTTTAAAAAAATTTTTTGTTTTGATATTTAATAAACACTGTTAACTTGATTTACATTAAACTGGTCTCTAGTTTATTAAAATCATTTGTGCATTCATTCATTAACTAATAACCAAGGATATACATACACATACATTTCACTCATATAATAATAGAGTAATATGTTTGGATGGATCTTTAAATCAATTGGAACCTATATAGAAGTGCGATAGTTGCTATCTGGTGTAAGTTCACTCCTGAAGAGAGCCGAAGGCAGATTTCTTCCTGAGTTCGAATACTGAGGCATAATGAAGCTCGAAGGAGGGGTGAGGTATGGATGAACTATCCCAAATTGTATCTAAATTTAATGTGTAAACACAGAGTTAGCCCAAGTTTGTACATTCGCATAACAGAATCCAGAAAAAGAGACCAAAGTTGACCAGAGTGAGATAGTTAAGACCCTAATCCGACCAAGCTTCAACTCATTTACCAGTACTTCATGACTCAATACCCTACAAATGACATATCTGAGGTCACACTTGGCTTCCATCTTTCACAGCTGGCATAGGGCAGGAAGAAAGATGAGATTCAGGGTTCATTTATCATCAACTGACTGTGAAATTTTAAGAGACCTATGGCGTGATGATGTAGGTAGTATTTATAATTTTACATAATGCATAAGACTGAATTGGATTGAAATTAGGCTAGGAGAAATTATAGGAAACCAATGTAGTTTAAACATATATTTTAATTAGTAAAACAAATAAATAAAATATAAAAAAACATAATTCAGAGGTGGGGCAAATGCACGCAAATGTCACAGTAGATGAGAAAATTATCATATCATTCTCATCTTTACATATTAATTTAACAGGTCTGTGTGTATATCTGTGATCACTTAGATTATGCCTGTAATGGAAATGCTAAATCCTATCCTTAAGGTTGTGGTTGCTATTTCATAAGTAATTTCCCGAGCTTTGATTAGATCAATCATTATATGATTTTATATGATTATACAATACATGTTTAATCTAATGCGAGTGTATAAACCAGTTTACTCGCTGAATATTAATTCATAAGGAGATAGAATTGGCTTCTCTAGATCACCAACATGGGCTACAGCACTGGCAAATATTAATAATAAAACGGTCCTGCGGATAGATTATGTTTTCAAAGGTTCTTGCGACCAATGCCAGTACCTTGGGACCAAACATATTGCCGCTTATGATGCAAACATTTAGAGTTCGAGAGCGGAGGTAGCTTACTCGTTTGCCTGGCATAAACTTCAAGATTTACTGATGCATGTACCGAAATAAGAAAATGGGATGGCCTTACTGAGAACCCATTTTTAAAGAATGCAGCAAAACATTAAATATTTTTTTACTTAATAAATCAAATCCACCAAGCAATAAAGGATATAATATACTTAAAATTAAATAAGCTGTAATGATAGCCCTTATCAGTTTTGTTAATAAGAGCCAATTCTTAATTAGCATTATATATAAGTTACTTAAGGGGATAATTATATTACCAATCTTGTTAACATGTTCAATCTACATCTTAATAATCAAATAAGGAGGGAAAAGTATATTTGAAGAGGTTTACTAAAAACTTAACAAATAAATATACTTTCTAACTGTACCTGAGGCTAGTCTATTACTTATTATAACATTAATTAAAATCATAAATCAAATTTAGAAGCAAACCACATTATGCACTTATATAACAAACAAATAATTAATAATAACGAGCGCAGTGCGGTTCATTATTATTATGAATATAGGATTTTGAAACAGCGCGCATAAGTGGCGACATTATGAAAAATAATTATATGAAGATATTTTAAATTATATCTTCTCTAAGATTTACTAAATTTAAAGTTCGCTGTTTCAAAGCATTGGCATATAATAAATATATAAATACGTTTTAAAATGATTATAGAGAAAGTATAGGCACAACCACAGTGAAAGATAAATAAGAATTATGTAAGACATTAATTTGATTTAAATAGAACAGAATTATAAGTTTAGGTAGGCAAGTTACATAATTTAAAGGTTAATTAATTTACACAGTTTAAAGTTGACCATTTGAATTCAAAGATTTCTTTAAGTTACATTTAGCTAGCTTTTAAATTAAGAAATTGATTAGTAAATATTAATTAATTCAGAGCTCTGTGGTTCTGGGTTTATATTACCGATTCATTTCAGCTGGAGATGTAGGTACTTGGACTTCAGGCATCATGGTAATCTTTTCTAGGATGGTACATGGTGTCTTCTTCTTCTTTTGACAGTAGGCTAATGCTGGAGAATTCCATCTCTGAAGTGCTCCATTTATCAGGTATATTGGATGGTAGTAAAACTCACTGTTCTCCCATGGAGAAGCAGCAAAACTCTGCCTTTCTTAGCCAGACATTAAAATTTCAAGCGGCGTGGATTCTGGTGGCAATCTCTCTTGCAAATATTGGTGTTTCTTTTTACAAGCTCAAAATATGGCCTATTTATACATATTAATCTCCAGCACTTACTTGTTGAGAATTTATTTCGCCTGAGAACCCATTAGTGTTAGAAATTACATTAAAATTCTTGATTTTAAAACTTTTGTCTAATTTTTTCAAGGCGTTCAAAATCCCCCCCCCCCCCAAATTTCAATAGTACCAGTCCAATGACTTTGCTTGTATAAGTTTTTTTGTAAACAAATTAGTGTACAAAATTTACTAAATTTAAACTGATTTCCCCGGTGGCTTAATGCAAATTTATTTACAACTATTTTACTTTTAATTGACAATAGCTAAAATTTTTAACAAAACTAAATCATGCCATCCTATATATGTATCACTGTATAGGGTGGGTTGTACATCTACGTATGAATTTATAATGAATCAAATTATAAATTGACTTTATATAATAATGTTTTTTAATAGCAAACCAAAATTAATCCATCATAATATTTAATATAATTAGTATTAACAGCATCTGTTCATATTTACATATATAATGTGATGCACATAACCATGACAGAACTCTTTTAGTTATTTTAATTGGGTTTAAATCCAGCACAGATAGGGTTGGTAATCAAAACTGAAAGTGAAATGGTAAGAGATCAAAATTTCAGTAGATACAATCATAGGTTAGGTACTTCATTGCATCACTGACAGCATCCTATCCAAAGACCCTAGTCTGATCGTAATGAGATGTGTTCCTCCTCTCTTGTGGTAAAAACCCCGGCCTGTTACAACGTATTAAACAATTTTATACGTAATGCCCCAAAATAACACATCTCTGTTGGTCTTAGGACTGCCCACCCTTGATGAGCTTGCTAGTGGCTGAGAATTCAATAATACAGTATTATTACTCCCATTAAATCCTGGCAATATAATTCTTATGCATGCATAAGATTGACGCGAGAAGTCGGAAAACACTGACATCCATAAATATATTGCTTGGAAAAATATTAATTAGTGGTTAATAGAAACTAAAGCCAATTATTTATGTATTTATATGCTGTAAGTCCAACTTGGCAAAACTAATGTTTCATTTGTATATTAACTGTTAATACCATTTAATAATGTCATACAAAAATTGTTTAAATAAAAATAGAGTAAGTTGAACTTACTAAAAATATAGAGAAGGGGTAGAACGCGTTACACTATATTCAAATAATATAGAATATTTAAAATTGAAATTTTTATAAGTACTTTTTTAAAACCTAAATATGACCAAAAAATATTTTTATCTTCCTAGACAATAGCTTAATGATCACTTGTGTCTTATATTCATCAATTAAAATTTGAGACTTTAGACAGGGTGACTCATATCTGGTGTAGTTTGCCATAATTTGTCAGTAAATTATTTTAAGTATGTATAATATGCCTAGCCAAGACAGTCATATGAATAATGTAAAAATATATAGCTAGATAAATTATACAAGAAAGTCACTAAGTGAATGAACAATCAGTCATATAGATAGATAAATGCAAAAACCTTATAACAGTTAAGACAGTACAAGTAAACACTTTGATTAAAAATTGATAATTTTTTTGAATTAAAAGAACAAGTATAATAATTCAACAATAAACTCTACTTTTTTATTAGAAATCTCCTATATCTTTAAAGCACTTTCACATTGCTGGAAAATTAAATAAATAAATACTAAATAACTAATAATTTTAATATCTATTGTATAAATCTTTTTAATTTGTTATGTATAATAAGCTTATTTTTAAATTGATGCAACATCTTAAAATAGCAATCAAAAAAAATTTACTAATTAGATTTTTTTTCTTTATTTTACTAAAATGGAAATAATTAAGTATGTATTTATACAGCGCTATGTTGATAAATTGTAAATGTAAATTAGCGATCAGGCTAATGCAAAATGAAAATATTAAATAAATAAGGCAATTATTAATTTTAATATCTATTGAATATGCATTTAAAATATAACCATATTAACTCGAGTGAAGTCCCATTACTTAAGATTGAAACATGGCATAAAAATAAATAAAAAGAGAAGAAAAAAGTGTATAAACTGCTTTATTATGTGCCATTAAAATAAATTGTCTAAAAAATAAAAGAAAATTGATTTATGCATTTGACAATATTACTAAATATTTATTGGATATGGTGAAAGGCAATTCATGCATAAACTTATAGGAATTAATTAATAAAGATTTGAACGTGTGCACACACATATACACCATAAATAAAATAAATTGCCCATAAGACAAAGAAAAATTAATGTACATATAATATTACTGATCATTTACTCTGCAATGTGTTAGTAAAAATATAATAATGAATGAGATTACAAAAGAAAAAATACTTGAGATCGCGAATCAATTTTAAAATGTTTTGGTTTGCTTGTTTTGAATCAATTTATAAAGTCTTGTTGATTCCTATGGTGAAGAGAATAGTGAATTCAAATTTAAGATTAAAAATTAATTAAATTAATGAATGAAAATCAAATGGTTATTCATTTTTGCTATATACAAGTATATTTTTGATAAAAATGTATAAATATGAATTATCATATTATCATGCCAATTTCAATTATTTTTTTATTATTATTAATCAGTTAGTTTATTAAATAATTGTGTAAAAAAATATTCTAGTGTTAATGTATTTATTCTTCCAACTATCTGTTCCATAAATTGGCATTGTATGTGACTTGATTTCGATACAGCTTACGAGTTTGAAGAATTGTTTTCCAGTAAAGTTATTTTAATATAAATTAGAATAAGCTACTATATTTATTTATTTCTTGTTCACAGTTACAGTTCATAGTTATTGCTTCCTGGACTAATTTAGAGCATAATGATTAGTTCTATGGATGTAGGGGTTTATGTTGGTATTTGCATATCAAATACCAATTAAGTTTATAGTTGGCCAGTACACTAATGGTACTATGGGGTCAGAGCATTGATAATGATCAGCATGTATTGGTATCCCACATTATTTATTCATATCACAAAAGAAATTACACATGGAAAGCACCATATGATAAGAATAAATTTCAGTTATATTATGTTTTATTTCAAAATAAATATAAAAATAGTAATAAGAATACATATATACACATTGTGGAACTGACTATTTGAATACAATTTAGTAATAGTAGAATTAAGATTAATTTTTAAAAATCTAAAAACTTTGATAACAAAGAAATAGATGATTAATTTAAAAAAATAAAGTAAATTTTAAAAAAAAGCATAATTCTTAGTGGTTTAATTAACAAAGTAAATTCAAATAAAAAACAGGAGTTATTCAAAGAAAATTAAGATGTTGCAGAAAAGCTGGTGAATAAAAAAAAAATCTAAATTAAAAAAAAAAAAAAAATTGAATTAGTAATGAGATGTTGAATAAAATGATTGGGGGGGGGGGGGATGTTAATTCTGTAACAGATAGAAATATATACAAAAAGCTTAACTGCTAATTGAGATGTCTATAAGATAAAACTAGGAAAAAAAGTGAATAAAAAGAAAATGTAAAAAACAGGAACTACAAAAAAAAAAGTTTAATTTTTACTAAAACAAAACAAATTGGTGGACAAAGCCTAATTGCAAGAATGAACTAATGATTGAAGATAGAAATGGTAAAATCTTATTTCAAAAAAATTGACATGGTAAAAGGATGAGAAAAATATATCAACGATTTATAAGACAGAAATATTAAGTTTTTGTCAAATTCAATTTTAAAAAAGGCATGTACATAAAAATAAAATATTGTGGACTAATGAAGGACAAAGATTAAATGAACTGAAAGCTGATAGAGCACAGGGAAGTAGTAGCAGTTGAATTACTGAACGTATTTGTAATGTAATTAATGACTCAGGTTACTGGATAAAAAATGTTTTTTTTACAACAGTTATAATTCTATTAGAATAAAAAAGGCTTAATTCAGTGAAATGTAAAAATTTTTAAAAAATTGCTTAGTTGAATAATGAAATTTTAATAAAAATTACTTGATCTACTTACTATGCAACCAAATGGCTGCTATGGATTTTGAATACATTTAAACTAAATTAAACATGATCCTATCTAAAAAAAAAAAAAAAAGTTTGGAAAAGATACAGGAACAAGAAATGCAATTAGAAGAGTGAGACCTATTGTCAATTGACATGGAGGGAGAAGAAAAAAAGGGAAAGACAGATAGATATTAATATTTATTTTAGTGATCCTGAAAACGTATTTGATAAATAAAGTTACTTCATTGGATGTACTGGGGGGGGAGTTATAGATTAGAAGGAAATATATTTACTAAGAAATTTAAAAATGAATTACAAGATATAATTATAGTTAAGTTGTCTTATGACAAGTATGTGGAATGTGTAATATAGAGACATCTATCTTGTTTTTTTTTTTGACGCAGTTACATAAAAATGAATTGTAAAATAAATGTTTTCATAATAATAGAATAGTTTCATAATAATATAATTATTATTGGGGGTGTGCAATTAATAGAATTAGATTTGTTGACACTGTTGCAATATTTATATAGATATTGAGAATGAATTCAATATTTTATAGGATTTGATAGAGCTGGTAGAAAGTTTGAATTGAAAATAAAATGCTAAAGCAATAAAAATACATAAAATAAAGAATAAGGATTAGCAAAGAAGTAATAAATTAGAAGTTGATCAAATAATGATGAAAATATTAATAAAAAATTATTGAGTCTTGCAATGACTAAACTAGTTTTAAATAAGATTAGATTATTTAGAAAACCACTGAAATTGGATTTAAGAAAAAAGTTTGCTAAATGTTTTGCTTGGTATATAACTTAACATGGAACAGAAACAGGCTATTAGAAGAAAAAAAAGTAAATTTGGAAGAAAATAAAAGGAATAAATTAGAAAATAGATCAGAAATATAGGTGTTGAAAAGAGTAAATATATAATTTTTAAGAAAATTTAAAGGGGGGAGGATTGCCAAATATTATGAGAAATTATGCAAAATATACTGAAAATATTGTCAAAATTTATGATAAGAAATAGAGGAATGAAGGTAAATGATGATCCTAAAGAAGTAAATAGATATGGATATTTAAAAAATAGACGAAGAAATAACAATACTTCAAAAATATGATCTGATTTGCAATGTGGTGCCAGCCTTTTGGCAGATAATTGATGATCATACTAATCTATTACTGTATTGTATTTATTATTAATTTTTTAATTAGTGCATAATCAAGATTAAAAATAATAATCCATGTTAAAATAATACTCTAGTAATTGAAAAAATTTGAAGGGTCCTCTCATAATTTTGCCACATTAAAAAATTGATAGATTAATGAAAATGAACTTGCATAATGATAAAAGAAAATCTCTCATTTATATAATTTTTAATAAAAGTATTTGAAAATCATTTATGAATGATATTAGCAATCTTTAAAAAAAAGAAAATAATAAAATCACAATTTCTGTAGAATCTAAGAATTTTATAAATAAGTCTTCATTCTTTGCATTTTACTGGACATTTATTTATAAACAAATATTTATGAACATGACTAAAATAAATAAAAATATGATAAGAGATGAAAGAAATAAAATTCTATTTTTAACATTTTTTCATTTATTTATTTATTGGGGGGGGGGGGGCTTATATGATGATATTGAAAAAATAAAAATTTGTAAAATATTTAAAACTATCAGCCTTAAAATATAACACATATTAGTTTATTCAATTTTAATATTATGAGATAATTAATTTCTTTCAATTTTTCTTACCTTACAAATATAATCCCTTAATGTTCCCGACTGAATAAATTCCCTTATTGTTAAAGCTCCATTTTCATTCGATGTGGCAAATATAGTGGGATAGATATATGGATGCTAAAAAAAAAAAAAACATAAATAGAAGAAACTTTTCTGTTTTATGTATATCTATAAAATTAAGATACCAAAAATTACAATTAATTACAGATAATTAAAAAAAAAATCCCTCAACTCTTAATAATAATAAACTAAATTTTAACAAAAAGATATGCACTATAATTAAATAAACTATACAATAAAATTTAAAACATAACATTTTTTATCTATTAATTCTTTTTTTAAAAAAGTATACAATTTGTCCCTCAGTTACTTTTTATTTAAAGAGAACTAATTTTAAATTATTTTAAGATAGAAGTTTTTATTATTTATGCTAGACATGTATGGCACATATTTAATTTATATATATATACATGTATAGAATTCTTTTTAAAAAACAATAAAAATTTTCAATTCTAGATTGGATATTTATAGTGAAGAAATAAAATATACTACATATTTTGCCTATTTGTAAAGTCGCATAAAAATTTTTCCAAGTGAGATATTCTATAAACAAAGTGAATCTTGAAAAAATTATATATCACCTTTAAAAAACATAAGCTACTTGATATATTTAAAATAATTGCAGAGATCTGAGTTTCTAAAGTGAAAAAAAAAAACCAATAAATATCAAGATTAATTATTTTAATGAAAGGCTAATTTGATAGATTAAAATAATATTTACCGATACTTTTATTCATCCCTCTTCTGTTTAAAATTAAAAATTTTGTTTTCAAATTAATTAAATAAATTACTAGCCTTTCCTTTCGTTTTCTTTATTCTTAATTCTTGTTTAAAAAGATTTTGTCATCCAAAGCTTGAGAAACTTAAGATCGATGACTTTTTAGCCTGTAGAAGCATATAATATTTTCATATTATTATAATTTAAAAAAAAAAAACCTAAATTACTGAATGTCTTCTTTTAACAATAATAACCAAGATTTCTTAAACAAATTGACCATTTCCCATTAATTTGCTTCTTGCAAAAATCTAATGACTTTTTAGATCTTTAGTGTCAAATACAGATAGTTTAAACTATCAATGTTCTTATAAACTTAGTAGTATATTATAAGCTTGTACAATATGTAATTGTTTTAATAACATTTGAAAGAATGATAAATAAGATAAGAAAAATCCTAAGATTTGGGTTTAAAACAGTAGCATCTTGAAACTTTCATCAATAATTTAGATAGCAAAATATAAAGGAAGTTATTGTATATTATCATTTTTCAATTTCAATTTTATCATAATTTCTCACAAAAAGGATAAATGAGATAAATTTATCTTCAAAAAAGTCTTTTCATTTACTAATAAATAGAAGGGAATATTATAAATAAGACTACAATTCAGAATCATTCATTTTCATCATTCCCTTAGTCTTTGGTTTCTATTCAATACACATGAAATACTACTAATGTAGCACTTTTAGATTCCTAATCTTCTTAGATTAACAATTATACAGGATTAAATAAACATATGTTAATTCATTAGTATATACCACTTACTCCCTCATTATAAATAAATACATTTTCTAATATTAAACTTTTTATAATATGAACCTGTTTAAAATATATGTTTATTTTTTATAACTATACCAAATTTGTAGAAATCAAAACAAAAAATATTTTCTTAATAATTTTTTTTTCCACAATTATTAAATGTAAATATTAAATAATAATTACAATAATATTAATTTAATATTTATTTGTTTAAAATTTAAGTCAGTTTGTTTAGTATCTGCCCCCTCACTTATATGTTCTCAAAAGCTAAGTAATTATTATTCTTTTTTAAAGATTAACTACATCAATTTTTTTTTTCTAAAACGTTATCATTAAAATTATTTCAATAGTATTTTTTGGAAAAATCAAAATTCTGATATCGTTAATTGAAGCTTAAAAGAATATGTTGATAAAATTGTGAAAGTTGAATGTAAAATTAATTCAAGATTTTAATGAAACTGAATTGCTTCTTTTGTCATTAAACCATTTCAAAACAAGTTACATATTATAAATATTTCAAATCAAATTGCATAACTATTTTAGTAGACCTTAATCTGATATTAAAGGAGATAATTATGATTCAAGATGATTTATATATGAAATGTATAAATGACTACATATGGTAGAGTGCAATGAGGTTCAATTTTGACAAATTCTGTTACATTAGACACATTTATCAAAATCTAAATACTTGAATATGAAGGTGTATTTCTTTGTTAAACTATTTCCATCATCTAATACTAAGTGTTAAATGTCTTTAGAAAAAATTAACTTTATTTAATTTTCCAAATTATATTCAACTGTTAGTAATAGAACCCAGGTTAGTATATGCACACAACATTTCGAGAGGTATTATTCTCCTCTCTTCTTCAGATGTTGCTGCCCTGACCAGTGACAGTACTAGCATGAGAATCAAACTTGGACCCTTAGATACTTGAATATTGATTATTTAAGATAACACTCTAACCAACTGAGCCATCCTGCCAAAAGCAATAGCCAGTAGAAATTTCATATACTTATCTTATGAATTTTCTCCTGATTTCACCTTTTCCTTAAGAGCAAAGTTGATCAGTGTTTCCACACATTATGTACTTTCACACTACGTTGACTTATGAAGTTATTGCCAAAGTTCAGTTTCTTTGAATTTTCTTTTTTATACTTTTTTCTCTCTATCCAATATTTTTGTATTTTTCCAATTTAACATATATTCATTGGTACATACATGGTCTGCTACCTTAGACATATCTGTTTTCTCTCTTCTAATCATCAGTAAATTCAATATTCAAGAATCTAAAGATCCAGGTTCAATTCCCATACTAATACTGCCACTAATCAGGCCAGCAATACCTGAAGAAAAGGAGACTAATATCCTCGAAACATTGTAAGCATATACTAACCTGGGTGCTTTACTAACAGTTGAATATAATTTGGAAATTTAAATATAGTTAAATTTTTCTAAAAACATTCAACATTAAATATTAAGATGATGGAAATAGTTCAACAAATAAATACAGCTAAAATACCATCATCACAAACCTTCAGGAAAACACTTGAATATGAACATTATTTAAATAAACTTTCATATAAAAATAACTAGTGAACATTTGGATCAATTTTTATAGTTGTGTGTATCTTTAAGCACACTTGGTAATATAAAGAGTTAAGCTTTTCATTAACATCAAAAAAAAAATCAACTGAACATTGGAGAAATAAATATTTTCTACATTTCAAATGCAATACAAAAAATAAACTATATTTCAAAAAACACACAATACGTTACACAATATTAAAACAAAAATATACACACTATTGATAGTAATTTGAGAAACACATAATTATAATAAAAACTTTGATCTCTAATACGTTTTATGGATTTTTTTTTCTAATACTAAATTAAATGTACTTTTTTTTTTTTAATCAGTAAGGAGTATGAAATCCAAATAAAAATATCTGTTTTACAAACTACCTACTTTTTTTTTAATTACATAACATTTTATTACTGATCAAAAGTTACTATAACTATTTCTTGGAAAGTCAGATATTTAATTCCACTGCAGATAACATTTTTCTTTACAATGATAATCTTTCACAATAATGCATAATAAGAAAATATCTGATTGGATGTATCTATTCTAACCATTCTGAGATTATAAAATTATTTTATAGTCAACTTTATTAAAATATATTCAAATTTTATTTCAAAAAAATTTAAATATATATTAAAATAAATTAATAAAAATGATTTATTTATTTTTATAATTTACTTCATTTACTTGTTTTGTCATCAAATTTAAAGACTTAGATAGAAAGACAATCTCTTGAATTATAATAGCAAATCTGATCCGCTTAACAGCTTTTTATATTTTCTGTGAGACAATTTGTCTTCTGATATAGGAATACATAAAAAGAACAGAAAGCCACTGCAACAAAGTGAATATGAGTGTGCCAGTAACATTTCTCATAGTAATATTTTATTGCATTTTCAATGTAAGAACTTTTTTCTCCAAACAGGGCACAACATTCAGTGAAATATATTTGAGGTAAGAAACCTGTATTTAAAAATGTTTGCAACAATACTGCAAGTAATTTTACTGTGTTTCAAGATTATTTTAAGGCAGCATGAAATAGGTCATATTTCTAATTATTATTATATAATATGTTCAATTTACAAGAAGATTCCTAGTGTAGTGTTTTTGTGGAGTTAGCAGTAAGACCACTTTGAAAAAGATTTCCAAATTTAAAAATCTCTTTAGTGAGGTCATAGCAATGTCATCAGCATAAATTAATTTCTTATATTCTATTTCTAGATCTCTGACAAATATATTAAATAAAGAAGGTGAAAAATAGTGAACCCTCTCTAAGATTTTGTAATTGCTACAAATTCATTATTTCAATTTTTTTATTGGACAGCATTTTAAAATCAAATAATTAATTGTATTCAGACATAAAGTGAGATTAGATTAATAGTCTGTCTTTATTTTAAAAGTCTTTTTCAATATAAATAGTTAATAGCAAAACTTGTTCACAGCAGCTCCATCCTGAACTGAATCCAGCCTGTTATAAAGATAGTTGCTGCTCAACTATTGGCAAGATTACTCTTTCAAAAACTTTTAATATTGAGTGATAATTTTTTGGATTATTGTTAAGTTTATTAATTCTTTAAAAATAATGAAATCAATCTTACTACATTTTAAAAATGTGTTAAATACTCAAAACAAATAAAAAAACTATATTTGAAACTAAGACTAAAAACGAAAATGAATATATAAAATAATTTCAAAATGGAACATTTTTACAATTATAATTTTCCTCTCTAAAAAAATGACAAATCAAAAATTAATTAAGAAAGCAATCAAACTTATAAGAATGTGAACTGACCATCACTCACATTGTATCTACTATTAAAGGTCATTTATATATATTTTCCTTTGATGATGGTAGAGATTTAGTAATTTGTTCAATCTAAATAATAATTTGACAGTAAAAATTAATTCATCATTCAACTTGTTTCTTATTGATAAAGGCAACTGTCAGAAACTAGACTAGAAATTAATTCAACTTAATATTACTATTTCTTGATTATTCATTCTTACATTAACGGCTAGAGGAATCACAAATAAATTACTACAGTCAAATGCATATTACATGTATATCATTTGAGTTATTTTGTTTAGCTAAATACCATTTATTTTCCAAAAGATCTAACGTATCTGCAATTAGCTTGACTGAAATTATTAAAATATACAGCTATTGCCATAATGTCAGATCTGCATAGTTAGAATGAGAAGTACAATTGGATTCAAAAGTTTAAGGTGTTTGAAAATTCAAGTCATTGTTTGAATGGTATAATAGGAGTAAAAGATGGCTCATTGAATGTCTATATCATAAAACTGTACATTCTATTGAGAAATAGCCAAAAATTAGTCTGGAGATATGAAATTGAATATTGTTGTCAAAAGTAGATAAAATGTAAAATAAAAAATGACTGAATTATCTTTTAATAATAATAAAATCAACTAAAAATCATATAAACTTACCTGAATTTGTAGTAGAAGTTTCATAAACGATAGTAAATCTTTGTCAGAAAGAAATTTATCGGGTCCTAAATCACTCTAGAAAATAAATAATAAAAAAAAAATCAATATATTAAATCAAGTCTAATAAAGGCTTTTGATATTCCTTGCCTACTTTTTCAAAAATATATACATATTTAAAAGTTTTCTGTTCAAAAGCTGAATAAGTAACTAGGCAAAGCAGTCCTACAACCAAGCAATAACATTTAGTCATTATCAGTGATAATTTGTCATTGCTTGCTATCCACTTAAGTATAATTTTGTAATGTCACCTGCCATTATTATTTATAAGTTAAACAATCAAGAACGTGAGTGTAGCACGTTCTGTTGAATAGAAGAGTTTTAGTTAGAAAACTTTCTTAGAGTATAACTTATAGCTATGCATTATTTTTTGTGTTAAAGTTGTTAATAAACCTATTTTTTGTTACCAAATCTGTTGGAGAGTTTAATTAAGTTGACGCATACACATCAAATTGGCGCAATCGGACAGGATCTCCGAAGAACAGTTTTTTGAACGAAAAATGGCCACCATGATACAACTACGAATAGGAGAATTCGATGCTGAAAATCCCAGTAAATGGCCGTTATATGTAAAACTGGTTGAAAAACACTTTTTGATAAACAGTGTTAAATAAAACGACATTAAAATTGCCACACTTCTAGGTTTCGCAGGAATCAAGGTTTTAGAAGTAGCTAATCGGTTATGTGAACCTGTTGAACCAGAAACTTTACAAAACGATGATGTGGTTGAAAGATTAATTTCAGAGTTCTGCCAGCTACCGTCGAAGCACATCGCTAGACTACACTTCCGTTTACGACATAAGGTAAAAAATGAAACCTTCAAGGAATATGATTCAGCCCTGCATGAATTAGCTAAAAATTGTGTTTATAGTAAATATTTAGAAGAGGCACTCCTTGAACAGTTGCTACTCGGATTATACGACATAAAATTTCGTGAACAATTACTTGTGGACTCGAACATTACATATAAAGAAGCCATTAAAAAGGGAATATCTCACGAATTCATAATAGAGCAGACAAAAGATTTTATGAATAATGCGTCACCTCGTATCTTTTATCGTCCGATTCAGAAAAATGCTGAACAAGATGAGGATTGTAACTATAACAGTGTATGTTTCCACTGCAAAAAAACCGGACATATTGTATGCAATTGTAAACAACTGTATGAAACACAAGAAACCCTAGCGAGAGATTCTGGAAAAAACAACTCAAAAGATCGATACGAGATCAAAACACTGAAAAATTCAGAATCAGATTTTAATCAAACTGTGTGCATCGAAGGAAAACGATGTACAATGGAAATTGATAGCGGCTCCAATGTTTTTCTCATGTTTCTAAAGGATTGGAAATCTATTTTTAAAAATAAACCTAAAAAACAAATAGTAAATACCAAAGTTCGCGCAACAGACGTTAATGGAAATAAAGTCGAAATTATTGGAAAGGTTATGGTCAAAGTCAGGTTGAACTCAAACAAAAGAGTTCTACCATTATATATATTACATAAAAAGATAAAACCATTAATGGGCAGAAACTGGTTCCATTCTTTGGGAATTAGGATTAATATTATAAAGTAAATTAATATCGGAAACAAAATGCAGATTAAATTCCCATCACTTTTCACTAAAAATTTAGGACAAATGAAAACAAAGCCAGTACAACTAGAGTTAAAAGAAAACACAATACCAGTAATTTGCAAGACTAGGAAAATACCATTTGCACAACATTCTATTCCAACTGCTGCTAGCGAAAAGACTCCTGCTGAACTTTATCAGAAAAGGAAGTTAGGGACCAACTTAACTTTACTCCTACCAGAACCGACAAGAGAAACTGTTGATAGAAAGTCAGAGAAGTTTCTTATAGGCGAGAAGGTGTGGATTAGAGATTGCCTATGACAAATTTGGATAAAGGGGGAAGTAATTGGCATAACTTCCAAGAATATAGCTGCAGTACAAATGGAAGATAATGTTAGATACAAGACATTTTAATCATATCCGCCATCGCATCAATCCAAACTGGCAATATACATATACAGCTCAAATCAATGGGAATAAACCTTCTGAAAAGAGACTGATAACTCAGAGCCAGACTAGGAAAAGATTTCAGTAGATAATACAGAATATAAACACCCAAAGCGAGATAAGCCACCCGCTTATCTAAGTGACTATGTAAGATAGCCGTTTTTCCTGCTATGGGTGGATGAGTGTAATGTCACCTGCCATTATTATAGTGTAATGTCACCTGCCATTATTATTTATAAGTTAAACAATCAAGAACGTGAGTGTAGCACGTTCTGTTGAATAGAAGAGTTTTAGTTAGAAAACTTTCTTAGAGTATAACTTATAGCTAAGCATTATTTTTTGTGTTAAAGTTGTTAATAAACCTATTTTTTGTTACCAAATCTGTTGGAGAGTTTAATTAAGTTGACA
This sequence comes from Epiperipatus broadwayi, assembly GCA_028023455.1. Taxonomy (NCBI): domain Eukaryota; kingdom Metazoa; phylum Onychophora; class Udeonychophora; order Euonychophora; family Peripatidae; genus Epiperipatus; species Epiperipatus broadwayi. The sequence continues at coordinate 8,106,187 of JAQFVV010006214.1, read as the reverse complement.
CATACACGTCAAATTTCTTGGAGCATCTTCATTTTAGATGCTGCATTAAAATCTTTAAAGAGACTTTATGTCATTAAGATGCACACATTTTGCAAAATATATGAATTATTTCATACATATTTCAAAATATATGTGCTACTAAGACCATAAAATTTTATGTATTAATTGAAAATATTATATATTAAAAAACTTTATTATTTTCTCTCTTTCTTTTTTGAATAAACTTAGTATATTAAATGAGAGAATATAAGTCCTTAATAATAAAATATATATATATTTATGTGTATAAATAATTCGTTTAATATTTTATTTATTTGAAAAAATTTATTGCTTTTTGAAATTAATATACATGTATATAGATGTGTAAGCATATATAAAAGATTAAGTTTCTAAAAATAAAAGATTATGTTTCATATATTATGATCCAAGAGATTATATAGAGAACATCAACAAGATTAAAAGGACCAATTAAAACACATAAGTAGAAGTGCATATGTGATATTTTCAATAAATAAAAAATAAGATAAAACCTGAACGCAATCAATTTAATCAAAACAATGCTTAGTGCTTTTCCAAAATATATTAGTCAATCCTAGCATGAAACTATTTTCATTAAAAGGCTTGAACCAGAAGTTTAAAAAAAGTGAAAAAACTCAACCTAAAAACATATGTAATGAGTATTAGAAAATAAAGAAAGATATAATCAAATGGAAGTAAAATAAACAGTGCAGATTTGAAGAATAATAATAGTTGACAACTGCTGATTCAAATAATTATTATTTACAAAAAAAAAAAACATAATGTTTAAACATGTGTAATTCATAAAAAACATGTCAAGATTCTCAACAATATTTCAGCAACTATATTGTAAAAGGAATCTCCCTAAAATTCTCTTCATCTTATTAATGGAACTAAAAGGTTTGTAACCCAATTATCTCCATCATCATTAGTAAAATATTTATATCTGTATAATGAAAATAATGATTAACATGCTAAGAAAGTTTTTTAGATAAAGCTTTTGTTTTATCTTTTTTTCCTTCTAATATATTTGGCTGCAGAAGGATAGTATCTACATTGGATAAAGTAAAATGAGAGGTCAATCTCTCTAGGCATAGTAATTCCATATTATAACAATCCAAACGAAGTGGGAGATCGCATCGCACCGCACTACCAAGGGCGCCATCTAGGCATTTGAGCCTAGAAAAATTTATAAAGTAGGCAGATACGCGCTGTTAGGATTCCACTTTATTTACATATTTAGATCGTTAGCCCATTGTCACTAGCTCAGTGGAGACGCAGAGATAAAAATCTATAAATTTAGATATAAATATAAAAAAATAATAAAAGCCACTGCCAGAAATTAACACAGAAAAATATTTATTTACGCACATATAAAATCATTCTAAACCCGAGGAATAAGTTTAACATTTAGATTTTTATATTAACTTTTAATTTTACATTTAAAATAGCTTGCTATAATGTTTAAATATTTTATTTAGAGGGTCGGGTATGAATAGGCTACATAGATCTGCATTTGAAAAGACAATATTCTTCCCTTATTTAACCCTAGGCTAAAAATTCAAAGTCAAACTGACGCCAACCATCCGATACACTTATGTATTCAATGTAGCATGAAAATACAATGGCACTAAATAGACTATACTGTCAGGAATGCACATCTGAACAGTATAGTGAGAAGACATTGTTGCTCTCCACCACCAGGAATGCTACTTCTGATGGCGAGTAGAACAATAAACATAAAACTCCATAGGAATGGATTGCGTCTTGCGTCTTACTATCCAATTCCATAGGCAACAGAGGGTGTGCGGCGTATATATGTAATCCTGCACGTGGCGGATCTCCTGCTACATTTACTACCTACATAAATATATCGAAACCATTGAGCCAATTCAACCACGAACAAATAACCTAAGATCACCCTCCCTTAATATAACCTCACAAAACTATATAGCCGTTCACGCCCGACTTAAATTTATCATTTAGATATGTTCGCACAGATAACTTTTATACAATTTGTTTTAAAATGTTGGGTATAGATCGATTACATAGATTCCACGGTCAAAAACATTTCAAAAATAAGCATAAACGATCAAAATACAAAATTATTGATACCGACAATAGCAGAGGGAAACTTATAAGTAACCCAATAGTATTCACCATAAGATACTTGCGTTGTCACCAATAACTTAAAAGACATCCGAATAAATACATTTTAGATACTCACCGTAAGGTATCATTATTTATCGAATGTCTATATATTTTGATCAAATATGAAAACCAAAATATAATTAACCGCAAACGAATCCATGCAAGCGTCTATAAACAACTTAAATTTCATACATTTAAAATTTAAACAATAAATAATTTATACAATTAAAATAAATGGAAATGATTTTTTTATCAATAACAAACATATAAAATTAAACATCAATTGATTTTAAACTTAAAGGTCAAATAGAAACTCCATTTTAACATTTAAATTGCTTTCACGAAAGTTCTTAATTATTTAAAAAAATTTTTTAAGTTCATTGTCGATAGCTTACAGTAGCAGAGTCCAGGTTCTTGTTTTATATTCCCGTGACTTCTCGTTTAGAAGATAATGTTCTGGAGGTGGCATTAGCTGGTTCCTTTCGGTATCTCAATCAGTTCATTTTTAAAAATAGAGAGAGTGAGGTATGTGCGTCCTACCCCATCTCTCACAACAAACAGCTGGAACTGCCCAATACTCAATATTTCTCCTTTTTATATTATCCACACGGATTCAAACAACAAAACGTCACCAATCCATCACTTTCGTTAGGGTCCGAGCCAAGGCTTGGTGCTTCCATTGGTCCAGCTAATTTCTCTTATCTAATTTCCATCTGACCCTTTAATTACATAAGAGCCTTGAGGGCTAGCTTGTTTTTCAAATAATAAACAATCATTTCCATTTATAGATTACAGGAATTAATTAATACCTGTTTTTATTTTAACTTATATTAAATATTTTAATATTTAACTCTTGTATTTTTTTATCAAAAAAAAAAAATACGTTCAAATACCTTTTTTTATTTGTATATAAAAAAAAAATATTTTTAAAGTTTAGCATCTGTGCGAATATATATATTTAACAACATTTTAATTTTAGCGTCTAGTTTTTTTATAGATTTTTAATACATTTATTTTTATTTGCGAACTTTGTTTTTCTTTTAAATTAATGTAACGACATATCTATATATCGTTACAATATAGAATGGTAAATCTAGCAGAAGTAAAATTGTGTTCACACAACAGATGAACTAAAATCTGAAGTATTTTTATATATTATAGTTTTAGGCAGCATGATAAATTTTGCCTCTAGCAACTTCGCTAATTTTATTCAAGCTATTATAGATTTTGATATAAATACTAACAAAATGTACAATAGCTTATACTAAATTAATAAGTGACAGACTATTTTTATGTTTCTTTATGAAATTATTAAAGACTCCTATCCTTGCCCTCCTTTTCACAACAGAAAATCAACCTCATCAATATCTTCTTGGTCACTTTTTTTTTTCAGATCTACAATAATATTATCAAGTAGGATCTTATCAAATGGCCACTAGATTTTCGTAAAATCCATTGAGAGCTCAGCTCGTGAAAAAAAACAAAAGGTGATAAAACATCTCTCTTCATTTGGCATCAACTTGGCATTTTTCCTATTAAAATCTATCCTAATAATAATAATCTACTAGAAACAATCTTTATTCAGTATAAGCACGTCCTTTTTTAATAACACATTTACTGATGTCTGCTATGAAATATAAATCTTTAAAACTTGTTACAATCATCATCTTTTCCTAATAATAATATCATATCGTATGAGGAAAATCTTTCAAGATTTCATAAAGTATTTTCATTGAAGTTGAAAATCTTTTCACTCTTTAACTAAAAGTAAAAACTGATCTTCATTCTATTTTCAAAAATTTCTTTTGTATAAATTGTAATAGATTAAAAAAAAAATAATTGTGATTGATAATAAACTAACACAATATAATTTTTCAGAAAATTCTTTTTCTTTTATCAAAGTGCTTATTAAATCCTATATAATGCTGTCCTATTCAATATTCCCAGATTAGTTTCTAGTTTATGGCTTTCATTGGTAAGGAGTTTTGGATTTATTTGGAGTTCTAAATGATAAAGCAGTATTGAAAAAAAAAGAGTATGCAACAAACAGTAATATATAAACTGAAGTCATGTGATATTTATAGTATAATTTTGTATGGAGTAAGAGCTTCGATGATTAGAAAAGGGGGAGGAAGGAGATTGAAGATTTTAGAGATATAAGTTTGGCAAAGAATATAATTCATTACATATTATACATTTTATGCACTTTTAATATTGAGGAGATAAGAATTAGATTACAAATATATATATATACAATCGTAAATAATAAAATAAAACTGTTAATTATAATCAACTATAAATTTAGATGTTAAAGTATTTAAAGAAAAAAAGATTAAAAAAAGAAATGTTGAAAATAGTGGTGAAAAAAAATTATTTATTGAGAAAATGAAAAACTAGATTGGCATATACTTAAAAGAATTATGCAGGATATATCGAAGGGAATTATAAGGGGAGAATGAAAATGAATAAGACAATTAAAAAAAGAACTATGGATATATGAAAGACATAGTAAGAGAATGAATACTCAAAAAAGATTAATTGGATTAATATGAAGGGCACATTTTAACAAATAATTAACGAAAAGTTTCAATCTTCATTCAATTAAAAAATATGAAAATTCTTTTAAATCTGTTATAAAGTTTTGATGATTAAAATAAAAAATTATTCTGAGATAAAAATTTATTTCAAAAGCAATTTCTATAATTATTTTTTGAAGAAGTATATGCAATTCACATTCAATATCTATGAATTAGGGAAGATTGGAAATCACTGATTTATCAACTTTATTTAGAAAATAAAATTCAATGATAATTTTTTCAAGAATTTTACCTTTGACAAGTTATATATATATATAAGAAAACTCATCTATATTACTACAATAGATGCTTTTGCCTTTTAAACATCTCCACTTCCTGAAAATTTCTCTAATATTAACATAGATATTTTGATAGTAAAATATAGATAATAATCTTTTAAAATATTTCATAATTTCAATTTCAGAAAGCATACAGTCTAAGGTTTAATCTTTAACACCAATTAAACAAATATTCAATCAAGAAAATCGTGATTTTTATTTTTATTTTTCAAAAAAAACTTACCCATGCTAAAACATAACGATGTTTCGGTAGATCTTTAGGTTTTATTAAAAAGTAATGTTTTCTAATGCGCCAACCTATTAAAACAAAAAAATTAAAATATAATTTGGAAAACTTTAATTAAAAGTCAAAAAAAAAACAACTCGCAAAAACCTGTAATGTATTACAAATTACATTGTTTAAAAGATGTTAGTGATAATTATGATGAATTTTTTGATTTATATAAACAATTAAATATAAATATATATTAGAAAATATATTTTTCTGAAATGACTATTAATTTTCAAAAGATAACAGACCCTTATAATTGTTCTCATACTCCATTGAGCCAATGCTTACAAATAACTTCATAATCATAGTTTTATCATTCTTCTAAACACGGGTAACTAATAATGAAAATGCATACTTCACTTTATCTACATTCATCAATATATCTTTTGAATTTACTTGGTCCACTTTCTTTTCTCAATTTTGGAAAGCAGTAATATTTTCTTCATTAATAAATCAATACTAAAATCAATATTTTAATTTTGTCATTAAATGTTTGCTTCTAAAGAACAAGAAGTTAAATTTACTTAATTGTAGATTCTTTCCATCAAAAGAATCGGAGCAATATTTTTACAATTATTGCCTTCTTTTAAATTCTACATAAAATCCTCAAATCTAAAAAGCCATTAGAAAAAATTACATTTGAATAACCTTAATTTTGTTGTTCATTATAGTAACTCTGTTGAACAGCTCATGACTGTTTCATTCATCGCAATTTTCTTTGTATTTCTTGAGAACAACTATCTTATTTTCAGTTTTAGATACAAAAAAAAAAAAAAAACAATATAATTATCAATTACTTTCAAATCTCATTATTTAAACTTTTCAAATTACTATTTCCTTTTTTCTCCTAGTCATTTGTATTCTTTAACAAATGAAACTAGATTAGAAATTTTCTCCCTTTTCCAAAATAAAATTTTCATGATAAATTCACTATATCATTTTTATTAAAAAACTGCTTATTTCATAACTTGAAATTTATCATTCTCGTAAATTATTACTAGACATAAAAATATATTAAGATTTAATTTGGAGTCTTTCTAATTAAGATCAATAAAATATATTAACAGTTTTCAATAATTGGGGGAAAAAATTGAATCGTAAAAGGTTTGGTGGCATAAACTAAAAATCTATAACCCTTAATAAAATACTTATAATAAGATAATTAATTTAAAAATATTAATTTACATCAAAGTATTTAGAGTCAATCAAGAATTGCATTCCTTGAAATAATATTCACATCTGAAGCTAAATAAAATACAACCACTCTTGTTTAAGATTGTCATGTTTTGAAAAAAGGAATAATTAAAATTGTCAGAGAAACTTGTACTTAGTTTATGCTTTATTTAAATGAGAAGGAAGAATTAGATAGTATGAGTTTGACTGTATAATTGCAACACAAATGTAATAGCATAATAACAATTATAAATGTTTCTCTCCAAGGTATTAAACATGGAGTAAAATTTTGGTTTCTAATTCATAAACATTTCTTATAAATTAATTGTGTATCCTTTTAGTAATGACATTAAAGCCAAGCTTGAAGACCTACAATATCTATTTCCATTAGCAATTCAATCCTAACAAGATTTCTCTTGAAATTTATACATGAGTTGAGAGAGAAGTAAACAAATCATACCAATATCTTCAAATATCTACAAGTCTGCTGGACTGTGTTTTAATTTTCAAACAATAACATTCATCATAGAGGCAGTTTTAAAAAATAAAATCTGACAATAAATTATTAAATATAACACTCAAATACACTCATTAATACATGAAGCCTGGTTGGTATAATTTAATATCACACAGCAAATGTAAAATGTATTCTCAATAATACTAATATGTTGGTAAATATGTTCATGTAGACAGTACAACTGCTTGGTAATAAAATACTGCAGTCATGCGACAGGTAATAATGAAGTCACTGTCATAGATTTACCAATCTGCAGTGACATTTACATAGTCAAACAAAAGATTTATCCAAAAGAGTAGCTAAAAAAACATTTTGCTCTTTGGTGATATAATGGAACATCTAAAAAACATAATATTCTTTCTGAAATGTGTGTTTCTAGAGTCATGGAGTGATGATCAATAGTAATAATGGTAAAGTAATATTTATAGGAAAGAACAATGAACTATTCATTGGAATCTGATTAATTTTGATAAAGTAATTGGCACAGCCATGTTAAAAAATTGGTATTACATTTAAATGAGACGTAACTGGAAATTCTCTGCAATTTATCAATTGTATTTTATTATTATAAAAATCATTTTTGTGAACTCAATTATTTAAATAATAATTAATTACAAACTATTTATTAAAAGATTCCAATTTATTATTCTTTCTAAACAGACATTTAAAAAAAAGAGTTCCACTTAAATATTAAAATTATATTTTGATTTTAAATAATTAAGTGGGATTATTTATTGATTTATTACTGTCTTTTAATGCTTTACACATTCTTTAAAGTTTCATCAGTTTTAAATCTTTTATTGCAATATATACATTTAAATTTGATTTAATATATTTTTAATCATAGATTGAATTTTGAAAAAAATAAGATATGAATCACAATTAGATTAATTATAGAATTAAATTAATTTCAGTTGACTAAAAAATTAGTCATTACATAATTAGAAGAAGTGTGTTTTTTTTTAAATAAAAAAATCTATATTAATTACTATTGCTAAAACCCCATTAGTTATTTATTTATTCCAAATACTTGAAAGCCTATAAATAAACATTCAGAGAAAGAGCTAGAAGACTTTAGGTAAGACAGCTCATATACCAGAGTATCCATCACCTGTAGGTTTCCAAACAAATATAGGGAAATGAATTACAGATTGTATAGATCTTTTCTTTTATTTTGTGCAAACCTTAGAATTATTTTCTTTATTAATAGTTGCTCTATAAAGTTATTGCATATTTATATTTGCATACAGAATTTTTTTTTTCTAAAAAATGATTTGTCATTACATTTAATGATTATGAATTTCACCAATCCAATACTCTTCAACTTCAACTAATAATTACATTTTGTATTTTAATTCATAAATGAAAATATTCATTCTCTGGTTATATATCCTAAATTATTAATCTTTATTGAAAGTATTGGTCTTCATATACATATATATATAGATAGATATTTTCATTTTAAGAGTATAAAATTTTAATAGCATGAATTAATAAATGCATATTATTATTTACTTAATATATATATAATGCTAATGTTATTTTATTTATGCCTTCTATAAATTTTTTATGATGATTCAAATGGTAATGTTTGATTTGGAAGGAAAGGTTGACAAACATTTCCCTTTATAATAATGAAAAAAAAATTCTATAGAGAGCATAAGTAAAATAATGTTAGCATTATTATATATTTATATTGATGCTTAATTATTTAATTTTTACTTAGCAGCAAAATAACATGCAAATTGTCATAAAGTCAAATATTTTCAATTATTTTATCTTCCAGAGACAAAAGTGAATGTAGAATCGTATCACATTATTATGGCATAAGTTCACAAATTTGAGTTGTTTTTGTTTTTTTTGTTTTATTACTGGAAAAAATTTTGCAAACTATTTTTTTGCCATTAGATCTTAGATTTATATATATTATCTTGCCTTGTTTTAATTGTGATATTTAGAATGAAATATATATACTATATGAAAGAAGTCATTGTAATTATCATTATCTGTATATTATTTTATTTAAAAATTTTGGAAGTAAATAATGTAATATTGAAGTTAATTATTAAATTAATTAATATAAAATATTATTGCTTGTTACTTTAAAAAATATGCAGTTTGATGGAAATATAGTAAATTAAATTAATTATTCATAATTTCAGACCATTTTGCAATCTTTGTTAAGATAATTTAATAGCTCTATGCTAGCGAAAATCAAATTTGGAAATATAAAAATATCGAATTGATTTATCATTAACAAAAAACTAATAAATTTAGAAATATAAAAATGTCATCTTGATTTTGTTTAGAAAAAGCTCCTACAGATAATGTCATTAAGAAAATAATTTATCGTAATAAAATAATATTCTTTTAGACAATTTTCAGGATTAATTATATTATCAAATAAAAATACAATCACTAAATCAAATCAATCAACATTAAACTATTCACTAATTTTGTCTTTAAAATGAACAAAATAATATCAGAAGAATCTTCATAGATAAATATATACAATTTTTACTGATTGCTGCCTTTGGCAGAATAATATAGTATTCACCAATCTAAAGATTACCAGTTAATTCTCATATAAGATTGTCAGTGATCAGGCAGCAATATCTACAAAACTGGAAAATAATACCACTTGAAACATTTTCTACACTAATATAAGTATTATTACTACTAATTGAATGTATTCAGAATAATATATATAATATTTGCATTTTTTTAAAAACATTTACTAATTCAATTACATGATGGAAATAACTTCCCAACATATAATTACAAATAAAATGTCATAATCACAAACCTTCTGACAAACAATTTTTTTGACAATATATAAATACATTTTTTTTTTTCCATATGTCAAAGTGTTGACCGGGAAGTGAATCCAGGCCAGCTGCTTAGAAGGCAGCTATGCTAACCACTAGGCCACCAACAATGCATTTAGAAAAGTGATAAAACTGATAATAAAAATATTTTTAATTCTGCTTATTATACAAACGATGAGGAAATCTAATACAGAAACTGAAAAGCTTATCAATGTAGCATTTTTTTTTTTGCAAATGGAACCTTAATAGGATAAGTATCTGATAAGAAGTTAATATCAATATCATATGTCTATGAAAAAAATATCTGATCTGTCTAAGTTAAAATAAATCAAAGTGTTGGTGCCTAATTAATTAAAACATTAGTATCCAAAATTGCCAAACTGTTTTCAGATCAACAGTCTCAAAAATGATTGTTTAAACTTATTAGAATCAACTGCATTCAAAAAAATCAAAACATATTGTGAGGTATTAACATACATTGCAAAAATTTGGAGCCAAAAGCAGAAAAATATAACAAAACAAATCATTTCAGAAGTCAACACACCCAAGTATACCAAAATAATCCATAGTGAGCTTTACAAGGGGAGCATTTATGGTTGAATTGCTATTTTAGGCAACATGTTTGGATATAAATATTATGGTGTAAAAACAACAATATTAAGCCCATAAATGTAGAATCAATGGTTGGAAATAAGTTATATAGTTAGATTAATTGTTTATAATTTTTGTAACCATGGGAAATTTATATATGACAATTGCAAAAAAAAAATAATCTATCAATCACATTGCCTTCTTTCAATTGAAAAACATGGTGTTGGAACTATCATGATTTCAGATTCCATATCATGTTAGTTATTTGGTCCACTCATTATACTGATTAATGCATCTCAATTGCACATTATTTTTTTATCCTTTTAAAATCAAGTTCTTTTGTAGCTCGGCCATACCTTTGAATGTACAACAGCCAATGTGATATATTTAGAACTCAATGATGCAAAATGCAAGGTAAAAGAAACCTGACATATTGCCAACAATCAGAAGGCCATCAACAAAAAAGAATTCTGTTTCCCCCTCTCTAAAAAGTGGTTCATTTAAATCCACTCATTTACATATTATTTACATACTAAATTACACTGTCAGCTTATACTCTGTGGCTGTATTGCTATGATTATGATATCATTTTAGATATTGAAAGTATGCTCAGCATTCTATACTAAGCATATAAACATTCCAGTTTAACTTTTCTTTATTTTTTCTTTTCCAAAGCTATTGGTCCAAATCTAATAACACAATAATAAGGTTCCAGTTAATACAAGCTTTACACTCAAACATTGGTTTGAAAAACATGAAGAATATACATATTTTGCATGACTTAACAAATATGAATGGTAAAATAATATAATATCCATTATGTTTTTTATATACAAATTTACTAAAATTATTGTTTCTCTTTAACAAATAATGACAATTATCTAAAATTATCAAAACATTTCCAAGTTTAAAAAACAAATAAAAAAGATGGACTTTTTCCTTGAGGGAAAGGCGGAGTATATTATAAAACATACTTTAGTGAGAGTTATGAGAGTAATCTTGAAATTTATGTAATATTATTTTAGTAAATATAACAATGGAATGCAAGTTGATAAAATCTGCAACCTTTCTTCACTGAAATATTCTAATATTGGAAAACATTATTTTGATGATGATTTTGTTTGAATATTCTACCATGAAATAATGTTGATGATTTTTTTTTCTTCTTCTGATAGATTGAGTTCAAAACAACATGCAACAGCTCAGCAGTGTTTCATTTATCGTGAAAATTTGTCTTAATAGGCTTCAATCTAGAAAATATGAATATAATCAAAAGATAATATTTGATCATTATTAGTGCGATGCTTGCTATATTTTTACCATAATTTATTTTAGGATTTCAATTTTAGAAGTGCACAATAAACTTTAATAAACTCCACATCATTAAAATGCATTACTTCTATTATTTCATTTTACTTTAAACATACAGTTGTACACATTGGGGAAAAAAAAAAAAAAAAGGTTCATAATATATATTTCGACTAGATGAAGTTTTTAATAATTGGTCATCCTATTTTTTCCCCATAGATACATACAAAATATATATTTATCTATGTAAATTTTATAAATTTAATATAGTCATATTTTTCAACTAGCATTAATCTCAAATAATTTTTCAATAAATACATTTAAATGATTTTAAATCATTTTTATTAGGGTACAAATTATTACATTTCCTTTAATCCCACATATAGACTTTAAACTTATTAATGATTACATCTATCTATCAATCTTTATAAATCCCTATATAAGAATTAAATTGAATTTATTCAACTTGTGTACTTCAAACATATTGATGAGACCAATATGGATATTTTTTCTAAATGCCTACATCAATATATTTGAAGTAAAATGTATATAAGATTGCTCATATAAATGATATGATATAGCTAGGTAAAATCAATGTAATTCTCTTGTGGAGGTTTACACAGTTAATATATGTATATTTGATTTTAAATAATTTATAATGTGCTAAAAAAATTGAAATTTGTTGGCTAGTCACTGTTCATGACTAAATTGCTTACAGTATGCAATTAGGTGAATCAAGATAGAATGGGTTTATAATTGCTGTTACAATCAATCAGCAATCTTGAAACTTATTAGTGCAACAAGTAAAATCCAAGAACATGATTAACATAATCTAGTTGTAAATGAATCCTATCTTATCTTTAAGTTTTATATATTTTTATTCGTTAAATTCAGATTTAATAATATAAGTAGTAATGTTATATATAGAGCTTGCAAAACAAGCTCTTAACAAGCTTTGTAGAATATCCCCAACCTGACCGGTTTTTGCTACTGGCGTCCTCAGTGAGGTGCTAGGATATTCAATCATTAGATTAAAAATACCAGGACAAGCCCAGCACTTTATCTAATATATAACTATTAAGTAGAAAATCTGAAATTTTCAGACATCCGTATGTCTTCCAATCCAGCTATCTTACTTAAATAGCCATATGGGACTGAACCAAGTTCAGATACACCATATATTAATAGTTTTAGCAATATAAAATCACCAAAGCCATCATAGCAAAAAATAAAATTACAAAAAAAAAAATCAAGTCAGATGTCACATGACCTAATTTAATAAGTTTGTATTTACAAATGTTATATATAGAGCTCGGAAAACAAGCTCTTAACAAGCTTTGTAGAATATCATTAACCTCAGACCGGTTTCTGCTACTGGCGTCCTCAGTGAGGTGTTATACATTAGATAAAGTGCTGGGTTTGTCCTGGTATTTTTAATCTAAAGATTGAACATCTTAGCACCTCACAGAGGACGCCAGTAACAGAAACCGGTCTGAAGTTGGGGATATTCTACAAAGCTTCTTAAGAGCTTATTTTGCGAGCTCTATGTTTAACATTTGTAAATACAAGCTTATTAAATTTGGTCATGTGACATCTAACTTGATTTTTTTTTTGTATAAGTAGTGATATAAATAATTTTTATACAAACTGTTATTAATAATATTTATTTACCTAGATAATGACACTTCCTAAGACAATAAAAACTGCTAATGAGGGAAGAAAATAATGAATTACTTTAGCACCTAAATAAAGACCAAGTTGTACATATAATTTGTGATGAAACAATTAATGTTGCCAAAAAATATAATATAAAAAAATACTACAATAAATTTCATGAGAAACAGTAGTCATGTTTTGAGGATAGATTAAGCGATGAAAAAATATAAAGATTTACTTCAAAGTCAACAACAAATAATTTCCAAATTTATAAAAGATAATGAATCAGTAATAAAAATTAATTGTGAAATTAGCTATTTATAGGTAAAACATTCCAAATTTTGTAGTAAGAGTTCCTTAGTTCAAGTGTATATAATAAAAACAGCCAAAAAAAAAACATCTGTCTCTAAAATGTGCATGTATTTCATGATATTTCTTAATCCAATGTGATCAAAAGATTAATAGAAATTGCAGATAATCTGTATGACTAGTTGCAGTGTCTGCAAATTATGTTCTTTCCAATTACATTTAACAAAGCGGCTTACTGCAACAATATAAATATTAAAGAAGATTTCTTGTAATTGATTCTCATTCATGAAAACTCTATAGATGAAGACATTTTTGATACTGACTGGAAAATTTTGAAAAAATACAGTTACTCTGAACATGCTCATAACTGTAATGATCAATAATGCTCCAAATATCTCAAAACTACAACATGACCATTGTATTATTCACCAGCAAGGTCTATATTCCAAAGTATTGGAAATAAGCAATGTATTCAAGGCTGTAACCAATACTATAAATTTTTATTCTATCTTAGTTGATATTACAAGATATTTAAATGATTTAAATTTCAAAAGAATTAAAGCACAAATTGAATGATTATCAATCTTTTCATTGCAAAATAAATATCCAACTAATGTATACCACTTTTTAAATAGTAAATCTTCAAATCTCATTGATTTATTTTTTATTTCAGAGCATAAACTAAATAAAACCAAAATAAATACATCACTGATAGGATTTACCGATCACTTAAGTATACAACTAGTTCTTGATGGCTATAAAGAATATACGAGCATTTATAAATATTACATAGGAAAAAATATATCAGATGATAATACATTTGCTACAGATCAATTATCAAAAATTTTAGTTATAATATATTACTTTATAAGATGCACAAATTTACCACCCTGTAGAACATGGTATAAAATAAAGAAAAAGTTAAATGACTTATGTAAAAAAAGAAATACAAAGATAGTACATCATGGAAGCAAATGACAAACAGGATTTGGAAATACAGAATATACTCCAATCACGGGATAACATATAAGCCAAAATATGAACTTCAATAATTTACAGATAGAATATAAATTATATCGGCAAATTCAGCACAAGAATTAAACAAAGAAATTAAAATCAAATTCCTATTTTAAGTACACTGTCAAAGCTAATGATTAACTATGCTAAGGTTTATATCCCTCATATTAAAGCTATTTCTACAATAGTCAAAGAAACACAAGCTTGTTTCAAGAATACATACTAATAAATATTCTAAAGATGTTAAAAATAAAATTTGATACAGCTGAAAATAGCATAAAAACATATGCATATGAGAGTATAAAGAATATATAACTAAAAAAGAAATACAAGAGATGAACAAATTAAAGATCAAAGTAACTCTTGTAAATGATATGACTTCATCATATGTTTATAAACAATTACATTTTCTCTTGATTCCAACTATTTGGAAGTTTTTTAATCAATTGTGTTATAAAAAAAATTGATTGTCACACATTAATAAATGAGTATTGTTCAATGTTGTAAAAAAAAAAAAAGAACTAAATTGACACTAACCATTGAAAAACTGAAATACATTTCAATTGAAAATATTGACTCCAAAATCTTAGATATAATTTTATTAAAAAAAACTGTCAGTTGATAAAGATGAAGCTATCAGATACATATCAAGCTATAAAAGGAAGAAGAGCAATGAGTGCAGTTCTCAAGATTCAAGAAGCATTAAATATATCAAAGAATTAAAATTGGCAAAATATTTTGAAGTTAAAATTGGTTTTATGTCAGCTTTGATTTGCTAAATTGGTCATATCTATTTGAAATACTAAAACAATTGTTGTAATTAATAATTTGTAAAGCGCATACTCATTACATAAGTAATATATATTAAGGCTATAACCTTAAGTCTATGCGCCTAGATGTGACAATAGGGACCTCTACAAATCTTAACACAAGATTAATGACTTTAAAAGACAAGAGGGGGCCATTCTTATATTTGACCTACTTTCTAATTATATAGGTGAATCTAAAACATTTTGATTTGAGAGCGTGAAGCAATTAACTACTTTACTGATTAAGTCCACAATTTCTATACAAGCTAATGAAAGATTTTGCGTACGTTAGCTTGTATAGAAATTGTGGACTTAATCTGTGAAGTAGTTAATTGCTTCACACTCTCAAATCAAAATGCTTTAGATTCATCTATATAATTAGAAAGTAAGTCAAAGATAAGAGTAGCCACTCTTGTCTTTTAAAGTCGTTAATTTTGTGTTAAGATTTGTAGAGGTCCCTACTATCGCATCTAGGTGCATAGTCTTAAGGTTATAGTCTTAATATATATTAAAACAATTGTTGCAGAATATAAATATTTGGCACAAGCAATAGAAAATTGTTAGAAATAATAAAATTTCAATTAAATATTATATGAGAAATTCAAATTCCTTTACTCCAGAAAGAGGAATATCATAAGAATCACCACTAGCTGCTCTACTATTTGCGGTAAACATATATCAGATGTTAAATGATATTGAAAGACAAGTGCTAAGCCTTTATCTTTCTCATTCAATTGTTAAAATAATGAAAATATTTTTTATAGAAGTTATCATTTTTCAAAATGTCTATAATCTTTAAATTGTCTTGAATATTCAGAATAAGTTTCAGGATACAGGATCCTCTACATATCTATTGCATGGCAAATAACTACAGACAGAAAGATTCCATCTGAATAACAGGCATCACTTTCAGTTTTTTAAGAATCCTCCTTTACATGTCAAAAACAAGTATGAATACATTTTTAAACAAGATGATGGCTAAAACTAATAAAAAAAATTAAATCTTTCTCATTGATAAAGCTTTATGAAATTATAAAAACAAGAATCTTTAATGCAATTTTAATAGTAATACTAAGTTATTATGCATCCTGGATTGGTCTTTTCAATATAACATTTAACAAAATAAACCTGATAGTAATAAACTATTCATGCCTATTACTGATTTTATTTTTACAATTATCAATTTTCCAAAAAGAATTCAATTTTATTGAACTAAGATTGTATCATACATAAAGACGTGAACATAATTATTATAATATAAATCTTTTACTCCTCCATTAATAGATAATTTAATTAATAAAACTGAAAAAATAGATGATTCAATTTATGCTGATTTATTTATAGTGTATAAAGATTGCACGATGAATTAAACTTAAATAGTTTAGTTAATATTAAATATAAGATTTGAGAAAACTAATAAACAGTGTTTACTCTTGCGCAGAAGCATCAATGATTAAGATTTTGAAGCATTTGCGCAAAATACATGCTCCACAATTTCACATAAAATTTATTTTTAAATTATTAAGTAGCTTCCTACCAATAAAAGTTTATTTAAATTATAAACTACATGCAATGGTTTTGCTACATGCTTTAAACATAATTTGTCTAACATACGATATGATTTTTAACAATAAAAAATATAATTAGCTAAAAAATAATGAATGGGATAAATATTTTGATAAGTGTATCAGATATTTCCAAAATAAATAACAGAAGAATTTGGTCTAGTTTTAGCCCATTTTTATGTAAGATATGAAAATAACACTGCAAATTAAGATAGATGTCATTGTAATTTTAAAAAAAATTATTTAGCAAATAAATAAATTGAAAATTTGTAATTTAAAATTTAAATGTAAATAATTATATATATATAAAAAGTATAATTTTTTTTTTTTTTAAATTTTAGTAAAGGGAATTCTTTATTAAAAAAAAGTCAAACTTCACATGTATGATGCACTTACAAGATTTAGATCCAAATCTGATTTGTCTCAAAATCATTTAAAAGAATCAAAAGCTTTTTCTTTTCTTAGTATTGTCTCAAACTAGAAAAGATTAATTTGAAAGGTAATTTAAAGATTTTAAAAAGAAGAAAATTTTTTGACTTCTTACAAGTCCTTTTTCTTTTAATTTCAAAAAGGTTATTATCTATATTCAAATGGAACTTTTTGATTTTCAAAATGATAACATTCTCAAATAAAAATTAGTATTCCAAAAGTATATGTCTATTTAGATCTAAAATATTTGCAGATAAAAAAGTTTGCAGCAAATATTCTACATATTTTTCAAGTACCTATATGTATGAAAGGTAATCAAACAGCTCACAAATCAAGATTAATCAACATCAATCTGCTTTCAATCTTTACTTACCCTTAAAATGGCTATAATTATATTATTTTAACATTTTTATTATGAATTTAATAAAAATAAACCGTAACAAAAATATTCTTTATTTGTCATAATTATTATACTATTATTTTATATATTTTGTGATGATTTATTGATTTTGCAACTTATTTATATTCATTTTTACACTTCAATTCTAATTAATGCAGTATTTCTTTTAATTAAAATTTTTTTATGGCCCATAATATATGAAAAATAGCTCATATTCCAATTGAGTTTGACATCTCTGCAATAAATTATTATTTAAAAAATTCCTAGCAAAATAAAATTTAACCACTGACTCCAAAAGCTAACAGTCTATTAACAATTTGCAGTAGTCTTATATATCAAGATCACTAGTAGCTAATTTGAATGTTTTAAAATGAAACCTTATTTCCTTAATTTACTTTGAACTTAAGAATTACTTTCTGCAATCTGCAGATGTTCGCTATCTTATAGTTCTATTCTTGGTCATATAATCTAAAGTTATAATGGGTCTGCTCACAGCACCATCTGGATGATTTTACAATAATTAGAAAAATAAAAGTTATAAAAATCGCAGCAAAAAATGCCATGAAATAAATCTGATGAAGTTATACAGATCATACATTATTTAGTAGACAATATTAAATATTACATAAGTAGTGTGCAAAAAAAAAAAAGTCACATACTACCTTCTAAGCCCTAATGAATACAATAATAGGAAAACATGAGAAAATAATCAAAACTCAAAATTCCAAGCAAAATAACTAAATCACCACCAATCATGTTTCTTATTATATCCCATGATGGAAAAAATTGTGTAATTGAAGAGCTGGGCATTGAAGAGAATGGAGTGGGAAAATGAATGAATTAATGATGTGACTACTCTCTGAACTTGTTCATGAATACTGCTACTCCACACCCCATTATTGTAAAATACCGAGTCACGATATATACATCTATTCCATAGTAATTATAGAAAAAAAAAATCCTAGTAAATAAGAAATATTCTAAATAAATATTCACGCTTAAAAATTATATTTAAACCTTCTAAAATGCAAGCAATCCATTTCAAATAAGGTGATATATACTTCTAATGAATTTCAAAATAGAATCTGCTATACTTTAAAGTGCAAAAGGTACATCAGAAATATAATCCAATCACAACTATGATTACTGGAAACAGTTTGAAATATAAAATGTTTGATGTTTAAACTATCAAATTGGAAGAAGGCATAATATACAATTTTATAAATTTGATAACTGAAACCTGTAGAAAAATAAAATTACATGAAAAGGTAATGCTGGAATATCACAAAAACAAAAAAAAATATTTTTGTAACATTACAACTTGTTAAGAAGTTATAACCAGAACATCATTAATCTTCAGTTATTCAATCCAGACTAAAGAATCTGGTTTACTACCATAAAAACAAAAAACTAGATTACTGTAATACATTAAGCAATAAATAATATTAAATAGATTAAGACATAATACATTATCTTATCCTATAAGAAAGCAAATGCAATAAGAGCTTGGAAATAAATGAAAGTGATTTTGTTTTTGTTCATTCCATCACAGCTTAGACATTAGAGGGCATTGTATAAAATATTATAGCACATTTAAATTATAGGAATTTAACTCTCTAACTATATTCCACATGATTTGATTCTGTTTAATTTATCTTATATATATATATATATATAATAAAGTGTACAAAAACAATAATAATTATTCATCTTTCCCAAGAAATATGAAAACCTGTAACAAAATTTATTTAAAAATATAACTACTCTGCCTTCTATAAAATATTTTCAGTATTAATTTAAATTCAGATACTATTCACAACTTCTCTTTTTTTACTTACCAATTTCTGACAATGGTTCAATAATTTCCCATTTAGGTTCTGACCGAAAAAACATAGAAACATGTTGCAGGGCTAATTCTATAAAATAAATATTTAAATAGCATTAGGACAAAAGTTTTCAGTAATTATTGAAATTATATTAGAATTATATGATCAAATTTAGATAATGCATTAGTAAAGTAATAAAAGTGAAAATAATAATAAAAAAATGCCCTAAGCATGCTGGCTCAGTCATAAATAGAGCTGACTCAAAATTTAGGATTCCTGGATCAATTTTCTTTCCTATTACTGTCTGTGTACTGTACAATATTAGCAATCAAGTGAATATTGTTTGCAACTCCTTCCTATCCTTCTACTCAATCTTTAATCAGTATCTCATATTTTAAAGCTATATTATAGATATTATTCACAAACTCTGTTGTTTATAACATAACAATGATAACTTTAGCATTAAATTACAGCTATAAGAAAAAGTGAGGATATCTAAACAATGTAACCAATAAAAAACTAAAAAATAGCATCTTTCTAAACCTAAATAAATTGATGCAAAAAATTTAAAAAATAATACCAAACAAATCAATTTCTGCTATAAAAAATGTTATGACAATTTTAGTTAACTAATACTCTATCCTTCAATAATAAAACTTGTGTATGATAAAAAAATTAATATACAGAAAAATAATTTGCATAATATTAACTATTTATCTATAGCAATTTCTTTTTTTTCCCCAATATTAAACCAACAATTTACTTACATTATAATATCTATTTATCTATGTTAAGAGCTCCAAAGTATCCTATAGATGACTTTCACATCGAAAAAAATTACACAAATGAATAAAAAACCATTTAATATTTAATGGACACAGTCAGACTTTACAGACATCAGGTATACAAGTAATTCAAAAGTACAAAAAAATATCAATAACCATCTGAGAATTTGCTCAGCATTACTATCTGATAGCTACTGATAACTCATGCTTATAATAGATGACTCTAGATTAGAGCAATAGAGCAGATTATTGCTCTTATTGCAGATATTAAATGTAGATAGGCAGTGAATTTATGCATTGTTTGATATATAAAAGCATATTAATAATGTTTTGTTATATAAAACAATCATAAAGTTCAATTCCTTTTATAAATATTCTCGTTTTTAATATAATCAGTCAACAATTAATAAGTAGCAGAAACTGATAACAATTCAAAGATACAGTCAATATAGAAATATGTGAATTTTCAAAAAAGCAAAAATTTTAAATTAAATTTATATGATAATCATACAGAATGTTGCTCAGAAAAACAATATTCAACCACTAAAATGGGGGGTTTAGACCAACTGTTCTGCACAAGATATTTTTTGATTTTTTCCGGTATCACTTCATAAACCTTTAATTCCCAAATTGCCATTCTACCATTGCATGGAACAATATAAAGCTAATTAAGTTTGTGATTACTATTTATAATAATTTCTATTTTTTAAATTGTTGAAGTTAAGTATTAAAATATGATAATAGTAATGTTAAAAGTAGTGTGAGCACAATTCTGAATCTATACATATCGTTTTTTAAATAAAGGATATTGCTAAAGTGCACTTTCCATACAAAGACTTAAATGTCAATGTAAAACTGATAATTACATTTGTTTATTTTGTCTTTTAAATAGTAAATATTATTTTGATTAAAAGTAATTTAGGAAATCTTAAGTTTTAATAATGGAGTATTTTACAAAGTACAGGTTTTATTATAGAAGATGTAATTTTACTGATTGCAATTCTCAGACGGCATGATAAAATTATTTAAGAGCACATTGTGTGTGAAACAGCCACACAAACTGACATAAAATCTTAATTCAAAATTAGTTATGCAATGTCTCATATTGGAAGGAAAAAATAATTATAAAATATTTAATTCAAAACTAATTTAAGTTAAAAAAATAAATTTTTCTATTTCTTTTATTATTTTATAAACAAAAAAAAAAACAAAGAAAATGATAATAATAAAAAAAGAGAGAAGCACATAAGTTACAAAAAAGTTCACAGAATAATGCTTCTGATGCAATTATAAGTAATTTATAAATGACATTTCCATAAGGTTAAAAATGTTTTCAAAATTAAAAGAAAAAATAGACAAATAAATGAAACTATGTTTTTTAAAATATTTTTCTGATCAATAAAAATTTAAATAATAATTAATTGCTCAGAAAATTGTGATAGTCAACACCTCAAAATGACACACTGAGTTTCAATTCAGGAATACTTAGTTCCCAAACCAATTAAATTATTGCACTAATCTATATGGGCCATTTAATCTTAATAAGTCAAAATGAATAGTTCAAATTATAATGGTAAAAATCTTTACTTGATTTTGTTTCATTTTATAAACAGTAAATGAGATCTTCATAAAATGTTTTCTCTTTAAATTCTGAAATGAAAAGCTTGACAATAAAATTTAATTATTGCTTTACTTAATATAATTCTGAATAGTATAAAATATTAATACTAATAACAATATCACATAACTTTTTCATAGGCTTCCAAGAAAACTTAAAATTTTTTTTAATTTCATGGTATTAGCTTGAATAGTATAAAAAAGTAAAAATGTGGCTACTAGTCATAGCTCCGGCTTTGAATTCTAGTCCTCAGTGATGAAGGCAAAAATATAAAATAGTTGAAGATATTATAGCACTATTCCATGTGGTCTCCAAGGATTATTCAAGTTTGCAGCAAATATCTTTAGAAAAGGGTGAAGATTGGCACAAAATATTGTTAAATATTTACTATCTTATTCTATTAATTTAAATGCTGAATGTTATTCTGAAATGTAAAAGTACTAAATATAGTTTAAAAGTAGCAACCATATTATAAATTTAGTAGCCTCTAAACATTTCAATCAATAAATCAATATTAATTATTTTTTTAACTTCATTTTAAGAGATTATAATTAGTTATTAAAAATAAAAATAAGACGGCAAAATTGTTAGATAAATCAGTTATCTTTTTCACCTAGCTAAAATGTAATCTATCACTATAAAAGCACATCTCATTAGATTAGGCATGTGAAGCAAATGAATAATGACACTTCCTAAAAAAAAGTATTATATAGCGAACACGAGCATGATTTTTATGGGAGAAGCAAATCATATTTACATTGTAAAGATTATTTCAAAGATACTTTAAAGAGATGCAATAAAAACAATAAAATAAAAAGCAAATTTTGAACTTAAATATCAAACAAATCTAAATTAAAATTTTCATAAAACTAACCCTGAAAATTTGTAGAATATTTATGAGGATCAAGAAACCTCTTAATAATTAGACTATGAGCCACCATAGGATTTGACAGTGCACTATTTAAGTAATTCTGAAAAAAAAAAAAAATTAAAGATTTTATTTTAAAAAATTCTGGACAAATAATTATTATAAAAAAAAAAAAAAAATCATTATAAAATTAATAAAATGGTATTTGCTAATATGGAGACCACCTGAAAACCTTTTGTTAAAATAAACTAAATATAAAAAATTATTTTCTGAAGGTTTGTGAAAATGGTATTTTTGCATGACAATAATTAAATTATGAAATATTTTTTTTAGAAAAATTCAAATTTTATTTATACTATTCTAATATTCAATGTTATCATTTTTCTTACCTTGTTTATATTAGTTGTCTAAAACATTTCTAACATTAGCGAAGGAAAAGGTTTATTCTGTATCTTTGTTTTACTAACAGTAGATGAACGTGTTTTTGGCCACAGAAATCAGATTCATAGCACTCATAATGTAGTAGATATGAAGTGGTATTTATACACAAACTGCTAATTATTTAAATTAGTTATTTAAATATTCCATTTGTTTGAGAGTTGGATGCAATTTTCTTTTTTATTAATGACATGATTGCTATTTGCCATAACCATGCCTCCTTTGCTTTTCATTTTCTGCCATCTCGCTCCATGCAAACAATTTTAATATTTATTGGATCAAAGCTGTGGAGGAATTTTTGATTGGGCTTCTAAAAACAGATTTATATTCTGGGTTGCTTTTAGCTCACTTATATAAGTATATATATTGGGAGACTTTAGTGGCAATGTTTACCCTAAATTCGCCGTAATATACAGATTTGCAAATAGCTTTGCTGTACTCTATTTTACATACAATCTCAGGTGTTTGATCATGGTATTTTAACTTTGGTATTGTTTAACAATCAATTCAGGTTACAGGAATTCTGAGATTTATATTATATATGGCAGCACAAATTCTCTTTATTTTGTGTGAAAGTTTTGGAACATATGGTATGCTTATTCAAGGTTTGCTATCTATTTGAGATTTCATTGTTTGTTTTGTTTTTTTATAAAAAAAATTTGAGCGTTGTTAATAGAGTATTTCTACTATATATCTACACTCAGATACAGAAGAGGAAAATAATAGCACTCAAAACATTGTGTTCCATATTAATGTGTATATGATTATTATCAATTGAAATAGTTTGAATTTTTCTAAAAAACATTTCATAATTTAACTAAATGATGAAAATAGTCTAATATGTAACTACAACCAAAAATATAAAAAGTATTTTGTTTTCCAAAGTCAAGTTGTATAATTGGCAATGAGATCTATCAAGTTCAGACTTTTCTTTTTATATAAAATTGGCTTTTAAATACATTCAAGTAGTGCCCAAATAATTGAGAAAATAAAAATAATTACTAATCTTCCTATTTTTAGAAAGGCAAAATACTCACTTGAAGACCTTGTTGACGTTCAACAATAAATTCTCTCTCCATATTACCAAATACTTTTTTTGGTGGCAACGAAAGTTCAATACCATACTGCTGTAAACACATATGCAGAGTAGAAAAGTCACTGTACCTCCGAATTATCACCCAGTGATTTTCAGGCACGGGTCCCCGAAAAACCTTGATAACATATTCCTAAAAATTAAAAAAATCCTTCTATAAATAGAAACAATTAAAAAAGAAATAAATTTTTAATTTATAATATCACTATTTCTATAAACATTGTGATGATTCTGAGAACTAGTTATTATTTTAATTACTAAAAATATTGCGATATAATGTTTTGATATATACATGTTTTTTTTTTGTTAATTGTTTTAACAAATAATTCCTATATATTATTTACAACTTTTTATATATATATTCAAGAGATGTATTATAATTTTTTTATTATTATTATCTACAGTTGTACATTTTAAAATACAGAAACATATAGATTTTGTTAATCTAGCTTCCTATAATTTGACATATTCTATCATCTAGACAAAATTATGAGGAAAGACTTTAATTTTCATGACTACAAGGTTTTTATTGTTTTAGCATGAGTTAGAATTAATTTAACTAACATTTTATTTAATTTTTAATTCATAAGATTAAACAAACAATAATAAACAGAATACAATAAATAAATTAATGTATAAACATATATTACAATTAACAAAAAACACATATTTAAATAAATATATGTAAATATAATTATTATGGCTATTTGGTAAGCTGTTTCTATTTGGTCTTTTTGGTCAGTTCTAATTTTTTCCTTTAAAAAGATAGAATTGCCAGAGTTATCTCTAAATCAGCAATCAATGAAGTTTCTATTAAAAGATTTAGGTAAAGCAAAACAGGAACTTGGGAACTAATCAGTAAACTTTTCCTTATTACTTTAACTTATTTACTTTAAAACAAAACAAAAAATAGCACTTCAAAATAATAGTTAATGGTAACAAAAGCTTGAGCCTTTAAGAGAATTGAGACTTTTTTAACATCCTAAATGTACATAGTAACAAAATGATTTTATTACTATTATACAGAATAGCCTAAAAGTTACTTTTAACATTATTTTACCAGCAATTATACTTCATTAATTACTATTTTTTAATAGTACTATTAATTAAAAAATTAGAAAATTTTAAAAAATAATATTACAGTACATATAGCAAAATAATTGCAGGCAATTAATTGTTCCATAATTTTTTGCACAATTTATATATAAAACAAATAATTAATGGTATAAGCAATATTATAGTTTAAATTCTTTTGAAGCGCTTTCGATTATGTAGTAATCCTTATCAGCTTTAACTGAATTTCAAATTTTTTTTAAACTTAATGTTACATATATTTCCATAAGCTGTGTATGGCCATATTTGCAACTTGCCTATTAATAACATCATCCTTATATTTATCAATCAAAATTGCATCTTTAATTTTCCTCTTTTTATGATTCCTTTCTTCCATTAATATTTTTATTTCATTACTATTAAATGTAAAGCTATAATTACAAGTTTTTTCATAGTCAAAGAATACTGAAGCTGTATTAAATTGACTATTTACATTATTTTTAATTCAATTATATAATAATTGATGCTCCTTCAATCTTTTTTCCACAGAATATCTCGATTCACCGATATATAATTTTTGACATCCACATGAAATCTGATAAATTATATTACTTCTTTGCAACTTAGGAATTATATTCTTAGAATTATTAATCAATTAACATTTGGAGGAATATAATTCCTAAGTTGCAAAGAAGTAATATAATTTATCAGATTTCATGTGGATGTCAAAAATTATATATCGGTGAATCGAGATGTTCTGTGGAAAAAAGATTGAAGGAAGATCAATTATTATATAATCAAATTAAAAATAATGTAAATAGTCAATTTAATACAGCTTCAGTATTCTTTGACCATGAAAAAACTTGTAATTATAGGTTTACATTTAATAGTAATGAAATAAAAATATTAATGGAAGAAAGGAATCATAAAAAGAGAAAAATTAAAGAGACAATTTTGATTGATATATATATAAGGATGATATTATTAATAGGCAAGTTGCAAATACGGCCATATACAGCTTATGGAAATATACGTAACATTAAGTTTAAAAAAAAAATTGAAATTCAGTTAAAGCTGATGAGGATTACTACGTTATCGAAAGTGCTTCAAAAGAATTTAAACTATAATATTGCTTATACCGTTAATTATTTATGTTTTATATATAATATTTTCTATAATGGGTATTGTACTTTTACATTAAATATATATATATTGAACATGAAGATTGAAAAAAAAAAAATTAGATATAAAAATGTTTCCTTGAAAGAATTTTTATAATAAAAATATAATTATATTAATAAAATAAACTGAATTATTATGTTTACTACAGCATTTATTATATCATAATGATACAATATAATGTATCTATCAATGCATAACATATTTGACATTCATTAACACAGTACTATGTATATAATATTCAATACGTAATTTTATAAAGTATTGTGAAAATAGCTATAAAATAAATATATGATTATGCAACCATGATGTTCCCCAAAAAAAGATTAAATACAATTCTCAAAGCCATTAGGCACATATTTCTGAAAAGTGTATACCAAATAGTGCAACTAGAGCAAATCACAATTAATGTGAAATGGTTATTATTTAAAGAATATATGTAATAATTAGCGGCAGGAGCCACTATTGGCCATTCCAATTCCAAAAAAAAAAAAAAATAGTAATAATAGAGATTAGTTTTGAGAACAAATCAATCTACGAAACACAAATATGTCCATATATTCTATTTAATATTTAACTTCTGCAGCAAACTTTTTTTTTTTGGGAAAGACTGTTATCTTGTCCTATTGTAGTTCTCTATTGTACTTTAACTTCAGGTATATCTTCCCAAAGAAAGCAATCAATGTCTTTGAGGCAATCTTTATAATGTAAATGGGTTGTTCTCTCCCATGAAAATCATGCTCAAATTTATTCATAAAATATTTTTTAAGAACTTGCATATCATTCACTTGTTTCATATGATTAATCCAGATTAATCCAATGAAAATGTGATTTATAATAATAAAGTCTATCATATCATATCCAGCATGATGAAGAATATAGTGATTGGTCTTAGATCTAACAATCATATTTTAAAAATTCTACGGATCATTTGTAAATAAAAAAATTCTTATGTCTTTATATTATGTTAAATAATAGTTCTATATACAGACAATTTACTTGCAGTAATTATTTCACTGAATTGTCAAGAGAAGAACAATTATTAGCATTCTGTAAATCTTGAAACCAAAGTGATGAAGTTTTTATTTTTAATTAATTCACATTAAAAATTCCATCATCTAATTTCTTCTGCAGCTTGATCCCTGGTTCATGATGGCATCTATAAAAAAAATTCTAAAGACATTGTCATAAAAATAAAAAATAAAGCTGGAATATTCTTATTCATTTCAAATGTTCTGACTTTCGATCTGTAGTTAACACTTCTCATTCTATCATATAGAAGCTGTATAAAATGAATAAATTTTGGTGGACAATCAATTAATTTCAAATAATCTTGATTAAATCAATAAAAGTGATCTTTAAATCAGTCCTTTTATTGCATTTACCTGGCAACAAAACCATGTCTATAGCATTTCTTGATTCTCTAAAATCATCCAGAATTTCTGGTTACCATTCATCTATGATTGAAAGCCATTATTCATAAAATTGTTAACAGTACCTTTACTGTAGTAAGTAACAATGATCATGATAATCTTGTTATATTTTTATTTTTAAACTGAAAACAACAGAATTATCCTTAAAATCAGGTGGACAATCTTCATAAATCCATATATCCCTAAACAATTCCAAAAATTTTGAAGCTAACCATATTACCACCATATTTTAAGAATTTTTCCAGCTATCTCATCAGGACTTATATTATTTCCATTTTTAAGATTACAAAGTAATTTAAAATTTACTAGGCTGGATCGCTTTGTTGAAATTTAAATGAATAGATAAAATAAATACATCATTAAATAATGATCTAAATTCTTATATTATTACACAAAAGATGATTAAAAATACTCCTTTCACTTATATAAAATATTATCATCATATAAGTGTCATCAATGGATTTAATAGAATCATATTAATTTCAGATCCATATCTTATTTTCAACTTAACAAAGAGATCTTAAGTGATCACAATTAGTAACTGTTTCTTTGCAATTTTAATCCACCCATCATTTTTAAGTTGAACTTCTACCTTTAAATCTCTCTACTGATTATAAAGCTTCACATTCAATTAATTATTCTAGCAAGTAGAAAATGTCACATTTCCTTTTAATCAAATAATCAATAATTGGTATGTAGTATGCGCTCAACACCATTTTGAATTTTAAAACCCACCGAAAAACCATGCTGACACATTCCAAGTGATAAATGACATCGATTATCAATATGTGGTTTCAAAAAATGACAGTTACAAAATTGCAAATTTCATCATTAATTAAAAAATAAAAACGCAAATTTCACAATTGTCATCAAATATTTAAAAATAAAAATCCTAATTTTCATCAATATTTAAAAAATAAAAAATTTACATTTCAACAATATTTAAAGTTAAGAAATCAAAATGCAATTTATGTTTTCTAGTTTTAAAAAATGTCATGATTTTCAACAATATTTCACAGGAAAAGGATGCAGAAGTCTGATTAAATCAAGCTTACGATTTATAAATCTATAAGGTAAAATTAAGAACATATAATGAAAGGTTTATTTTAACGATAATTATCGTGCCAGAGAAAGGAACTAATTATGAAAAGTTTAAGATCAAAGTTGTGAATGTGTCTACTGGTTCTGCAAAAATATAATTTTGATGATAAATATGTTGAAAAGAATGTACAAGTTACTTAATAAAGTTATATATGATTGTATATGTATGTGTTAGTGCTTTATATTCTGCACAGACTCAATGGATAGGGGAGAGCTCAGAATAAGGGGGTATGGTAGCAGAGCCCCCCACATGAAAGAACTATTTACATTCATTCATACTTTCACATTTACACACTTTATTGATTCTGTATACTCGAGGGTAATCTAAAATGCAGGGAGGGGAGTTTGGGGGCGCGAGCCCCTAGTAAATATATATATATATTAAAATAGTTTAAAAGGATTGCATACAATTAGAAACTCCTTGTAAGTTACGGTAATTGCAGGCAATTGGAGGCTCCCTGTTACAGTGTATTTTAATAACTACCGTAACTTACAAGGGGTTTCTAATTATGTACAATCCTTTTAAACTATTTTAACGTTTTATTTTTTGATTGGGGACTCATGCCCCCAACCACCCCCCTCACATTTTAAACTATCTTCAAATATACAGAATCAGTAAAGCATGTAAATCTGAAAGTTCTTTATGTGGGGGTAGAGACTCTGCCCCCACACACCCCTTACTCTGAGCTATCCCCGTGAATCTGTGCAGAATTGTTAAGTTTAGAGAAATGTATAAATTATCTTTGCCAATATGCTTATAGTTAAGCCCGGCGAAATTTCATATAAAAGATTTAAGTGACAAAGAAAAAAAGGTGAAATTTCTAAAATATAACATTTTAGTTAGTTACTGCGAATCTATGAGATGCAATGGAATCAAGACCCTGGCACCCTCTTAAATAAATTAAAAACTGATTCCGTAAATGGTGATTTTGTAACGACATATAAAATTGGGTTTAATATTCTTAACTTTAAATACTGTTAAAAATCTTTTATTTTTTAAATACTGATGAAATTTAGTTTTTTTATTTTTTTAAATATTAATGAAAAGTAGGTTAATTAGGTTTTTTATTTTTTGTTATTCGATGAAATACTGTTGAAAATCAGGACTTTTATTTTTTAAAAGTAGAAAACATAAATTGCATTTTGATTTTTGAAAGATTTATGTAAATTGCAATAGTGTATGTTAATTTAACTGCCTTGGCTCTTCAGGTGGGTGCCCCGCATGTCTTTTTTGATTGGTCGAAATGTTTTTTTTTAATGACGTAAAAATTATAAGCATGTCAATAGAAACATGGTCATCATTTGATACAGCTTTAACGTAGCTTTCTAAAGATGACTTTAACAAAAAAATCTAATAAAATTTGGATTTTTTACTAATTTTTTCCGTAACCGGCGCATTTAATTTATTTTTTTTATCAATTTTGTAATTTCCACGAAGCAATAAAGACAGAAAACTTTTATCGTTCTAAAAATACGCTTTTAACGGATTAAAAATATGGTGATTCACAAACAAGGTCTTCCACGGAATTTAAACGTAATTAAAAAATATCGGACTTTGTAAGTATACAATTTTAATTTTTTAATTTTTTGAGTAATACTTTAATTTTTTTTTAATTATTTGAAAAAATGATTGAATTTTTATTAATTTGAGTTTGTAATGGTGTGTTTCTATATAAATTCTATATTTATTTATGCTCATATGAATTCATATGTATGATAATTTTGTATGTTCTAATCCATTTATTTTATAAAAATAAACTTAATTTATAAAAATAATGATTCTCAAAGGGTTTAATAATTTATTATTTGAAAAATGATTTATTGGTGTGTATGTGTATATAAATTCTATATTTATTTCTGCTCATATGAATTCATATATATGTTAATTTTGTGTTCTGATCCACTTAATTTATAAAAATAATGATTCTCAAAAAGTTTAATAATTTATTATTTATTATGTTTATATGGTGTGTTCGTATTTACAAAACTAATAATCAAATGTACAGAAAGATTGCATATGCAGGCAAATAATCAAATTCTGATTCTTGCCTATGTCTTGATACTCATGCTGTGGAGTCACTCTAGTTTTGCTATGTTTCATCACATTATTTTCAAGTCTATAGCTAACAAATGGACTATATGCAAATAAATTATATCTATGTGATACAATAAATATAACAAGATAGCATCACTGGTGTGCATAAAGAATATAAATATCATTGATGTACACAAAAAATATAAAATGAAGAGATGAAACTCATTTTATCAGTGATACAGACAGTAGTCTACAATTTCTAGTTTTAGATAAAGAAGCCAATTGCTATGATGACAAATGCATATTTATCTTCTGGAAATGATTTGTTTTGTATCTTTTCTTAGGATGAATCTTTTTCTTATAGACACCTTTGACATTTGGTAACTTTTGGAGTACAAGATAAAAATAAAGAATTCTTAAGCGAATACTTTTGGAGATTCTGAAGCTATGGATTATCTCAGGTATGACATATTATATATGGTTTGAAAGATAATTTTGTGAGGAATACAAAGAAATTATCACTGAAGATATAATTTAAACTTAGTTAATGATGAATTAGAAATTATAAACAAACAAAGTAATAATTATTTCGGATGTTGAAATTTCTTTTTTTTCTTATTTTTTAAATGGTTATCACTATTTGCCTTAGACTTATTGTTTTCCTTAGTTTTTCTAGTTTCTATCAATGTAAATTTTTTTGCTCTAACATTATTAAAACTGAAGTTATTGTGAAAATTGTCTCAGATCAGTTTTTAAAAAAATTCAATATAGCACCTTGGGACTAAGCAGTTAAAGTATTTAGTCACATGACTTGATAAAGTATAACTATATGAAATTAGCATTTTTGTTTTATAATTATAGCTGGAAATTGTTTTTTTTTTTTTAATTAAATGTGAAATAATGGTGATTTTGTGACATCATGTGAGAAATGAAGCAAACCGATTTCTAGAGCCTGTATGGATTTCAAGTGATCAACAGTACTGACCCAAGAATTTCTGGTAAGAAAAAACTAAAATCCTATTATCTGTAAAAATAATATGCTTTATTTCATAGGCTTATATATATATTATTAACTTTAAATATTGTTGACAATCACGAGTTTTATTTTTTAGAAGTAGAAAACGTAAATTGCTTTTTATTTCATATGGTTATAACAAATGTAAATTGCCTTTTGATTTTTAAATTCATATTTTAGAAATTACTGTAAATTGCCTTTTGATTTTTAAATTCATATTTTAGAAATTATAAGCTAGTAAAAATGATATGCTTTATTTTATATGCCACCATTATTTATTAACATTCGTATTTTATAAGTTATAATCTTTTGGCATATAATATAATTCATATTTTAGAATCCTTTCCTGTGTATGTCAGTGCTTTGCACTGACAAAACCATCGTCTCCCCTCCTCACAAACTACAGTGCTTTGCGCCACCATTATTTATTAACATTCATATTTTATAAGTTATAATCTTTTGGCATATAGTATCATTCATATTTTACAACTTATTTGGAATTTGTAAGCTTGGTTTGATCAGTTTATTAATTAATATTTTTTTCAATTTTTTCCTTTACTTTTTCTGTTAAAGTACTATAAATTCAGGGCTGATGTAGTATGCGCTGGCTGGGCCATTTTGAATTTTAAAACCCATTCAAAACCCCCGCTGACACATCATTTATTGCTTGACTATGTCAACGGGGATTTTGGGTAGGTTTTAAATTTCAAAATGATGTCGAGCGTGTACTATATCAGCATCCAATAATTTATAATTCCAATGTATGTGGATATTTTAAAAATACAAGTGAGAGTGTAAAGGAAAAAGAATAAAAAGAAATGAATTAATAGTATTATATATAAATTTTTACTTGTAAAACTTTATTTTACAATTAATTTTATTAAATGAAAATAATAATAATGGTGACTTGATAGTGGTGAATCTTTTTTTTTACTAATGTAACTTTATTCAATAAAAATAATAGTAATAATGATATATCATTATTTTATCTAATGTGGCATTATATAATTTCAACTGTTTTGATTGGTTTAATAAAAAATATATTTAATATAGCAGGTTGGGTGAGGGGGGATCTTAGTTTTTAAACAGTTGATATCCAAAGATTTGAATAGCAAAGTTAAATCAATTATTTCAAAAAAACAATGAAGTCAAAAATTTATTTTGCTTATACTAAAATTAATATGTGCTAAATGATTTTTTAATAATCATCATTTATGTTTATTGAAAGGAAAAATTAGAAAATGAGGGAAGAGTCTAAAATAAATTTTTCACAAAAATATGTGATTCTCTCTCTAGATTAAAAGATCATAGATCCAAATTTTGATTTGCAAATATTTTAAAACAAGATAAAATTAACAGAATTTAATATAATTTTCCAATATCAAATGCATAAAAATTCCTATGCTATAGTTAAAGAAATAGATATTTAAAAAATACTTGAAATAAACTCTCATTATATAATTCAAAATAATAATAAAAATCTAACAAAAGATTCCTAGGAAATAAATATACACAGTGTATTCCAGAAAAAAGATGACTGGTAACTGATTCTCCAAACAGACTGCAACACCATCTCTGAATTAACATATATTTTACCTTGCAACAATTTAACTATTCATAATAAAAATTTTAAAATGCCAGCATTTCTAGATAAAAAATTATGATATAAAATGTGACTAAAATATTACATACATTAACCCATGATAAAGCATCATTCTAATATTAAATTTTGTTTTCAATCAAGTAAAATTGTTATTAAAACATTTGAAATCATTCAGATTGTGTGTGACAGTGAAGTCATGAGTCATAATAATGTCTTCAAGTAGTTTGCAAAATTTGATAATGGCAGAAAGAGCACTAAAGTTGATCCATTAAAGTGTAACTCATAATCCAGGTGCACTACTACTTTAAAATTTTTGTAAATAGTTAAATCATATGCATTGATTCAGAGATGATACTGCAAGCAGCTTGGAGAAAACTAGTCTCTTTTCACTGGGACACGCTTTGTTTCGAATATGTTTGAAAGGAATTATTATGTAGTGTCTCTAAACTTTATATCTAAAATCTAAATTTAAAGACTTAAAAGCTATCAAAAAAAGAAGCATACACAAAATGCATAAAAAACTATTATGAAGAATTACAACAATTCAAGACATGCCTCAAATCAAAATTTGTCTTGTTGGTGCTCCATCAAAAATTCCTTCAAATTATCAAAAAATTATAGTGTAAAAAATGGACTTTTAATGAGGGCATAGACAATTTCTTTTTCCAGATCTAATAATCAGGCCAACTGAATTTTATCTTCCTAGATATTGGAGTATCATCAACAAATTCAGGATCACACATAGTTATCACCTTTCTTTGCTTCACAAATGACATAATTATGGTCAAAAAATAAGTCAAGAATTTAAATTAAAACAGTTATGAGCAAGCATAAGAAAAAAAGTTTAGTGGTCAAGTCAAGAACTTCATATTCATGACTCTAATCTATGCATTCAGTGGCAGAAATGGACTTTGATAAAACCATGTATGAATCTATCTACTGATTGGAATTTCTAGATTCCTTTACAATATTTTTTTTAGTAGTTAGCATTTTTTTTTTAAAAAAATTCCATATATTAAATAATAATTTTTAGGAAGAATAAAAGTTTGCTCATTTCAAAATCTTACTTATATATTTAATTATATATTATTGCTTATAATTATGTTTAAACTTAGTTCTGAAAATAATCCAACATAAAATTACAAATAAATACTATCATCACAAACTTTAAGACAAATATATACTATTATTTATATAAGTTTATTAACATTAAGAGATTTGTAAAAGGCTTCATGCCTTTTATGAAGAGTTTTGACAAAGATCCATTCATCTACCATCACTGTGTAATTTTATTCATTTCTTTATTTATATAATAACAATGTTATTGTTTGAAAATTAGTATCAGGAATGTTCCTGATCAGAAAGGTGATCCTAAAATGAACATATAAAATAATAAATTAAAAGTAATACTAATACAGTTTTATACATGAATAAAATATTGAAAATATTAAATATATTTTAAATGATTTTTGATGCTGATTACTCTTGTTAATATTTAACACTGAAAATGCATTAAGATTATATATTTAATGTTTTCTTTTCAACATTTATTCTGGCTATGAAACAGTATATTTTTATCTTTGATTTATTACAGTTCAGTGATGGAGGTATCAAAATTTTTAAAAGTATAAAATAGAATATGTCAAAGATATGTTCATCACTGAAAATGTATTAAGATTATATTTAATGTTTTTAATATTTATTCTGGCTATTGGGCAGTATAAGTATTATCTTTGATTTATTACATTTCCATGTTGGAGCTACCCTAATTTTTAAAAAGTATAAAATAGAGTGTGTGTTATACCTTCATAAAACTCTGGGTAAATTTAAATTTGGGGGTCTATGTACAGTAAGAATACAGACATTTTTCACTTGAAAGAGAAGAGATTATTTTTTATAGGATTTTTTTTTTTAAAAAACTGAAGAAACAATTTTTGATAAAATTTCATTTAAAAAAAAAAAAAACATTACATATAATATTCATGAGGAATTAAAATAATTCACAAGGTGTATGGCAAAAATAATACATTGAATATGTCCTTATATTACAATTAAATTAATAAAACAAAAACTAGAATAATATGTGTTCATAAATTACAGTATTTAAACTTAAATATAAATAACTTACAGCACTTTTAAAATACAAAAAAAAAATCATAATTCAAACATAAATTAACAGAAAACTTACAAATCAAATACAAGGAATAAATAAAATTATATATATTAATCCCATTCAAAAATATCTTTTTACTCTTCCTTCTAGAAAATTTTAGACTCCTATTATTGACTTTATAGTTTGTCTCCTACTGATAGGGCCTGAGGCAAATTCCCATTTTTCTCAATGGATGATATGCAACTGAATATTAAATACAAAAATAGTGAAAATTTTATCACCCATACAAAATACTAAAAAGAATTGAAGTTTGATGTTTAGCACTATAGACAACTCTGAGCTAAATAATGTTTTACTTACCATTTATTACATATTTTCCATTATTATTATTTACATAATAAATATGATGCAGTGAAAAATATCATTTGTTTAATCTATTTATCTAACTAAAAAAAAAAAAACAATTATGTATGTTTTAAGGACATTTATCATCTACAAAATATAATAAGTCTTGAAATAAAATCAATTTAACTATGTCATAACAGTATGTATAATAAACCAATAAATCTTTCTATAAAGCAATGATTATCTTACTGTCATAGTGCTGTATACATTTTATTTTTATGATTTTGTTTTCATTAATAAGTACTATTTATTAAAACAGATTCTAGATAATCTATTCATTATAACAAATTAAATCTTGCTATCTTATATATAAATATAATATTAATTGATGAACTTAAGATCTTAATTCTCTGTGCCCTTTATTATCTTCATTTCCATTAGCTTCCCTTCTTATGCTGTTAAATACGTATAGCCTCCAAATAAATATTATATCTCTAAATACCAGTTTGCGCTTTATATAATGCTGGCATCAACTTAGCAGCCAGTTGTAAGATTAGTCAAATCAAAACATGGTTCATTCATCCTAACTACCAAGTGCATTATTTTGGATTTGAGTTCAGACTAGATAAATCTTGGAAATTTTTTACAAAAAGCAATCTTAAGAATTTTCTTTCAAGTAGACTGCCCATAGTCAATGTAAACATATAGAACATAAAATAAGTAATTATTATTAGTTAGAGGATAATATAGATTAATTTAAGTTGGTTAAATGATTGTGATATGTTGATGAAAAAAATTAAATTATGACAGTAATGCAATGGAGGCTTCAATTCTTTGAGGAAGAGATGTTACACTCCTTCAAGTGCATTATAATCATTTAAAATTTTTTAATCTTCTAATTCTTGTAAAATACTATTTAAAAACTTACTTTTTTTATACATTAGTTCTTAAAAAAAAAAATTACAAATTATACTTTTGCAATAAAAGCTTCATTTCTAAAAAATATAAAAAAATTTTGGGGAAAAAAAAGGGATTGTCTTATTCCTTATCTAAGCTAAATTTATTACAAATAAAAAGTTGAGAAATAAATAATCTTAAAAATATATATATATTTTTTTTTTAAAAAAGGTTACTTCATAATATTAAGATGAATGTCTTTCTTTTTTTATTCCACATCATATAATCCAATTTTTGGATTTTTTTATTTATTTAGCACTTTAGACTTTAATCATACTTATGTGTACTTTTCTTTATCACTAAAATAATATAATATAGATAGCTAAAATGTGAAAAAACAAAATATCTAAAGTTCAACTAGAAAAAAGCCTAACTTGAAAAATATTAACTTAGGGAAATAAAATGTATTATTTTTCATTTAAAAATTCCCATAAACTTCTATATATTTTATTTAAAAAAATATATTAATTTTACTGAAAAATTTAGCAAAAGTAAATCTCTCTGAAAAATATATGATAAAAGTATTTTGTTGCAATAAATAAAAATATCTGTTAATGCATATTCCTAAATTACTTGGACATATTAAAGTGTTTATTAAAAATTATTTTGATTTTACAGATAAACATTTACTAATATCAGGTAAATAAATAAAATGATCAAGTTATGCATTAAAAAATGATATTTCATAGAAAAGAATGTATGTATATACTTCAACAAAAATCAATAAATTAAAAAATTAACTGTGATAAAACACAGTTGCTGAAGTTTTAAATATAAAATTATAACAATAAAGCTGAGCGCTTTCGGGGGACTTAAGCCTCCATAATCATAGCTCAAAACAAAACAAATACAAAATATAAACACTTATTCACAAGCAAAATGCGTATCTCAAATAAGATGTAAACTAACTCTAAATAAATAAATAAAATACAATATAAATAAATAAATATTATAAAGTCCATATTTTAGAAATATTAAAACAAGAATCCTTTCTATTAATAGCATTAGGATTACCAGCTATAAAACAAGCTTCTTTAACCTTACGCTTTACGTCATTCTTCTCCGTACACACTAATTTTGCCTCTACTGGTTGACATAAGTGTCCAGCCTTATTTTCATGTTCCACAAACACTGAATTTCCCAAAAATTTAGTTTTAGTACGATGATATAAATATTTATGCTGTGACACTCTATTTAAAATATTGGTTTTAGTTTCACCATAATAAATAGAACCACAATCTTTATGAGGACAAGAAACACTATAAACCACATGCTGAGTTAAGTTAGATTCAATTTTAAATTTTGAATTGTTAATCAATCTATTGGTATTTGGAGGTGAATGAAAAATTACTTGAAAATCTGGAGATACTTATTAATTAACTGTTTTGCAATAGAATGAATAAATGGTAAAACTATACGAGGTTTTTCAATCTTGTCAGGTTTAAACTGCAAATTATGTAAAAATTTTACAACTCTATTGTTAATAATTGAACGTTTATGTCCAAGTTTGACTAAGTCCTCAATAAAACAAATAAGATTTTCTTTCCTATGTGCCTCAAATTTTCAAAGATGGTGGTTTCTATATAAAAATGAATTCAAAGATGCCAACTTGTGCACTTGGGGAGAGTATGAATGCGGATGAATTAAACCCCTAACTTCAATAGGTTTCACAAACATACGGTAGTCCAAATGATCCTCTGTTCTATGCACAATAATATCTAAATATTTCACTTCCTGTAATGCATCTTCCCAATTTATCGTAAGATTTAAACTGGTAGCCTCATGAATACTACTTTGAATCTCCAAAATGATATTTTCAGGAGCCACAATAAATATATCATCTACATATCTAGTGTAGATAATATCTAGTACAGAGTTAATAAATGTAGGAATAATACTACGTTCAAAATGATCCAAAACTATACTAGAAAGAATTCCACTAAGAGGAAGTCCCATAGGCCAACCATTCATCATTTGAAAACAAGAATCTTTAAATGTAGCCACTAAATTTTCATCCAGCCAAGTCAAAAATCCAACAATAAAGTCAACTTTATTAGATGGAAAGACTTTATCAAGTAAAGATAACTTGACTATATCTATTGACTGCTTACGATCAATGGACCCATACAATTCCATAACATCCAGCGCTGCCGATTTAAAATTAGAATTAATTTTAGCATCTTTAATAATATCAATAAATTTTAACGATGAATTGACTGTAAACAACCCAAAACCTACAGCATTAATCAACGTATCGGTTTGTCAATTAATATGTTTCAACAACGTATTACGTTTTTGAAAAAGTGTGAAGAATTCAAGATAATCCCGAACTGTTGCAGAGTTAAAATTGATAGATCTATTTATAATTTTGACAAAATCAAGATGCAATTGCAGCGCCAACTGCTCATATCAATTATTAACGGTTGTAAGAGGGCATTACGTAGGGAGAAACGAAGGTGGTCTATTATTTCTGTACGTGGTATTATTCCACAATTTATTTTGAACAAATTTAAAAAGAATGAGGATATGCTTGTTAAAAGATTTGAGTTAAAACTTAAGTTTCTTGCATATAAGCAAAATATTGTTTTACCATCTGCGGTTGAAAACAAATTTGTGAATCTGTCTGGAGTAAATATTCCGGAGGATGTTAAGTATGTTTTAGAACGAGGTCCTAAATTTATTGGAGGTCAATGGGCAAAGCCGAAGATTGAGTTGATTGTGAATGTTGAAGCTTCATTATTAAATAATCCCCTTAGAGATGTTTGTGTTGGTAATATAGTGAAGATTATTAATAATAGAAATCTCAACAATAATAATTTGAATTGGAATAAGTGCATATCGCATACAAAACAATTTATGTGTGAGCATGATATTGTTTACATGAAAGAAGATAAGGGTAACAGGTTTGTTTTGATGAAAGAGGAGGAATTTGCGGATAAAATTTTTATGCAAATTGATAAATTAAAGTTTAAAAAGATTGAAAGATTTAATTGTAAGCTTAATCGTGAGAAATTTATTGCTAGTGTTTTACGTAAAGAAAAAGAGAAAGCATTAACAAAATTAGAGTATTTTAAAGTTTACCCGTCTGCATCATCCCTTCCTAGAATTTTTGCAAATGTTAAATTACATAAACGAGATAGGCCTTTACGTTTAATGATGGATTTTGGTAGTGTACATTATTTTGAAACTTCTGTTTTGATTAATCGTTGGTTGATTGATGCTATAGGTTTTGGGTTGTTTACAGTCAATTCATCGTTTAAATTTATTGATGTTATTAAAGATGCTCAAATTAATTCTAATTTTAAATCGGCAGCGCTGGATGTTATGGAATTGTATGGGTCCATTGATCGTAAGCAGTCAATAGATATAGTCAAGTTATCTTTACTTGATAAAGTCTTTCCATCTAATAAAGTTGACTTTATTGTTGAATTTTTGACTTGGCTGGATGAAAATTTAGTGGCTACATTTGAAGATTCTTGTTTTCAAATGATGAATGGTTGGCCTATGGGACTTCCTCTTAGTGGAATTCTTTCTAGTATAGGTTTGGACCATTTTGAACGTAGTATTATTCCTACATTTATTAACTCTGTACTAGATATTATCTACACTAGATATGTAGATGATATATTTATTGTGGTTCCTGAAAATATCATTTTGGAGATTCAAAGTAGTATTCATGAGGCTACCAGTTTAAATCTTACGATAAATTGGGAAGATGCATTACAGGAAGTGAAATATTTAGATATTATTGTGCATAGAACAGAGGATCATTTGGACTACTGTATGTTTGTGAAACCTATTGAAGTTAGGGGTTTAATTCATCCGCATTCATACTCTCCCCAAGTGCACAAGTTGGCATCTTTGAATTCATTTTTATATAGAAACCACCATCTTTGCAAATTTGAGGCACATAGGAAAGAAAATCTTATTTGTTTTATTGAGGACTTAGTCAAACTTGGACATAAACGTTCAATTATTAACAATAGAGTTGTAAAATTTTTACATAATTTGCAGTTTAAACCTGACAAGATTGAAAAACCTCGTATAGTTTTACCATTTATTCATTCTATTGCAAAACAGTTAATTAATAAGTTATCTCCAGATTTTCAAGTAATTTTTCATTCACCTCCAAATACGAATAGATTGATTAACAATTCAAAATTTAAAATTGAATCTAACTTAACTCAGCATGTGGTTTATAGTGTTTCTTGTCCTCATAAAGATTGTGGTTCTATTTATTATGGTGAAACTAAAACCAATATTTTAAATAGAGTGTCAGCATAAATATTTATATCATCGTACTAAAACTAAATTTTTGGGAAATTCAGTGTTTGTGGAACATGAAAATAAGGCTGGACACTTATGTCAACCAGTAGAGGCAAAATTAGTGTGTACGGAGAAGAATGACGTAAAGCGTAAGGTTAAAGAAGCTTGTTTTATAGCTGGTAATCCTAATGCTATTAATAGAAAGGATTCTTGTTTTAATATTTCTAAAATATG
Source organism: Epiperipatus broadwayi (assembly GCA_028023455.1). Lineage (NCBI taxonomy): Eukaryota > Metazoa > Onychophora > Udeonychophora > Euonychophora > Peripatidae > Epiperipatus > Epiperipatus broadwayi. The sequence goes on along the minus strand of JAQFVV010006214.1, from coordinate 8,064,308 downwards.
GACTTTATAATATTTATTTATTTATATTGTATTTTATTTATTTATTTAGAGTTAGTTTACATCTTATTTGAGATACGCATTTTGCTTGTGAATAAGTGTTTATATTTTGTATTTGTTTTGTTTTGAGCTATGATTATGGAGGCTTAAGTCCCCCGAAAGCGCTCAGCTTTATTGTTATAATTTTATATTTAAAACTTCAGCAACTGTGTTTTATCACAGTTAATTTTTTTTTTTTTTAATTTCATAGAAAAAATATTAGATCTTTTTTTTAGAACACATATTACATATGAGCTAATTTTTGAATAAATATAAAATGTGCTACAAGTGTTTCTCTTAAGTTTTGTTTATTAATATGTATCAATACAATTTTTTATTCCTACATTTCAATCATATTTATATGAATCCTATTATATTTGACTTAAAACAAATATATGAACATTATATACAAGACATATTACCATAATATATACATACATAAAAAATATATAAATTGAAAAAAAAAACTTTTTTAATATCATAAATATAGACATATATGCATATTGCAATAAAATATAAAATGAAATAAATATGCATGACAATAAACAAATTAATATTATTTTATACATATAACATAGGACTTGTTATTCATAACTATAGTATAAAATACTGATCCGTCTTTTTTTTTTTTTAAAAAATCTAAAAGTTAATGAATTTTTTAACGGTTTATTTTAATCATTATATATTTCTAAAACTTTTTAATATAAGATTAATTTAAATGTCATATAATATTTATTAGTGTTAGATTATTTTTAATGAGATACATTAACCACTTGATGTTTGCATTTTTAAACAAATATTATCTTCAAATTGAGATTGCTAACATTTTTTTTTTTGCTGCAATTTTACAAAATTAATTTAATATTTTTTTGTTAATAAAAAGTATTAAATAAATAAAAGCTTTTTTTTTAATGTAAAATATTAATAAATAGACTTATATTCGAGTGGCTATTGAATTTCTCAAAAAATTAGTTTTTGATGAATGGGCCCATCTATACAGAAATATAAAATAAAAATTTCTATCTTTAATGAGTTTTTTTTTCCTGTTATATATATAACATGACTATGTTTTAAAAAATATAGATTTTGAGATCATATATTCAAAATTTTGAAAATCAATTTTTCAAAAAAAAAAGATTTTTTTTTTTTAAATCATGAGCAATTATCATTTTAAACAGACAAAAATATTTCAAATCTTACTTTTTAAATTTTTTTTATTTAAGGAGAAGATTGAAATCCAGTATATAAACCTAATGAATGACAGAATGCATTACTATAGATCAGCCATATTCAACCCACCGAGCTTTTATGTGCAGCCCAAACATACACTCATTAATCTAAGTTTTTAAAATTATAAGATATGCAGCACCTACCTTCCCCTTGCTTCTATCAAAAACTATATTCATTATGTCAATGCACAACAATTTTGTTTTTTTTTATTACAATAGCAAACTTGTAACTGTATTAAAATATATTGTTTTATGTCAGATTATATTTTACGTACTCAAACTAACAGGAGTATCGTCTTCAAAACACAAATAAAAAAATTTCCAAGGAAAAAAATGTTTCAAGATAACTGGGAAAAAGAATATTTTGTTGTACAAAATAAACATGATTCGACAACTTGTTTGATTTGATGACAATGTTCTTTTACATTTCTAGATGCGATGATTAAACAGAAGAAAAGTCTACTTTTTTTTTCATTTATATGGCAAAAATTTATTTTATTTTTACAACAAAGTTTACAGAGAACTCAAAAATGATGGCTGGTAATGACTTTTAGCCTTTCCGTATAATATCATAAGAAAGCTTGGTGAGCTTAATTATGGTTTACAGGCTAAAAAAAAAAAAATACTTCACATATGGTGATAAAATATTTGCTTTTGAAGAGAAATTTAGCATCTATTATGAGGAAATACATAACCAAATACTGCATAATTTTCTAATCATAATAAAACCTAAATAATATGGTACTGACATTTCTCCAGAATTAGCTGCATTGTATTATGATTATGCATAGCCATTTGATAAATTTATCAAGCTTTAAAAAAAAGCAAATCTGGGGAATTATTTCTGATTTAAAAAAAAAAAGAAGGAAAGGGTATACTGAATTTTGGAAATTAGTGCCTGGAAAAATCCACGACTGTACAAAAGTGTGTCTAAATACTGCACATGTTCTCGTCAATGCATCTTTGTTAATCATCCTACTTTAAAATGAAATTTGCAAATAATGTATATAGAAATAGATTTACTGATTTCTACCTTGATGATGCTTAATTAATACAATTATAAAACTGATTTATCTAAATTAGTCAAAAGTTTGTCTCAACCTCAAAAATCACATTAATTTTTAAGTAAACACTTGTTTGCATTTAGATTTATTTTTTTACATTACCATATTATGAAGTATAGGATACTATGTTGTGGCCAACATTGCGGCCCATGTAACATAGCAAACATGTATGTGATCCGAGAAAAAAAAAATTAAGTATAACTGCTGCAGACAAATATTTCTAAACCTTAAAATTATTGAACAAACTTGAAATCTAACTATTACTTTTCCATTATAAATTGGTCTGAATAAGATATAGCCACTTTTAAAAGAATTATTTTTGTTTTAATTTTTTATGGGTAGTTTGCATCATAGGAGAAATGACTTATTGCAAGAATAGACTCTATTCTCATGAAAACTTGTTTTGTTAAGACTTTAATGTGCCTTATTTTGCTGGGTTAAACAAACGAATTCGCTTAGAAAATAAAAATTATCAGCACTGACTTTTAACCGTTCACAAAAGATGCCCAGAAATTCTTGTAAAATAAATCCACTATATAAGAAAAAGTTTCTATTATTTTCTTTTCTATTTTATGAGCTCAATTCTCTTTTAAGCTTGGCGTTACTGGAGTACTCATTTTTTGCAAAATATTGTTTTTTATATACATTGTAGTTAGTCAATTTCAATCCATTAGTTAAATCTAAATTTTAATTTTGTTCACTATTCTGCAACATTCTGATAAGTTGACACACAAATTGTACAATGTGAACAACTACTGCCAGCTAAAATAAATTTCTCAAGACATAGGTTAGCAAATTTTGATAATCTAAGTTTTTTTAAATTGAATTAATTAGCAAATACTTAATTAAATTCCTTTACATTAATTAAAATCAGTTTTTTCTGAGCATGGATTTCTATGTTGTCTTCTTTAATAGAATGCCCAAATCTTTTCCAAGTATAAATTTGTTTTTACTATTATAGAATTATTTTATTTTTTCATCCAACCATTCATAAACAGATTTTTCCTGGTTTAGAATTTTGTGTTAAAAAATATCATTTATCTTTAATAAATTTTAGCTTTTCTAGTCATACTATTATTTAACTGAAATTCATTTTCCACTTTATTAGATTAACAATTCTTAGGAAGACTGATTAAAGGTTAAAATTTTTCATTTATGGTTAGTATTTATTTAAACTTTTCTTTCAATTTGGAAATTAATCCCAAATCTGCATTAATGTCTTGTATAGTACAGTATATCATAAAATTCTAAATGATTCAGCAAAACAATGGCTGCATTTATTTTCATTGTGCGATATCCTTTTAATTTATAAATACAAAAAGATTTATAAAAATGATTTAATGACTTTAGCATTTTCCTTTTTTTTTTCCATCACTTCTATGCCACTTACCATACACTTAGTAGCTAATGGATGCCAGATGATAATACTTATTTTTAAATCCCTATCCTGTGGCATAAAGTTGGTGAAATAAAAATGAGCTGGAGTCATGTGACAGTCATGCGATGGTTTTGAGAATGAAACATTAGCTGTTACACAAGAATATTTTTCTTTAGCAGCTGATGTATAGTCTTTATTTGTCAACCATTTTCTACAAATGTAATAGATTTTCAATTTAAGTTTTTTATCACACATCCAATGTAACACTAGTTTAAAATGGGTATATTTTTATCCTTGCTCTTTATAAAAGAGATTGCAATAATATGTATTGAAATCCAATTTTTTAACTTTTTCTCCATAACTTATAAGCCAATAAGATATCACCTTACTCCATCACATGACTTTAACTTACATATTGTTGTTATAGCAGCAAAATTTTTCACTATTTCAATGCAATTTGTTGTAAGCTTTAGTAAGTAATAATAGATGCTAGATGATAGAATTCATTAAATCCCTATCCTGTGCTGTCCTATTCAATATCTTCAGAATAGTTTCAAGCTTATGGCTTTCATCCATGAAAAGCATTGGTACTTGGACCAGTACGCCTAAATCTTTAGGAATTAGTGCACCCTCCTTCCAGCTTAATAATATAAAAGAGATAAAAGATGGAGGCTGATGGGAGAGTGCACTAGATCCTAAAAATTCAGGTACTGGTCCAAGATTTCAAAGCTCCTCACAGATAAAAGCCCATAAGCTTGACACTAATTTTGAGGATATTGGATAGGAAAGCACAGGATAGGGATTTAAATAAGCTCTATCATCTGGCATCAATTATCACTTACTGAACCTTAAAGTAAATGACAGATATGGTAAAAAATTATGCTGCTATATATGAACTTATAAAGCTTTGCACTATATCTTGAAGCATAAAATATAGATGACAAAATAAAATATTATCTCTTATTTAAAAAAATAATTTTAATAAACATTGAAATACTCTCACATTATTTACATTTCAATTGCATCAGATTACAGATATTAAATCACCAATATACAGAAATGCATGGAGTAGGCCAAGATGCAAAGGGACTACTGTATGATGCAATATTTTCATTCTTAAAATACAATATTTTTATTTCTATTTAGAAATCATTTTTTAACAGCATTATAATGAAGATTTCTTAGTTTTATTATAAAATGAAAAAATAATAATGAAAAGGAGGAAGAAATTATTTGAGAAATTATCTAATAAATACAACAAATTCATATACTCAATTTTTTACTCTTTTTTAAATGACAATTTTGAAAATGAAGATATGCCTTATCTTATGGATCTTGGATTAAAATAGTTATTGAATTTCTTCATTTCAATTATACATTGTAATTCCTGATTTTATTAGCTTGCACAAATAATGCACTATTTGCATTATATCTAGACTTGTTAAGTACAATAGAATGCAATTTTAATTTCATCATCCTTGATTTTGTTAATCAAATAGTATTTTTCTATATGAATGACAAAGATGCCATTTTAATGGTTTCTTCACAATGAATTCTATATTCATCTATGATAGGATGGTTAATTACACTTGATTCAATATTCATTTCAATTTAAATATTAATCACAGTTTTACTTTAATAGATAATGGTATGACTTAGATTTGTCAAACTATGCTAATGTTACATTTGATTCATTGTGTATAATAGTGTGGTAGCAAGTAGCTGTAGCTAAGATACAACCAATATAATTATTAATAATAATTATGATGCTGCAGTTTTCTGAATCAATAAATAATTTAACAATATTTCAGAAAAATATTACCATATATAACATTACAATTTCTACTTACAATTCTTAGTAAATGACTTTTAAAGTATATAAAAATTATAAAAAGGTCTGAATGACCTGTTGAAAACTTTAGATCTCTTTGAATTTATAGAAATAGACTTCTGGGACTTTAACTTCCTTTACTGAAAATGTACAGTTGACTTTTGTCTTGGTTTTTTCATATTCTTTTTTAACAGCCTCGATATAAAAAAATCTTAGAAAGCAGCTGAGGTTTTCAAAAGTTGTTGACCATTTTGTTGTTATATTTTTTGTTCTTTGAAGACCATATGTGTAATTATATTATTGTTTTATTATATTGCTTTATTAATCTGATTAATTTTTAGTTTTATAAATTGCATGATAAATTTTTAAAAAAATTAAGTTTCAACTATTTTTTTTAATAAAATCTTTTTTCATTGTTTATTAATCAAATATCACTTTAACATTTCAGCTATTTACTGTGGGATTTTTTTTTTTAAAGATATTAATAAATATAAAACATTAGCAGTTGAAAACATTTTTAATTATATAAATGGAGTCAAATTACATAAGAAAGTGTAGGCTATCAAAAGTTTTCTGATCAATATTTAATATTTTTTACTTACATATTTCTATACTAAGTTAAATTCACAATTTATTTATATATACTGTAATTTATACTTTAAAACTATATACACACAAAATGTAAGCCCATCCTTTTTCAACTATCATTATAAAAACAAAAAAAAAATTGGGAAAGATAACATTTTTCATGTATGTCAAAATAATGAAAAATATAGATTTTTTTTTCTTCGAAATTTTAAGTCATAGATTCTGAAGAAATCAACTTTCAAAATTTTACATAGATAATTTCAAAATCACCATTTTTAAGATCCTGTTACATATCAAAAGAAATCTTAGTAAAAGTTGAACAAATATTTTCATTTCATTATTCTAATATACTTCTACTTGACAAAATTGTTTTTATGTGGATTCTCACATTAAAAATAATAATTTTTCGGAAGAGGACACAAACCCTAACTATTAAAATAGCTTCTAATAAAATTATAAAATACGTTTATGATACTCTCAAGCAATATTACAATTGCGAAAACTTTCGTAAAAAAAAATAAAATGAAAACCGAATCCACATGCAATATTTCTCGACAAGAAAATAAATTAAAAAAAAAAAAATGCAATAAACATTTTGTTTTGTTAAAACTTGAATGTCCAAACACATACGGCTATGCATTATAAAAACAACCTATTTAGTATAAAGCTATCAAAGAATATCTGTAAAATATAAAAAGTGACAGTTGTTTTATTTCATAACCCAAGCACAAAATGATACAATAATTGAAATGTAATTTTTCAAATGCGATCATGATGCTCTTCGAAACATTTCCTATAGTAGGCAAATTTATTACCTAATTTCAATCAAAAATTTAAAAAACTATATGAAAATATACAAAAATTAAGATGCATGAAATTGATATTTAATTATCAAGTTTTATAACTTATAAATAATAAACATAAACAAATATGTAATTACATCCTATCGAAAGATAAATTAAAAGAAATAAATGCTTACATTAGTAAATCAAATATAATAGAATACAACAATCGAAATAAAGTATATGACTAATACTTTAAAGTTGTAATAATTGGGGGGGGGGGGTGTATAATTTCGTAATAATAAACTATGCAAAAATATAAATAATAGTTAAAATGCAATAAAATTACTGAAGATCGACGATTAAGAACATAACATTTTGTGCCCAATAAGTCTAAAATGGCAATCAAAACAGTATCAGTTTCCAACAGTCGCTTAGAGGTACAAGAATTGAAAACATAAATAGCATAATAAAATGTTTTATGGATCAAATTGTAAAACATATAAATCCAGAATTACGCAAAAAAAATTTTTTGCTTTTAAAATAATTCATACTTAATTTTTTTTACCGTGTGTCCCTGTAGATTTTGCGTTGTTTCAATAACACAACTTAATACTTCCGTATCATCTAAAATCACTTTATTCCACTTCTTTTTATCAAAAAGCGCCATTTTGAAATTAAAAAAACATATAGAGGGGGAGGCGATAGCAAAACTGAAATCGAGGTTAGACTCTATTAAAAACTCTGATTAGACTTTCCCATACGTTTTTTCTTTTTGCTGTAAGTTTAAGTCAAATAAAAAAAAAGAATATATTTTTGAAATTGACTTGTATTTTTAAAATAATTAGTGATTAAAATATCTGTAGATTTAGTTTAGAAATGCACTTTAAAATTAGATATTTTAATGAAAAAATAGATTTTTGTGCTGACAAATTTAATGAATAGCTTATATTTAAATTTCACAACAAAAGTAACTTTAAAAAATATACTATTGCAGGGCCAAGATCTTTCAACAAGTGTTATAAATTACTGGATATTTAGAAACTTATCAGGTTTGTGATTTTTTTTCTTTAATTCTCAAACTCGGAGCTTAATTTCTAAAATTTGAGACAGTCGTTTTATTATTACCATCAATCATTTCCAAGTGGCATACTCAATGATAAACCCAAACTTTTTTTATTTATGCTCTAGCACCAATTCTGGTTTTTTAAAAAAACTAGTCATTGATATCTAAGGCCATCTATCAAGTTTTAACTTTCTTCATAATCCCAACATGTCCATCAAAATTCTTCAAATATAAAATTCATTTCCTCACAATTTCTTCAAAAAAATTTTTTTTCAATGCTTTTGTATTTTTAAACTTAATTTTTTCATTGGTCAAATCTCATGTGGCCCTCCACCACCAGCTCTTTTTTCCCTTCTAAATATAGAAAGTTGTGTTTTGTATAAAGCTGTTCTCCAAATAAAACAGTCTAAAGTATAATTTCTTAGTTCAAACTTAAAAGAATTCCAGAATAATTCCTAAACTGGACTAAAAGATTTTGGCCATTGCAATTCTCTCTCGGATTTCTTTATCACCATTTTAAATAGCAAGTATTGAAGAAGACTGCTTGATAGTTGAAGTGTTAAATTAATTGTCTCCTTTACTAAGTTTTTTTCCAATGTTAATGCCAACAATCTTTTCAAATACCACTTTTTTACTATTGTTGTAGGAGGAAGTACGAAGGTCTTTGAAGAAATCATTAAACAATTTAAATGTTAGTATTATGAATAAAATTTAAACATTGCAAAAAAATAAGCATATAAAGAAAATTAATTACCTAATATTGAATATAATTCAATGTTAAATGAATGGTGAGTGTTCTATAATATAATAATAAATGTTGGAAGAAAAAAAAAGGGGTTGTTAATATTTGCCCTTTAATGTCCTGTTCAATTACCGTACTTATTCTGTCTACATATTTTCATTACTTTCGTTTTAGTTACAATTACTCTCGTTGCAAATTTATTACAAATTCGATTTATCTATTTAATAATCTACTAAATTTATTTTTCTTCAAGTTTTGACAGATCGGAAAATAAGTTGCAATGAGCCTTCCTTGTACCCTTCTTAGCTATTGACTAAACAAATATTTAATAGAAGAAAGATAACATCAGTGTCATATATCTTTGCCTTTATGTATCGCTAATTAACCTTGGAAATGACTTTGGTTCATATCAAAAATTTCTAATATCCAATAATGAGCAAACATTCATCTAAACAATCTTTTTCATGTGTCAAAGCATCGGCCGGGAAGGGAACCCGCAAACCCGGGACAACTGCTTGTAAACAATCTTTTCAATATAAATGAAATAGTTTACTTATTTATTTTTTCATATTTTAATAATTATTCTCACTTTTTTTTTTTTTAATTATCTAAATCCAAATTTCAAATAAAAACATGGCAAATCTATTAGAATATGCAAATTTGGTTATGGATATAGAAATGAAAGACAGATTTATAAAATAATGTGAAAAAATTTGGATGTGAATATATAGATGTATTAGGAGGGGGGCTATACTTTGAGAAAAATCCCAAGTGGATATGGAAGTATACAAATGGAAGTACAGCAAAATTGAATTACATTTTGATTAGCAAGAAATATATATTTCAAGATTGTAATGTGTTTTAATGGATTCAATACAGGAAAAGTTTGGCAATTTATGAGATAAAAGATATGTATTAATACAAAGTTATAGAGAAAAAAATCTATTAAGAAAGGCAATATTTTTAAAGTATTTTTATGAATTTAATAATTTAAATCACAAATTTTAATATAATTTAATAAATAAATAATTAATTTATAATCATTTTTAACCATTACTAATACGCTATAAGATGAAGGCCTCTCCAATTTAAAATTCATACATTATTTTAATAATAACAGGATGTGATGATAATAAGAAGATAAAGTATTCTATTAAGAACAGATAAGAGGATTTTAAAAGCTGCAATTGTCTTGTAAATTTTCAACTATGACAAGGCAGTAAGAAAATATTTTGAAATAATCATTTAGAAGAATTTAATATCTGGCATTTTATGAATAATGCAAAAATAGTTATTAATGAAATAAGAAAATATTACTAGCAAATAGCAAGAAAAATTAAAGAAGAAAACATCTCAAAATTATAAATATGATATCTTGATATTGGAAGAAAAAATATTTTAACAGTAAGCAAAAAGCACTAGTATTAAAAAGAGAGATTTTTATGAAATATATGGAAGAATTCTACAATGAACTACATAATAAAAAACAAGAAATCAGTATTTTTAAAATATTTTAAATGAATAGGTGAGATATGCAATTAAACTTATGAAGCCTATAAAAGCTCTGGGAAGTGAGGGAATTATTGATATTTTAAAAGAAACAAGAAATAGTGAAATTGTTGGAAAAGCTATATATCATTTGTCTAAATGATAAAAAAAAATATCAGTTGTTAAAAAATGTAATAATAATACTGATATCTAAGAAAGATTAAAAAGAAATAGATCTGATATCATTAAATACAAGCCAGTCAAAAGAACTCCAACTATATTTTTAAAAAACCATCAAACATCACATGATCACCATTCTTTATGCTTACACAAGGTGTTTTTCACAGAGGCAAAACTATCCATACGGTAGTGCCACTCATCCATTCTTGCATCCATTGATTACTCTGGCTTGCAATGAGTGGCACTACTGTATGGAGAGTTTTGCCTCTATATTTAAAAATAGTTGTAGCATAATAAGTCATACCTAAATATCAAAAGGAGTTATAAAAAGGACTAATGCATGAATTGCCATTTTGGTTTGATTAGTATTATAAATAAGCATTTAACTACAAACATTTTTGGAAAATAAGTTATAGACCCAAGATCTCAAATTCTAAAGAATCTTTATCAACAGCAATGAGATATCTATAGATAATATGTTTAATATTGCTTGGTATACTACAAGATAATTCCATCTCTCCAAAACTTTTTGTAGCATTTTTACTGGATCTATTTTGCAGATTAAAATGGTAAACTAGGAAAATAAAATTACTTACATCATTTAGATTTTGCAGATGATATAGCTGTTTTTGAAAATAATGTTTCAGAGCTTCAGGAAATGTTATATGAATCAAGTAATGTTCAATATTTTTCAAAAAGAGAAAATATTTTAATGCTAGAGGGACCTTGCCAAATCTTGACACAAGATTATGACTTTATATAGATAAGAACAGCCATCTTGTCTTTAACTTAACTTTCTAATTAAGTAGGCGAATTTGAAGCATCTTGATTTGAGAGCATGAAGTTGTTGATTTCTTCACTGTTTAAGTCCACTATTTCTTTTACAAACATTCGTGAAATCATCCGATTTACAGCAAAGTAGTTTTTAAGATCTTTATTCTTAGAAATCTATAAGCTAATTAAAGTTGTAAATATGTATTTTACTAAGCACATATGAGTATATGTAAATACTTAACAAAAGGCTTTAACCTTGGCACTGCATTTTGTGAAAATATTTTAACGCTAGAGGGACCTCGCCAAATCTTGATGCAAGATTACGATTTTATAAAAAAAAAACGCGTCCTTATCTTTAATCTATCTTTCTAATTAAATAGGCGAATCTGAAGCATCTTGATTTGAGAGTGCAGTGCCATGGTTAAAGCCTTTCATTAAGTATTTACATATACTCATTTGTGCTTAATAAAAATATATATTTTCAAAAAGATAAAGTAAAAATTGATGTTAATGAATTAGAAGTCAACAACTATAAATGCTGCGGTCAGATTATTAATTCAGAAGGAAACAAAATGGATGAAATGAATTATTGAATTAAACTTAGATAGAATGCTGTTGGTAGAAACAATTTAATATTAGAAAGAAATATATTTGCTTGAAACGAAAGTTTTTTTAATAAATTGAGCTTTAGATATTCAATAGAAGAAAAATTCAGACACTGCAAACTACACAGTGAAGGATTGAAAAATATTCAGTAGAATTGACAAGAAGGAGTCAAAAGCAGAATATATTAGCAAGAAAATTCAGTAAAAGGTTGAAATGAAGTTCACAGGTCATTTCACATGAGATAACAATAGATAGATAAATAAAATCTTAAACTTGATTACAAAAGAGAGCATATATGAAATAAGGAAATTTGATGGAGTAATATGAAGAAAAACAACTGAATTGTATAAACTGGATTAAATTTGAAAAGACCCATCACTGGATTGGTTTGACAAAAATTGAAAATAATATAATGACATAATGTCTATATATGACTTGACAAAACTATAACAATATATAATTAATTGTTTATTAAAATCCTTATGACTGCATTGAATTTTCTCTAATGAAGTGATAATTGCAAAAAGAAAATTTAGTTTCCATTTTTCTGAATGTTAAAACACATTATCATTAATTTTCTCAAAGCTTCTTCCACATCTCATAAATTCTCTAAGCTTTTCCAAACTTCAATCACCTATTGCATTTATAATTTGTTCCTTCATTATTATATATTTCATTTGTATCCATTACTATTTTTTAAATAATATAAAGAATGGCTTATTTTAATAATACAATCACTTATTTTTACTGTCATTTTTCAACACTTTTTTTTATTATTTTATCCTACAAAACTACTTCATTCTGCAACTTTGTTTTTCTCTTCCAAACTGTTTTATTTTACTATATATTAAAATAAACATTTTTTTTCTTTTTAATTTCTGTATTGTTTTACATTTTTTTTTTTAACTATTCTTACTTACTTGTTGTCACACGTACATTTTAATTCACTATATTTGTTTTACAAAAAAATTTTATTCTTTTGTTTATTATTCTATTAATTATTTCATTACTAGACCAAATTTCTTTTAAATTTTCTTTGAATATCATTAACTTGAATTAATTCTAATAAGAGTAATGCAATGTACTGTGACTTCTTATTCGGAGTCCAAAATCTCAGCCACTAACCCAGAGAAACCTGTTAGCCACATTACCTTCCCTTTCCATTCATCGTCCTGAGTTTTTCCCGTATTCTTCTCTATCCTGCTCCATCCCATTTTCACAACATAATATTTGTCAACTCCAGGGTCTTTATATCTAAATCCCCATTATCTTTTCCCAAACTCAGCATAAAAACCAAGAACCCACTTTCTGTATTTGTTTATATTTATTCTTCCATAACTTCATTATTTGTATCCTTTCTGCTTGCAGGCATTTACATTCAATTAACAGATGCCTAATATTTTCTATGCCTTCTTTATGCAACTTGCAGACTAAATCATCCACATTTTTCCATTTATGTGTATATTCCCTTGTTGCTAAAGATTCTGTTGGAGCCTTAAACAATAAACTATTTTCCTTGCTATTATAAATTAACTAGCACCCAATATTCTGTTTACTTCTATATATATATTTAAACTCTTTTTCCTCTCCACTAGTTCTCCATCTCTCCAACTTCTATTCTTTCTTAATGCATTTATTCTATCCCATTCCTTGCCATCATAACTTAATAATTCTCCTAACACAATCATCCCATCTTTTGTATAAGTATACTGACATAAATTCTTTAGCCAAATCTTCTGCATATCATACTATCTTTCTCATCCATCTTGTTACTCGCCCTTTACTCATAACTCAATTAAATACTATTTTGTCTATTCTCTTATTATCCATAAACTGGAATCTACCAAACATTTTCATTTTGCTTTTTGCATCTCTCATATAAAAACTTGACCATCCCATTTCTCCTTGAATTGCCTCCTTTGCTGTCCACACGTTTACATCTAAAGCATGTCTTCCTACTTTTCTTTGTACTTTTTTTAAGTAATCTAATACCCCACTGCACCTTGATCTTAGGATCTAATGCAATTCTCCAGCAGTCACCTTTTACCTATTTGGTTAACTCTCAAACTAGGAGCCCAAAGAGAAAATACCATAATGTTTCCAATCCAAGCTCATTCACTTGTATAGTCATATATATCTGAATTTGTTTCTTTGATTTTTTAAAAACTACAGTCACCATTATCTTATGGGCAGAATAGATAGAAAACCATTAAAACATCACATGATCATCATTTTATATGCTTACACAAGCTATTAACGAGTACCAAACTCCATACAGTAGTGCCACCAAGTGTAAGCCTTCATAATCAATGAATACAGGAAGGTTTGTGCATAAAATCTCTATCTAGTGCACAAACTAGAAACTAGTATAGGGATGTTGGATGAGTAGGCACTAGATAGGGATTTTATGCACAAACCTTTTTGCATCCATTGATTGTGAAGGTTTGCACTTGGTAGCATTACTGTATGGAGAGTTTGGTACTCTTATTAACAGCTTGTGTAAGCATATGAAATGGTGATCTTGTGTTGAATTAATTCTATAATTTAACCTTTTAGTTATACTAGTTGTTTGTTTTTTTTTTAATCTAATAATCTTGAATTTTATTTTTTTATTTAATATGCTCTTTTATTCTTGGCTTAGTTCATTTTATTTTTTTAAAAGGCAAATCTGTTACTACATGTACAACTTACAGTTATTAACCCTTGAATCAATATATAATCCAATTAAAATCAATATTTATTATTTGAAGTTTTTCAAGTATAAATTTTCCATTTGTGATTCTTAAATCAAAGTATTCATTAATCCAAAATATTTTTCGTACAAAAACTGGTCACTGTTTTATTTATTTTTATTTCCTAGTCATATGTTTTACAATTTTATCTTTTCTCTCATCTATCACAATATTTCATTGACAAATATTTTTATATTTTTTTATATATTATATTGTAATGACAACTAATTGATAATTACACTTAAATAATCAACATATCTCTTAATTATTCTCAGAAACAACAAAATACATTGTTTATATAACTTACATTTAAACTAATCGGGAAAGATGTAGATTCCAATTACAGTATAGTAGTGAAACATTGGTTATTCTTGCTTTAATTTCAATCCAATCTATTCACTAATGTTAATATATAACAATGATTACTATATTTGAATTAACAATTGGTGGCACTTTAGGTAACTGATGAAAGATGTTGAACAAGAAATATTAACATACTGTTGAGCAGTTAGTTAATTGTTTTATAATATAATGTTTGAATAATATATTTTATACAATGTGATTGGAGCTTACATCTTTTCAGGTTTATTCACATTTAATGCTAGATATATTAATTTATTTAAGAACTTATATTTTTAAAACTTCTTTTATTCTTGGTTTTAAAAAAGTAACTTATATCTCAGAATAATAAACTCTCACACTCATCATTTTTTTTTTCTTGTTACCGATCCACTTTGTCTCTGTAAATTTTTAAAACAATTAATTTCACTATCCAAGCATATTATTATTTAAGTAATCATCATACTATGTTGAAATTAATTATCATTAGTGGATCATTAATGGACACTATTCAGGTAAACTTCTAGTTGTGATGATAATGAAGTTATATATGTGTATAAAGAAACTTAAAAAATCATTGAATAGGAGTATAAAAATAATTGAACAACAACAGGTGGGAATGATATAATAAAATAGAAAAAGAGTTGACAAAATTGTTGGATATTTTGGATCAGGAATAAGAAATGAGAGAGGTGAAAAATTAATATGTCATAAGAGAAAAATTTAAATATAGAAAACTCACCATTTTAATTCAAAATAGATTTAGAAATTAGTAAGAGTGTGTAAATATCCAAAAAATTATATAGATTCAGAAAGCAAATTAGTAGTGATAGATTTGAAATAAAAATTTTCCAAGTTCTTAGATAAAAAAGCTAAGGCCTATTAGTAATAAGCTATTTGATAAAACCTTTTCCAATTAAAATGGAAATTATTCAAAGAAAATAGAAAAGATTTACAATAAGTCAAAAATACTAATTTTATAGAAGTATGCAGGATGCCTGAGGCAAGTCTTAAAAAAACTTTTTTGTAAAATTATTTAGAAGGATCTCATGGTTCATTGATATAGTGTTTGCTTACCAAACTTAGACTGTGGTTCAAATCCAAGTCAAATATTTTTTTCAAGATGCTTGGAAATTTTCTCTTAAGCAGTTGGTCTATAACTAACTTAGATAATTATCTAACATTGACCAATGAACTAGAAAATAAAACAAGAATGGAAAATACTCAAACTCTCACCATCTGACAATTGGTAAACCCATGAATACTTTCTTCTCATTCATTGTCTCTCTGTAAGGGCTGTTGGAAAGGCCTTTTCCTTGCAATAGATTAGTTATAACAAAAATCTTTTTTCTATTTGTCATACTGAAGAAAATGATAGATAATAATAGGAAAATGTGTATAAAATAAAAAGAATATCTTTGTTAAAAAAAATTTATATACAAAATTAAAAAATTATAAAACTAAAAAAAAAATACAGAAAAATGAAACAAAATTAAATAATCTTACAGAATAAAAAAAAAAAAAAGTATATAACTTATTAAATCATTCCTTGGGTTTTATATAGCAAATAGCTTGATAGCTTCTTTATTCTTTGTTGTTTTAGATATAGTCTTTTCTATCAAAATTTTTACTAAATTATTTAATTAATCCTGGCACATTGCCTAAATTAATTTTTCCAAAATTTTCAGTTAAGAAAAATTATCTTTAGTTATATTACGCTTATAAGCAATGTTAGTAAAAGTCTCAACAACAATTTTCATCAACACAAAACAATGTATAATGAAAAAAAGGAACATGAAAATATTTTAAACAATCCATTAAGAAAAATTGAATATTTGGATTTCTATAAAATTACATGACAAAAATTAATAATAATATTGAAAAATATAATAAAAGCCATAGAAGTATAAAATAATATCTTGTTATTGGAAGTAAAGTTGTTTCAACAATAAAAATAAAAAATAGAACTATTATTAAAAAGGAAAATGTCATCACAAAATGTGTATAAGGAAATGTGTAATAATAAAGTAGAAGAAAACAAAATTACTTCTACAATTATGTCTTCTGAATACTAAGAATGTTAAGTGAAGAGATCATACATGCAACTAAATCTATGAAGAATGGAAGAGTCTAAGAAATGATGGAATTATTATTGATATCTTAAAAGAAGCAAATGGAAAAGTTGTTGGAAAAATTATATATCAAATTCTAAACAATAAAGATATGCCAGATAATTGGAAGAATGTAATAATTTTGATATTTAAGAAAGGTGATAAAAAAGATATAAATTACAGATCTATCAGTCTTCTATTAGTTCTATGCAAGATCTTTACCAAGATAATTCATCTATAGAAAACTTTGAACTTCATCAACCAAAATAACAAGTTATATTTAAACATGGTTTTAGTATAGTGGATCACATGTAAGTATTGAGAAAAATTTTAGAAAGCCTCAATGAATATGAGTTGCCATTATGTTTTGAATTACTAGAGTATAAAAAAAAATTTCCATAGTAATTAAAGTTTTGGACTATCAAGATATAGTCTCTATACATTCTGAAGAGTATTTATCAAAATAAAACAGAAGTGATAAGAAGATTAACATCACAACAGTTTTATAAGAAGTATTTTGTGAATTAAAATGGGAAACTAGATGGAATTTATTTAAGTCATCCAGATTTTGCAGAGGATATGATTGCTTTTGTAAATAATCCTTCAGAACCTTAAGAAATATTCTAAGAGAGACTAGATGAAAGTAAGAAATTAAGACTAAAGATAAATGCTAAAAAGACTAAAGAGTGCTCCTCTAATGTACAATCTATCTGCTTGATGTAACTAAAATAATACTTATTATTGAATGAAAGAAAAAGTAATTAATTAAAAATAAAATGTCTGCATTTATTTTTGAATTTACAATTGTATGTGCATATTAAATAAAGTAAATATATTGTTTTGCAATAAAAAAATATCTATTAAAGAAAACAGAAATCTAATTCATGCAAAATTGTGTATGAAATAAAACTTACAAAAGCCTAATATTTCATAAACTTATCTAACTGTAAGTAAAAAAATCAATGTGGGCATTTTATTTTTTTTATCAACTAAGTTTCACTATGCCAAGTTCCAATTTCAATGATTTTTGGCTTGCTAAAATGTAATTCAATTTAATGCTTATATATGATAGGCTTTGGAATTTCATTTGACCTCATATCCGCATTTAATTTATCATTTATAGTTTTCATTTAAGACACTGCTATGAATTAAATTTTTTATTTTATATGCATGGATTACTTTTATTTATTTTATACAAACCTACTTAATAAAATCATTAAATTTAATTACATTTCAGCAAATGAAATGAATAAACTATTAATAGTGAACTCAGTAAAAAATAAAATAGCATTTTTTGTTGAATTTACAGCTACAAAAGCTGAGGAAATATTAACCTTTTGTTATTTTATAAACATTTTGTGTGTGAACTATCTTTTGCTCTGTTCTATTTAATATACACACTTTTATTGCAAAATATATTTCATTTTATTTAATATATAGTTGTCACAATAAATTCAAGAATAAATACTTTTTTCCAATTAGTTTTTCTTTTATTCAATGTTAAAATAATATAGATCAATCCAGTGAATTGTCTGAGAAGAAAATAAAAATTTTTAATTATTAATTAGAAGTAGTTAACAATCACACATACTTTGGCCAGATTTTTAATGAGGTGGCAATATAATGGATGAAATTAATCATAGAATTAAATTTACATCTAATTATTTTTTAATAGGAATAACCTAATGTTAAAAGAAAATATGACTTTGTATTTGAAAGGAAGTTTTTTAATAGACATCTTTTATCAATTTTTATAAACGGATCCTAGACTTGGATATATATAAAAAAGCAATACTGAAACTTCACATCACCCAGTGAAGCATGAATAGATGCATGTTGAGAGTAATAAAGAGAATAAAAGGGAGAGAAAAAACATCAGTAAAAAAGTTAAGAAAGAGAAATGGAGCTGTGCAGGACACTAAGATGGATAATTGAAGACTTACTCAGGATCTTGAAAGATTATAAAAGACCTATAAAGAGACCACATGTGAAATGGATGGATGAAATAAGAATGTCTGCTTATGTGGTGTAGAGAAGAGAGACTAATGAATACAGACATTGGATTATATTTGGGGAGTTCTCTAACCTTCAGTGGATCAATAATAATTAAATATAATAATAATCATCAATTTACTTGCAAATATTTTTATTTTTATTTTATTTATTATTAAATTAAAAGTTTTCTATCATAAATAAATATCCTGAAAACAATTACTTAAAATATTTAAAAGATTCATCTGCATATATAAAACAGGATAAATCTAATTTTTATTTAAAGTAAAACAAAGGTGATTAAGTCCACAATCAGAGTGAAAAGACACATATAATGGATTTTAAAATATCCAAACTTTGCAATACAAAAATCTCTGGGAATCCCATAATTTGTTTTCCTTATTTGAAAAGAAAGCAAAATCATTGTTTTTGGCTGTTGTATTATATTTCCAATCCTAGCCAGTT
Organism: Epiperipatus broadwayi; assembly: GCA_028023455.1. NCBI lineage: Eukaryota > Metazoa > Onychophora > Udeonychophora > Euonychophora > Peripatidae > Epiperipatus > Epiperipatus broadwayi. The sequence goes on along the minus strand of JAQFVV010006214.1, from coordinate 8,044,905 downwards.
TTTGTTTTATTTAGATTTTTAGTAAAATGCATTTGTTATACTTTTTGCTAAAATATTAGAAAATGTAATGATTGAAAATTTGTGATTAAATTTAGAGAAGGAAAAATATTTCAAATTCTTTTTTTTTATATTTTATTTAAGTAATTTTCTGCAAATAATTAAAAATTATTTTTTAAAATATTGTGTTTCATTTTATCACTTTAAGTCATTCAACATTGTAGAACAGACATCTTGCAGCTTCACATTTAGGCCAGCTATGGAAGTATGTGGAGAAACTTAAATTGTTTAATTGAGTGATAATTTATGTAATAGAATAAAAGTTTGAATGGGATAAGCTGAAATTCAAAAACAATTTGAGAAATGAGTATCAATGAAATAATGGAATGAAAAAATCACTTGCACTTGATTATTTTAAAACATAGTGGTAAATTGTTCAGATAATTGTATTATAATAGTAAAGTAACTGATAATAAAATACCTTATTTTGAAATATAGATGTAGTCAATCATATAACTGACAATTTCTAAAATCTAGATAAAATCACAAAGAAATGGATGTTTAAAATTTTTGTGACAGTCAGACATTATTTTTTGCTTGGATTATGATTTAATTTAGTAATATTTTTTATTTTTATTTTGAATATACACTTTAAATAAAATAATTAAAACGTAATAAATAACTAATACTGATATATGCACATTTCAAAATATTATTTAAGAAAAAACTGTTTTGTAAGTATAGTGGAATTCCCATATCTGCTATATTCTGTTCCAAGATTTTAGTGTAGATGTGGAAAATCTCCAGCTATGCCAAGTATGGCTTTCAAGAGCTCTCATTCTGTCTCCCAGACCTTTTTCACAAATGTATATAAAATGGACCTATATACAACTTCTATTTAAACACGCAATGTAGTGCAATTACTGAATTAAGAGTTCCAAGCAAAATAAAATATTTTCTCCAACCATTATAATGATTCTATTTTATTATATCAGAAGTAAACTAATTAAATTTTTGATCAAATATAGTAGACTAATTTTAAGTTAATTTTGTGTAGTCCATGAATGAAATGATAAATAGCCAAATGACCCTTGGCAGAAAAAATTCCTGCTTTAATGGACAGCATGATTTTCAGATAATAACTTACACTTTGTCTATTTATGATTCAGACTAAGATTATAAATAAATCTACATAAATGTAAACATTTATAACAAACACACACATGTATATAAACTAAAAAATTAAATACTATCTAACACTATACTAGTAATTATAAATAAAATAGAAATTCATACAACATAAAATAGAAATTCATATAACATTACAATACTAACCAAAAACAAAATTTCATTAAATTCTTGCACAATTATGATTTCATCTATTAACAATTAGACCTTGTCAAGTGATATTCAACTAAATATAAATATACAAAACAAAGTAGCCTTCCCATCATTCACTTCAAAAACCAACTTCAATCTCATGAAGACATCCTTTGATGTTGAAGGAAGTTGGTTTTTGAAGTGAATGATGGGAAACTATTTTGTTTTCTATATATATGTTGTATGTTTAATTGAATATCACTGGACAAGATCTATTTGTTAATAGATGAAATCATGGTTGTGGAAGAATTTTAGTGTAATTTTATTTTTGGATAGTATTGTAATGTTATATGATTTCTATTTTATATATAAACATAGATATTTTAACACATGCATATATACATAAATCTATATGTAATAAACTAAAGATCAGTATTTCAAGCTAATGTATATGCGCTTTTTTTATATGAATGTTAATAATAAATGAATACTTTCATTTCCAACACATATATATTTAATAATTAATATAGAATATATATTCTTAATAATGAATAAAAATGAGAGAATGAGTTTGTATTTAAAATCAAAACTAATGCAATTAGAAGTATTTTTTGTTTGTGAAAGTTTTTATCAAAAATCAATTCTCTTCTATAAAGTAAAATAAAATTCATTGCAGTCCTATATATATAATAAATGACTATTTAGAACAGCGGTGCAACTTTTTTACACTTGCGATTCTTTTTCTTGGACCAAAATTTGATGCAATGTCATTATTTGTTTTTATTATGGTAAATTATAAATATGAATATGTAAGGATATTCATAAAATGATAATTTTAATTAATATACAAATTTATATGTTCTAATATTTTAGTATTAAGAACATAGAATTTGAAGTGAAATTTTTGAAACAAATATATTTAACAAAGAAAATTATGATAAATACAAAAACAATTTATTTTCATATGATTTTTATTTATTTTTAAAAATTTGTTTTTTTTTTTTAAAAAAAAAAATTATCATTATCCAAAATTAAAGAAAAATTTCATGAGCCCCAACAATTTTTATGACTCTTGAATTTCACACCACTGATTTAGAATTGTTCAAAATGCTGGAAGCAATTTTTTGTTTGTTCTGCTTAATTTAACTCTTTTTTTTTTTTAGATTAATTTAGTAGTACTCTTTTCCTCCCTCTCTTCTAACTTTATTAGTATGAAATTTAAAAATAAAGCAATACAATTGTCATTGCGAATTTTTTAATATTTTTTTTTATATTAATTATAATGTTGATGGTTGGCATTATCTTGCTATACTCCTCATCTGTACTGTTATAAATGGTGACCCAACTGTATGCTCAATGATGATTAAGTACTGGTGAACAGTATTACAAAATGACTAGTTCAAATATAACTTTACATCTGGGGATCAAGAGCCTGTATTTATTATGCAAAATTATAGAATAAAAGAAAATTATTATGAAATATATGAGAAAAGACTATATGGAAATTTTTTATTTAACGATAAATTATGGATTTATAAGCACTAAATAGTCATGATGATATATATGTAAAAAAAGTGTTCATATTTAAAGTAGAATAGAAAAAAAACAAGATTTTTGGAGTTTGTTTAGGTGTACTTACAATTACTGGTGTTTATAGATGATTTAGTTATTGTCTTGAGGATTTAATATCATGTGACTTCATGGAGCATTCTTATCTTGGGCACTACACCAATCCCATTTTCATATTTACCAGCATCTAAGTCACATAATAAAGCAAGGCACAACTTTCAAATTTTTATATTTTCTAGCTGCTAAGATTCAAAGGAGCAAGGCTTAACTTTCAAGGGAACCTAAATCTTCATTTTTTTTTTTTAGAATCAACTGCTAAGTCTTAAAAAATCCCCATGAGTTACGCTTAAAGATTTTAAAATTTTTATTAGTATATTTTGAGTTTAAAGTTTTGGGTAGCTCGTTTGTGTTTAAATTGAGTTAGCTTTCCTAGTTTTTTCATGCTGTGCTATGTATCTATTGTCTAGTAGTTGGATTTTTTATCTAACCCCAGATTACAGGTTACTATTCATTCTTTTTATTGCTGAATGGCAAGTCAGATCTCTGAAAAAACTATAAAATACATGGTTTGATATATAACCTTAAATATATGTATGTAAATTTATGAATAAAAAATGAATTAAGACAATCGATCACACATGCACAAACAGAATAAAAATAGGAACTAAATTAAGGGAAATAGATTAGACAGGAAGGTGTTAGGAGTCAGGTTAAAAAAAAAAGATCAGAAATAATAGACAACAGTGAAAGATTGCATAGAAAAGGGAAGTGATATCAGGCTTTTTATATTATTTTTAAAATATACATTTTTATTTATATGTAAAGTTAAAAATAATTGAAAATAAACTTATATGCTAGCAAAGGCAAAATTGAAAAAAATAGATGAAGTTTATGATCAGGAAAAAGATTACCTTTCAATTGAAGGAATCCAGAGAATAGAGAAGATGACATGTAATTCCAAGTATGGTAGAAGCTGTTAAACAAGATGGAAGAAGATAAGAAAGGGCAGAAGAAAGTCAGATGCTATTAAAGAAAATACAAAAAATTAATCAACAAAGAAAAGAAGGACTGCTAAACAAAATAGAGAAGAACTTCAAAAAGAAGAAAATTAGTACTTTTGGTGAAAATAGAAGAAAACAGCCAAAAAATAAAGGCTGCTATGCAAAAAAGGGGACAGCATTGAATGAAGAGAACACAATCAAAAGAGAACAGAAGGGTATCAGATGTAATAATCAGGAGAACAATGGCTGCTAAGGAAAATAAAAGAAAGCAATCATCAAAGAAAAGGTAATCAAAAAATATTAATGAATATGGAGGAAATTGATATAAAAGAGAAAAATATAATCAAAAGATGAATCAGAACTTTCAAAAAGCTATTCATAATATAACACAAACAATGGAAGGGGATAAGAAAGAGAAAGGCAAAATAGAAAGTGTTTTATATCATGTGCGGATGTTATATGAGAGGAAGCTGAAAGAATAGATCAAATAGTGGAGAGGATGTTCGATTGGAATTTACAAAAGATGAAAGAATGGCAAGTAGGAATTGATAAGTTAGTTGGTAGAGTAAAGAACTAACAGGATGAAGTGCAGGACCAAGTATTAAAGTTGAACAATGTTAACTTACTTAAGAAGGATTAAGTGAAAATTTCACACAGATGAAAATTGAGCAAGAGAAATATGTGAAAGGACTATGAAAAAATGTTACAAAAGGATAAAATTAAATATTTAAAAGCAGAGCCAATAAGGTATAGTGAGGGGGTTATAAAGATAAAGTACATCTCTGAGAACATGAGCTTACACCTAGAAAATGTGAATTTATTCCTTAAACTAAACTGAGTCATAAGCAGAGCAAATGAAAGTTAGTGAGTGGGATTATAAGGAATAAGCAAATCTCTGAGAACATGAGCTTATATCAAAGAGATTCAATCAATTTCTTAGATAAAAGATGTGATACAAGTGGAACCCTTAACATCTTGATAATATAGAGAACTATTTTTCATTAAACAGTGTAGGAGCATTGCAAAATGGCACAGTCTTGGGTTCACCTTAGGAGATCAGCAAATCATTGGTGTAAATTATTGTCACACAACTCTAGAAAATTTTCAAGGATATATTGCATGAATACTGGACCAAAGAATGTCATGATGACATATGGTATTAAGTATCACATAGTATGTATGAAAGAGACCTTTAATCAGTTTTTTTAATGCCAATTATCTCATTTGAAAGTCTTAAATGGCTTGCATTTTGTCAGATAGCCAAATATTTTATTAGACATAACTTTCTATATAAGCTAGACCAAGTGATTATGTCTGCACATTGAACAGATAGCAGAACTGAGTTGATAAATACATGAAGGATTAAGAAGGAGGAAATGAGTACAACTTTCAAAGTAAAAGGCCACAAATAATGAAGGATAATAGTCAATGTAGGTAGTAGAGCTAGCAAAAAAAAGTAATAGAAATAGTCCATTAAAGGAAACATGGAAAAGAAAAATGAATAATAATAATTCAGAGAGCAGTATTAATTTTGCAGATTTAATACTGTAGACAACCTGAACAAGTGTTCCCCACCATCCTTTCCCAGGCCTACTCATGAGAATGCAATTAGACAGGTTCAAGAACAATATCAAATTATTCATCCACAGACAGATTAAGTTCTCAGACTTATATGAAGGCCCCTACAGTATTGCATAATTTTGATGGAAAATGCCTTCACACTAGAGGATACAAGGGGTAAGAAGGGTACATATAATTTCTGGCTCTTGGAGACTTTTTCAGAAAAAAACTGATTAATAGAGATAAACTTTGTTTTAATATATAAATGAAACTGAAGGGAATCAAGATGAGGTATTCTTATATAATATTGAATTTCATCTGGATCAATAATGTTATTTTTATTTAAGTGGGAGAGAGGTGAAAAGAAGTATTTCTTCTCATGTTAGCTGTAGCATAACCTAGTTGTTAAATAGGAATTTAACTAGATTAAACTTGTTAAAAGATATATATATATATAAATGAAAGGATTATGTGACAAATTTTGATTCTTAATCATAGTAGTATTAATATAAATGTTTAATTTTTATTAGGTATAGCTGTAAAAGAAAAAAAAGTATATTTTTTGGGTGTAGTTTCATATATATATAGTATTTTATTTTTTAAAAAACAAGAAGATATTAAGATGTTTGCATGAAAGTTTGTGATGATGACATTTTAGATGTACTTATATGTTGGATTATTTCCATCATCTAACATTAAATATTGAATCTCTTTAGAAAAATGGTTAAAATTTATTTAAATTTTTCAATTACATTCAACTGTTGTAATAATTCTAGCAGTAAACCTAGTGTGACAATATATAATGTTTGAAAGCCACTAATTAACTTTGCTCTTAGGAAAAAGTGGAGAAATCAGGAGGAACTTTGGAAATAAATATATAAAATTTTTACTGACTGTTACATTTAGTAGAATGGCTTAGTTCAGTGTTTCCCAACCTTTTTTGGCTCACATACCACTTTGTAGTACATCACGCTAAATTGTACCACTTCATAAAAATGATTGTATTTCCTGAAATTTGTTATTGCGAGTGTGTTATTTTATTTGCATTATAAATATTATAGGATGACCATGTATGTATTCACATCTCATAATGTGACAAATTACATTGAAACATGCCTAAACATCATGCCAGATTATAAACTCACTGAAATTATAAACTCACGGTAACATATTTATATGTATGTGTTTGTTCAAAGTTTCATATTTTTTCCAAAATAATTTATTAAAGATTACATTATTACATTAAAGGTTATTTGGTACAAGTGTTTTCTCATTCCTTCATTTGGTTTTCCCAAATTTGAGTCTGTTTTATCTTTTTCAGAGCATCTTGCTATTGATTGGGCCATGGAGAGGATAAATCCAGCATGTTCCAAGTCATGGTAAAAATAACCTCAGGGGTTATCAGGCTATCTGTTGTTCTTGTTTTCTTTATATTGTTCAGCATGAAGTTAATAGGATCAAAATTTTGATGATTAAATATTAGCTTACATCTAGTAATTCCCAATAGATGATCAAGAATTAATGAGAGTCTAATTTCTGGGTATGATCCTTTTCTCATACATTCTTTCAAATTAAATAATTTAGATTGATTTGCCTTGATCCGATTCATTATTTATCTACTATTTTGTCATATTTCGTTTACTAATAAATGGTTTTAATGAAAACATAAAATTATAAAAAACCAATTAATATATTTTCTTATCATAATCAAATATTTTTATAAAATAAATTTAATGAGATCTTTGTGCTTGTTTCGAACAACATAATTTTTTGAAATTTGGTTCAAAAGATGCGAGGTATACCCTTAAGTCTACAGCTGCATTCAATCTATTTCGATACTTATTTTTTTAAAAAATATATGAAGAAAAAGCTCTTCCTACTAATCCCGTACTAGTAAATGGTAATAATAATTTAAGAGCTTTCTCAGAAAGTTATTCATATTCTTTAATGTTTTGTTTTTTGTCGTTTGAATTCTACTTGTAAAGTTCTGTCACATGATAATTCTATTAAATTTTCTTTATCCTTTATTGATAATGATGTAGCTTTTTCTAAATTTTCTGCATAGAAGGGGTTTGAAATCCAATTATCATTTGTGTTTTCGGGTTTTGGAAAATATTCAATGAAAGAAAATCTTAATCCTGTTAAATGTGCTATTATGTTTTCTTGTATATCTTGAGACAGACTAATCTTATTTTCAAACAAAAAAATATGTAAAGTTTCGAATACTTCCAGTTGATTGTTTTCGATACTTATATATATTACTGTTTCCAAAAATCTAATTTCTTAATCATACTTTCAATTTTATCATTAACATTAAAGATCGTTATCGACTGTACATATTAACAACTTTATAATATTATTAATTAAAATAATTTTTTATGAATTATAGGAAAAAACGTTTCTATATTTTTATGATTTAATTTTTTTTTAGGTCCACCATTATTGATTATTTTTCGTGTACCACCAACCAGTAACTCGCGTACCATCAGTGGTACGCGTACCACAGGTTGGGAAACACTGGCTTAGTTGATTAGAAGTGTTATCTTAAAATTCACTATTCAAAAATCTAAAAATTCATGTTTGATTCCCATGTTAATACTATCACAGGTAGACAAGCAACAGACACCTGAAGAAGAAAGTATAATATTCAAAATGTTATGTATATGCTAATCTGTGTGCTGTTACTAATAGTTGAATATAATTGGAAAATTTAAATCAAGTTTAAAAATTTTTCTAAAGACTCAATTTATTTTTCAATTGGGATTTAAATAGAATATTTTATTTTAAAAAAAGAAGAGATTAAGATCTTTATCTCTAAAGAAATTAAAAATTGTTTCATTTGGTGTGTAAATATTATTTTTCAATTAGTGTATAAATAGAATTTTTGTAAAAAAAAAATCTTGAAGAAAGAAAATCAATTAGCCAATGCTTAATGCAGTAAAATTTGATGGAGTTCTATAATTGAATGGAAGATTGATATCAGGTTTGTTTTTTAAATAAAACAAATGTGTGTGCAGTAGAATTCAATAAGGAAGAACTCAGCAATCAAAAGCTCAACTTGGAAGTTTAATGATAAATTGATCTCACTCCTAGTTTTAAAAAATATTTAAAAAAAAAACAGTATTATATTAAGGAGCTTACCTAACCATGTTAACAATATCCCATGAAAGGAATGTAAATACCTCTGGGAAAAATATTTAACAAGCCTTGTATATTGGTCTATTCCAAAATCATGGATGTCTCAACTTACGTTAAACTGAAATGAAAACAATTATTTAATTAGAAACCTGGAGCTACAAAAAGAAACAAAGAAAAAGCTAAATGGATAAAATAACTACTGAGAAAGTTATAATAATAATAATAAAAAACCTAGTGCCAAGAAATTGACCAAACTACTACCTACAAGATTTGATTGAAAATAAGTATTAAGAAATATATATAAAGAGATTGGCCTTATCTGCAAAATCTATTAGAAGAGGCATTCAACCAGGCAATTATAAAAGAGATTGAACAGAAAAAAAAATGCATGAGAAATGAAATATTGTAAGGTTTACATTTAATATATTCATAAATGTTTTTTATAAATATATACATAAATGTTACTTTATAATGAGAATAATATTGAAAATATATTGAAATTTTTTTTTTAGGACTTTTGTTGAAAATATTTTTATTTATTTAAAACTGTATACGACATTATAATTTTCAAAAGAAGAGGTAGGAAGATTCAAGATAAAATTTTTTTTTTTCTTTCTTTATTGTGAAATATTGTTATAGATTTTGATTACTGCTGGGGAATAACTTATCTAGATTGAGTATTATTTAATTGAGAATGATAAGAAGGGTATAATAATTATATGTATCATATGAAACCATATGTATTGTATGAAATTGTGTATTAGCTTGGGATTTGTCACATTGTCATTTTTCTAATTTTTTTTCTTTTATTTGTTTTTTTTTTTAAATTAAAAATAATAATAATATCTGAAGTTACTTTTTGATGTCATTTTTTTTCTAGTTAGCCATTGTATGTATTACCAGTGTGTGACTCAGTTGTGCTTTAAGAAATTTGGAGGTTATCCTAGTCAAATTATTTAATAATCAAACAACTTAAGCATGTATATTTTCTGTTATTCACAATCGCTAGGATCTTCATGATCTCACCGTTGGTTTAGACATAATGGTATTTGCAATGTGTATGTGTGTAGTCATCCAGAATATTATCTTTAGAATTATTTGGATGGCATCAAAGTCATAAAAGTCACTTTTAAAATTCATACACTTCACTTTATAATTTTGATAATTAGTTTATTGATAGCCAGTACACTCATGGTATTCAATGGTCCAGAGCATTGATGCAGCGATCTCAGTATTTTTGTATAGAGTTTTTTTTTGTTAATTTTAGCACTATGTATGTGTGTCCAATTGAATTTTTGGTGGCTTTTATAGTATTATGCTTTAAGTTTCACATTGGTTAGATGATTATTAACCTGTTTTACAGTGTACCTCTTTTAATTCTAGTCGCAAAGATTGACAGATAATTCTTAATGTTTATTGCTTTACAGTGTACCTCTTTTAATTCTAGTCACAAAGATTGACAGATAATTCTTAATGTTTATTGCTGGTGATACTATGTTTATTGCTTATATCTTGCATATTATTGACTTCAGATGCAGATTCTTTGCTCATCGCCTCTGCTTAGTAAAACAATAATGCTTTTTTTATTTTTTGTGGATGATAATTACCATCATCTTCTGTTGTCTCTGTCATTAAAATGTGTTAAATTACTATATGTATAGAGAGGGAGAGAGAGAGGGGAGAGGGAGAGACTTATTGCAAACAGTAATGAAAATTGATACCAAGTCTAAAAAATATAATATTTAAATGCTATAAAGCAGTTTAATTGTGGGAATTAAAATATCAAAATTTTCTATTATTTATAAATTTTTATTTTTATTATTATTACTATTTATATATTGGATAGTGGATATTTGAATTAATGGATGTTTATATAGCAGATGTTATGGGCCCACTGTAGTGGTAAATTAATGAGCCATGTTTTATTTCTTGATTTTTAAGGAAATTTTTATATATATATATTGAAATAAATTCTGTTTTGTCTTTCTTCAGGAATTTCCTAACTGCTTTACTTGATTTAATTTACATCAACTGAAAACTAATGATTTTCTTTTTTAAATACATTTCCTTGAAAAAAGTGAAGGGGATAAGGAAAAAATATTTCTAAGTAAGATTACAGGAAGTTGAAATGTATATCCAATATATATTCACATTAAAATTAATAATTATTATATAATGTTTATATTCATTATTTTTTATAGTTTCTAGTATGATTTGAATATTTTAAAGATATGAGATGATTGTTGAATTATTACTAAGTCAAAATCCTTAAAAAGTAGCCATGCATCTTTAATGAAATAACATTCTAAAACAACTATTGATAAAAATTAATGATTTTTATTCTAATTTATTATTATTCTAGCATACCTTTAGGTATCACAACTTGAATGGTGGCTTTGTAGAAAGCAGTTTTATAGCTTGAGTATCATGTTAGCTTTTACTAGACTATAAATATTGTGTATTTACTACATTTTAGTATCAGGTGACTGTAACTCATCAGATATAAATAATTTTACATTAGGTGGTTATGATGGCTTCTAAAATAACTTTTGGTTAGCTTATTTAATTTAATAACATTGATATACTGTTGAGCAGAATTGACTGACTTCTAAAACTTATGGTTTTAGCTTCTTTAATGTCAGTTGACAGTTGTGATTTCTCCAGACCGATAATTATTTTCTGAATGTTGGAAACTTCTGAAATTTCTAGAGTTCTGTAAGATGGAATGTTTATTAGAGGTTGCAGACATGAGAGCAGAATCTTTTTCCAAATTTCAATTTTCTGTTGAAACTATTACATTATTGAAAGTGGAGGATTTATCAAATGTTACATTATTCCAATTTACATTTATTACTTTAGCAGCATATATTTCTTCTTTACTATCTTGTTGTCATCTGTTGTAAGCTTTAGTACCTAATAGATCCTAGGTGATAATGCTTAATAAATCTCTATTCTGTGCTCTCTTATCTAATATCCCAAACTATTTTCAATATTATGGCTTTCATCAGTGAAGATCTTTAGATCATGAAATAATGAACCTGAACCTTTGTGATATAATGCACTTTCCTTCTAGTAACCATTGTTTACCTCTTAGTTATATTATCAAGCTAGCAGCTCAAACTGAAAAATATATAAATGTTTTTAATCTTACCCAACTCATTTGAATAGTAATATGAATCTGAAACCTCTTCTGTTTTTATAACAACTGCAAATATCTCTATCCTGTGGCCAGAATTTGATGTAAATCAATAAAACATCATATGATTCCAGCTTTCATTTTGCTGTTTTAACAGTTTACATTTCTCTTTCATCATAGCAATATATAAACTGGAATCATAACATTTTATTGGTTTATCTCAAATCCTGGCCACAGGATAGAGATGCCTATATTTATTAAAAAAGACTATACAGGCAAGATAGATTAGTTTAGATTAAGAACATTTAATGTTGGGATGATGCGGGGAGGTCAATGATGGTTGCTAGAGGGAAGGTGTGTTAGATCCTAAACAACCAGAAGCACTATTTCAAGATTCGAAGCTCCTCGTTTATGAAAGCTATAAGCTTGAAACTTGTCTGATGACACTGGATAGAACAGCATAGGGACTTAATAAGTACTACTATCTGGCATCTATTAGTTGCAATAGGTGGCATACAATGCATGCTACCAAAATGAAGAACTTTTATTTCTGGAGTCCTCATAACAGTGAAGCTATCAAAACCAGCTAGCCAGAAATTTCTCAAAAATTACCAAGGCTAAACTATATTATCATAAAAATCATCTGACATTTAAAGTCATAAAAGTCACTTTTAAAATTCATACACTTCACTTTATAATTTTGATAATTAGTTTATTGATAGCCAGTACACTCATGGTATTCAATGGTCCAGAGCATTGATGCAGCGATCTCAGTATTTTTGTATAGAGTTTTTTTTTGTTAATTTTAGCACTATGTATGTGTGTCCAATTGAATTTTTGGTGGCTTTTATAGTATTATGCTTTAAGTTTCACATTGGTTAGATGATTATTAACCTGTTTTACAGTGTACCTCTTTTAATTCTAGTCGCAAAGATTGACAGATAATTCTTAATGTTTATTGCTTTACAGTGTACCTCTTTTAATTCTAGTCACAAAGATTGACAGATAATTCTTAATGTTTATTGCTGGTGATACTATGTTTATTGCTTATATCTTGCATATTATTGACTTCAGATGCAGATTCTTTGCTCATCGCCTCTGCTTAGTAAAACAATAATGCTTTTTTTTATTTTTTGTGGATGATAATTACCATCATCTTCTGTTGTCTCTGTCATTAAAATGTGTTAAATTACTATATGTATAGAGAGGGAGAGAGAGAGGGGAGAGGGAGAGACTTATTGCAAACAGTAATGAAAATTAATACCAAGTCTAAAAAATATAATATTTAAATGCTATAAAGCAGTTTAATTGTGGGAATTAAAATATCAAAATTTTCTATTATTTATAAATTTTTATTTTTATTATTAGTACTATTTATATATTGGATAGTGGATATTTGAATTAATGGATGTTTATATAGCAGATGTTATGGGCCCACTGTAGTGGTAAATTAATGAGCCATGTTTTATTTCTTGATTTTTAAGGAAATTTTTATATATATATATTGAAATAAATTCTGTTTTGTCTTTCTTCAGGAATTTCCTAACTGCTTTACTTGATTTAATTTACATCAACTGAAAACTAATGATTTTCTTTTTTTAAATACATTTCCTTGAAAAAAGTGAAGGGGATAAGGAAAAAATATTTCTAAGTAAGATTACAGGAAGTTGAAATGTATATCCAATATATATTCACATTAAAATTAATAATTATTATATAATGTTTATATTCATTATTTTTTATAGTTTCTAGTATGATTTGAATATTTTAAAGATATGAGATGATTGTTGAATTATTACTAAGTCAAAATCCTTAAAAAGTAGCCATGCATCTTTAATGAAATAACATTCTAAAACAACTATTGATAAAAATTAATGATTTTTATTCTAATTTATTATTATTCTAGCATACCTTTAGGTATCACAACTTGAATGGTGGCTTTGTAGAAAGCAGTTTTATAGCTTGAGTATCATGTTAGCTTTTACTAGACTATAAATATTGTGTATTTACTACATTTTAGTATCAGGTGACTGTAACTCATCAGATATAAATAATTTTACATTAGGTGGTTATGATGGCTTCTAAAATAACTTTTGGTTAGCTTATTTAATTTAATAACATTGATATACTGTTGAGCAGAATTGACTGACTTCTAAAACTTATGGTTTTAGCTTCTTTAATGTCAGTTGACAGTTGTGATTTCTCCAGACCGATAATTATTTTCTGAATGTTGGAAACTTCTGAAATTTCTAGAGTTCTGTAAGATGGAATGTTTATTAGAGGTTGCAGACATGAGAGCAGAATCTTTTTCCAAATTTCAATTTTCTGTTGAAACTATTACATTATTGAAAGTGGAGGATTTATCAAATGTTACATTATTCCAATTTACATTTATTACTTTAGCAGCATATATTTCTTCTTTACTATCTTGTTGTCATCTGTTGTAAGCTTTAGTACCTAATAGATCCTAGGTGATAATGCTTAATAAATCTCTATTCTGTGCTCTCTTATCTAATATCCCAAACTATTTTCAATATTATGGCTTTCATCAGTGAAGATCTTTAGATCATGAAATAATGAACCTGAACCTTTGTGATATAATGCACTTTCCTTCTAGTAACCATTGTTTACCTCTTAGTTATATTATCAAGCTAGCAGCTCAAACTGAAAAATATATAAATGTTTTTAATCTTACCCAACTCATTTGAATAGTAATATGAATCTGAAACCTCTTCTGTTTTTATAACAACTGCAAATATCTCTATCCTGTGGCCAGAATTTGATGTAAATCAATAAAACATCATATGATTCCAGCTTTCATTTTGCTGTTTTAACAGTTTACATTTCTCTTTCATCATAGCAATATATAAACTGGAATCATAACATTTTATTGGTTTATCTCAAATCCTGGCCACAGGATAGAGATGCCTATATTTATTAAAAAAGACTATACAGGCAAGATAGATTAGTTTAGATTAAGAACATTTAATGTTGGGATGATGCGGGGAGGTCAATGATGGTTGCTAGAGGGAAGGTGTGTTAGATCCTAAAGAACCAGAAGCACTATTCCAAGATTCGAAGCTCCTCATTTATGAAAGCTATAAGCTTGAAACTTGTCTGATGACACTGGATAGAACAGCATAGGGACTTAATAAGTACTACTATCTGGCATCTATTAGTTGCAATAGGTGGCATACAATGCATGCTACCAAAATGAAGAACTTTTATTTCTGGAGTCCTCATAACAGTGAAGCTATCAAAACCAGCTAGCCAGAAATTTCTCAAAAATTACCAAGGCTAAACTATATTATCATAAAAATCATCTGACATTTAAGGTATATTATTTCTAGCATCTGTATAAAAACAATAGTCAGAATTTTCTACTTATATGTCTTAATTATAACCAATTCCCACTCTGATTTAGTACAGATAGAGTGATGGACTCCGAAGCTCAAAATTTATGAGTAAACTCCAGGTCTACCACTTTTAAATCCTTAAACTCCTTGCAAACTCAGAAACAATAAACTATTTGTATTTGTTTTTATTACAACAATTTGATTTTGAAGTTTGAATATTTTTGGCATTTGGGATTATTTATAAGAAGAGTATTCATTTTATCAATACATTAAAAGACATAATTAATCAGAAATATAAAGCATAAGGATATATAATAGAAAATTAAGTGTTGAAGATCATTAGTTGGATACTAAAGTTAATAATAGTCATAGACTTTAGTATACTATTTTATATGTAACTGAATGAATGTTGGAATGAATCTGACAAGATAACAGATATATAACTATGTTTATCTGGTGGTGGTGCCAAATGGTAACAATGATCACCATCAAAAATGCAAACATTAAAAGTATATATAACTACAATAATTGGAAAGAAAGAGCAAAATGGAAGGTACATTATCTATTTAAGCAGATTCCCATAAATGAATCTAACAATATTTATATTTAGTACCAATTTTATCATGATCTACGAGGTATGAATTGTTCAAAAAAAATTTTGATTAAAATCTCATAATCGATGGGATGATCAAACATCACATGATCATTAATCATTTCTTATGCTTGCTTATAACTGTTATTAAAACATGAAAAACTCTCCATATAGTACTGCCCCTCAGTGCAAGCCAGAATAATCAATGGGTGCCAGAAGGCTTGTGCATAAAATCCCTATCTACTGCCTACTCATCCAGTATCCCCAGACTAGTTTCTGGCTTGTGGCCTTCATCAGTGAGGAACCTTGGATCTGAGAGCACTGGACTAGATCTTAGGATGTAATGCAACCCTCCAGTGGCCACCTTTTATCTCTACTTAACTACAAAACTATGAGAATAAAATTGAAAACACAATATTTTCAATCTAAGCTCATTAGCTTATGTAAACAATAGCCACCACTATCCTACTAGGCAGGATTGGTATTAAACCACCAAACATCATATGATCACCATTTATGCACAAGCCTTCTGGCATCCATTGATTACTCTGGCTGTCACTGAGTGGCACTAGTGTATGGAGAGTTTTGCCTGTTTTAATAACAGTTATGAGCAAGCATAAGAAATGGTGATCATGTGATGTTTGATCCTGCCTAGTAGGATAGTGGTGACTGGTTATTAAAGAACGAAAGACACCAAAATGTTTGGGTACTGAACTAAGTTCAGACATATATGACAATATAAGCTAATGAGCTTAGATTGAAAATATTGTTTTCAATTTTATTCTCATAGTTTTGTAGTTAAGTAAAGATAAAAAATGCTGCTGGAGGGTTGCATTAGGTCCTAAGATCTAAGTGCAGTGCTCTCAGATCCAAGGCTCCTCATTGACAAAGGCTACAAGCCAGAAACTAGTCTGGGGATATTGAATGAGTAGGCATTAGATAGAGATTTTATGCCCAAGTCTTCTGACATCCCTTGATTAGTCTGGCTTGCACTAACTAGCACTACTGTATGGAGAGTTTTGCCTGTTTTAATAGGATGATCAAGTGATAGGTGTAAACCAAGGGTCCATTTCCATAAAGGCAATGTTCAACAGGATAATCATCTTTTTTTTTTTTTAGACTTCAAATATTAGTTGTTAATATTTTCAAATATGAAATATTGCATTTCTTTATAACAATTTAAGAAACAATTAATTGTTTTAGCGATGGCTATAAATCCAGGTACACATAGAATAGTGTTTGTGAATAAAGAATGAGATTATAAGTAGTCAAACTGTTCTAAATTGGAATATTTACAACAAATTCAAAATGAATAAATTGTCAATTAAATCAGAAGAAGTGTTAGTAATTAGAAATATATAAAAATTTTGTTACATTTATGTATAAATGTGCAGGTACATGTGTAAATAATATTTACAAAATTAGAAAAATGTGCTAGAAAGATTAACAAAACATTTACTGAAATTTTAGATATTTAAAAGTTTAGATTTAATAAATATTTCTAAAATAAAAGAATATAAAACCTAACGAAATTATTGATATTAAAAGAGTAATAAAATTTTATAGATCTAATAGTATTTATTGACAAATATTTATTGCTCTAATAAGGGTTGTTAATAAATAGATAAATGCATTTTTATTTATTTGATTGTGATAAATGGATGTTAATTTTTTTTATTATTATTATTTTATATTACAAAATGAATACACTTTTCCACCAGAGAAAAAACTAGAGGATCTCATCTGATTATTTACGGTACTCGGAAGTCAACTACAAAGAGAGATGCATTGTGAAAAAATGTTAATGACATAGGACAAAATCCATAAATATCATTAAATTAAAATGAGAGATCAATCTATAAAATTTTCAGTATAATGCAAGATCATCATGTTTTTATCCTAATGTCCACTCCATACGTTCTTGTCGTTGCAGCTGTTATTACTATGTGATTATTCATATAGTATACGAACATGGATGGGCTGCTCACCAACACGCATTAGCCAGCATGGTGAATTTATTGGCTTTTTACCTCTGAGTTTAAGATCAAGAAACACCATGGTCTTTCTTCTCAGTGCCTGATAAGGCAGAATGAATGAATGTGTAAATGATAAATATTTTTCCAATACATACATACAATTATGACAGACAAAAATAAAGCATGGCCCTTATTCCCTGGAGGTTGTAAAGTCACCAACCAAGGCAGCAGTTGGTGGCCGAAGGCGGGGGGTGCTAAGAATCCCTGATTGCGGACCCAGGCTGCCATTTGATGACTTTTTATTTAGGTACTTACAACTGCAGATCACTTTCAAGTGAAGGAAGATTGCAAGAATTAGAAGAACTGTCTTATATTAAATGGGACATCATTGGACTTTGTGAAGTTAGAAGAAAAGGAGAAGAAACAATTGATTTAAAATGTGGACATATACTCTATTATAAAGGCACACATATTGGAAATACAAGTGGAGTAGGATTCATTATAAATAAAAAGTGGAAGAACAATATTGTGGAGATTGATGGTGTATCGGACAGAGTGGCAAGATTAGTTATACAACTTAATAGCAGATACCAAATGTAGATAATTCAGGTTTATGCCCCAACAAGTTCTCATAGTGATGAAGTAGTAGAAGATTTTTATATGGATGTACAAAAGGCTTTTGATCAGAGTAAACAACATTTTAAAATTGTTATGGGAGACTTTAATGCTAGAATTGGTAGACAAATGAAAGATGAAATTGCTGTAGGTAATTTTTGGTTATGGTAATAGAAATGAGAGAGGACATAGACTTGTGGAGTTTGCAGAAAAAGAAAAACTTTATATTATGAATTCATTTTTTGAGAAAAATGTTAAAAGGAAATGGACATGGAAGCATCCAAATGAAGGTACAGCAGAATTAGATTATATTTTGACTAACAGAAAATACATATTTCAAGATTGTAATGTTCTTAATAAATTTAACACAGGAAGTGATCATCGATTAGTAAGGTGTAAGTTACGTGTTAATGTAAAACTAGAGAGACAAAAATTATTAAGAAAAACAATATTTACAGTTGATATTCCTAATCTTCAGAAACATTCTAATGAATTTAAATTAGAACTTACAAATAGATTTCAAGTGTTAGGAGATTTTGAACATGATTCAGATTTGAATGAAATTAATATGAAAATAACTGATACACTTTTAAAAACTGCAACAAACATAGCTGGTAGAAAAAAGCAGCAATTGACTAATAAAATTTCTACTGAGACTAGAGAATTTATGAAGAAAAGAAGGAATGTGAAGATATACAAAAATGATGTATTAAAAAGAATTGAATATCTCAAATTTTGTAAAATGGTACAGAAAAGAGTTGAAAATGATATAAGAAAGTATAACTGTGAAATAGCAAGGAAAGCTGTAGAAGAAAATAAAAGTCTCAAAAATGTTAAACAACATTTTGGTATTGGTAGTGTAACGATCCGGAGAATGGTACTTAACGTAATCTGCACTACGGGGCGCCATCTAGGCATTTGAACCTAGAAAAATTTATAAAGTAGGCAGATACGTAAGTCAAAAAAAAAAAAAAATTTTTTTTTTAAATATTTTGGTTCCGGTCGTTAGCCCATGTCACTAGCTCAGGGAGTAGCAGAGATTTTATAATATAATATAAGAATATATATATAAGAGTAAAATAAGCCACTGCCAGTAATTAACATACAAACATTTATTTATGCACATATATATAAGATTTAAAATTATTTTAGTATTAGTTTACATTTCAAAATTTAACCTACATTTTTAACTTTGATTTTTGACTTTAATTCACATTTACTTACTATTATATTCTAATTTTACATTTTTAATTAAGTTCGCACAGATAAATTTATGAAAGCTTGTTTATAATGTTGAATATAGATCGGTTACATAGATTTCATGGTCAAAAACATTTCAAAATAAACATAAACGATCAAAATACAAAATTATTGATTACTGACAATTGCGGAGGGAAATTTATACGTAACCCAATAGTATTCACCATAAGATACTGGCATTGTCACCAATAACTTAAAAGACATCCGAATAAATACATTTTAGATACTCACCGTAAGGTATCATTATTTATCGAATGTCTATATATTTTGATCAAATATGAAAACCCAAAACATACTTAACCGATAACCAATCCATGCAAGCGTCTATAAACAACTTAAATTTAATGCATTTTTATTTAGGGTCAAGTATGAATAGACCACATAGATTTGCATTTGAAAATAAAATATTCTATCCCTATTTAACCTTAGGCTAAAATTCGCAGTCAAACTGGCATCAATTCATCTGATACATCGATGTATTCAATGTAATACGGAATACGGCAGCACCAAAAAGATTAAGAGAAGATATTGACTTTCATTAGATAGGAATATTACTTCTATCCAACGAGAAGAACAATAAAAAAAAAAACTCCATAGAAAGGAATTGCGCTCTGCGTCTTATAATTCCTTCCATAGGCAAAACGGGAGAGTGCGGCGTATATATAAACGATTCTGCCAGTAGCGAATCTCCGACTACATCTACTAACTACATCAATATATCCAATCCATTGACCCAATTTAACAACGAAACAAATAACCTAAGATTACCCTCCCCTAATATAACTTTACAAATCTATACAGCCATTCACGCCCGACTTAAGTTTAACATTTATATAATTTAACTTAACGGAAAACAGAAATCATAATAAAACTTAAAGAACAAAATTAAATAAATGGAAATGATTTTAAATAAATAATAAAAAATACATCAAATAACATTATTAATAAATTAAGTTGGTCAGATAGGATTCTATTGCATTATTTACTAAAAAGTTTTAAAATTTAGAGTTCTTATTGTTTCAAGTGAATATAAAGTTCTTACGATTTTTAAAACGTCCAACTTTATCCGTTGCTTGTCATGAACGTGAATTCCCACGCCGTCCTAAAATTGGTATTCTGTTGGCCGATTTATTTATCCATCCGGAGGTTTTTTGCTTTAACTGGTCCTCAATGTAGAAAAACGATAGTTCATTTCTTTTTCTTTCTTAGCAAAGCTGAAGGGATTGAATCGTGCGTCTTTTTTCAATCCCTTCTTCACTTCCACACTAACACATATCTCTCACATTGTAATAATCAATCACTCACTGATTAATAATTTCCAAATTTTCCTTTTATACGTATTCGAAGGATTGACTTGGCATTATGTCATCGATGTGATGATCCTTTCGCTGAGGTCCGATTTCCCATGGATTTCTTTCATTGGTTATTTGTTTCTATTGTTCCCCTATCTGACCGATGTTTTTACATTTAAATGCCCAAGGCTGGTTTACATTTGACTAATTAAATTTATCATTTCCATTTCTGATTAATTAACCTGTTTTCCAAATCAAAGATATATTTAAAGATAAATTTAAAGATATAATTTTATTTCCAAATCTTTTTAAAATTTAGTTTTAAAATACTTTTTCTTTAATAAAGTTTTATTTTAATAATTTTTTCATTATCTGTGCGATTTAATATATAAGAGTTTAAGATGATATTTAATTTCAATTTTTAATTCTTAAAGAAAATTTTTAAATGCGAACTTTTAATTTACTTTCATGTTTAATAAATAAATAAAAAAACAATGTAACGAACGTCTGTCCTCGTTACAGTAGGAAATTTATATCTGCAATAAGAAAAAAAGATGGAATTATTACTAAAAAGAGAGATGACATCATGAAATTGGTAGAAGATTTTTATCAAGAATTATATAGTAATAAAGAACAAGTACCTCCTATATCTATTACATCTTCCGAATTGCCCAGAATTTTAAATGAAGAAGTGAGACATGCAATTAAGTGTATGAAGAAAGGAAAGGCTCCAGGAAATGATGGAATTATAATTGATATATTAAAAGAAGCAGGTGAAGAATTAGAAACAATTTTACCAAAGTTATATACCAAATGTCTAAATGATAAAGATGTACTGGAAGATTGGAAGAATGCAGTAATAATATTAATATTTAAAAAAGGTGATAAAGAAGATATTAGAAATTACAGACCTATCAGCCTTTTATCAGTTTTATATAAAATTTTTACCAAGATCATTACAACTCGTCTACAGAGAACTTTGGATTTCAACCAACCAAGAGAACAAGCTGGATTTAAAAGTGGTTTTAGTACAATAGATCATATCCAGGTATTGAGAGAAGTCATAGAAAGGACAAACGAATATGAGTTGTCATTATGTTTTGGATTTGTAGATTATGAAAAGGCATTCGATTCTATACACATTTCTTCAGTGATTAAAGCATTGGATCATCAAGGTATAGATCCAGGATATTGTCATATTTTAAAGAATATTTATAAAAATGCAACAGCAACAATTAGATTACATAATGATACTGGAAAAATCAACATTGAGAAAGTTGTAAGACAAGGTGACTCCATATCTCCAAAACTCTTTACAGCAGTGCTGCAAGAAGTATTTTGTGATTAAAATGGGAAACTAAAGGAGTGAAAGTAAATGGAGAGTATTTAAGTCATTTAGATTTCGCAGATGATGTATTTGTTTTTGCAAATAATGATTCAGAGCTGCAGGAAATGTTGCAAGAGTTAGCAGATGAAAGTAGAAAAGTAGGACTAAAGATAAATGTTAAAAAGACTAAAGTAATGTTTAATCGATTTGCTCAAAATATGAAAATAAAGATTGATTATGAAGAATTAGAAGAAGTTAACAGTTACAAATACCTTGGTCAGATTATTAATACAGATGAAAACATAATGGAGGAAATTAATCATAGAATTAAACTTGGTTGGAGTGCTTTTGGTAGAAATAATTTGATACTAAAAGGAAATATGCCTATGTGTTTGAAAAGGATGGTTTTTAACAAATGTGTTTTACCAGTTCTTACTTATGGATCTGAGACTTGGACACTTAATAGAAGAGCAATACAGAGACTTCAGACCACTCAAAGGAGTATGGAGAGATGTATGTTGGGAGTAACAAGAAGAGATCGAAAACGCAATGTATGGGTAAGACAACAAACAGGTGTTACTGACCTTATTGAAAAAATTAAAAGATTGAAATTGAGTTGGGCTGGACATATTGCTAGAAGAGATGATAATAGATGGACAATTGAAATTTTAAACGGGATTCCAAGAGATTGTAAAAGACCCAGAAAGAGACCACATGTGAGATGGATGGATGAAATAAGAAAATGTGCAGGGGTGTTGTGGAGAAGAGAAGCTAAAGATCGGAGAAGATGGATTAAACTTGGAGAGACCTTCATCCTGCAGTGGATTGATAATGGTTGATGATGATGATGATGATGATCCAAGGATGATGAGGTAAGAAGAACATTATCTAGGAGTCTGTCCTAGACAAGGCTGGTCTACTCCATTTCAATAGCAGTGGTGGATATATGTTAAACTAAAATATAAGATGAAAAAAAAATTTTTTTAATTTTCAGTTAAGAAAATTTGAAATTTGTGATATTGAAATTTTAGAATATCCGACTAAAAAAAATTGTTTAAAGGATTTAAATTGTGTTTCTTCAAGTCCAAAGCAATATGCTTTTAATATAAGTTCCCATAAAATTTTGAGTGTTTATCCCAGAATCTTATCCATTAAATGAAGCTTTTGGTGAAGGATATTGGAAGTGCCTCATATATAAAGGAATAAATAATATATTTTAGTGAATGGAAACAATTGAAATAGTTTTCTTTAATTAAAATATCATAAGCATCAAAAGGATTAAGGAGATTAAAGGAATTCAAAATATACATTTAATATTTGAGATGGATACTTTCCAAAATGGATTAATGTAATTGTGATAATTTTAATCTTTAGTAAGTTCAAATAATAGTGTTACAAATCGTTAAATAAATTTCTGTTTGTGAGTATTATCATTGATAAATTTGGAATATTCAATATTGGATTGCCATATAAACTTTATGTGAAAGATGTATTAGTTAGTTATGATGGTTTTTATGAATAGGTTAATAAATTATTAGAATAGTAAATATACCAAATCCAGCCATAAAACTCCATTGGATATCCAGGTAGTATATTTTATATTCATTATTTAAGGATATAGTGTGACAGATAAACGTGAATGAGTACAGATTAAATCTTTGTTAGTGGAGAGATATTGCACTTTTTTTTAACCATTTTAAATTTATTTAAATATATATTAAGTTATATTTCATCATATGTGATTTTTCTTTTAAAGTTTCTTTATCAATTCACATTTGAGTAAAACTATCAAAAAGAAGTAGCTCATTTTCAGGATAAAGGTTATTTATATTTGATTCACCAAATGCTAGGTGTTAATATATATGCTATAATAAATTTAAAATTATGAGTTGAGATTTGCTGCTGTGATATAATTTATATATCAGTTCCATTGGCATAGTGAAGAAGTATTAAAATACTCTATTGCATAAGTGTTTATAAAATAAATCATACAATAATAAAATTTAAATTCAAGCTCAAGTGGATAAAGAAAGTGACAAGTGTGTAAGTATTAAATTTATAGTTTTGAGATACTTATTTTGATTATATGTTCAAAGTAAAAGTGGGATGAAATATTGCAATTCATCTCCTATAACATGTATATTGTATTGCCACACAAGCCATGAGTTTATACATCAAATATAGATACAATCAATATACTACATACACTTTTTAAAAAGAGACGTAAACATTTATCTCAAATATTTATTGTCATATGGAGATAGTTCACATTATAAATATTTATCTTTGATATTTGCTTTCATATAGTGCTGGTTTGTCTTTATTATTTTTTGTTATTTACATGAAATAAACAATTTTGTTATTTTTATTAAAGTATACATTTTGATACTATTTAAATTCAGGTCAAGACATCACATTGTTGATTCATTTAAGGTTACTTAAATATTTTATTATATTTGCTATTTAAATTCAATAAGTCTTAAAAGTAGAATGTGTAAATAAAAATCCCTGATACACATATTCATATGCATATTCATCTTGATAATAGTAAATGTTTATTAGATAAAAGCCCCGAGATAAATTTTACACTGAATATTTATTAATAGAAATCCTGAGAATATGTAGTTAATGAATATATAAAACAAAATTATATAGGTATGAAATCATTTAGTAATAAATCAGTGATTGTTGAAATATTACATAAATTATATATTATATTTTAAAAGTTTAGTAATTAAGATTTAAATCTCTGAGGAATTATGTATTTTACTTTGATTATTTATTTTGTTTGGGAAATCTGGAGTGAGTGCATTCATGTGGATTAGAGTCTTATAAAAGCTCAACCATATGCAAATGTGGTTTCAATACACACAAACACAACTGGGTGTGTGTTTACAGTTTCACTCTGATTTTCATTTTAGAATCATTAATTTCTTACTTATTCTTAGTCAGAAAATACTGTAGATCAGAACCCGTGTCATCATTCATGATTATTAAAAGAATACCCATCACTCACGGTGCCTACCAACCCCCCAAATATTATAATCAGAACTTACTTTAGATCATAAAACTCAAATACTTTTATATATTATGTAGTTTAATAAATTAATAATCAATAGAACTCACATATAAGCACCCAAATTCATAAAAAAAATTATTATTTCAATTAAAGTATAGTCAATTATTTATAATATTAAATAAATAATCCTGAGAAGTTAAGACAAGGTCAGTTTATTACAGAGTTCTTACCACTGCTATTTTTTTTAACTACAGTATTTTTGTGAACTCCATTTACACATATCTATATATATACATCATTATCGAACATTAAAAAAAGATTTTAAAATAACAGTTAATATTGTAATCTTCTTTTAAAACAAATTACTGAACTCATCTATGTATATATATATTAATTGCATGAATGTATTTGATATTCAAAAAAATAAGCAAAATATTAAAATTTAAATTAAACCAGGTTAAATGAATTTATAGGTAAAAATATTGCTAAAGTAGATTTGCCTGCATAATTTCAAATGTTTTTTTACAAATGCCATAGAGATATGTCTTTATATTGAGCACAATACATTTTCTTAGTGTTCAGTTGTAATTTTGTGCTAGCATGAGTTTATTCATCTTCTGTCACAATTGGCTACCATTCAGCGTTAGTTAATGAAGCTTCTCATATTTTTTTCTGATATAGATGGGTTAATCCTCGACAAAAGATAACCCAAATTTTTTGACTTTCAGAGATCTTGGCTTAGATATGACTAATGCCAATTGCAAAATGGTTAAATTTAGAGATCCAAATATAGTGTAGCTATCACTGTAATTAATCTTAACTGAAATAACACCCCAATTAACTTTATCAATTTCTAACAATAACTGAAATAAATTAATTTGATTTTCCTCTTACAAATTCTCTTGAAAAACATTTTAAATCTGCTAACCAAAGTGGGGTTTTTTTTTGCCAAATATTTCCTGCATAATTCACTTCATAATTTGTCTTAATCTATCAATACCAGACTATTTACATATTCTTTCATTTTAATTAAAGTAGTACATATTTATTACAAATATATTTTAAAAAATATCTGAAATCAATATATATTTTTTCCTAAATAAATATATTTCTGTATATTAATTAAAGAAATACATAAATATAATTTTATTTATTGATCTTTTGATTCAGCTAATTTTAAAAAATATCTGAAATCAATATATATTTTTTCCTAAATAAATATATTTCTGTATATTATTTAAAGAAATACATAAATATAATTTTATTTATTGATCTTTTGATTCAGCTAAATTTAATCAGGAATTATCCATTTTTTCTATTCTTTTAAAATCATATGTACATACAAGTGGCATTAATATCACAAGATACATAATTAAATGACTTGTGCATTTATAAATATCTATACTCAGAGCGAATCAAAGAAAAAGCTACCCGGAGCAATGTTTTCATGCCAGGGAAGGGAGGTGTTTTGCAGTATAAAGTACTTAGATATTTTAAAAAATTATTATCTTACATGCAAAATGTATTTGAGTAAACAAAATAAAATAGAAATAATGCAATAAATTATATTTATTTTCTTGAATGTATTTTTTTTTTTTTTTAGCCAATTTTTAGCAGTGAAGGGAATCATTCTAAACTTCATTTATATATTTTATTACTTATTCATTATTATTTATAAATTATAAATATAACTTAGTGCCATTTTATTGAATCAATATTTAAGAAAGCAAATAAAATACATATAATGCAATATATATATATAATTTC
Organism: Epiperipatus broadwayi; assembly: GCA_028023455.1. Classification (NCBI taxonomy): domain Eukaryota; kingdom Metazoa; phylum Onychophora; class Udeonychophora; order Euonychophora; family Peripatidae; genus Epiperipatus; species Epiperipatus broadwayi. Next base: position 8,017,980 of record JAQFVV010006214.1, on the reverse strand, counting down.
CTTAAATGTTTTATTGCGAATTCATTATTGTCATCATCATAATTTAATTTTTTTGCAAATTTTAATTCAGTAGACAATGAAGAGAATTATTCTTGACATATGTGATTCACATGGCAAAATATTTAGGTATACTCATTGTACATAGGTGAAAAATGTATGCCACCACACAAAAAGGGTTTCTACAAAAGTTTACTTCACATATGATAATCATTGTAGGTCAAATTACAGAGTTATGGCAAAAAAAAAGTAGTTATATTTAGCAAGTGATAAAACATTATTTTTTTGATTTCGCAGAAAATATAAATCATGCAAGCATGGGGCCTCACATCATTCACACCACCCTCAAGCTGGCTCTGTCTGTATCCAATCAAATATTCCAGATTTGTATGCATTCTTTTAAAACTTGTTAGTTTTTGAGGAGTCGCAAACAAATCTTATATAATTCCTAAAAGTCATTATATCAAACTAAAAGCATGCCATTTTGTTAGAAGTTACTGGTGAAGCTACAGTAGGTAAAACAGGTCAGAATAATGTTATAATAAAAGTCATTGATCTTTGTAATCAGTCTCTGTCTTTAGGGATAATCTTTGAGCATAATATCTTCTGATTAATTGCTAAGGAAGCAACAAAAGATTTTTTTTTTTTTTTGATTCTGCTCTCAGTGCATGGGAAAAAATGAAATGAAAAATATTTTAACTCTATAAAGGGCTAATTCAATGGCAGAATTTATTCCATAATCAAAGTGAGTCAGGTTCTATGTCTGGTATATTTTATTTAAATATTTTGGATTGCATCCATTTCAATTTGGATAGGGGAGATCAATAGTAATATAATCATCTTTGATAGTAGTAAAAAATTTTGTGGGTGAATGATAAAATTATCTCTACAGTTAATTAAACAATTTAATAGTTTTGAATGTTTAAGAACTGCTTTTAAAGATAAGAATTCCTAGTCGTTGAACACACCTTTTTTTTTTTGTTTGTTTGCAGTCTTGGAAAGAAAAGTAATTCTCTTTTCTGTCATTTATTTGAAAAACACAGAATATCTCTTAATAATAATGTATCCTCTAAACTTTCCTGGTGATGAAATTATAGGTACTTGCTTTCTGTAATTTAGTATATCTAATAAAGAATTTTGATTCCATGATTCAGTGATTAAAATATATATATGTTTTACTCTTTTAAAGCATAACTTATAATAATTATTATACCACATTCCAAAACTTTGTTTCTAAATTTTTATGCCTAAATTTAATTATTTGATATTTATGAACATGTGTTTTTTAATATGCTTATTCATATGCTGGTTCCAAGATCAGCTGTTTACTGTAGAGTTATTTACTTTAAGCTTTATTAATCAATGTACATCAGATATTAGGATTCTCTGTTATTCCTATCTCCAAACACATTTCAGATATTTGCCTTCCTTTAGCATTAGAACAGAGATGCCCAACCCATAGCTCATATAACCTTTTATTATGGCTCATTTTATGAATAATGCAAATTCAATGATGCAGTGGGTCCAAATAGCTCTTCTTTTGTATCACTGAAGCACAAAATGGAGTTGTAATTATTGAGAGAGCAGTCAGTTGAGTTATTTTGTAATACTTCTTTATACAAAGTGACTTTTTGAAGTATGTCAATTAACTGGTGATTTCATCCAAGTCTAAAAATATATGCTTGTTCTCTGTATGTTAATCATTAATATATTAATAATTATTTTGTAATTACTCTAATTGTCTGCATATGAGCCAGAGAATATATATATATATATATTATAATTATCATTTTTAAGCAGTGTCTGAAAATATCAGATCATGAGTAAAAAATGATTTATAAAATTGCATGTTTCTAAGTTTACAGTGTGATGAATCAAGAGACATCTACAATAAATCTCAAATATTTTTATAAAGATGGTCTTTAACGATTGCTCAGTAAAAAAAATATATATTATCAGTTTTGCCATTAAAAGGAAATACAAGTGGAGAGGATATATACCACATTCTTAAAAACCATGTTAAAAAAAATTAATCTACTGCTTCAAAAACTGGTATCCATAACAAAAGGTGGCATACCTGTCATGATTAGTTAGTTCTAGGGATGAGTTTATCATATTATGTAAGAATGATGCTGAGTTTCCAAACTTTTTTCACAATCACTCACCATATATCAACAATTATTGTGTGCAAACTACTGCTTTATAAACATATTGTGAAAGTTGTTTTAAAAATTATAAATTTCTATTTGTGACAGACCAGAGCAGATTATTCAAAATACTAACTGCTAAACTTGATGATGAGTATGGAAATTTAATGTTACATTCTCAAGTTCAGTTGAAAATTCTTACAATGATTTTTAGAGTTTCTTGCAGAGATAAAACAGTTTGTACAATCCAGAAATAAAACTTATGAAGAACTTAATGATTATAACTGGTTATCTCATTTAGCTTTTTTTACAGACATTATGACAAAAATGAATATACTCAATCTTGAACTTCAGGGGATATTGAATTAATAAGAAGTGTAAATATATTTAAATTAAAATTACATTTATGGACATCCTGAATAAAGGAGTCTAACTTTAGTCACTTTTTAAGTTTGGAGAACTATAAGAAAATCGAATCAGAAAAATATTCTGAAAATCTTGTTAAACTTAAAAATAATTTTGAAATTAGATTTTCTGATTTTTATAAAATTCAGCCAATTGCTTCATTAATTTTAAATCCATTTGTTTATACTAATATTTCTGAAGTATCACAACAGATTGCAGGTTTGATAAATAAAAATGCCATAATTTAGAAATGGAAACAATTGATTTTTAATCTGAACTACAATTAAAAAGAAGCATATTGCAAACATATTTTTGGACACTTGTAGAAATGTTTCAACAGTTAAAACTCTGCTTTGAATCAACTTAACTCTTTTAAAGTGGTTTTTCAATAATGTACTTTTTAAAATTAAAGTTTATGATTAACCATACATCACTCTAATTGCCACATACCATTGTTTGTATTGATTTATTTAAAAAGAAAGTACAATATTTTCACAGAAATCAGTTTTTAATACATAAACAATTAATTATCATTCTTTATTAAGTTATAAATTACATATTGCATTTTATTTAATCTTAAATATAGATTTTCATTTTAACAAAGTCCAAATATATCTATAATATTCTTTGTATAGGTACACAGTAATTTTCCTTTTTTAAAAAAATCCTTACATCTTTTTATTAATTCACCATGATCTTATGTAGAATTAATGACTCATTCTTATATATTAAATATACGCTTGCAGACAAGGAGAAAACTTTTTGGCCAATCAGATTTTAATTATTGAAATGCATCTTAGAAGTCATCAGTCTTGGGGTTTTTTTCTTCCAGTATCTGCAATTGTATGTTTGAAATACAAAAGTAAGCCATTAATTATGAATAAAATCATGGTAATTAAATAGAAGAAGAGATAAGCTAAAAAATATAAAAGTGGAGATTATCATGCACGAATACAAAAAAATAACATAGATATGTTTGAATTATTAATATTAAAAAACTATATTTAATTAAAATAAAATGTTATAATATCTAATCTAATAAAGAATGATTAATAATCATTTATGTTCCTTATAGATGATTGTTGTGAATAAGCACTTACTAAAAATACTGGCTCGTATATTTATGCAATATATATATGAGTGTGTGTTTGTTCATGAAAAATAATACATAAAAACATAAAAATAAAATGTGAAAGACAGAGAGCAGAAATTAGTCAATTTATTTACATAACAGAATATATATTATTAACATGACATATTACTATTATTTATTTATATGTGTTTATATATATATATATTAACAGATATGGCAAATGTTGAAACACGTTTATCAGAATTTTACCAGAAAATAGTTCAAGAACTTGATGCTTGTGTAAATTTTTGGCTGACTCATTCACATGATGATGAATATGGGTAAAAATAATGAATTTTAATTTCAATCTTTAGAGAATATACTGTTAAAAATTAATATTAAATATAAAAGCCCTTTAAAATAATGTAAATCTTTTTTTGTTTATCCTGCTAGATTAATTTTATAAATCTAATTATGTTTTTACATGCCCTCATATATACATAAATATTGGAAATGATAAATATTTCAAATGCACTTTTTGCCAGAGTGCTTTGTAAATATAAAATGACCATTTACATCTGCAATCTTTGTTCTTATAAAAATAGCAAATCTACAAATGATATTAGTAAGGATGAACTGCAAATTATTGACATATGTAAACACAGTCTTCTTCAATATAGTGAATCACTAAACTTCATTTGTCAGACTTTCTATTTCTACAAGAAATAAAGTAGCAAAGATAAATGGTAATAGCAAAAAATTATCATTATTTAATTATAGCTGGAAGCTTTATACTTACTAGTAATTACATGTGTGTATGTACAAAGAAAATTGTAGCATACATTTAAAAAAAAATCTGCTGTTGTATTATATCTGTCTGACATAATAAGTATTATGACTATAAAAATGATACTTTAAAAACAGCTTAATTAACAATTTTAAAAATTGATCTAGTTTTCTTGTGCTTTATATTTCTCCTGATGTAATGTGAAATGGCTTCTCTTTGGCTAAAGTCAGAAGTTGCTGTCCATAAGCCATATGCCCAGAAACTGTAAATTTAGCTAAGTTAAATACTCTCTTCTTTTGAATCATTTTATACCTGTTTTCTGCTTTCTCCTTATTAATCTTTTCCAATCCACAGTCATCCAATCATTCTGACAATGCTAATATATTTCCTTTTTTTAATTCCATATTAATAAAAACTATTTTGTTTAGTTTTAATATTGTATTTTCATTATTCTTATCATAAAGCCCTAAGAAGAAAACCTCTTTTTTATTTTTTTTGTTATTCTCACTTTACCCTTTTTAATCCTCTATTCAAATAACTAACATTATAATGTTATCCCTCCCATCTCCACGTAAACTGTATTTACAAATTCAATTTTTTAATCTAGTTTCACTTTTTTTTCTTGATAGTTAAAGCACCTGTCCTTGCTCCAAATAACTATAAAATCCCTCTAGTATTATCATTTTCATATTTTATATATTTTTATTTTATACTATTTTTTTACTCACATTTCATTTTCCACTACTCTTTTTTTTTTTTTCAAGTTTATTTGATCCCTTTTCTTGCTCTTCATAATTATTGATCTGTAATATATTCCCTACTCAGAAACACTCATATTCAGTGTTTTTTTTTCCTGTTTTGTTTTGTTAGTTTATTCTCTCACACTCTAGTTAAGGACTCTTTATATAAGAATTCATCAAAGCCATCATTATCAATATATATCCTACTTCCATAAACAAGTAGTCATTTACTATGACAGACTTTAAGAAATAACCACTATTTTTTTTTTTTAAATGGCAGCCATTTAATATACGAGTGTATGGCTTTTTTTATAAGATTCTCACTAAGAAAAAAAAAATATAAATTTTATTCATTATGAAACTTCAAAAAAAAAAACTTTGATCATATGCAGCAGCAAAGAGTACTAAAAATAAATTGAAAATTATGTACATCAAAAACTACATTTTTAAATCTAATTTTTATTTAATACTTTTTTTTAGTTTAAGAGTAAAAGATCTGAAGAAGATTGCAGGGCAATTGAAACCATTATGATATTAAAATAAGTGTATTGTAAAAAAGTGAATAAAGAAAAATGATTAATATTAATATTGGAATTACTGAAACTAATATTTTTTAATACTGATTATTTATTAATTTATTTATTTTAATGTATAATAGTATAATTTATATTTTGATATATGATGTTCTCTCTTAAGTTTATGAGGAAATTGTTGTTGTTGTTTTGTATTTATTGAACTTAATATGTAAAGAATTTTAAATAGTCTCATAAATATATGGCTCTCTTGCTTTTTATTAAGTGGATCCAAGAAAGGAATTTAATTTGATGGCAAAACAAGAAATTCGTTACAGATATAAATATTTAATATAAGTGTTGAATATTATCATTATGATTTTTATGCTATAAAAGTATATGAAAATGGGAAGAGCTAGAGAATGCCACTCAAATTTTATTTTGATGTCTCAAGATGTAATTTAAATACTTATCTAGAATTGTACTATACATATTTGAAGACCAATAGCGACCCAATCTAAATTCATCAAGTATATCAGCTAACAAAAATTTGAATATATAAAAGTAATATAGCATTTAAACCATATTTTAAACTTAAAATAAAAATATGGTAATCAGATTTAATATTATACATTTGAAATATACAAACACACTTATATCCATATTTTTAAAAAGATTATTTTAACAAAAGCAAAATTCAGTAAATAACTTTTTTTCCTAAAGCAATTATTTATATAATTTGTATTTATATATATATATTTATTGTTTGTTTGTAAATAAAACTTATTATTTTTATTTTAAATTTGAATTTTGTAATTTTCTTTAAATTAATAATAATAATTCATTGATACATAATAATTTATTAACCTCATACATATTTGAACCCTGGAATATTATTGTTTGATTATATATATTAAGTAAAGAAGTGTATTATATTTGCATAACAAAGTATTGGATTTAGTCATGGTGTTCAACTGGGCTTTACATAACATATTTACACTCATGTGTATTTTTTTAAAAAAGATATGTTTAGGAATACATATATTATTGCTTATATAAAAGATATGCATAAATTTATAGATTATATACACATAAAATAATATTTTGGCTAAATTTGAATTCAGACCTTAGTTAAATTAAATGCTGTCTGGATGTAGTAAAATTATTTTTTACTCCACATAGCATTGATGATTGCATTCCTCTTGTAAACTTTACTTGGATTTTCTCTCTCTCTCTCTGCAAGTCTCTCATACTCGCTTATATCATATTTACAGTTACAATTTGTCTTATCCAATTCATAGGGCTTGATTATATAATATTGTTATCAGTAGAGGAATAAGTTCCTGGTGACTTCCTTCACTTCACTAACTATTTATAGTTACAATACTGTACTTTTAAATTAAACATAGTTCAATGTATATGTAAATAAAGAAAGTAAATCACCCTCCTCCAAGCTATGATTTAAAAGCTCTTTAAATGTTGAACAAAGGAATCAAGAGAATAGAATGAATTCACCCTATTCTTGGTATCTCTGATGTTTATAAGCATACTTTTGTCAACATTATTGGTAATTCAGAATGAAAATAATTTATCAACCAGATGGAATATGGCATTTAAGAGTTATTAAACTCATAATTAATTATACAAGGCTGGAAACAGCATCTCACTTTTAATACCTTGATTGTAATAATTAACAAAATTTAATATGTAAACTTTAAATTAAACATAACTCAATGTATATGTAAACAAAGGGAGTAAATCCCTTTCACTCAGGCTTTACTTAAAAGCACTCTAAATGTTGAACATATACATTAACCTATGTTTAATTTAAAGTTTGCATATTAAATCTTATTTAATTATTACAATCAAGGTGTTAAAAGTAAGGTGCTATCTTCAACTTTGTATAATTAATTATGAGTTTAATAATTCTTAATTGCCATATTTTCATTCTGAATTAACAATAATGTTGACAAAGATATGTTTATAAACATCAGAGTTACCAAGAGTAGATGGATTTATTCTATTCTTGATTCCTTTGTTCAACATTTAGAATGCTTTTAAGACTTAGTCATTGGGAGAGTGAATACCAGACTTTATATTTATTAATCTAATTTTTATTTTATTGACTACATTTTTATGATAAACAAACTATGAATCTCAGCTGCAGCAAAAAGTAAATCAAATTTTACTTGTTTAGATAATTCCAACAAAAAAGTTACGTAATAAATTATTAATTATATGCTGTTCTTTTTTATATGCTTTATTTTAATATAATAATTTGTGATTCGATAGAGTGTAATCATAATGAAGAGATTTCAATATGACCACCATAAATGAAAAATGCTTGAAATTATTATTTATTAATAAATAGCATGCTATATTTATACACAGATGAGTGTGTTTTATTATTAATATGCCTGGTAAAATATTTATTCATTAATTATTACTTTTTTTTTCTTAAAGAGAAGTAATAAAACCTCCACACATGTGGACTATAATATATTATTTAATTAATGATGTTAAATATGAGTAAACTTTCAATCAAGTTACAAGATAAAGACTTTGAATAGAAAGGAATGGCTGTTTTATCTTTGTACCCAAATACAATTATATAGACAAATCTTAAGGATTTTGGAATGAGAGGGCAAATATATTAAATTATTTATTTTACTTATATTTTTTTTTTATATTCTATAAACACTTGCAAAATATTGAAATTTACTATGTATCAATATGGAACAATCAAGAAATTTTTATTAGCGCAGTATCAACCTGTAATTCTAAGGAGAAAGTAATCAAACCTCCACTCACATGCCATACTATAATATTCAATTAACATTGTTAAATATGAGTAAACTCTATAAAGACATTTAAAAGATAAAAACAGCTGTCTTATCTTCTTATTTAAATGCAATTATATAGGCAAATTTTAAGCATCTTGGAACAAAACCATGAATATATTAAATTATTCACTTTACTTGCATTTCTTTTTTATATCCTATTAACACTTGCCTATATAATTGCATTTAGGTATGAAGATAAGACAGCCATTCTTATATTTTCAGTCTTTATCTTGTGACTTGGATTGAGAGTTTACTAGTATTTAACATTGTTAATTGAATATTATAGTATGGCACATGTGTGGAGGTTTGATTATCCTCTTCTTAGAATTACTGCTTCACACTGCACTAGCAAAAATTACATCTTTTTTATCAGTTATTCAAAGTTTATAGTTTATTTTTAATCTGTAATAATGAGTGGAATTTTTTATCAGAAAATCCTTGTAATTGCATATGTTTTTTGAGATTCTTGATTTGTAATGAGTTTTGAGAAATCAATTACTCTTATTATCCATGGCTAAAATGGGTATAGAATAATAATAGTGCATAATGAAAACTAAAGGAATATGCATTTTTTACTGAGAAGAGCTACTGAACTTAATTATTTAAAATGCTGTTATTGTCATAGTTATTGTCTAAATAATTTATACACATTAATAAATAACTGAAGATTTAAAATGAAATTTGTTTTCAAATTGAAATACCAAGAAGTTTATTTTATCTTACATAATATAGTAGCAGGTTTAACAATAATTTTGACAACATATTTATTATATTTACTTGTTTTTGGAATGTGAATAGTTTATATGCAGAGGAGGTATCACAACTGAAAAGGTACTCATTTATTCTAAAAGCATTTGCTAACTCAAGTAATCATAGTGCTTTTTTAATATAGAGTATGTCTTGCAATTGAAAAAATAATACTATTTCCTAAATCAACTAGCCACAATGTTTCTTTGATATAAGGTGTGCACTGTGTATAAGAAAGTACTCCTAACTGTAATGTCATAGTGCAAAAACAAAGCAGTTAATATGAAACTGATATGGATACAATACTGGAATTTTGTTGTCCTTTGATATAAGGTGAACACTGTGGATAAGAAAGTACTCCTAACTATAATGTCATAGTGCAGAAACAAAGTACTTAATATGAAACTGATATAGATACAATACTGGAATTTTGTTGTAGACTAAGTCTATGTTTTCATAAACAAATTTGAAAATGCCTTTTCTGAATAATTGAATTATTTACAATTGTTGCACAAGTTGAAAAATCGTAGGCATAATATTTAAATAAAATCATGCAGAGTATTGAATATTAATATTTGGTGTTGCTATCAGGCAAAAGGGATGCATTGAAAATTAAGTACTTTGACTTTAAATTGATAAATTTTTTTTATAAATAAATGTTTATTTTAATGCAGTCTAAAAAAAGTTTCAGAATTCATAATTTATACGTTTTTTGATAACCAGTAAGATGTAAAGATATCAGATAAAGTTAATATATATATAAGTTGTAACAAGTTTTATATATAAAATTGAATGTTTTTGGAAGTATATCTATTTGAATAAAAAAAATCCTGTTTAAAGTCTCCAAAAGAATCCCATCATTTTAAGTTATTAAAAAGGTACAAAATTTACAAACACATATAATTTATTTGCAGAAGTAGACTGCCAATGTTTAGATGAAATCTCATTCATTTTTGTCAAGGCTTTGGTGTCCTGAAGTATTTTCTAAAATAATGTTAAAACTATGTGTGGAGTAAAGTCTTGCCATTTCATTTTATTAGGAAGTTGTCCAATCCTAATCACAGAAAGTTTAATACAAGTTTATAAAACTTTTTTAAAATATAAAATAATGAGCCTCTACTAAGGCTGGAATGCATTGAGTTTTTTCACATTTGTTTAATTTTTTTTTTTTTTCAGAATCTTCCTTCTTATTTGCAAATCATATATTTTTAATCTAACTAATATTTTATATTATGAAAATTTGATTTAAAAATGCAATGAAAAAGTTGATGTGATATAAGTCAAGCGTTGTTAGCTGAGAAGTCATCGCTGCCGCCTTGCAAGCAAGTAGTTGGTTGCAGACAGTTGTGGGTTCGCTTCCCGGCCAATGCTATGACATATGGGGGGGGGGGTTTGATATAATTGTTTTTTTTTGGACTAAATTCATTTTTATGCTCCCTGATTCACATAACTTCTTCAGCATAAGAAACATCAATTTTAGAAACAACTTGATGTTCTAAAAGTACTTCATCTTTATGGTAAAAATTATTGAGTTTTTTACCAGTTTTAAAAAAGAGAAATCTTAATATTAAAACTAAAAAAAGTATATTGAAAAATTTTTGTTAGTCTAAGTGTAGATTAATTTTTTCTAATGTTACACACAAATCATGTTTTTTATTATGTATTAAGATAGCTTTATCATCTACAAAATCTTTCTACTTAAATGCATTTATTTAATACTTCATCTTTATGTGCATGGAACATATCATGTAAACAATTCTATATCTGGTTCACTAGTGAAAATCAATTAGTTGTAAGCCTACAAACCCAAGCTAGTAGAAGAAATTGATAAATATTTTCAGGACTAGTAAAAAGTATTAATAATTATATTTTTATGATTTCATTATATTACATTAAATTGTCCTGATAAATTATATGTCACTTATTTTAGAAAACAAAATAACTTTAATTATAAACTGTATCTAACTGCTTTCTAAAATACTAACAAGATTGTCTACTCTTTATAGTCTTTTTAGTCATTGTTTTTTTTTTTTTTTCTGTCAGAATTTTGATCAGTTAAAGTTGGAAATAATCATATAAACTGTTTGACAGTTTGTAGTTATTAAAATTATGGATAGCATAAGAAACTTTTGAATTAATTAAATGATGGTAATTGTGAAAAGCCTGATAAAGATTCCTGATATATTTATAAAAGAAGATAAAACTTCTAATTAAACATTTGATCTTATATGATGTTATAAAACTAGAATCATTTCCAGAGAAGATTGTTTGTCATTCTCCTAAGTTTTTGATTTATTTTAGGTTTATTTCATTAATTTGATATCACTTTGAGACTATTTGTTTGTATTATTGTTTTTCTCATGTATGCTTTACCTAGATTTTTGACTGATTCCTTTGTTGATAGTATATCATCTAGAACTAAAAATTCAGTCCATTTTTCATCATTAAAAATATAATGCTCATCAGAAGTGATTTATTGTTCAGTTTTGATTTCTGTTTTTACCAATATATCTATTGCAGAAGCTTTAACTGTCATTTCATGACATGAAAATCTTCCTGATTTATTATAACTCTAGCAAAACATCTTGAAAATATGTTTTATTATGACTCAAAATATGAATGACTCAGAAGCTTTTATATGTAATTATTCCATGTCATCACTAATCATAAGATTTTTTATAAAAACAATCAATAGATATGGCACTTAAAAAATTTATATTTGACTTGAATATGTAATAATATATTTGTCACATGATCACATAGAAATGATGTATCACATTTCTTTATATATATATATATTAATGATTGGCTCCTAAAGTCTATAATGGAAGTTGAAATAAGTGTCTTTTCTGAATTCTTTAATTACTGGGAATTATGATGTTTTATTGTCTTATTTTGTTGTAGAGAGTTTATATGCACATACATATCTCTCAACTTTTATTCCCTTCACCATTTTGCTTATGTATTTTAATGATTGGCTCCTAAAGTCTATAATGGAAGTTGAAATAAGTGTCTTTGCTGAATTCTTTAATTACTGGGAATTATGATGTTTTATTGTCTTATTTTGTTGTAGAGAGTTTATATGCACATACATATCTCTCAACTTTTATTCCCTTCACCATTTTGCTTATGTATTTTCTGCAGCAAAAAATATTTGATTAGAGTTGAACATAACCCTGATGAATTCATTTTTAAAACAATAAATCTGTAGTTTAAAATGTTTTTATTAATGATTGCAATATTTAAATAGTCTATAAAACTTGATAAGGTAATAGTGACATAATAAAGAAGAAGGAATGAAAATAAAAAACATGAATTTCTGAAAATAAAACAATTTTTTTTGTATATTGCTAAAGTAATTGTTAATAAAATTATATATTTTTAAATTTAACATAAAGAGCTGTTATTCCACAGACAAGAAACTTGATGATTTTTTCTAAAGGATAAAGCCTAGTTGTCTCTTGAAATTAAAGAATTTATAATATTTTTTTTTTTGGTGCAGGATCTTTATGGGTCAATCAACTAGACATATCAGTGTAAGAGTGAGGAATATTTGGAAATGCTTTTAATCAAAAGCTAACCACTTCTATCCTTACTTCAGATTTTTAGATAAGACAGTTGAAAAAAATATAATTTACATATTGTAGTGTTTGTAAAAATGGCAGACATTTTTGTGCACTCCAGAAGAAACTAGAATTTATTCGAGTTGTTGTTTTTAGATTGCGCTCTGATAACAGGAATTTAATTAACGTAATGGTGGATGATAATTCCAAGAGATATTTGCTGATTGCAAATATTTCTAGATATAAGACGTTACCTTATTGGACAATGATTAATTGTTGCAGTTATCAGTAAGCGATAAGAAGACTGGGTAATAACTACACAGGGCAGTAATTAGAGGACAACTCCAGTAGAGAGCAGTCACGCAGTATTGGAGTAGCAGGCAGTTAGTCGAGTACAACTCCAGTAGAGATATCTCGCGTCAGTGCTTGCGGTTAATGTTCAGCGCCCAGTGGAAAGGTAGTTCACGGGTATAGCTGAAGGAGACCGCAGCGGAGATATTGAGAGCATTCGTTGCAGGGCATTTGTTGCCAGAGAATACAGAGTGTATTCAGAGCATTCGTTGCAGAGAGCATTCGATGCAGGGCATTCGATGCAGAGAGCATTCGTTGCAGGGCATTCATTGCAGAGAGCATTTGTTGCAGGGCATTCGTTGCAGAGAGCATTCATTGCAGGGCATTTGTTGCAGACCATTCAAGCAGAGCATCCGTTGCAAAAGAACATTGTGGGAATTGTATAACATTTGCTGACCGCACAGTCAGACTTGCAGATATAACATTGGCACAGTCATAAGTGCAGATAGAACATTGGCACAGTCACATTTGGAACCTGTGAGTAGCGAATAAGTTTTCGTTGCAAGTTTACGTGATGAAACATCGGTGAAAGTTTGGAAATAAAACGTTTGCGCAGTCACCATTGAACGTAACTGGCGAAAAAGTTTCAGCAGCAGTTAAATCGTATATTTCTGAGTGAAATAACAGGAAAGTAGGAATAGAAAAACAACACCAAGGAATCCAAACAAGGGTTTTTTTGGAGTGGAGGGAGGTGTAGTGTTTGTAAAAATGGCAGACATTTTTGTGCACTCCAGAAGAAACTAGAATTTATTTGAGTTGTTGTTTTTAGATTGCGTGCTGATAACAAGAATTTAATTAATGTAATGGCGGATGATAATTCCAAGAGATATTTGTTTGGTTGCAAATATTTCTAGATATAAGATGTTACCTTATTGGACAATGATTAATTGTTGCAGTTATCAGTAAGCGACAAGAAGACTGGGTAACAACTAGGCAGGGCAGTAATTAGAGGACAACTTCAGTAGAGAGCAGTCACGCAGTATTGGAGTAGCAGACAGTTAGTCGAGTACAACTCCAGTAGAGATATCTCACGTCAGTGCTTGCGGTTAATGTTCAGTGCCCAGGGGAAATGTAGTTCACGGGTATAGCTGAAGGAGACCGCAGTGGAGATATTGAGAGCATTCATTGCAGGGCATTTGTTGCCAGAGAATACAGAGTGTATTCAGAACATTCGTTGCAGAGAGCATTTGTTGCAGGGCGTTCGTTGCAGAGAGCATTCATTGCAGGGCATTCATTGCAGAGGGCATTCGTTGCAGAGAGCATTCGTTGCAGGGCATTCGTTGCAGACCATTCGAGCAGAGCATCCGTTGCAAAAGAACATCGTGGGAATTGTATAACATTATTTGCTGATTGCACAATCAGACTTGCGGATATAACATTGGCACAGTCGTAAGTGCGGATAGAACACATATTATGAAAGAACCTAGTGAAATTATTGAAAGATCATATATTTTAAACAAAAGTGATAAGTCATGTTACTTTTTTTTTATAAAGGTCTCAGTCTCTTCCTTCATCCATTGGGACACTAGCCATGAGACATGTAAATGAGACTTCATCAAAATGTTGGCTACACTTTTTTCTTGAAGAATATTTTTACATATGTGGATTACAGCTTTTTAAAAACCTCAAAAAAATGTTCTATTGTTGGATACTTCTTTGTAATGTTTTCCAAATATGTTGTAATTTTGTTTTTTACTTGTGAAAATCTTTACTACAATATATATAGACATCATTTGAAATAGCATTGTTGATTCAGTATAAATATTGAATCACACTAGATAGTTGTTGTACCTATAAGTCTTGTCTCTTTTTTTTTTTTATTTTTAGTGGCTTTTTTACCTGTTTAACTCAAGAAGGAGAATGCTATGATGATATTAAATATATTTGGTTACAAGGACGTCAGGTTAGCTATTTTTTTAATAACTTTTCTAAATGTAGCATTGATTAAAATTTGTTTACAATGAATAATATTTTGTATCAGATAGCCCATATATTAGGTTTTTTATTATGCAATATCTTAACTTTTAGCATGGAATACCATTTGCATAGGAGGATCATTTACAAAAACAAAATTTTATTTAGCATATAGATTTTTTTTAGTCAGCTTAACTATTAATAAAATATCATAAGGAAACCTGTAGAAATTTTGGTAAAACTGACTTATAGTGGTCTGAACACTTCGCCCTCTATTTTTAAAAAACTTAACTACTTTTTCCTTCCTAATAACTATATCCAAATTTAATCAATGTATGTAACTATATCTAAGTCTAAATGTTAATAAAAAAAAATGAAAAAAAAAACTTACATTTACATGCGTATTTTTCACTTATAGCGGTCTTTGCTGTATATATAACTGTAAATAAATTAACTATATTAACTATAAATAGAGTGGAGATAGACACCATTAGAAAGATCCAACTTTAATCAGTTTATCTAACAATAAATAAACTCTGTTTAAATGTAAATATTAATAAATAAAAAAGTAATATCAGACGACGAGTATTCCATGTTTCTGCCAGAACATCTGAAACATCCATAATCTCACTTGGAGGCACTATTGTTGTGATAGCCACTCTAGCTGCCATTTTTTATAAAGACAAAATTCCACGCGGTAAAGCAAAAGTAGTTCAGAATTTTACACGTGGGAAAAATGACACATGACAAAAGTAGTTCAGAATTTTTACAGCAGGGACTTTTTGGGTGAGACTAAATAGAGCCTAAAAAAGTAAGTTTTCTTACATCCATTTTATTTATTAATCTTCATGTAAAAAATACATTTATAGTTAGATATACTTTGCAATTACATAGTGAGAATGACGTAGTTCGACACACAGATCCTAAATGTAAGTTCTTTTTTTTTTATTTATTCATCTTTATGTCAAAACATTTATAGTTAATATACTTTATTGATTTATAGTTATATATAGAGTAAAGACCACTAGATATACATTCCAAGTGAAAAGTACGCATAAAAATGTAAGTTTTATTATTTTTTTATTTATTAATATTTACATTTAGACAGAGTTTATTTATTGTTAGATAAACTGATTAAAGTTGGATCTTTCTAATGGTGTCTATCTCCATTCTATTTATAGTTAATTTATTTACAGTTATATATACAGCAAAGACTGCTATAAGTGAAAAATGCGCATGTAAATGTAAGTTTTTTTTTTCATTTTTTTTATATTAACATTTAGACTTAGATATAGTTACATACACTGATTAAATTTGGATATAGTTATTAGGGGGGGGGAGGGTAGTTAAGTTTTTTAAAAATAGAGGGTGAAGGGTTCAGACCGCTATAAGTCAGTTTTACCAAAATTTCAACAGAAGATAGGTTAATAAGTGACATTAATAACTTTAAATTCTAACACTGTAATCATAGTTCAACAGTCATTGTCCACATTTATATTGACCTGTGAATCTATAAAGCAGATGAATGCAGTAACTATGAGTTGTTGTGAATTTTTTTATGAGACTCCAGTTATATTCAGGACAATAAAATCCATCTGCCCTTATTACTGGATCTGGAAAGACAAAGTTGTTTGGAATCTCATAAGAATTCCATTTTTTATGCCATAATTCTTGGTTAAATATCCAGAAAGGGGATTTTTATTTGAAATTAGTCTTAAATGGGTGAAATTATGTATTGAATTATTGGAAAATTTGATCTACTTAAAAGTTTTTTTATACATTTTCTGTGAGGCAAATTTTCTTCTGATATCTGGTAAAGAAATATGTGAAAAAACAGGAAGCCATTGCAAATGAATAGATTTGTGTGTACCAATAATATTTCTCATGATAATACTTTATTATGTATTGAGAAGATTTGTGTGGGAACTTTTTTTTCTTCAAACAGAAGTACAGTATTCACCTGCAGAATATGTTAGTGCTAAGGAAGCTGCCCATAAATTACTTGTATCAAACTGTAATTAATGCCAATCAACTTTTCAAAAAGGATATTCTTAGAAATTATTTTAGATCTAATATTAGATAAATGAGGAAAATAACTTGGTTATGAGAATATATGATATCAGTTGAAAGCAAATGAAAAAGAAATTTCAAACTTATAATTAGAGATCTATTTAAATATAGTTTTTGTTGCTAGCTATAAGGGACCATTGCTGGAAAAGCCTGTCCAATATGTCAATATTTGTAATTGAATTAATTTTTACAATATTCAAATTTTATTAATGTCAAAATTTCAATTGTTCAATAATCTTTTTTAAAAACTTTCTCTTGTTATTTCATAAAAAGAAAATGAAAAAAAAATATTTTTTTTTTTTTGCTAAACAATATGAGAGTCTTTGAAGACTAGAATAATTTAATCATTGACATTTTAAAATAAAATTTGAACAGTGCAAAAATTAAGAGGAATAAAAATAATTAGTTTACTTAATAATGAAAAAAATATCATGTTAACAAAAGGAAGGATACTGTTTCAATTTATCCGTTTTATGCCATTATGACTAAAATTGTCCTCTATTTTTTAATTACCACTAACTTATCACAACATCAGTCTTTTTTTTTCTCTATCCATGTAATAGTGTTCATTTAGTTAACAGTTATTCTATCTATCATCTATGTAACACCTACTTTCATTTTTGACATTTTGTTTTTAACATAAATATTAGGTGTCTTAGCAGGATTTTATTTTGGAAGAAAATAGCAAACTTAATCCAAATTTATAGTATACATTGACAGAACTTAATTAATTATAACTTATCTCATAGAATCACATGACTCTTCCAACTGCTCTAACTTACAATAAATGGCTCTTCTGCAATATATTAAATAGAATGAATTACTGCTCCTAATATAATAATGATAATTTAAGTATTAACAATTATTATTAGAAAAATGATTTACATAAATAAAAACTTTATTCTCTCATCTTTTATTGTTTATATAATTGAGGCACTTTTATTTCAAATAATGGTAAGAATATTATTAAGGCCCAATGATTTCTATAATGAGCTAACTTTAACAGTTTATTCTAATTTTTATTTAATCCAAGATATTCCAATTTTATCTTTTTTTCCTTTCACTTTATATTTATTTGTTTTGTATATATCATTATTCACCTTATTATATTTTATATTCACATTTTTTTACTCAGAATTCATTTATTCATTTCATATTTAGCTTTATATTCACATGTACATCACTCCTATCTTGCAACATTTCTAAAATATCACAGTGCTGCACTTTTGACTCCCCCAATGCCACTTTTTTAAAGTAAGAAAAGATAATAAATATACAAATTAATAGTCAGATCTTTCTTTAACAGTGTAATTTATTATAGAGGATTACTTGTGAAATATTCAAAATATCCATAGTAAAAATCAGTCATATATCACATGACCTATATAGTTTGTATTACCAATATGTAATATATAAAGAGCCTGCTACTAGCTCTAAACAATATCCATATGTAACAAATGAGTATAAAGGAAGATAAAATATTGATATATTCATTTCATCTAGATGGTTGTTTAATAGACTGGTTTGCATTTGACATCCAAGCTGAAAAATTGTTCAAGAATCATTACATTCATTATGATTATATCTGAAAAAGAAAAAAAAGTGTAAAACTTCACATTTAATTATATAAAGTTGTTAATGAGTTATCAACATTGTGCATGTTTATAGTCAGGAAGTATTTAAATCTGTGTATTCTTTTGATCTGCTGACGAAGTAACTGAGATGTTAATGAAACATTGACAAGCAATTTTTGTAGACCGTGCATGACCACAGCAACCATTCATCTATGTAATAACTTTTTTATACAAGAATGATTCCTTGCCTCATCTTTCTCATAGGAAAATTCAAAAGAACAGTTAACACACATATATATATATTCACACACACACAGTCATCTTTAAAACAACTTTATTTTATAGTCGAAAATTCTATAAGAGTATTAGTAAGAGTACTACGTAGTATTATGATAAAAGAAAAAGGCAATTTATATTAAATTATATTTTTTATTGTTGACATATTTTTACTTTAATATACAATTTTTATTTCTTCATAATCTAAAGTATATTATTATATTAATCATCAATTTTATTAATTGTATCTTCTAATTTTGTTCTTCATATGCTTGTTTTTCTTTAACTATGATTTTTTTTCATTGTATTTATCTGTCTACATCATTCTGATACTAAATAATAATATTCATGAATTTTTTTTTTTTAAATATTGTAAAGAAAATTGAAATCACAATTTTTCCTCTCATTAAAAAATCTCTGAATCTTTGGAAAAGCATTGTATTATTAGCCAATGAACATTTTGACCATGCAAAATATCTCTGAATTCCATTTTATTCATTTTCATTTGAATCTTAGTGATATATATGTTTCATTCAAAAATTTGTCAACAATGGACTATAGTCTATGAATTCATATATATATAAACAAGATATGCATATGCATATATTATTAGGTAGTATAGCCACATATATATATTTGTATAATATTTCTAGCATATGTAATTAATAAAGAGATTAGTTAAGTATTCAGGCATGTAGCAAATAAATGCTTTGTATTTAACAACAAAGAATATAAAGCAGATTCAAATAACTTCAACACTAATAAATATTTGTAATTAATAACTCAAGAATTCTTGAACTAACCATTAGAGAATTTCTTAAATTATACTAGGTATAGAATCAAACCATATATGGTCATGTCGTGTCATGCTCAGATTATATATAGTCATACCAAATTCATGACCAAATCTCCAGAAGAACAATAGATGTAAAGAAGATATAATCCCCAAGCCACATTTAAAGAGTTAGGTAAAATGGATTCAGAGACATCTGTCTGTGGAAGTGTAAAAGCAAGATTAAATTATTACAGGTCATTCTGATCTTACAGATTTTCTTTAATGTATGTATATGATTATATATAAGTTTGTTCAAGTATTTTAATTATCTAACTCTCCTCTTTTGATCATTAAATATTATATTGAAACTGATCCATCTCATGACTCCCTGACTGGGAAAGTAAATAGGTATGATTGTATTATTGTTGACCATGTCTTGACAAAAGTAGTAATGAATGATACAATATAAGTTTTTAAAATTTGAAAAATCATCATTCATATATAAGATACAAATGTTTTTGTTCTCTACTTATAGGGACAGTTTCACCAGTTTTTATTAGAAAAAATTAAAACATAATATATGTTGTGTGGTAATTTTTTTCATGGTATACGGAGATTGAAGAACTTTTTATCAATAATATTTTTAATATCTTGTAGCACCAAAATGTAAATTATGCATCAATCTTAACTTTTTTTTTCTGGTACAGGTAGAGCTTTAAGGGAATATTAAGAAGAATCTGACAGGAAATTGATATCAATTTCATAAAATTTTAAAAAGAACTATCAGATTTGTTTGAGTTTAAAAGAACTCAAGTTGTTGGTACTCCATTAACTAGAATATTATTTTCCAAAATTTCTGGCTTTTGTTTAATATTTTAAGATTAATAGTCTCAAAGGTGATGATTTTATTCACTAAAAATGGAAAAACACAACATTTTCTAGAAACAATTGTGAATTGAAAATTATTGCTTTTAGAAAGTTTAAATATTTAAAACTGCAGTGAGAAAAAAATTACATTAGAGAACCATATTTGAACACTTCAACATTTAGTAAAACTTTCCACCAATCACTTAACAAGCTAAACATTTATGAAAGTTACTATTTTAATGTCAATGCTTTCTGTTATTAGTATGATGTGGTATCACAAGTGTAAGATGTGGGTAATGAATAGCTGGAAATATTTTATAAGACCAAATTAATTATTATTTTGTTAAATTACTGGAATAGTTTTTGTTTTATGATCACCAAAAGAAACTTATTAATCTGAGAGCCTGTGAAAGCAGGTAGGTTACAGTCAGACTGTCCAGATTTGGCAAACTTATTGTGACATTTTCTTGATACTATTGTTCTTCTGCATGGATGCTTCAGTATCTGCAAACTATTTAAATATATTGATATATAGGTTCATACCACCATTTCCTATCACTTTCAAGATGATTATGCTTCAATTCATACAGTCAGATATTTATCTAAAGAACTTGAGTATGATGTTAAAAATTTTTATGGCTTTTTTATTTATCTAATTTAAATATTAAACTTAGGTGGGCCATTGCGAATTGTCATTAAAAGATCGATATTTTATAGTGGGATGTCTTAGAGAATTCGAGACTTTTATGAGAATTAACTTAATATTTTCTCTAGATATTGGTCATATATTATATAGATAAATATATTTCAAATGTCAAATTTCAGTCATAAAGATTGCCCATAAATTTGTCTTCTTTATAAAATTTAAAATAATAAATCAAGCTTAAACATAAATTGAAATACACAACTAAAAATAAATAAAATTTTATGTAACACTTCAAACCAAGCTTTCATTCCTCATAGAAAGAAACCTTATCAAGATGTGTACTCTTTTACAATTGCATGTGATGTGATGCACTATGGCTTCTCCTTTCTCAGAGTCAGAAATCTTTCAGCCACTATGCCCAGAGAAACCTGTTAATCATCTTCCCTTCCCTTTCCATTTTCCCATCCTAAGTTCTTACCATATTCTTTTCTATCCTGCTCCATCCTATTTCCACAATATTATCTTTGTCCATTATATGGCCTTTATATTTAAATCCCCCTTATATTTTTCCAAGCCCAGCATAAAAACCAAGAACCCACTTTCTATAATTACTTTGTTTATATTTATTCTCCCACAACTTCATTATTTGTACCCTTTCTGCTTGTAAGCATTTATTTTCAATTAACAGATGCCTAATATTTTCTATGCCTTCCTTACATAACTTGCAGACTAAATCACCCACATGTCTCCATTTATGTATATTCTCTTGTTGCTAACGATCCTGATCGAGCCTTAAACGGTTTTGCCTTGCTATTATCATAAATTAACTCTAACCCAATATTCTGTTTACTTCTATATATATATATATAAACATTACAAGCATAAAGCTAAACTAGTCAATATAAAATCAAAACTACCCCAAATCTAAAATTAAACCAGACCAGCATAAAAATAATATTAAAACACAACCTAAGGTTTTACTGCTACAAGCAGACTTCTCAAGTGTAAAGAACTACAAAAAAACCACACATTATATATACTATTAAAAACTACCCACAAATCCATTCACTTCCCATCCACCCTTAATATTAAAAGAACTCTTAACTAAGTTAATTGCTTCAGAATAATAAATTTTCAATAATAAAGACTCTTTAATTCTTCTCCTTTAGTATGTTCAGTTTATATTAGTTTTATGGAAGAGGAAATTATTATTAAAAAGAATTGTTTATATGTAAAATTATTTGTCAGATATGTTGATGATTGTTTATTTGTAGTTGAGAATGATAAATTGAAGGAATTTGTAAATGAGTTTAATTGTTTTGATCCTTCTATAAAATTTGTGTTAGAAGGAGGGGGGTTAGATTTTGGTAAGTTAAAATTTTTAGATCTTTTGGTGATTAGAAATATAGAAACTAATTGTTTATTGTGCAGTCATTTAGTTAAAAGTAAAGAATTAAGATCTATAATTAAACCTGATAGCTATCAGTCTGTATCTCATAAAGTAGCTGCTTTAAGGAATTATTGTCATAGGAATATTAAATTAAATAATTCTAGTGGGGTAGCTTTGTTTCAGAAATATGAATTTTATAAAGATTATTTGAGTGTTTGATACTCTGATAAATTTGTTAAAAGTATTTTATTTAATAGTAATATTTGTAAGGATGTAAAGGTTAAAGAAAAATATGATTTTATTTCTTTGCCATTTAAATTGTCTTCTTATAAAATTGTGTGTAGAAATAGTAAATTGTTTGGAAATAAGAAAATTGCTTGGAAAAGGGGTGTTACATTGAATAATTTATTAAATAATACAAAAGAAGTTTTTGATAGAAAGACTATTCCTGGTGTGGTATATTTTATTCCTTGTTTATTTTGTAAGAAGGTTTACATAGGTCAGAGTAGTTTGAGTTTAAATGAAAGAATAAAGGTTCATAAAAGTAGAGTTAAAAATAGATATCTTAGTTCTGCTTTGTATGTCCATGAAAAAGATACAGGCCACACTATTGATTTTGATGAAGCTAAGGTTGTCTTCTTTGAGAGAAATGAAATCAAAAGAAGAATTAAAGAGTCTTTATTATTGAAAATTTATTATTCTGAAGCAATTGACTTAGTTAAGAGTTCTTTTAATATTAAGGGTGGATGGGAAGTGAATGGATTTGTGGGTAGTTTTTAATAGTATATATAATGTGTGGTTTTTTTGTAGTTCTTTACACTTGAGAAGTCTGCTTGTAGCAGTGAAACCTTAGGTTGTGTTTTAATATTATTTTTATGCTGGTCTGGTTTAATTTTAGATTTGGGGTAGTTTTGATTTGATATATATATATATGTAAACTTTTTTACTCTTCATTCTCCAACTCACTATTTTTATTAAGGCATCTATTTTTCTATCCCATTGTTTGTCACTATAACATTCAACAATTCTCCTAACACAATCATCCCTCCTTTTGTAAGAGTATACTGAAATAAGTCTTTATCCAAATATTCTGAATACCAGACTACCTTTCTCACCCATCTTGTTGCCTGTCCTTTACTCGTAACTCAATTAAATATTATTTTGGCTATTCTTATTATTCATAAATTGCAATCTTCCAAACATTTTGCTTTTATCAACTACTCTATAGCAACTCACTTAGTGGTCATTATTTTAATTATATTACAATAATCACAGAAAGGGTAAAATATATATACATAAAAAATGAATAAACATAGGAACTTATTACAATTTAATTTTTTCAATTTACAAAACAATATACAAAAAATAGTATTTTAATTATAACTCTAAAGTTTCCAATAATGCAATGTTTATTTCCTCCTGATTGTGCTGGATCTTTAATTATGATTAAAACTATAAACTTTCTTCAAAAGATAAAAATAAGAATTATATGATTAAGATTATCTTGCTCAAGAAATAGCACTAACTAAAAATATTATACTCTCTAATGGTTACAGTAAAAATATTATATATATGGTTTTACATAGTATTGATATCAAAAAGAGAAAAGATGGTGAAGTTGGGAATTCTTTAGCTTATAAGAGTTGTTTTATCTTATTTGCACTGATAAAATTACTAGACGACTGTCAAATTTCAACATTAAGACTATCTTTTCCATTAGCAAAAAACTTGGTTTTTTACCATAAACCTAAAGACTGAATACTTTTAAAACATTTAAATGCTTTTGAAATTTCATGTTCACAGTGCCCAAAAATCTGTTAGTCAATCAAATAGTGGATTGATATCAGAATTGATTGAGCATAGAAATGTCTTCAATCAAAAGTTGATTGCATAAATTTTTAGATTGCATTTTTTTAGGAGTTGGTCACATTTCTAACTTTTTTAGAAATTGGTCACATCCCCTGAATTTGATAATACTAAAATAGTAACTGCTTTGGAAATATATCAAGTACTATGAGAATCTATTGAAATTTTAGAAAATCCAAATAGTTTAAATAAATGTGATGAATTACATTGTATTCCAGCATTATAGAAGCTCCAATATTTTGTCTTTATTTTTTCTAAAATCAATTATAATAAATCAGCTGATTGTAAAACAAAAGATTTGTTAATCCACCTACTATTCTTATTGGACAACCACCTATTATACATATGAATGAATGATCTTTAATTCACATGCAGTCACAACCTCATTAATGGCCTCAGTTCTATGCTTTAATTTTTGGTGAGAATAATATATAACAAACAAAGCATAACATGACTTACATCTTTATTAGAAGCAATAACTATTTACTTAACAGTTTCTGAGCAATTTTGGTAAATCCTTTGCCCAGCAGTGTATATTTAAAGGCTCATATATACTTACTTCATTACAAAAATATCTATTGTACACTTGAGTAATCAGTAAATACTAAATAGCAGTTCTTCATTTAAATCCTCAGATTAGTTTCTGGCTATTGACCTTCATTAGCAAATATCAGTGTATATATGGTTAAGTGCATTGGTAGAATAATGGATTCAGGAGCTAATGGTCCATGGATCACAGCTGACTCTGTCACTACTGGTGTTCAAAATGCCATATGATTGTCTTCTGGGTAATAATCTATTCAATTTTTTTTTTTTAGTGAAGAGTATTGGATTTGAAACCATACATCGACAGCAGCCATTATTCTGTTTATCAACAATTAATGTGCTAGTATAGGAAATGTGATCATGTGATGCTTAATGGTTTAACATGAATTACCTGTAAAAGTAATTGGCTTGCAAAATTTTAAAGACTAATATGTGTCATAATAAGTCACTAAATCAATATTTTAATTTTTTTTCCAGTAGGAGTTTAGAGCAATGATGGAGCTCAAAATCTATGAATTATAGCTTCAGTTCTACCACTTGTGGTATTTGACTTCTTATGAACTCCCAAGCAATAAATATTTTTATCCTGTCTGGGTTATAGTAGTAGATGGGTAGACTCTAGAACTCAAGAATATGTGACCACAAATCATTTTATCCTTCCAGTGCTTGAACTTTATATGAAAATCTGAGCAACAAACCATTATTTTAGCGAATAATTGTTCTTTATGAAAGTTATGCATATTTGATTGCAGCCATTATTTATTATTTTTAAAACATTAAATGAAGGGCTACACGATTTGAAAAAAGCTTTCTATTATTTCTTTTTATCTAATTATGTGTATGGGATTTTAATAAGATGTGACAAATCCTTTGTGATATATATCACAATTGTAACTTCTGGTCATTTTTTATATTTTTACTCAAAAATGATTGTTGTCCACTTTTAAGAATCAACATGTTACAAAATAAGAATAGATTGTTTTACATTTTGGAAAATATATTTCTCACTTAGCTTATGATATATCCATTTCTCTCTTGTCATTTTATAAAAATATTTCTCTTCCCTATCCATTATAACTCTTCTTTTTTAACTTTTTATATTATTATCATTTGATATAATATTTAATTGATTTGATAAAGTTAATAACAATAATCAAATGTTTTGTGAAAAACAAATGACTGATAAGTATATACACAATGCCTCACCATCTTTTAATCACTAATAACTCAAGTTTTACAATAGATGGCACTAGAGATAGAAAGAGGGGGAAATGCTCTTGTTGATATAACAAAGTTTGCCAGATAGGTGATGTTGACTTGAAACATAATTGAGTTGTTTTATGTAAACTGTATGCTTTTTTGAGCATATTCTCTGGTAGTCTGTTTAAATATTTTATAATAAACCTGCTCAAGTTAGTTACACCATTACTTATATATTTTTATTCATACTTCTTTTCTCATAATTTTAAATTTTATTTCTGTTGTCTAATTTTGTCATTTTCTTTTATCAAATTTCAATTTATTTGCATCTTTTTATTTTTAAGAGATATTTGTACATAAATTTGGGTTCTTAATCTTGAATCTCTTTTTTATGATTTATTATGATTAAGAGTTTGTTTTTTAATTTATCCTATTCTGTTTCATTTTTTTAATAATCACAATTATTTAGCATTCTCTAATTCATTAATTACTGTATACTTTTTGATGATAATAATTTCTAATTCAATTGTTTTAATTATACTAATAATGTAATTATCACATATTTATTATAGCTTTCTAATCTGTTAATTTTTATTATTAATGTTATATTAACTAACAGCTATAGAACTAGTCACTTCTAATACAATCATTCAAGCTTTCAGTGAAGTGTATCCATAGTTTAACTTGTAATATTAATATCATTTATATTCTTTATTACTTTTTACACTGCTTTTTACAACCCATTATTAATGATTTCGATTGCCTCAGCAATCTTCTTCAGAACTATAACAAACATAATACAAATACATTAATACAAATATACATGATCATATAATTTTACTTTTTACATATATATTTTATCTTATAATGATTATTTATATACCAACATATATCTTTATATACCTCTATATAATTATTATCCTTTTATATATATTATATATTTTAACCTTTTTTATATTCTGTATTTATCAATCGATACTTTCTATAATCATATATTCATATAATTTTTATTTCATTTATTTTTTATTTTTTTATTCTTATTAATTTTTTTAAATATTTAACTCTAATATTATATATTCATATTTTTATATTTTATGCTATTATTATTATTCATTCTATTAACATTCAATATGTATAATTTTCTTTAACCTATAATATTATTTTTTAATATATTTAATACCATCTACTTATATTTTCAAATCATAATTGTTATTATTCAAACTTTGAAATTTTATAATTATATTTAGTAGCTCTTTCTATTTTTTATATAATTAAATCTGTTCTTATTTTTAATTCCTACTAATATATATGTCAAAAAAAATTTCAGACCCAAGTCTATTTAATACTGGCTTAATATTATTAATATAAATAGCTTTTTTTTCTATCCCTTTTATTATTTGTAAATTGTATCATCTTTATACAATCCTTTCCAAACTCATGTCATGGTTCTAATGTATGTAAATATATTGACAATTTTTTTATTATATTTATGATGTAATAGTCTTCTATATATTGAATTATTTGTTTCTCCTACATTATTTACTTTTATATTATTAATTTGACACTTTTTACAATTTTATATATTCCATTTATTTCATTATTTGAATTTTTATTATAATTACTAATATACTTATTTTTCTAAAATATGAATCATATGTTTTCTCATTTTATTAAATATTCTAACATTCATTATATTATTAGTTTTTTTATTAATTTTATCTATGACTTTATTTAAATTTTTAATTACATAGTTATTTCCTGTCTTTATACCTATATAATTAATTTTATCTATATTATTATTACTACTACTTTTTTTTCTTTATTATTATTTATATAATCTATCATATTTTCTATTAACCTAATATTATCATTTATAAATTTATTTGGATAATCATTATTTATAAATTCTTTTATTAAATCTATTTGTTTAACATAATCTTCTTTTCTTGAACAATAATTTACTGCTCTATGAATTCTAGAATGTATTGTATTTATTTTATATTTGTATTTAGTGTCAAGTAGTTATATTATTATTGATATTACTTTTCTTATGAATTGATATTTTAATCCTATATTTCCCTTCTTCATTTGACTTTATCAACTTTATATCTAAATATGTCAGTATATTATTCTTTTCTTTTTCTACATTAAATTTAATATTTTTATCCATCTTATTAATATCCTCTATAAATAAATCTATCTGTCTTTGTGTTTTATTAAATCAATAAATAATCATCTACATATCATTTAATAAAGATTGGAGCATTACTATTCAGTAACGTTAACTTCTCCAATTCTTCCATATAAATATTACTCAATATTCCACTTAATGCTCCTCCAAAGATTTTTTATAAAGCAATAATGATTTTGATATTAGAAGCCAAATGAATCAGTTTTTAAAATTTAAAGATTAGTAATATAGATTTGTTTTTAATTATTAAAAATATAACAGTATTTTTAACTCAATTTTATAAATTATTTTATTAGGTGTGGACATACTGTAAATTGTATCAAGAAATAGAAAGGTTTCAGAAATCCGATTTATTACAAGCTGCTATTAAAGGTGCTGATTTTTTAATGAAATATGCTAAAACAGAAACAAGTAAATGCTACTTTGCAGTAACCAGAGATGGAAAACCTATCAAAATGCAGCGGTCAATTTTTAGTGAATGCTTTTATATTTTAGCAATGTCAGAACTTGGAAAAGCCACTAAAAACAAAATATATATTGTAAGTTTTTATTCTACATATAAAAATGTTAATATAATTTAATTAGATTTATAACTGAGACAATTCTTTCCAGGATCATATTTACACTTTCAGGAACCTGGAATGTTATCTCAAGTAAAAACTTAAATATATTTGTTAGTAAATTAAATATTATAAAGTGAAAGTGAACTTTTTAATCTTTTTAAATTGTAATAACAGACAAACTAGCAATTAGATATTCATATTCTGAAAGAAATCATACGTAAGAATTCTATTTTTTAGAATGTATAAGAACTTCTATATAAATTATTTAAAGACCAATGTTTGAGATTTCAAATTTGCACGTAACATTTAAATATAATGATGGATATTTTTCATAGAGAATTGCTTCTTAAAACTTTATTTTCTATTTATCTTTTTTAAGAACTTAGAAATGGTTATTAATCAATCAAATTGTTAAACCAATTGTTTCTATTCTGAGAGACTGAAATATTATCTGAAAAACTTTGATATATAATAATGAAAGATGGTTTGATACAGTGGTAGAATGGCAGACTGGAGCTACAGATTGCACTACTAAACATCACATGATCCAAGGCTCACTGATGAAAGCCACATGCTAGAAACTAGTCTGGGGATATTGGATAAGTAGGCATTACATAGGAATTTTATGCACAAACCTTCTTGCATTCATTGATTATTCTGGTTTGCACTGACTGTGTGGCACTACTATATGGAGAGTTTGCCTCTGTCTTGATGGATTCACTCCAGTTCACTACAATAAATCAACAATTTCAATATATTATATTTTTTACTTGTTAATGTAATTTAAGCTTGAAACATTGTATAAATCAATACTTTAATCAAATGGATAAGAATAACAATGCTGAATTTTAAAAAATGGAAAACTTTGGTATTAATATTTACTAAACAAAAAAAAAAAAAGTCAATTAATCAATAATAAAATTAGCAGCAAGGTTTACACAATGTGATAATAATCAAAAATTTTAAAATTCAGACATTTCATAACTGCAAACTTATATAACAATGATTACTTTAATAAAGAGAAAATCATATGGATTATTGCTCAGGTGTTCGTAATAAATTTGAATAACAGATGTGATAGAGCTGGAGCTATGATTCATGGACCTTGAGCTGTATTCCAAACAATCATCAAAGTTATACATTTCATGAATGTCTGGAATTCACTGAAATATTTTCCTCTGTTTTTATCAAGACCTAACAATATCATTTTTTTTAATTAGGTTATATAAATTACATAGAAGTTGTATCTCTTTCATATTCAAAAGCCACAATGAATAAAATTCAATGAAGACTAAATGGCAGTGCAATCACATTTTTTCGACAGATTTTTGGATAATTGATCTTCTAATAGAAAATACTGGATTTGCATCATCTCCATTAAGTTACCACATTTTATTCTTACTCTGCTATTCAAAGCCAATTGAAAATTTAAATACCATAAGATTTTGAAGCTAAGTCATTAAATTAATTATATTTTTTCTGGTTATATATATATAAATTTATAAATAAATATCAAAAAATACAGCACTTAAAAGTTTATAAAAATATAACTGTCACAAGCGCTTTCAACTATCTTGTAGTTTTTGTCCACTAACACTTTTAAAATGTCAGCTTTCCCATAATTTTGTGATCTTAACGTTTGCTGCTTGCCTATTAATTAAATTTTGCTTGTATTTATATATTAACATTGCTTTTTTAATTTTTCTTTTATTATTATTTTTTTCAGATTCCAATATTTTTACGTTGACATCATGGAATTATGGGAAAGCTGACATTTTAAAAGTGTTAGTTGACAAAAACTACAAGATAGTTGAAAGCTCGTTACAGTTATATTTTTATAAACTTTTAAGTACTATATTTTTTGATATTTATTTATAAATTTATGTATATTATTTTGAAGAAATACAGACATCGATTTGTAATATTATTATTATATATATATATTAATAAATCGGCAAGCTTCTAACATTAAAATACGAGATTCGTGGAATTTGAATTGATGACGTTTGCTTCCGCTTTTGGTTTTTTGAATTTAATGGCAGTTGAGGAAGGTTAGAAAGTAACCGAAAGTACTTCTGTGGATTTAAGGATTATTTGTAATTGTTTGTAAATCGTTAAAAATATTATTTCATTTATAATTTTATATATATATATATATACATATCCATATGGTTATAGATGATAGTCAGTCTTAGTTTAAAACCTTAGGACATTAGAATTTAAATTCATTGTCTTTGAACAGCAGGATAAAAATAAAATAGGCACTGAATGGAAATAATGCAATTCTATTACCTCTTAGCAGAAGAAATCCAATTAATCAGAAAGTACTCATAATTTCATATCCATGATTTTATTCATTGTTGACATTTGATGTCTAGAGTTTGAAGAGAGATATCATTACTTTTGTCAACCAAAATATTATATTAGATTACTATGATGATACCTTTTCTCATCACCAATAATAAGATTATATTAAAGATTAATTTCAGTTGAATTTTCTAAAATTTTAAGTATATTGTAATTTTTAACAAAACTGGATTAATAAATTCTAAAAAATTTGGAACTCCTGCTAGCCTAAAATTTTTGCTATAGTTTTTAATACTCA
Source organism: Epiperipatus broadwayi (assembly GCA_028023455.1). Lineage (NCBI taxonomy): Eukaryota > Metazoa > Onychophora > Udeonychophora > Euonychophora > Peripatidae > Epiperipatus > Epiperipatus broadwayi. The sequence continues at coordinate 7,986,333 of JAQFVV010006214.1, read as the reverse complement.
TGCAGAAAGAATTAGATTTGAAAATATTATGAGAAATTTATATTCAATAAAAAGTTTAAAAATGCTTCCAAGAACTAAATTGATTAATTATATTAAACAACAACATGTTTCTATTTTATTAGTTTCTGCAAAAAGCATTAAGATATTGAACCAATAAATAGAATTGGCAGATAATAAAGGAACAACATCCATAGAGATCTGTTTTCAAAATGTGAAAATAGATCTAGAAATTTATAAGGACCTCTCTGATTTATAGTATTATTTTTATAAGCTGTCATTTCAGATGGATGACTTTTTGTAAGTAAATTAATATGATTTATATATATTATTATAATTATTCAAACTACTTTTTGTTAATAGAATTATACTGTCAAAGTTGGATAACACAATATGATTAAAATATTATACTATACAATGAAAAATTTTACAATAATTAAAGAGTAAAGCATTTTTTAAACTTCTATTTTCTCTACTTTCTCAGCGAACTCACTTCCTGAAATGAAATTGACAATTAGTTCTAACAATACAATTGAGGATATTTATTAATAAAAATTTCTATGTATCTATATTATAATGATCAACGGAACCTCCCTAACCTAATCTGTCGTACAATGTGCAACCAGGTCATTGGAACCTAGAAAATTTATATAGTAGGCAGATACGCATGGAAGAGGTTACTCTTTTATCGAACCGAAAACCCAGTCACTAGCTCAGGGAGAAGCTGAGCTTAAAATATCACACTGCATATTCAAATTAATTTTCAATTTTACATGTTAATAAAATAAATTACTGCCAAAATTTAATTAAATAAAACATTTTATTATTACGCACACATATTAAAAGGAAAATTCTGAAAATTAAATTCCTAGTAAATATGTTTGATTTGAATTTATATGCGCAGATGGAAGCATTTAATAGATTTTACAATTTTAACATTTTACTAAGTGTGAATATACTACATAGATTACGCATATAACCAACCCACTCCCTTTTAACCTTAGGCTAAAATCTCGCATTTTAAATCAATGCTTACTGATATACCGATGTGACCAATGCAAAATGAGATTATTAGCATAACAAAACCATGCTAACAGGAATTTATGTCTGTAGCATGATACCATTTGAGAAATAAAGAATCATGGTGGGAAGGAATGAGCATCTTCCTAATCATTAATAAATTTCACCAACAGGTTAGGAACGATCCATTGCCCAATTGGTGATACAAAAACAAAATTATTGAAATATATAAGAAGAGATGCTCTGTAAAAGGGGATAGCAGTCTTTGCCAGCTTACTATTCTAATCAGAGCATAAAAAAAATCAATAGTATAGGAAATGCATCTATGACCATTAACAACGTGATGGTTACATTTTTGGTCCATACATTTATGTGGGTATTATGCCCTGTAGGCTAACACGGTACAAGGGAACTAGTATCCAATGCACCTACTCAAATTACATTGACATAAAACATCCGTACATCTATCCACCAGCACAGATTTAACTACAAAACAATTAGCCCAAAATTAACACACCTTAAACTAACATAATCTTACAAATCTATGCAGCCATTTACACCTATTTTAAATTATTAATTTAAAAGAAATTATGAGAATGGAAATGATAATACTAGCAAACATATTAAAAGAAAACATAACAAATAATTTAGGTTTTTAGTCAGATAAAAGATTTCTTTTAAAATTAAATGATGTTTAAAATTACTACTTGAAAAAGTTCATATTATATAGTTAATGTTCATATTTCATTTAAAACAAAAGTTTATACTTTCCAATGCTGTAGGTAAAGTCCATCTTTGCAAGTCCTTGATACAATTCAAAGTTCTTTCCATTTCACATTGTTCTAGGTGGAGACAAGTCCATTACTGGCTAGTTTCTGGGAACTGTCATACTTTATAGGCTGCCTCAACTGGTGCAAATGCAGGAAACGTAATTTATTACCTGACCCCTTCATTTTGGAGATCCGCAATACACTTATAAATATATTTAAGTAAGACACAATTAGCATGAGCAATCCCAATCTAAATCTCAACTTTAAAGTATTCTTTTTATATCTATTTGAATTCTTATCATCAAGTTCCAGGATCGATCTTACCTTGCTTGGTGCTGTTTTTATTTGTGATGATGACTTTTCTCTGTGGACCATGTGTTTATTTCCATTGTTCCAGGATCGATCTTGCCTTGTTTGGTGCTGTTTTTATTTGTGATGATGACTTTTCTCTGTGGACCATGTGTTTATTTCCATTGTTATTGGTCAGCTTTCTTTAGAGCAGGAACTCAAAATTTTGTATTTTTTTAAATTTATCTCTTATCTAACTTTATACCCAAGGGTCTGTTTGTAATTATGTCAATATAGAAAATTATTTCCATTCTAAGATTAAAAATAACAAATTAACAATTTTTTTTTTATTATTCTTTTATATTAAAACAATCTTGTTTTTAGATTTTGAACTTTAATGAATTATATAATTAGTTGCCATCTGTGTATTGTATATATTAATTTAAATAAAATTATTAAATTCTCTTTATATATATATATATTTTTTTTTTGAGAGTGATTTTATATTTTTTTCCACTTTTATTTGAAAGTGATATAATGGCTTATATTTATTCCATTACAATATATGACACTCTCCTGAAATGGCATGAGTAGATGTTCTAAATGTGCCCACATTAGACCATGACCTATCAATCTATTGACTGATGTGAAAAATGCAGCACCAATAGTCTTTTTTACTTTTCCAAATGTAAAATTAGATTAAAAAGATTGTAGATCCTGATAACTCAATATAAGAGTTACCACATCTCTCTATGAAAAGATAGATATAAGTACCTTGTTTCTGATAAACCAACATTGTATTCTGCAAGGAAGCAGGAGATAGTCTTGATCAAGTAATGCTTATTGATTTACAATTTTCTTCTTCATCTGTAAGTCATTTCATTATCTTTGAGCCCGTCAATTACCATAATTTTACATCTAATACATGGCAATTTAATTTTTTAACTACTTTGTACATTAAACCAGCAAGCATCACATGATCACATCTCCAATACTAGCACATAATTTTTTATAAACAAAGCAAAGCAAAACTCCATATAGTAATGCCATCTGTGCTAAACAGAGTAATCAATGGATGCCAGAAGGCTTGTGCATAAAATCCCTATCTAATGCCTACTCATCCAATATCCCCAGACTAGTTTCTGGCTTGTGGCATTCGTCAGTGAGGAGCTTTGGATCTGAGAGCACTGCATCTAGATCTTAGGATCTAATGCAACCCTCTAGCAACCACCTTTTATCTCTACTTAACTACAAAACCATGAGCATGAAATTGAAAACACAAAAAATATTTTCAATCTAAGCTCAATAGCCTATATAATCATATGGGTCTGAACTCAGTTCAACACCCATACATTTTGGTGTCTTTGGCTTTTTTACAACCATAGCCACCACTACCCTATTAGGCAGGATTGGTGTTAAACCAGCAAGCATCACATGATCACATCTCCAATACTAGCAGCTTTGTTTATAAAAAAATTATGTGCTGGTATTGGAGATGCAATACTAGCAGCTTTGTTTATAAAAAAATTATGTGCTGGTATTGGAGATGTGATCATGTGATGCTTGCTGGTTTAACACCAATCCTGCCTAATAGGGTAATGGTGGCTATGGTTGTAAAAGAGCCAAAGACACCAAAATGTATGGGTGCTGAACTGAGTTCAGACCCATATGACTATATAGGCTATTGAGCTTAGATTGAAAATATTTTTTGTGTTTTCAATTTCATGCTCATGGTTTTGTAGTTAAGTAGAGATAAAAGGTGGTTGCCAGAGGGTTGCATTAAATCCTAAGATCTAGATGCAGTGCTCTCAGATCCAAAGCTCCTCACTGATGAAGGCCACAAGCCTGAAACTAGTCTGGGGATATTGGATGAGTAGGCATTAGATAGGGATTTTATGCACAAGCCTTCTGGCATCCATTGATTACTCTGTTTAGCACAGGTGGCATTACTATATGGAGTTTTGCTTTACTTTGTACATTCTTAGTTACCAATAAAGTATCCAAATTAAATAAATCTAATCTTAATAGTAAATGCCCTAGTTTCTTTCTCATTACTTCAACTTTAAAATGAATTTACTGTAACCTCAATTTTGGAAGGATATTGCAAGCATTTTATCCATATGAATAGTTTCATTGAACAATACTCAAAAGACTTTTTAAATTATATTATTTAAATCTTAGAGTTTGTGTGCAATAGTTCTTATAGGACCACCAATCTTTACATTGATATCTATCTATTTATTATACATGATTAGCATATAAATTCTGTCAAACATATTTCTAACATTCTTTACTTTTTAACACAACTCACACAACTTATTCCAGTATTCAAAAATTTTAGTTCAGAAAAATACTAAAACAGTAATTAACAGAAAACAAACAGGAGCACAATGTTTCTGATGCAGCTTATGATAATATACTGGAGAAGCCATTATTATTATGAGATCTTTTCCCACTTTGAAGACTCTGAGATCACAATTTAATTTCCGAATAGCACAATTACAAAAACATTATTTGATAGAAGCTTATCTGCAAGGACTTGAAGCACTAAAAACTTTTGTGCCATTTTTTAAAAAAACAATCACATAATAATCTAGCTATTTAAGACATATTGCTTTAAGTGAAGAAGTGATAGACAATTAAAACCTGGGCCTTGAATCTGATATTAATCTAGTTTCTGAATTAGTGGTGCATTTCATAATGTTCATATCTACTTTGGCAAAACTGAAGAGCTGTGAAATCATTTATACATAGTACTAATCTGGAGAGGAGTGGATTCTTAAAGATCCAACATATGACTTTAGAAACTATAAAATTTTTATTTGGGATATAATATTTTGTAATTTGCAGAGAGAATAATAGTATATAAGTGCAGAACTGGTAACTATAAGGAATTTTTATTGTAAAATTATTTTTTCTTGATGTTGTATCTTGGTAAATTAAATATTGTTCCTATCAAATTATAATTTCATTATTAGTTCTAAAGCTTTAATCTGTAATATTATTTTAAGTATGTACTTTATATTGGATGTGAATATTTTTTTATCACTATGATCATTATATTAATTGAATAATATCTTTATATTTATATATATATATAAACAAAAAAAGACTTATAAATCCAATAAATAATATTATATTTCAACCAGAGGACTAGTTTTCATCAGAAAGAAAAAATACACAGTAAAATGGTGATAATCAAAAATTACAGATTTGGTAAAAGATTAAAAATTTTAACAAAACCCCCCTGATTGGTCACAAAATCTAACACAGAATATCTACCCAATCAATGACAAAATTCAAACAAAAAAAGAAAAAAACTACATTCCCTCCTAATCAAGCTTAAATTCTATTTAAATTAAAATAAATATAAAATAAAAATAAAAAATCCAAAATTAAAATATACATATGTGCATACATACAAAAATTAGACTATGCTCACATACAAAAAATAGCTGTGCTCACATTAATATTCATTAAAAACTAAAATACTTATACATTTTAATCAAAAATTATAGTTAGTGCAAAGTACAATAATTTATAATAACTAATTATTTATCTATATACCAATTAAACACAGATATTAAACATCCATATAACCAATCTTTACATAAAAAATCTCATATAAGAAAATTTTCACATAAAAAACTCACATATAGAAATCATTTAGGAGACCAGGTAACCCAGAGATGTAATAGTTCCAGTGTTTAAATTCAATCCATGTGGTTCTAAAGTCTTGAATTTAAAAATAAAAAACTCTGCTTTTGTTTCCTCTCCCTTGTAGAAGAAAAACCTTCCTGAAGAATCACTACTTTTAAATCATCAATTGAATGATTCGGTAAGTTAAAATGTTTTGAAACCGGTCTATCTTTATTCTTATGCAAAATGTCAAATCTATGATTAGTCATTCTGACATGTAAACTATTTGCTGACTCGCCTATATACTGGTTTAAACATCTACTACACTCTATCAAATATATCAAATTAACACTTTTACATGTAACATAATTAGGAATATACCATTTAAAATTACGATTCTTAGTACTAAAGACCACTTTTGTCACAACAATATGTTCACATATAAAACATCTTTTATCTTCACATGGAGAACACCCTTTTACCTGTACAGAACTACTAATAAAATTTGTTTTGACAAATATATCTCTACGTGATCTATGTTTTCGATATACAACCTTAGGTGGATCAGAAAAAAATAGATTTTAAATAATCTGTGGACTGTAATATGTTAAAATGTTTCGCCAATATCCGGTTAATATTAGGAACATATTACAGTTCACAGATTATTTAAAATCTATTTTTTCTGATCCACCTAAGGTTGTATATCGAAAACATAGATCACTTAGAGATATATTTGTCAAAACAAATTTTATTAGTAGTTCTGTACAGGTAAAAGGGTGTTCTCCATGTGAGGATAAAAGATGTTTTACATGTAAACATATTGTTGTGACAAAAGTGGTCTTTAGTGCTAAGAATCGTAATTTTAAATGGTATATTCCTAATTATGTTACATGTAAAAGTGTTAATTTGATATATTTGATAGAGTGTAGTAGATGTTTAAACCAGTATATAGGTGAGTCAGCAAATAGTTTACATGTCAGAATGAGTAATCATAGATTTGACATTTTGCATAAGAATAAAGATAGACCGGTTTCAAAACATTTTAACTTACCGAATCATTCAATTGATGATTTAAAAGTAGTGATTCTTCAGGAAGGTTTTTCTTCTACAAGGGAGAGGAAACAAAAGGAGAGTTTTTTTATTTTTAAATTCAAGACCTTAGAACCACATGGATTGAATTTAAACACTGGAACTATTACATCTCTGGGTTACCTGTTCTCCTAAATGATTTCTATATGTGAGTTTTTTATGTGAAAATTTTCTTATATGAGGTTTTTTATGTAAAGATTGGTTATATGGATGTTTAATATCTGTGTTTAATTGGTATATAGATAAATAATTAGTTATTATAAATTATTGTATTTTGTACTAACTATAATTTTTGATTAAAATGTATAAGTATTTTAGTTTTTAATGAATATTAATGTGAACACAGCTATTTTTTGCATGTGAGCATAGTCTAATTTTTGTATGTATGCACATATGTATATTTTAATTTTTAATTTTGGATTTTTTATTTTTATTTTATATTTATTTTAATTTAAATAGAATTTAAGCTTGATTAGGAGGGAATGTAGTTTTTTTCTTTTTTTGTTTGAATTTTGTCATTGATTGGGTAGATATTCTGTGTTAGATTTTGTGACCAATCAGGGGGGTTTTGTTAAAATTTTTAATCTTTTACCAAATCTATAATTTTTGATTATCGCCATTTTACTGTGTATTTTTTTCTTTGTGATGAAAACCAGTCCTCTCGTTGAAATATAATATTATTTATTGGATTTATAAGTCTTTTTTTGTTTTTATATGTATTTCCTTTGGTTAGTTTGTTATATATTAATATTTTGATATATATATAATTCAATGTTTTTTTACTTATTATTTTTATTTATTTTGTGTGTATGTTAATATTTAAAATAATTTAATTGTGGCATAATAAACATATAAGTTATATAAAAGTTAAAACCTTAAAGTATTGTAAAGTAATTTACAGTTTGTTTTTATTTTTATTAATAAATATTTTAGGCACTAGATAGGGATTTTAAGCACAAACTCTCTGGCATCCATTGATTACTCTGGCTTGCACTGAATGGTACTACTGTATGGAGAGTTTTGCCTGTTATAATAAATATTTTATGAGCTCATTGATTTTCTTATCTATTTACCTCATATGCAATTTTTTTACATATTTTTTGGAATTCAGTTGATGACTTAAAGGCATTACTTTAATATCATGTAGATTTAAATTCATTTACATAATAAAAAGCTCTTTTCAGTTTAGATTACTGGTAAGAATGACAGACTAAGAAGTGCATCTTACTGGAGTGACATTTAAACCTTTTCACAGGTAGAGTGACAGATTAGAGCTGCAAACTATCAAAGTTATAAAATCAGAAGTACACATTGATGGTGTGATAGATTCAGAGCTGTACACTGATAGAATGACAGTAACAGGACTCCTACTGATAGATTGTCAGACTCAGAGATGTGTACAAGTGGAATGACAGATTTAGAAATGCCAGCTAGTCGAGTGACATCAAAACTGCACAATGATAGATTGACTGACTCATAGCTGTACACTTTTAGAGAAACAGACTCAGAACTGCATGCTGGTGAAGTGACAAACCCAAAAGTGCACACTATTATAACTACAGACTCAGAGCCGCATATTGATAGAATGACAAGCTCCAAACTATACTTTGGAGAAGTAACAGATTCAGAGATACTCTGTGATATAGTGACAAGCTAGAAACACATATTATTAAAGTGAAATTCAGCTGCACTTTATTAGAATTACAACTCGGAATTATACGTTGGAAAAGTGACAAACTCAAAAATTAACATTGGAATAGTGAGAAATTCAGACACACCCAAGTGGAGTAATTGACTCAGAGCTGCAAGCTGGTAGAATGACATTAGAAGTTTACCCTGGTAGAGTGACAGATTCAGAACTTCTCACTTACAGATTGACAGACTCAAAGTTGTCGAGTGATAGATTTAGAGCTACACATTGATATAGTGAGAGAGTCGGAACTATGTACTGTTAAGAATGATAGATTCAGAGTTACTCTATTTCAGAATTGATTCTCAGCTGAAAAATGTAAATAAATAAAATAGTCTCAGTTAAGACTGTGGAACAATTGTGTTCAATCTGCCATTAGGTTTTCAAATGTCATATGACCCTCTCAGAAACCAATCATACAATTATTAATAGTATTTAAATTTTTCCAAGATTACTAGTTTTAAAATCTCTCTTTTGTTTTAAATTGTATAAATATGATTTCATTCAAATTTTTAAAATATCACATAAACAATGAATAAGTAGATTATAATGTAATCAAGATATTTATAAATTTATTAATTCTTTTGACATATACAATGTTTTGAGTGGTATTATGAATAACGCATTGGAATCTCAAACTATTAATTATTTCTTAGTCAATTATTTCTATCACACTTTTTACTGGAGTGAATATATATTATTATTTTTAATTACTATCTTTATTACTCTTCTTAGAAATGTATTGAATAGTCTGTTAAATGTGATTAGATTAGATATTTAGTATGTTTAATTAGCTAATGATGGAAATAAGATCAAAACTTAAAATAAAAATTACAAATATTTTTAACTAAAAGAAATTATTACTTGCCCCTTTAAAATTATACTTGATAAATGTTTTGTTTGGAGTGCAGCTTTAAATAAAAGAGATATTTTAAATGATTAGAAGAATAAAAAGAGGAAAAATAATTAAATTTTATATATACATAAATGTTTGGAGAAGGAAAAGAAAGATTGATTTTTTTATAGCATTGATTGTGATGGGATTTGACTGTCTAACAGCAATCTAGTAATAGTTATTTCACTTTATTTACAAGATTTAATTATTGTCCCTTCTATTATAATTTATTATTTTTATCCCAGTGACTGCACATTGGTGTACCTATGACTCTAATTGTTAGGTCTGAGATAGTGATGTTAACTAACTTAGCCTAATATCATTTTAAAAATGGATTTTGATAGTTATGGATCTTTACATGTGATATCAGAAATGGTTTTTATGACACTGGACAAAATTATTCATGTGCTGATTTTGACTTATTGTGTCAGGAGAGTTCAAGTCTTTTTATTATATATCCAGACAAGCTATTGATCTTTCTCTTCTAGGGTTATATTAAATTAACTTTGCCAGGATACATCTATTTTTAGTAGTATTGTTTGGCTTATAGTTTTACTATTCATAATTTTCAATATAGTGTAGAGAAATAATTTCTGATTGCTTTCTTCCTTGCAATATGAAATGATGTTTATTTGATTCCATGACTACTATCAAGATCATTGCTGTTATTTAATGTAAGTATTAATTCCAACAACAATATCATATGACTTTTTCACATGCTTATACTTCTAGGTTCAGTTTTCTTCACTCTACTATAGAGCTATCTACTTACTGTCAGATTGGGTCATCAATGAACTCCAGATGGCAACACCATAATATCCATATTCTAACATGTAGATAAAAAATTCTGTTGTTGGAGAATATTTGCTTAGTGAATAGATAAGAAAAGAAAGTTGCAGCACACAGAGAGAGATTTAATTGAATTTTGAAAGATAGAGAAAAAATATTGCTTATGCTCAGAAAGTGATTCAATACACCAATATTTTAAATATAAAAGGTAAAAAAAAAATTGTGTTTATTTACTGCAAGGAGGATTTGAAACTAAATCATACATAAGATTAGTTGGATTCTAGGAAGTTTGCTATTAAAAAATTTTTTAATTTATGTAAGAAAAAGATTTATTTTGAAAAGTGGGTAACATTTGAGGTATGGGGAGCATGTGTTTATCGATTGCCATTTAAAAAAAAAAAAAGGTGGGGTTTTTTTTCTTTTGTATAAAGAGGTTTGAAGAATGGTAGAAAAATCATAAATTTAAATATAGAATAAGGGATTTGAAAAATATGGATTGCATTTGTATTCCATAATGTATGTATTTTCCATTTGAAATGCTTAAAGAAAAACTGCATCTATGAAATATGCGAATGTGGAACAAGATATATTGGTGAGATTAGTTGTCCCATTGAAAAGTGCTTGCAAAAACATAAACTGATGATTAGAAGAGAGAAAATAGATGTGTCTAAGGTAGCAGACCATGTATGTGCCAATGAACATATGTTCAATTGGGAAAATAAAAAAATATTGAATAGAGAAGATACAAAGAAGAAAATTTAAAGAAGCTGCTCACATGATAATGGCAAAAATCCAATAAGCTGCCAACCCAGGGTGACTGTACATAATGTATGGCAACCACTAATCAACTTTGCTCTTAGGAAAAAGTGAAGAAATCAGGAGGAACCTCATATATAAGTATATGAAATTTTTACTGACTGTTGCCTTTGGCAGGATAGCTCAATTGGTTAGAGTGTTATCTTAAAATGTAATAATTAAGAATCTAATAACTTGGGTTTGAATCCCATGCTAGTACTTTCACTGATCAGACCAGAAACACCTGAAGAAGAGGGGACCTCTTGAAATGTTGTGCATATACTAACCTGTTTGATGTGCTATTATTAACAGTTGAATGTATTTGGAATATAAGTTAAATTTTTTTAAAGATATTCAATACACATATTAGATGATGGAAATAGTCCAATATAAAAATACAACTACAACACCATCATCTCAAACTTTCAGGAAAACATAAAAGGTGTATGGTTGTGTGGATCATGTATAAATGTGGTAAAAGAGGTGAAAAAAATGGTTTTTAAGTAGAGATAATTTAAAGAAAAAGTCAGGAGAAATGGAGGAGAATGATGAGATGATAAGGATGATAGAATGGAGAATATATTTAGTGGAGTGACAAGAGATATATGGATGACAAAATAAATATTGCAATGGAGATAGTTAGGCAAAGAATAAGTAAGATTGAGGAAGAGATAAAGGATATAGAAGTAAAATTAAAAGTATTAGATATAAAGTGTGAGCAGTTCAAGAAATTAATGAGTAGAAATGATATGGAAGAAGTAGATAAGGAAGTCCAGAAGGAGGAAGAGAATGTTACAGATGAAGTAGGAAAAGTAAACTAAGAGACAGTATTGATAGGGGACCCACTAATTAGAGAATGTGGATATGGTAATTGCAAGGGAAAATAGATATGTAAGAGTATGTTTGCCTGGAGTTAGAATTAGGGATATTATAGATAAGGTAAAGTTGTAATACGAACTTGCTTCGAAAACTTTGTGTGCCAAAAATTATATGAATAAAACAGTATTGGCACTATTAACACCTAACCCACAAAGCTACTGTTTACACTTTATTATTATATTTCTCTGCTGAGCGCTTTCGAGAGGCATGCTCTTATATTCAAAGCTGTGAGTGAAGTAACTCTCTGTAATTATATGCAAATTGTACAAGGTTAAAGGTTAATTGCTCCATTTCTTCAATATCGAGAAGCATGTGTCTTTAAGATTGATAGCGTTGCAATCTATAGTGATGAAGCAGGCCTCTTTCACTTTTCTTTTCACATCGTGTCTCTCTTTGCAGACTAGGTTGATCTCTTGTGATTCACACTGGTGTCCTGCCAATTTTTGATGTAGTGCAAAGATGGAATAGTGTGATGGATCTACACTAGATATGTGGATGATTTGCGTATAGTTGCCAACACTGATATCATTAATGAAATTAAAAATGAACTCCAGAGCAGCTATCTTTTGACTTTAACATCAAATGGGAAGATGGTAACAAGTAAAATATCTGGATGTACTGGTACAATGAGAAAACACACACTTGACCTATAAAATGATTGTGAAACCATTTGAAATAAGAGGCCATAACCAACCCAATTCCATTACGCCCACCAGCCATAAATTAGCTGGTCTTTTCTCCACAGGAACTAACAGCTGTGTAAATTAGAAGCAGATAGGAAGAAAAATCTAATAACATACAGGGAAGACTAGCTGAAGATGGGGTTCAAACATGGGCTTATCAAGAGAATGATCAAATGTTTCTACAATAAAGCAACCAATAATACACCTAAAGTGGTTACACACAGGCTGCTGCTGCCATACATTCCAAGTTTACATAATATATTTTATGCAATTTTTAATAGACAGTTCCAATTAAGTTTTCGACACCCCCCCCCACATTCTAACAGATTAATTAACAACACGAAAGATAAACTAACACTGACTCAAACACCTCAGCCTGTTTACTATATTGCTTGCACTGACACAAATTATAGAGCTTCATATTAAGGGGAAACTAAGGCAGCACTGGGAACCAGATTACTACAACACAGATATTCATACACAAAGGCACAGTCAGATCCATCACGCTATTCCATCTTTGCACTACATCAGAAACTGGCAGGACACCAGTGTGAACTACAAGTAATCAACCTGGTCTGCAAAGAGAGACACGTTGTGAAAAGAAAAAGTGAAAGAGGCCTGCTTCATCGCTATGGATTGCAACGCTATCAGTCATAAAGACACATGCTTCTTGATATTGAAGAAATGGAGCAATTAACCTTTAACCTTGTATAATTTGCATATAATTACAAAGAGTTACTTCACTCAGAGCTCTGAATATGAGAGCATGTTTCTTGAAAGTGCTCAGCAGAGAAATTTAATAATAAAGGGTAAACAGTAGCTTTGCAGGTTAGGTGTTAATAGTTTCAATATTGTTTTACTCATATAACATAAAGAAAGAGGAGAATAGAGATGTTTATATTATGATTAATTCGTCAGAGTCATCAGAGAGAGTAATGAATAAGTACAAAGAATTGATTTGTAGTTGGAATAAAGTTAAAAGAAGAATAGGAGTAGTTGGATTCCTACCAAGATTCAACAACAGGTATATGTTAGATATGACATATTTTATAAATGAGAGATTGAAAAAAATATTCGAGAGAAATAATCTTATGGTTGTGGATGTGTGGGTTTTTTTTTTATTAGTAAGAAGGAGTTATATAATAAAGATGTATTGCACTTAGCAAAACAAGAAAGTGAAGCATTAAGGGGTTTGATTTATGAAAAACATTCAGGAAAGTATTATCAAAAAGAAGGTTAAGAATGGACGGGATAATAAAAAGTAAACAAGGAGCTGTTTGATCCTGATATAAATGTAGATATATAGAGAGAATGGGTCTGTAAAACTAATGATAAATAAGTTAATTACAAATGTAATGAAATAGATAAGATTCAAAAGAATTTATAAAAGGGTAGTAAGAAAGGAAGAAATTGTTAAAATTGGATATTTAAATATGCAAGATGGTAGGAGACCAGAAAAGTGATTGGAATTAAACAAATCAGTTAAAACCGAAGGGATTGAGTATTAACAGTAGAGCAAAATACATCTAAGAGAAGAAGAACCTACACTGGAAGAGCTGATTTCACAGGGTATAAATATAAAAGAAAAAAGGGGTGGTAGTATAGGAGTTACGTCAAAAAAAATATTTTAATACTGTAAAGTGTCAACAACATTAGTGGTTTGGAATAAAATTTAGGAAGATAATGGATGTGGCTATAGTGTATATGGTCACTGGAGATAGTCAAACTATAATAGAATGGAACAATAGCATAGATGAATGCCTAGTTAAGGATATACCTGTGTTTAAAAAAAAAGGAGAAGAAAATAATGGTTATAGGGGATATGAATAGGCATATTGAAGAAATTGATGATGTGAATAACAAGAATGGACAGCTTTTGAAAAATTTTTGTCAGAAAGTTAATTTGAGCATTTTAAATTTATCAAATATTTATGATGGGCAATACACATGGTCTAGAAATAATATATTTCACACAATAGATTATGTAAGAAAGAGGGAATGAATAAAGTATGGAAAATTAAAATGTTTGAATAATGATCATAATTTCTTTATAATAAAAATGGTTAGTAATGTGATGGAAAATATTATAATAAAAGTGGAAAGGATAATAAAAGATGTAGATAGAGAATGAATGATAAGAATAAATTTATAATATAAAATAAAAGTAGAAGAAATCATAGAAGAGTTTGTTGGGGGTGAATATAAGGACTGGTGTGGTGAAATAGAAAAAGTGGCAAATAGGGTTTTAGATGAGAATATTCAGAAGAAAAAAATTAATAGAAAAGTGAGAATTAGTAAAAGTGTAAAAGAGAGGGGGAAAGCATGCAGAGAATATAAATGTGCTATTAAAAGCAAAGAAAGTGAAAAGATGTTAATATTAAATGGAAAAACTATTTTTAAAACAGAAGTTGGCTAAAATAGATAATTTGGAAATTTAATATGTAAATGATGATGAAAAAGAATGTAGCTCTACATAAGAATTAGAGACAATCTTAAATAAGTATGTAATGGATATAGAAAAGATGTTAGATGTGAAGGACAGATTGATAATAAACATAAAAGTACACAGTAATGGAAATATTAGTTTTACCAAAAATGAATTGAATGAGGCAGAGAAGAAGTTGAAAAGTGGAAAGGCAAGAGGTTTAGATGGATGGATAGCAGAGATGATGATGAATTTGGGAAATAGGACAAAATTAAATCTATTATCATGTTTTAATAAGACAGAATTTCAGATAGCTGAAATAATACAAGAGTAAGGTTATTATTTAAAGGAAAGAGTAACGATCATAGAAAGATAAACAATTATAGACCAATAGCAGTAATATAACCATTATATAAAGTTTTTGCATATATGGTGGCTGGAAAGGTGACAAAATGGATGGAAGAAAATAATATAATGGGAGAAATGCAAGGAAGTTTTAGAATGGTTAGGCATATAGGAGATAGTTTATATGTAGTCATACAACTTATAGATATGGGTAGGAATGCAGGCAGAGAGTTATACATGGTCTTTATAAATGTAGAGAAGGCATATGATAGAATAAATAGAAATAGATTATGGATAATTTTAATAAATTTGGGAATGACTGAGGCTTTAGTGGATCTTATTAAGAGATTGTATGAAAATAAATACTATACATATCAATTAGGAAATATAGAATTAGTTAGAGTTAAAAATGGGATAAAACTAAAACAAGGATGCCCATGTCACCTATTTTGTTTTTATATTTGTGAGAAATGGAAAGAGCAATAGAAAGAGGGGTAGAGATACCATTAATAGATGGCAAGGGAGTGTATACATTTTGGATCTTTTATTTGCTGGTGATATCTTCTTGTGTACAGAAAGTAGGGAAGCTATTGAAGCTATGCTGAAGACATGTTCAAGGGTGGGTAAAGAGATGGGGGATTAAATTTGTGGAGAAAAATCAAAAGTAATGATGATAAATGCTGGAGAAAGAGGAAAGAATTTTTATTGGGGGATATAAAGTTAAGTGTGGTGAATAGGTATAACTATTTGGGAATCATCGTAAGTAATCAAAGAAATTGCTTGAATGAATAGGAGAAAAAATTGATAAATGATGCAAAGAAAAGAAAGAGACTGATAAATAAATTAATAGTGTTTTCATATAATAAATGTGATGTAGCAAGAATTGCATGGAAGGGAGTGGCAGTAGCAGGGTTAACTTATGGTAATGATGCATTATGTGTTAGTAAAGGGGTATTAGATTACTTAGAAAAAATACAAAGAGAAATAGAAAGATATGTATTAGATGCAGATGTGTGTATGGCAAAAGAGCTAATTCAAGCAGAAATAGGATGGTCAAGTTTTTATATGAGAGATGTAAAAAGATGAAAATGTTCAGAAGATTGCAATTTATAGATAGTAAGAGAGTAGCTAAAATAGTATCTGATTGGGTTACAAGTAAAGGACAGGCAACAAGATGGGTGGAAAGGTAGTATGGTATGCAGAAGATTCGATAAAGAGATTATGTCAGTATACTTGTATAAAAAGTGAGATGATTGTTTTAGGAGGATTGTTGAGTGTTACAGTGGCAAAGAATAGAATAGATGCATTAATAAAAAAATAGGAAAGTTGAAGAGATGGAGAACTAATGTGGAGAGAGAGAAGTTTAAATATATATATAGAAGCAAACAGAATATAGAGTGTGAGTTAATTTATGATAATAGTGAGGAAAGTAGTTTACTGTTTAAGGCTCGAACAGGATTGTTAGCAACAAGGGAATATACCCATAAATGGAGAAATGTGGGTGATTTAGTCTGGAAGGTATGTAAGGAAGGCATAGAAAATATTAGGCATCTGGTAATTGAATGTAAATGCTTACAAGCAAAAAGGTACAAATAATGAAATTATGGGATAATAAATATAAACAAAATGATTATATAGAAAGTGGGTTTTTGGTTTTTATGCTGGATTTGAAAAAACATAAGGGGGATCTATATATAAAGGCTGTAGAGTGGACAAAGATGTTGTTTGGAAATGGGATGGAACAGGATAGATTAAGAATATCGGTAAAACTTAGGGTGGGGAATAGAAAGGTAAAGTGGTTAACAAGTTTCTCTGGCCATAGTGGCTGAGAGATTCTTGACTTTCATAAAGGAGAAGCTATAGTACATCGCATCAAAATATAATGGAAATAAAAGGTGAACTTAATGAAAAGAATAGCTATCTCTGTTAAAAAAGGAGAATTAAAAATAGATATGTTTGGTAAAATTGAATTAGAATGATATGTGTTATCTACTTAAAGGTAAACAATATGATAATTTTGGTCTATCTTTATTATTTTTTAATGTTTTGATTAGATTTGATATTAACATAATGATGTATTTGATAATAGTCACCTCATGTTTTTGTTTTATTATAAATAAAATATTTATATATATATATTTTAGAAAGAAGCCTTAGCTGTAATGCAAAAAATAAAACATTGGGTCACAGTGGATGATAGTGAATTAGGAGTTCAAAAACTTGAAGGAAACCAAAATATTAATAATTTGGCAACACCTATGATGGTACTTCATCTTGTGCATGAATTAGAAACTATACCTAAGGATTTAGCTGAAATTAAGTTTTCTGATCTTGCAGAGTGGGCCGTAAATAAAATTATTCAGCATGGTGAAGTTAGTTTTTTTTTTAATATTAATTACTTATTGATTTGTGTTATTATCCATCAGAATATGTTTATCTACACTATGCTTTTAACTGGGCATAAGATCTACAGTAGCCTTTTTATACCTATTGGAATTTAATTTTAAATCTAAAATTTTATATAATATAGTTTAAACACATCTATTCATATCTTTATTACAATTTAATTTAAAATTATATTCATCGAGACAGCAGTAAAAATAACTAACGCAAAAATAGAATAATGTAATTACAAAAAAGACAAAATAATAATATATGAATTCAAACCTAGATGAGTAAATACATATGTGAATACATTTGCTTAATGTATAATAACTTAGCGCTTTTTTTTTTCCATAATTAAACAGCTGTTTTTATTTTCTTATGTGTAATTCCCATCTTAATTTACTTTACAATGTGGAATCATTTGAAGTAAAATTTTAATTCAATAAGCACTGGCAATGCTTTCACTGTGATAACTCTAATGGTACTGAGTCCAAGATGATAAAATGGCTGATTGATGCATGTAAAATTTATGAATTTAAATTTATAATTTTTTATCTAATTTTTTTTTTCAAACCACAGATAATGAAACACTAACAATTATCCTGCAGATACTAGAAGATTATATATATATATAAAACTATTTTGTTCGAGGAAAATTTTTTATCTTATATCTTTTGTTTTTTATATCCTATCTTTGATACTATTGGTAGCATTGTAAGATTTATTTTTTTTAATTTCCAGTGATAACAGTGTCAAAAAGGTATATTTTTTCTTACATATGATTATATATTTGTTCAAATAATATTTGTATTCCCTAAGGCCTAATGCAAGGCAGCTTAAAACAAGCATCTGATTGGTATAATACAACAAGAAGCATTACATATTAACTTAAAATTGATTATTAAAAAGCAAAATACTTTTTCACCATTTCTATGCCACTTACTGCAAGCTTTAGTATATAATAATAGATGCCAAATGATAGTGTTTAATAAATCCTATCCTCTGCTATTCTGTCCAATATCCCAAGACTAGATCCAAAATCCAAATCTTATCACTGATGAAAGCCTAAGTTTGAAACTAATCTGGGATATTGAATAGGACAGGATAGAATAGAGATTTATTAAGCACTATCATTTGGCATGTATTACTACCTACTAACATATATAATAAGTGTCATAAAGATGATGAAAAATACGCTGCTAAACAACATGTAAACTGAAGTCACATGATAGAATCATGATATTTTACTGATTATTAAAAAATTATATAATCTGATAAATTTGAAAAAGTACGTACTTGAATATTTTAACTCATCCATTCAGGCTTTTTTAATTAAAAATAGAATAAAAGTTTAAAATTGTAATTAGTTTCTTTAAATTTATTAAAATTCTAGCTGAAAATAAATTCTTAATAATTAATCGGAAATGGCAGAGGATGGCAACAGAACAATCTTCTTTGGATATCAAAAAAACTTGAACCAAGCCTGCTTTATGGTATCACATAGTCCGAAATAATTTCTGCATTTTTAATATTTAGAAATCAAAATGTATTTTTATTTATAATTAAACAACTGTGATAATAATCTTGTTGATTGTTCATTCCATATAATCAGAATTGATAATGCAATCCTCTTCCCCATTTTCATCATAATGAATTGTTATTTACATTTTTCACTTTAAGACAATTCATTCACTTATTTATTTTTCAAATGTCCAAAACAAAGTATCATATGATTTCTTAGCCTCTATTTAACAGATGCAGTAGCAGTAATAACCCATATGGTGTGATATAAAATGGCTTCTTAAATGCTCAGAAACTCTGTTAGTGAAATTAACGATTTGCTTCTTTTGAAACTAATTTATGCCTTAATAAACTCTTTTTTTTTTTTTTTTAATCAAATCAATTTTCCAGCCTGGTTCCTTTGCCCCCTGATTTCATTATGTTATTTCATTAAATTGACTACCTTATATTTGTATTCCCTAATTATTTTTAGATCTCTGCAACTTTCATTTTCTTTACATTTAAATTTCTTTTTCTCTTTTAACATTCTACACTCAAAATAAATGTTCAATACCTTCCCTTTAGTTTCCACATAAACTTTATCTGTAGTTTAAATCCTCATTCCATTTTTATATTTTCCCCCTGATTTCTAAATATTCTATTCTTGCACCAAATAACAATAAGCTCACTTTAAAATTATCATATATCTTTTCATATTTTGTATAACTTTTATTCTCGTATAATTCCAAACTATTTTTTTTATATTCACATTCATTTTTCATAATTCTATTTTCTTTTCTTTAATCAACTACCAATTTTTCCATCATTTCTTCTATACTTCATAGTTATACACCTATAATGCATTCTTTAATATATTTATCCATTTTTTTATTTAAATATGTGGAAATAAAGTATTCATCTAATTAACTTTATTATTGTAAAACTTTCATATCCAATATATGACTCTATACTAGAACTATTTAAGTAATTATGACTACCCATTAGATGGTAGGTGGCAGAGTCTTCACATTAGTTCTGGTGTCATTAAATTCTAATTCTTACACAGATGGCATTGCTGTCAGTTGGATTATTGTCACTTACCTTATTAGTAAGTTTATATTAACTTTAAAATTTTTAAACTTGTTACATCATTGTTTGTAATGTTACTAATTATATTGTTATGTTATTAAGCTTTTGCTTGTATGCATGTAATTTTTTTGTTTAATTAACTTCTTTTTTTATTTTAAAGGTAGATACTTGTATAGTTCATGAAACTATTTTATCAAATGGACAAAAGGCACCAGGAGCTCTTGGTCGATTAATAAATCCAGGTTTAAATTTTACAAAAAAACTTAAATATTAATTTACACATGCTATATTTCTTACTCATTTGATACTATATTTATCTTTTTTTAGATGACTTTAATCATATGTTTGAAGTGGGAAAACAAAAATAGAAAATTTAAAGTATAGTTAAATGTCAGTTATAAAAAACTTTAAACATACATTTCAGTAATAAATTTTGTAAGAAAATATAATATATGTGTTGTCAGTGTCAAATATTGGTGAAACACTTTGTGTTCGAATACATGAATTAACCTTATTTTCCATTTGAGTAATTAATTTGAGTAGTCATTAAAGTAACTTTTCATATTTAAAAATGTTTGCTTTTTAAATTTTGATTTATGCATACAAGTGTAGATACACACACATTATAAAACTTATACTAGTAGTATTAAGAGTTTTTTTTTGCCATAGTGATTAACCCATCTGCCTGCCATAGATATTGGGAAATAAGCTTTTAATAAATATTTCTTTAATTTTATATCATAAATTTTTAAAACAGGATTTTGTTTTAAGCAAATGCTTGTGTTATATGATTTTCTACCAAATTTAAATTTAATTGGTTAAAAAATAGTTAATTAGAAAAATATTTTGAAATATTTTTGTATCAAAATACAATTTTTCTTATGCACAATTTTTTAAATTAAAATGAAATAAAAAAATAGCAATCTCATAACTTTTTGATATAAATAGATTAAAGTTTAATTTCTTTTTTTATTTAAAGAATGAAAAAAAAATGTCAATAAAAAAAAACATTTTAGTATATAAAATTTTTTTGCAAACAATATCACATGATTTTCTCGGCATAATTATATGCTTCCAACAGTTCTTCTTTTCATCTTATTCTGAGTAATTTTAAAAAATAATTTTTTTTTTAGTAACTTATTTACAAATTAAGCATGTTAATATAGTTAGGACTGATTATTTAAAGCCTTTAGAATTAAAAAATATTGTAGAAATAGGTACATGAAATCTTAAAACCATGAAAATTCTAAAGAAATGGGTTACCTTATTGACAGAGAAAGAAAACATATCACATGATATGATATGAGAAACAGAGTGGGAAAGGTGTGTTTTATGTTCTGGAGGTAAAAATAAACATAATATTGTAAGTATTGTTTTATGTCTAAGAATCGAAAGAAGTTCTATAAGTAATATTACAGTAAATGATAGATTATTAATAATTAGGCTTAAAGCATATTCAAAAGATCTGGTGGTTATTCAGAAAGATATGCCAACCAGTAATCATAATGATGAATAATATATATATGAAGTTAAAAAAAAATCATTAAAAAGGATTATAAAATGGAATCTTAATACCAACAATAATATTACATAGTTTTCTCATATGCTTCCACATGCAGTTTTCCTTTTCCTACTTTTTGAACTGTCAATTGTAAGCTTGAATAATCAATTGTCATAAGTGGGATAATGCTATAAAATCTTTATTAGACCAGTCTCGAAATTTTGTTATCTGGTTATAACTATGCAAATTAGCCTATGTTCCAAATCTTGGGTTTTTGTTGTTTTTAACTTCAGAATATTAATTTGAATGGTATAAAGGAACAAAAAGTGACTGTAAAATGCATAAATGAATTAGTTCCAGATTTGAATCCTAGTTTTCATTAATGAAGGCAAAGAACTCTTCTTAAAGAAAAATAGATGGCTGTGGTAATCCAAAGATATACAATTTGAAAAATAATTACATTCGAAAATCGGCCTTTCAAGCCAATTGTGCAAACGCTTTGCAAGTGTTAAATAATAAATGAATACCCTCTGACCAATACAAGATATAGAATTTATGGAGGAATAAAAAGAATCCCTCTTATTCCTACGACTCAAATATTTATATATGAGCAAATCTGAAGTACTGGCACAGAAGGTGTGACAATAGAACAGTCACTTTAAATTACTATATACAATGTCTGAATGAATGACGCCGATGAAATTTTCTAGAATTTACTAAACGTCATTCCAACTGAAACTTAATCATATATATAAACAAGCATTTATTTTTATAGCGTCTGTATACAATTGTAATTACATTCGAATATCGGCCTTTCAAGCCAATTGTGCAAACGCTTTGCGAGTGTTAAATAATAAATGAATACCCTCTGACCAATACAAAATATAGAATTTATGCAGGAATAAAAAGAATCCCTCTTATTCCTACGACTCAAATATTTATATATGAGCAAATCTGAAGTACTGGCACAGAAGGTGTGACAACAGACGCTATAAAAATAAATGCTTATTTATATATATGATTAAGTTTCAGTTGGAATGACGTTTAGTAAATTCTAGAAAATTTCATCGGCGTCATTCATTCAGACATTGTATATAGTAATTTAAAGTGACTGTTCTATTGTCACACCTTCTGTGCCAGTACTTCAGATTTGCTCATATATAAATATTTGAGTCGTAGGAATAAGAGGGATTCTTTTTATTCCTGCATAAATTCTATATCTTGTATTGGTCAGAGAGTATTCGTTTATTATTTAACACTCGCAAAGAGTTTGCACAATTGGCTTGAAAGGTTGATATTCGAATGTAATTACAATTGTATACAGACACTATAAAAATAAATGCTTATTTATAAATTTGAAAAATAGTAAAAGATGTTTAATTTTGAATTGCAGTTGAACACAAATGACTTGTACAGGATTCTGTGTTTTGATTTCATACTTAAATTTTTTTTTTCATTAACCAATAGTTAGCTATCTTTCTATATATATGTGTGTGTGTGTGTATATATATATATTTATAAGGGACTTGAACTCAGACTTTCAAACTTTATCCAATCCATCTTATACAAATGATACGCATGTCCACATACATGTAAAAAAGATCAATGATCTCCGATATATATATACAATCACTGCTCATTTTGTATTAAGATAGCAATTCTTCAAACTTTAATGAAACAAACTTCAATCTTCTCTACTCTCCAACTCTTCATCCATCCATCCAAGGATGAAATGCTCAAAACCCTTATTTTTGCCAATATTATTGTCACGCTTACATTGGACCTTAAGTCACTCTGATCCCTCACACATAGGACCTTAATATGTTCAATTTTTAATTATACAGAAGAGGGATGGGCAGAATACAGGCTGAATAATACATAAACAAAGCAAAACTCTCCATACAGTATTGCCACCTGTGCTAAACAGAGTAATCAATGGATGCCAGAAGGCTTGTGCATAAAATCCCTATCTAATGCCTACTCATCCAATATCCCCAAACTAGTTTCTGGCTTGTGGCCTTCGTCAGTGAGGAGCCCTGGATCTGAGAGCACTGCATCTAGATCTTAGGATCTAATAACAACCCTCTAGCAACCACCTTTTATCTCTACTTAACTACAAAACTATGAGAATGAAATTGAAAACACAAAAAATATTTTCAATCTAAGCTCAATAGCTTATATAGTCATATGGGTCTGAACTCAGTTCAGCACCCATGCATTTTGGTGTCTTTGGCTCTTTTACAACCATAGCCACCACTATCCTATTAGGCAGGATTGGTGTTAAACCACTAAGCATCACATGATCACATCTCCTATACTAGCACATTAATTGTTGCTAAACAAAGCAAAACTCTCCATACAGTATTGCCACCTGTGCTAAACAGAGAAATTATCATAGTTTTGTAGTTAAGTAGAGATGAAAGGTGGTTGCTAGAGGGTTGCATTAGATCCTAAGATCTAGATGCAGTGTTCTTAGATCCAGGGCTCCTCACTGACGAAGGCCACAAGCCAGAAACTAGTCTGGGGATATTGGATGAGTAGGCATTAGATAGGGATTTTATTCACAAGCCTTCTGGCATCCATTGATTACTCTGTTTAGCACAGGTGGCAATACTGTATGGAGAGTTTTGCTTTGTTTATCAACAATTAATGTGCTAGTATAGGAGATGTGATCATGTGATGCTGAATAATACATGTATATTGTCTATACTAAACTTAGTGTAATTATATGTACGTGGTCATGCATATCAATTGTATAAGATGGATTGGATAGCTATGGGGAATTTGAAAGTCTGAGTTCAAATTCCTTCTAATTACACTAAGTTTAGTATAGACAATATACATATATTTAAATATTATATGTATATATTGTTTTATAAGAACTTCTTTTAGTACTACCAAATGTTTTAGTTATTCTCAACAAAAATAGATCAAAAAGCTCTCACAAATATAATCTTTTTTACAAGAGAAATTTTATAATGAATTTAATAAATAATTGAACTTTTTTTAAAAAAAGACATATTTACATATAATATTATAAACCTCTAAAAGTACATCACAAGTCTCGGTATGAATTAAATCAATGTATTTAATAATAAATTCTCTAGTTCAAAAAATATTTTCTGGAACGGGTTGTTGTTGTTTTTTCCTGCTCTCTAACTTTATTGTCACTCGCAATGCTATCAAAATTTAAATTTTATATACATAGCAATGAGAATGCCAATTTTTTAATAAGTTACATTTTAAAAAAGTATGTGTAAGAATTTTTAGAGTGAGTAATTATTTAAAGAGAGAGATGGTTATACTGCAAGTGCTTTGGAACAGGAATTTAAGAATATGTTCTATCCTTATAGTTT
The DNA here is from genome assembly GCA_028023455.1 of Epiperipatus broadwayi. NCBI lineage: Eukaryota > Metazoa > Onychophora > Udeonychophora > Euonychophora > Peripatidae > Epiperipatus > Epiperipatus broadwayi. The sequence goes on along the minus strand of JAQFVV010006214.1, from coordinate 7,961,198 downwards.
TACCAACATATTTTAAATGTTAAATTCATGAAATTGATTTAAGCTAATTATTATCTAAATTTAATAAAATAAACATATGTCATGGATTTTTAAGCTATATCATTTTTTATAATGGCTTAGAAGAGCACTAGCCAGAATTGTTATGCATTTAATTAAAGGGTTGAACTCTTGTTTCACATATACACAATGCTATTGCTACAGTTGATACAAAAAGTTGACTAATATCATGAGACATTCATGACAAGTAAATCCTATACTAAAGACAGTAAGATAAAAGGGAAAAACAAAGTAGAAAAAAAGTGAGAGAGAAAGTAAAGAAAGAATCAGAAAATAAAAGTTTACATAGAAAACAATATTTAATATTTTATGAATCAACATCTTAACAGCAGGAGATTTTTTTTTAAAAAAAAGTTTACATTTTATTTGTAATTAATTTCATATCTTAAGGCCATTCTACTATCCATTAACTGCATATACCTCATTGGTAACCTGAGATCAACATTTGACTTGTTTATTTTCTTAAAATTGTTATACTGTATTAATTTTTTACTTTTTTTTTTTTAAGTTGTGATTTATTTATTTTTAATCCTTAATTTTTACTTTTAAAAAAATAATTAAAATGTATCTATCTATTATTTTCCCCAAATGTATTAAATAGACTCCTTTTTTTTAATATTTTAGGTCATGTGATTGAATGTGGTTGGTTTCTTCTTCAACATGCAACTAAAACAAATAATTTATCATTACGTGATCTTGCAATTAATAAATATATTCTTCAAGCATTCGAATTTGGCTGGGATCATAAACATGGAGGACTTTTTTACTTTCTTGATTCAGATGGGTTTTGTCCAATTCAATTAGAATGGAATATGAAACTATGGTGGCCTCATAATGAAGCTCTAATTTCATTTTTAATGGCATATCAAATAACTCGAGATGTTAATTTACTTAAAAAATTTGAACAAGTATTTGATTTTTCCTTCAAACATGTAAGTACTAATTTTATATTTTATTATTTTATATAGTGGTTCAGTATTATTAGATCAAATGAATGTATAAAAATTGATATTATTTCTACCTTTCTGTTTGATATATAATTATTTAGTACAAGATTTAGTTGCTTCAGGTTATAAAATATTTACTGAGAAAATTGGAATTGTTATCAAAAATTTATATCAAACTTTTACATTTCAATAGTTTGATATGATATATGTTATTTTTAAAACAAACTCTTAAAATTTTGCTTGTATATTAATTTCCATATCCATAATATTTGATTTCATATTTTGTCATGTATACCAAAATTTATGATTTTGGTGAACCATGTAAAATATACATTTTTAACATACATTAAAACATATATATATATATAGTGATGATCGCACATACTGCGATCACACATATAGATATTTAACATTTAAAGAATATTAAATATTGTGTTTGGAATACTAAAAAATGAGTTTAAAAAAAAATTATAAATAAAGAAATGTTTTAATTAAGAAAAGAGAGGGAATTAGAATCAAAAAGATTCTTATCTTTTACCCTCCAAAGTCAAGATTTTGTGAAATGAAAAATAAGTAAAGTTATAAATTTTGAAATTGTACATTAGAAAATTAATAGTGATAAAGAAATAAAAGTGAAAGACAAACTAAAATATGATGTATAAGAAAAGTAAAGTTGGAAGAGTTTAAATAAGAGTAAAATAGAAATTTAAAACATGACCGAAAGATAAGGATCTGGGTCATAAAAGTACACATTTGACGATAAAACAAAATGCGTGTATGAAGTATGATGAAGACAGCAATAATTAATGCTTGTCAAAATAAAAAACATTTATTAAAAATCTGTTTAAGTAAAAGAAAAAAAAGAAATAAGAAATAAATGCAATAGTGCTATGAAATTATGTAAAAGTAAATCTATAGAAATGGCCGAAGGTGCATTAAGAAAAGTAAGGTGGGAATAAAAGCGAAAACAAAGGATCGAAAGGACAAAGGACTGTGGGGTTAATTAAAAAGTTTCAGTGGAGGAGAGTTGGAGACTTCTTGTCGAGAGGTTGGTGGAAACACTTCTCCGATAATAAGCAGCCATAGTTAACAAGATATGATTTCTAATATCGTTGCTTCATCAAGAATGGCTGGTTAAGGGCCGTCGTGATCGCTTGCTGATCCAGACTCACTGTGCTCTAATGGTTTCTGTCTAGATGTAACAACTGCCGACGTAGCGCCTGCCAGAGTGTTCATTTTGCCTAGTCCTTGATCTCCTAAATGCGGAGGAGTGCCCACAACCAAAATCTAACCTAAGAGCAACCGTTCCCTGCTAAAGAAATGGAGAAATTCCACATGGCGGTTAGCAAGACTTCAAATTAATTCAGAGATTTAAAAACCTAAGTAAATATGTATACTACATTCTATACTTACATGTGCACAAACCTTTAATTTAGACAATGGCCAAATTCTTATTTTGAATGATACAGACATTCTTGAACTTTTTTTTATATATACACGGAGTGAGGATTATAAATGTACAATCATTTATAGGATCTCTTTATTTTGTTTACTCGTAGCATTATAGCATATAATCTGTTTTTTATTGTGTGTAAATGATTTGAAGTATTTCTTTTATTGTTTAATTTATTGTATTAAATATTTTTTATTGATTTAAATCTGTTTCGTCTCGTTCTTCGCCGCTCCAAAAAAGTAATATAGTCATAGGGTTTGGGAAATAACACATGAAGCTGGTGGTGCAATATTTTGATCCCCATAAAATTTATAAATATCCAAGCACTGTAACTCTGCAAATCTTACAGCAGTCGAGAGACAGTTGACCGGGGAAAATAACCTGGGGCTATACCCGTATAGTTACAGGTTCGGTCAAGTACGGATAGACTCGTTTATGTCCGTATGTTATCTCTGCTTGTGGTAGCAGAAGGTGGACGATCTTGAATTTTAAGAATTCCCCATTTTATATAAATAAAAGGGAAGATTAAGCTTTCAATCGTTGTGTTTCCATTACAATATATATATATTGTACTTGCATTAAAATATTTTATACATACTGTGCATATACAACATTAAAAAGTAAAATTAGAAAAAAAAGTAAGTTCAATAAATATCTATAAATTAATAAATTTAATTTCAATGAGTATTTGTTTTTTTACTATTTAAGTCAATAGTTCTATTTAATTCATGATCAGTGCTGTAATTAATTCATTGAAATTATTTAAGAAAAAAGAAACAGTCTTTTAATTTTGAAATTAAATTTTTTTTTGCCTATATTGGGTAAGAATTTTATAGATTTTTTACTAGAAATAAACTTTATAGTGTGTATAAGCTGATTATGACCTATTCCTATTTTCAACTAGTATGTTTAAACAAAATAATTTCTGTTAGATTTCAGTAAAAGTAAATTATTGTTTTAATATATTGCTTTAATTACTATATTTTTTTAATGTTTTATATTTGTATAAAATTTAACATAGAAGCTATCCAGAAAATTTTGGATGCTTTAGAAAAAACAGGTTTATAAATGTAGAACTAAAAAGTTTATTGTTGCTATTTGTTTTGTGATCAGAACCACCACTTATATAAGTACGTTTTTGTGCAAAATAAATTCCAGTACCTCCAATCCCATATCTATACATTTGTAAATTAAAACAAAATGAATTCTATAAAATTTTATTTAACAGTAGATACAGAAAAAATAGAACTTTAAAAAAAAAAGATAATTATTTACACTTTTATCTTTTTATTTACATATTAACTCTCCTGACTGTTGGCCACAAAATCCCTTCTGGAATTTTCTCTCTATGTGATAAATAATGATAATATGATTCTGAAAACTTGCACATCCATACCCAGCAGCCCTGTTTTCTCTTTTTTCTTCATTTCAAGGAATAGAATGAATGTTGCTGCATTTTTGTAAAATCAACTATTATTTTTGAAAATTTTATTTGATCAAATGAAATAATTGATAGTTATATGTTTGAAAATTATTCTGCGTTTTATTTTAGTGCTTTCGTTTTACTCTTGTGTTATAATATGATTTTTTTTTTTTTTTTGAAAATGTACTTACTTTTTAAAATCATCAAGGTTTTATAGACCTGCAAACATTGGTTCATTGCTTATGTGCTAAGAAATATGAGAGCAGTCTAATAGCTTTAGTATATGGCTGTAAGAAGGGCCCAGCAGGCATTATAGAGAGATTGCTATGGTTAGGCAGTTACTCACTTGGAATGATTACCTTAATGGATGCTATGCTGTAGTAGAGGCACAAGTTAAACCACTAAACATCACATGATCACAATTTCTTATGCTTGCTCATAACTGTTATTAAAACAGGCAAAACTCTTCATTAAGTAGTGCCATTCAGTGCAAGCCAGAGTATTCTGGGGATATTGGATGAGTAGGCACTATATAAGGATTTTATGCACAAGCCTTCTGGTATCCATTGATAACTCTGACTTGCACTGAGTGACACTACTGTATGGAGAGTTTTGCCTGTTTTGTTTTAGAGGCACAAATTATTGCAAAAAAACATATGATATAGTAATCATGCCAATTGACATTTTAAAAAAAAGGTAAAATAGTAAATTGAAGATTGAGTGCTTAAATTCTTGAGACTTTTACAGTGGCCAAGCTCAGAAAGTGTAAATCTGTAGGAAGATATGATATTTGGGATCAACTCTTATTCTTATCTAGCCATCAATAATTGTTACATTAGAATTATTTGAGAGTTACATTTACCTTTACTAAGTATTTTTATGCTCTGCTATTAGCTTACTAATATACAAATTTTATAGTGTATGTTGATTTTTTTTTTTGAGTAGTAATATGGATTTAAACTTGCCAACAATGTCTATATCTTGATTGCAGATCATAAAATAATAGATTTAGATAAATACTAGAAAGTCCAAAAAAAAAATTGTACATATTTTGAGATTTTCCTCACCCTTTGTCATTTCACTTAATATTATAAACACTTAACATTTGATGATACTAATATCTTTTATTCCCAACTGACCTATTGCCATTTGAAATTAAATGATCAAAGTGTCTAAAATTTGTCTTCATCTGCAATTTGTTAAGCAATTTATATATATATATAAATCACATAATACATAAAATATTTTTACGTAACATCCATAATTGTATATATATATATAATAAAAATAATAATACAGAAAAGCTTTTTTCTTTTCAATGTGTGGAACTATAGCAACATTTATTTATTGTATACAAAATTAACTAGAACCTATTGTAAATACTATACATATTTTATTATTATTATAATAAGTCCTAGTTAATTTTATATAAAAGAGATCAATGTCTCTGTAAATGCAATGTAAATTGAAATTGTAAAATAGTTCCAATACATTGAAAAGGACAAAAATAAATATTTGCTGAAAAGTTATCCAATTATAGCTGTTGTATAAAGATATTTTATATTATATCATGTGATTTATTTAAAATATGAAAAAGCAGCATAATGGATTAAATTTCTTTCTATTTTTAATGATATATTCTAAATGATCAAATTTCATTGTTAAAATTTGTCCATAATATTGCCTTCTATATATAAAATTAAAAATAATCAATTTAAAACAAAATTGAAATAGATAACTCACTATAAATAAATAAAAATATTTAATACATCAATCCAGCTTTCATTTTTTAATGGAATCTTTTCAAGATGTTTTTTTTACAGAATCATATGTGATGTGATGTGATGCACTGTGATTTCTCCTTAAATGGAATCAGGAATCTCTCAGCAACTATGCCCAGAGAAACCTGTTAGCCACTTTACCTTTCCTTTCCATTCCCCACCCTAAGTTTTCCCCTAATCTATTCCATTTCCACAACATAATCTTTGTCAACTCCATGGCCTTCATATCTAAATCCCCTTTATCTTTTCCCGAATGACCAATTACCATTCAGCAACTCCTCCCAATGGCATTATTTACATTACATTACAATAAATATAATTATTAAAATACATACATAAAATATAATTAATAAAATACATATATGTACATAAAAATGATTAAACTTATTACAGTCATTCCCTCCCCCCCATATATATTTATAAATAACCTAAAAAAACAATAATAATAATCCCTTTTATTTTTAAAATTATAACTCTAAAGTTTCCATTAATCTAACAATGTCCATTTTCCTTCTAATTGTGCTGGACCTTTAAGTTTGCTTACATAAAATGAATTGTAAAAAAAATATTCAGGTAATAAAGTATGTTAAAAATTACAAGTACAGAAAAGGTTATAAAGCTTTATATATTCAAGAAAATTTAAACAAAGTGTAAACATGGTTAAAGCTCCAGCACATTGGAAACTTTAGAGTTATAATTTTAAAAATAAAAGGGATTATTATTATCATTTTTTTTTTAGATTATTTGTAAATATATAAATAAATTATAGAAAAAAATAAAGGATTAATAAATTTAATCATTTTTATGTAAATGTATTTTATTAATTACACTTAATGTATATATTTTAGTAATTTTATTTATTGTAATGTAATGTAAATAATGTCCATTGGGGAAGTTGCTGTAGAGTAATTGGTCATGTGATTGTGTAAAAAGAAACATCTTGAAAAGGTTCCATTAAGGAATGAAAGTCGGATTGATGTATTAAATAATTTTTTATTTATAGTGAGTTGTCTATTTCAATTTTGTTTTAAATTGATTATTTTTAATTTTTGATGATATATATATATACATAACTACATGCACTTATAATTACATTTACCACTGCATACATTTATTATTTTTTTGTAGTTTTGTGATCCAGAAAATGGTGAATGGTTCGGCTATTTAAAAGAAAATGGTGAAGTGAATCAAACTATTAAAGGTGGACCCTTTAAAGGTAAATGAATACTAAAGAAAAAATCCAAATTAGTTACTCTTCATATAATATCAAAATTAGATACACCAAAAACATTTAGTTTTTTTTTTAATGTGTCGCTTTATATTATAATTACAGTTTACTAAACAGAAGAAAATCCTCGCTTTCTATAAAAAATATATGTATATAAAGGGTTTTTTTTCCCCTATATATTTAAATAAGGAAATAAAAGTTATTTTGTTTTAATTGAATTTTTAAGTTATAAAGTCAATTAAAGAGTCTGCTTTATCTATATGTAAAAGGAAAATGATTTCTCTGCTCAAACTGTCAATAAATATCAATTTTCTAAGTTCTGCTGTAAAGGGTTTGATAATGTTTAAAGTATAATTATTATAATATAAGTTACGACAAAAAAAGTAAATAGTGAATGTATCTAATTAGGATAATTGAATATTTATGAACTTTTTAAAATTAACTTAAATGCAGATATTTTTGTTCCAATGAGATATTAGTTGTCTATTGAACTTGTATGGAATACAGTGGAAAAGAATGAATTTCCAAAAAATGTAAATTTTTCAAATAATTCAAAAATTCTAAATATAAAAACCATTTTAAATCTATGCAATAATCTGAATACATTTAATAGCAATTATTTGTCCAGTTTTGAAATTTCCAATTGAAGATAGATATGCTTCTAAATTTTTTGTAAGTCACTTAATTGCAAACTTGAATGTACTTTTTCAGTTGGTTTGAAATTTAAATTGATTTTTTTTTTCCAATATAATTTCAAATGTGATTCATGAAAACCCACTATTAAAAAAATATTTGTGAAACTTAATGAATTTCTTTCCAATTGCATCTGTTTTTGGTGTATTAAAGTATTTCAACTCAGATAAACTATTTGTTTTTTTTACATTAGAATTTAGTAATGTTGTTAAATTATTTGAATGTAATTATTATAGTTAGAGATGTAACTTTTGTAAATTAGTTTTCATCTCGATCAAATGCAAAATCAAGCAACAAAAAATATTTATAGAATCTGTGATTACACTGATCAGCACTGATACTATTGTGAATATTATAACTAAGATATTGATTTGTGTAAATAGTGCCAGCAGCTGGGACAGTTTCTTCCCAGAAATAATTCCTGACAAAACATATTAAATGTATGAATATTTGTCATGCAAATGAGATATGAAAAGAATTCTCTCTCAAAGGATATACAAAAGTCTGCACAGCGATAGCAATTAAGAGGGAAAAAGTGCTGCTGATAGTTAATCTCTTCTCTCCAAAGGGGAGAAAAGTGTACACAGAAGAAAAATATAGTTTAAATAGCCTTAATGAAATTGTGTTTAAATATATTAGTGATAATTGTAATCAAGTACAATTATTAATGAACTTTGACTACTAGCCATGAGTGAAGAAATGTAGTAGACACATTTTGCTTATTGTTATTTCAAAATTATTATGGGGAAAATAATTATTATTATATTATAATTTTCTTTACATATATATTATTACTGTTAATTCAGCTTAAGAATAAATTCACTGAAATATAGTAGTGTTTGCTTATTTCATTATTAACATTATGCTATCACAGTTAGGTAGAGATCCTCTTGTGAATACAATAGTTGGCACAGTCGACAATAGATGCCATTCGAGTGGTAATTATATAACACTGTTTGGTACAATTTGACAAATGTGAATTAAATTTTATTCTGGTTCATGTTTTTACCATTTGAAAGTATTTACTATACTAGTAGGTTCATTAAAGAAAAGGTTGATTTTAGAGAAGATAAATATAAAGACAAATAAATATAATTATTTAAGAATTATTTTCAGAAAGCAAGACTTTTTTAATGTTTGGGAAATAAATTAATAAATAATTTAAAAGAAAATATTAATAAAAAAAATTAGACTTGTTTCGTGTAATAGGTATGATATAGTAAGAATTGCATGAGAATTGTAGTAATGTAATAATGATGCAATGTGTGTTCATTAAATGACATTAGATATTCTGGAAAAAATTCAAAGAAAAATAAGAAAACATGATTAAGATAATAATATGTAGACTGCAGATGAAGCTATTCAAAAGGAAATGGGGAGATCTAATTTTTACATAAGGAAACAAAAAATGAATTGAAAATATTTTGGTAGATTGAAGTTTATGGATAGTAATAGAATAGTTAAAATAATTTTTGATTGGTTTTTAAGAATAGAATGCACAACATAATGAAGGACTATATACCAGTATTTTAAATAACTAAATATTTTTCATCTTTTTATTTACTTTGTGTATATGTAAATATTATTAATAAAATAAAGTATTATTTTTATTGTCAATTGCTTTACTGAGAATTCTTCTTTATATAATTTTTTTAATCTTCTTAATAGATTTCAATACTTGTTATTTTTCGCCATAATTAACTTTCTCTCATTATAATTATCAATTTTCTCCATTATTAATATTATTTGTGCTTCAAAAATACTTCTCTGTTTAATTGTAAAGAACTCTAAGGTGTCATTCTATTCAATCCCTTCTGTAGGTATGAATCAAGATCTTCTGCATTTAAAATTGGATATGTCCTCTAGTTTTAAGCTCAAGAGTGGATATACTGAAGAATTGGATAAAGATTTTATCTAATATTATCTGTATTATAACGATAACGTCATCTGCACTACAGGGCGCCATCTAGGCATTTGAACCTAGAAAAATTTATAAAGTAGGCAGATACGTAAGTCAAACAAAAAAAAAAAATTTTTTTTTCCTTTTATATATATTGATTCCGGTCGTTAGCCCATTGTCACTAGCTCAGGGAGTATCAGAGATTTATATTTATAATAATATACTTTATTAATTCTTATCTAAGAATATTTTTAAAAAAAAATAAAATAAGCCACTGCCAGTAATTAACACATAAAATATTTATTTACGCACATATATATATAAAATTTAGCATTATTATTTTATATGCTTACTTTAGCATATAACTACATTTTTAACTTTTATTCTAGATTTTAATTTACATTTAATTTTTATAAGCTTACATTTTAATTTTTATAAGTTCGCACAGATGGGTTTATAAAAGTTTGTTTTATAATGTTGAGTATAGATTGGTTACATAGATTACACGGTTAAAAACATTTCAAAATAAACATAAACGATCAAAATACAAAGTCATTGATACCGTCAATTGCAGAGGGAAATTTATAAGTAACCCAATAGCATTCACCATAAGATGCTTGCATTGACACCAATAACTTAAAAGACATTCGAATAAATACATTTTAGATACTCACCATAAGGTATCATTATTTATCGAATGTCTATATATTTTGATCCAATATGAAAACCCAGAACATAATTAACTGATAACGAATCCATGCAAGTATCTATAAACAACTTAAATTTAATGCATTTTTATTTAGTGTCGAGTATGAATAGACTACATAGATTTGCATTTGAAGATAAAACATTCTATCCCCATGTAACCTTAGGCTAAAAGTTCGCAGTCAAACTGGTGTCAATCCATCTGATACATCGATGTATTCAATGTAATACGAATACGGCAACACAAAATAGGTTAAGATAAGACATTGACTCTCGTCAGATAGGAATATTACATCTATCTAATGAGAAGAACAATAAAAAAAAAAACTCCATAGAAATGGACTGCGGTCATTTTGCCGACTTACGATCGCATTCCCTAGGCAAGAGGAAGTGTGCGGCATATACAAGTGATTCTGCCCGTAGCGAATCTTGCATTACATCTACTAACTACATCAATATATCCAATCCATTGACCCAATTCAACAACGACACGAATAACCTAAGATTACCCTTCCCTAATATAACTTTACAAATCTGTACAGCCATTCACGCCCAACTTAAGTTTATCATTGATATATTTTAATTTATCAGAAAACAGAAATCATAATAAAACTTAAATAATAAAAAAAAAAATAAATGGAAATGATTTTACAAAAGAAATACATCAAATAACATTTTAACTACTTTAGTCAGATAGGAAATTCTTATATTTATAAATATTGAAAAGTTTAGTATTTAGAGTTCTTTTGTTTAGAAATGTTCATAAATTATATATTTTTAAAGCTGAGAGTTCAAAAAGTTCTTACGATTTCAAAATGTTCCTTTTATCCGTTGCTTGCCATTTGAACGTGAATTCCCATGCCTTCCTAAAGAGATTGGTATTCTGTTGGCCGATTTATTTATTCATCCGAAGGTCTTTTGCTTTGGCTGGTCCTCAATGTAGAAAACAATGTCATTTCTTTTTTTTTTTAACAAAACGGAAGGGATTGAAGAGTGCGTCTTTCCAATCCCTTCCCCTTCAACTCCGCACTAACACATATAGTCACATCATAATAACTAACTAATAATTTCCAAACTTTTCCTTTTATATTAATTTTAAGGATTCAAATGACATTACGTCATCGATGTGATGGTCCTTTCGCTGAGGTCTGATTTCATTGTTTTTCTCTCCTATCTGACTGTTGCTTATACATCTAAATGCCCAAAGGCTAGTTCACTTTGACTAATTAAAATAATCATTTCCATTTCTGATTAATTAATGTGTTTTCCAAACTTAAAGATATATTTTTATCTCTAAATCTTTTTGTTGAAAGATTTAGTTTTTCTATTTTTAATAAAGTTTTATTTTAATAATTTTTTTTTTATCTGTGCGATTTTATATATATACTAGTTTAAGATGATTTTTTAATTTTCAATTTTTAATTCTTAAAAAGGAAGTTTTATTTGCAAACTTTTATTCTTTTCATGTTTACTAATAAAAAAACAATGTAACATACGTATGTGCCCATTATAGTATAAATAATGGGATGTATAAAAATATTAACATTAATAAAAGGTTTAAAGTTAGAAAATAGATATGGAAAGTAATATGAGTTTGAATATGTGTAAAAATAAGCAGATTATTAAGAATTGATTATATTAGTGTTACATTTGGTCTGGATTACAGACCCAACCAACAGCAAATATGTAAAATAATACTGAAACAAGTATTACAATTATTATATTTATTATTATGTACATATATATACAATACAATATATGCAAGTGAATATTTACAAGTTGAATATTGGAGCTAAACTCTGGGTTCTGCCTACTGCTTCCAGCCACACCTGATGGCTTGCCTCACGGGTAGGGTCTATGACGCTTCCAGCTGTACAAGACAGCTTGCCTCGAGGCAAGAGTGGTCTTAGCAGCATCCGGTCTCTATGGGACTTGCCTAGCTGCATAGACTAAATAGCGTAGTGCTATCAATGGGAATACTTGCTGCTGTTTAGGTTAGCAGAGCTTCCCTGGGAGAACACAAAGAGTCTTTTCAGGTTAGACACGTTCTTCCCTGATTGTTACAAAAGGCTGACTATTTATACCCAGATCCCTGACCTTATTGAAAACCTTCGGATTCAGCAAGCATCATTGCTTATTGGCCTGTAATAATCATTGGCTATGCTTTTATCTATACATCAGCCTATTGGCCTGTGGCAAACAATGCTTAATCCGATCAGATAAGGAGGCATCTGGAATAGTCTACTTCTGAGAGAAGGGAGGACTATAACAATTAGAAAAGAAAATAGTCTACTTTTTTAAAGTTTGGGCGAGGCATAATACAAAATAACTTAATTGACCTATTCTGTAAACAATATTAAAAAATGTTCATTAGAATGAATAGTCTCTTAAAAATGAAAAGGTAATGAGGGTTTATTTGTTTTTTTTGTTTTTTTTGACATTTTACATTGTGGTGGATAATAGCAAAAATGGATTTAAATCTAAATTTGTTGAATAGTAAAAGTACATAAATTTTAAAAATATTGCGAAATTACAAAGTTTTAGAAAATATAAAATATTTGCAAGAAATAAGATGGCTAATAAGTATCTTTGAGTTTATTAGCTCTGAATTGTCTGAATTCCTGGTTTTGATCAAGCAAAATCTATATTTCATCTCACTGTATGCTGCCATAAATCATCAACCAGATAAAACATGAATATAGTAAAATATTAATAATAAATTTGCAGTATTAAAAGAATAGATACCATTCTATATAACATTTACCAAAGCCTTCAGAAAGTATACTTGTTTATTATACAACAAGAGATTTCATGTATATTAATTACAACTATTTATCATGTGACCAACTGTTTGTGAGATTGAGCAATATTTAGGCATTAAACTATAGACCAAACACAACTCTACTCAATTAATAAAATAGATATCTTTTTTTTTCTCAGCTAGACATCAGTCCATGAATTTTTAATTATTGAGTTTGATACTGAATTAAATTACTCAAATATATTTGAAACTAATAATAAATCAGGTTAGTAATCAATGATTACCAGATGATAGTGCATTTAAAACCATTCTCAAAACAGTTTCTGGCTTTAGCCTTGATCAATAAAGCTTGAGCTTTAGAGCTGAAAGTAATGCAGTTGTGCATCTAGCAAAACTTTTTACAATCCATTTTACTATTAAAACTAAAACTTGAAATTCAAAACGCTATAATATTTTGAACCCAAGTTAATTTGCTTTAACATATATATAGATTTATTCCTGGGTCATTAATTATATATTTTAGCAACTTTAATACTTTTTTTTAATTGTTGGTACCTCCACCAAGGTAAGATCAGCTGTCTAGCCATAAATCATTATGGGATAGGGATTTAAATGCAGTGCCATCTGGTAATCATTAATTATTTAAATTAACTATACACATCAATAGAGAGCTGGTCCTATTCTCTATTTAAAACTAAATTCACAGAAGAAATAACATCACCTCTATGTAGCATTATTTTAAAAAAAAAACTTGTTTAACAAGTATAATTGAATTAACATCTACAGGAAACTGTTGGTACTATCATCATTAGTAAGATTCTGAATTTTCTCCAAGTTTTTCTACCATTGCTATAATTCTAACACATTTATGAATATTTTCTTTAACCATCAGTCAACTTCTTTCATGAAGCTTTTTACGATTCAGAAAGCCCTCTAACATATCTTCTATTTTTAAGTACATGACAATCTAATTTTTTTTTTACATCATAATTTTCTTAGTAAATTACCTTTTTTCATTTATATTTTTATTAATACTGTAATGTTAAATCTTGTCGTTTTAACTCAAATTTTTCATTCTTTTCAAAATTCATAACTCAGAAACTTGCAGTCTTTTCACGATCTTTAAAACCACTTCAACAAAGCCATAATGAAGATTTTTCTTTATTCTAATTTTAATAATCCAGAAAGTAATTTCCTATTCTTATTTAAAGTCTATTTACCCATTGCAACTCTTACTTTAATATTGTTATTATCTTTTCTATTATTAGACAAACAATTTTCGAAATATTTTAAAGCATTAAACTTCCTGTCTAACAGTCATTCTTTATTTTTTATAATCCCCATCTAGAATTATTGTTTTAAATTGAATTGAATTCATTTCTTTCTAGATTTTTAATAAACTTTTTCATTCCTAATTAACATTTTAATAATCTCATTCGTGGTATTTAAAGCTGGGGTGAAGCTTTGTAGTTCGATCTTTAAATTTTTATATGGAATGAAGCCATAAATGTTTTTAAAAAATGCAATATCTCAAATACAAATGCAATTAAATAGTAGTATTGATTCTTTTATTTCGAAGCCTTATTTACATCACAAATATATAAAGTCTATTTTTAGAACACATCTATTTGATTAGATTAATAAAACTGTTAAAGCAATTTTTGCCTGATACTTTCCAATAATTAGCAGTAGAAGAATGATTATGAGCCAAGCAAGTTTAAATTTTTTGATATAATTGTAATGGAATTTGAAAATTCTCACTGAAATTGGTTTAAAAAGTTTGAAATATTTAGAAACTCGTGTAAAATAATTTTGAATTAACTAATTTCTAAATAAAGAATATTTAAAACAAAAGTATCTGCTATTTTAAGTTGTTTAAAGAAATATATTACTAATAAAAGTTTTCTTTTTATTAACCTTCCAAGATAACAATTTTATTGAATACCTCCGAATTTATTCAAGAAATTAGTTTTACAAATTTAAATAAACTAAATAAATTAGAATTTAAATTAAAAAGTATATATTGTTTTAAGCTAATTGTGTTATTTATTTATCTTTAATTAGGTTGCTTCCATGTACCTCGATGTTTGCTATTATGTGAACAGATTTTGAAGACTTTGCTGCAGGATAATAAATAATAAATATACTTTTTTAAATTGAAAAATATTTTTTATAATATTATTGAACATTACAGTTTATATTAAAAATAAGACAGCTTATTTCTGATTTTCATGTAATTTTTTTATTTTATAATTGTCAAAAAGTTCATATTGATAACAAAGTCATGGAAGGAGATAAGAAAGTCAGAGCAATGGATAAAGTATACATTTTTTTATTGTTGACATTTGGAAAATGTATATGCATACTGCATAACCAAGAATAGTTTATGAATATGTTCATAGATACAGAAATAGATGTATATTATGCTATGCATTTGTTTCCTTTTTTTATTGAATTGTATCCAAGAATTGTGTATTATTAATATTTGTTTAATTTTCTTACATATATATTTAGAGTATTGATATGGCTGGAAACATAGAGTACTGAATAATATGGAAACTAGGCAAATATCTCTGTTAAACTTTTATGATTAATAATGTCATTGAATACATGTTGCAAAGCGAAAAAAATTAGAATGCTGCCTATAGTATACTATTTTATAATATATTGTTATATATATATAATTTTCATTCCAGTACTGATGATATAATCAAATATCTTATCTGAGTTAATTTTTTAATATTTGATTGAAATAGAAGCTTAATAACTTTAATTTGTAATATTTATGTTTCACTTCATATATTGGGTTTTGTTAAATTTTAATGGTTTATATTATATATTCATATATAATCCAATTATTGAAGCAACCTTTACAGAGCACATTATATAATAATTAATTTCTGAATTGTTAATTATGACTATACAGCATCAAGCTTTTAGAAATGTCACTAAACACAGAATAGAATAAGC
Organism: Epiperipatus broadwayi; assembly: GCA_028023455.1. NCBI lineage: Eukaryota > Metazoa > Onychophora > Udeonychophora > Euonychophora > Peripatidae > Epiperipatus > Epiperipatus broadwayi. Next base: position 7,945,280 of record JAQFVV010006214.1, on the reverse strand, counting down.
TGGCTTATTTGATAAATATGATTCAAGTCATGTTTCTTATATCCGTGATTTACAGTTCAAATGTCTACATCATTTAATATTCTGCTTTACAATGGACATAATAAATGTTCTAATACTTTGATTCATGTAATTGTATAAACAATATGTATATATATACATATTTTAAATCCAAATATAGAGCAATATTGAATATTGCATGAAACAGAAATCATTTATTCAACTTTTAATAAATGTTATTAAACATTTTTTTACTTTAAAGAAAACATTAGGTTTTTAGGATTCACATCTGACTTTATTAAATAGTTTGACTTGGTCATCAATGCTAAACAAATCTCTATAAGAAAACATCTATTATAATTATGTCACTTTCTAAGAGAAAGTAAAAAAAAAAAGCAATGAATTTAAGATAAATAAATAAAAGTTTTGTATTTTATTATTTTTACAATATATTTTTTAATTATTTTATTATAATATTTAATTTTCAATTTTGAATTTTTGGAATATTTACTTTTATAAATATGTTAATAAAAAGCTGTTATTTGTTTATATCTTTAAAATACTGTTAAAAATCTTATTTTTTTTGCAAATTTCTTTATATTCATGAACTTTCATTCAGAATTTATATTTTTGTTATGAATCATTTGTTCTTTATAAAGAAACAGTTGATTGTCATTATTTTTTTTTGATTTGGGGAAATCTTTCATTGATAAGCAATTATGGAATTTGAAATGAAAATTGTTATTTGTAAAATAAAATGTTTAATATGTAATGAAACATAAATTGAATTTCTTTAATTACAATATAATTACACTTCCAATGATTCTTCTGTAAATTAAAAGGGAATGAAGGGAATAGAAAGACAGCTTCAAAGTAACATGAAGAGATCAAATTAACCTGTAAATGTAATAATAAGAATTTTAAATATACCGATATCATAATATAAATTCCAGAGGTTCCCTGTTTAGTTAGTTAAATATGAAACGGATTCACAGCTGATATACAAATGCTAATTTTTGAAAAAATAACCAGTGAAAAAAAGGCAAAGAATTGCAGTTTGTACTTTTGGGAAAACTTCAGTTGCTGTTGTTTCAATATTATTGACACAATTCAGAAATTAACAAAATATTATTTATAACAGATATCAGTTATTTTATTTGAAAATATAAGTGATGATATCACACATATATGTATTAAATGAATTGTTTTATTAGGAATATATTCTTCTAATTTCTGAGTTGTAGCTGATAATGAAGTTTTTTTGAAACTTAGCAATTGCAGAATATTTAATGATCTTAGTTTTATATATAACTAAATTTGTTAATTATTTAATATTAGTGATTACATTGAATACATAATTCAGTAAATTAATAAATATGGAAGATTAAAGATAAATGATTTTTTTTAATGGCTTTAAAATCTTCAGTGGAATAATGTACTTTATATGAAAATTTTTATGTACTCCCGTACTCAATTTTTAATAATTCTGTGAAAATGCTGAATAATTGAAAAATAAGTTACATATGTATACTTGTTATAGATCATGTATTAGTGACAGAAGTATTATGTGTCCATAGAATCAAAATAATTATTGCTTCACTTAAAAATTACAACTTTATATATATAATCTGGCCTAACTGATGAGGGTTGGTTCTGCATGAAATATGTATATTGGAGATTGGAACCCAGGCTGCCATTTGATGATGACTTTTTATTTAGGTACTTACAACTGCAGATCACTTTCAAGTGAAGGAAGAATTCAAGAATTAGAAGAAGAACTGTCTTATATTAAATGGGACATTATTGGACTTTGTGAAGTTAGAAGAAAAGGTGAAGAGACAATTGATTTAAAAAGTGGACATGTACTCTATTACATAGGCACAAATATTGGAAATACAAGTGGAATAGGATTCATTATAAATAAAAAGTAGAACAACAACATTGTGGAGATTGATGGTGTATCGGACAGAGTGGCTAGATTAGTTATACAATTTAATAGAAGATACCAAAAGGTTTTTGCCCCAACAAGTTCTCATAGTGATGAAGTAATAGAAGATTTTTATATGGATATACAAAAGGCTTTTGATCAGAGTAAACAACATTTTAAAATTGTTATGGGAGACTTTAATTCTAGAATTGGTAAACAAATGAAAGATGAAAGTGCTATAGGTAATTTTGGTTATGGTAATAGAAATGAGAGCGGACATAGACTTGTGGAGTTTGCAGAAAAAGAAAAATTTTATATTATGAATTCATTTTTTGTGAAAAATGTTAAAAGGAAATGGACAAGGAAGCATCCAAATGAAGGTACAGCAAAATTGGATTATATTTTGACTAACAGAAAATACATATTTCAAGATTGTAATGTTCTTAATAAATTTAACACAGGAAGTGATCATCGATCAGTAAGATATAAGATACGTGTTAATGCAAGACTAGAGAGACAAAAATTATTAAGAAAAACAATATTTACAGTTGATATTCCTAATCTGCAGAAACATTCTAATGAATTTAAATTAGAACTTACAAATCGGTTTCAAGTTTTAGTAGATTTTGAACGTGATTCAGATTTGAATGAAATTAATATGAAAATAACTGATACACTTTTAAAAATTGCAACAAAGATAGCTGGTAGAAAAAAGAAGCAATTGACCAATAAAATTTCTACTAAGACTAGAGAATTTATGAAGAAAAGAAGGAATATGAAGATATACAAAAATGATGCATTAAAAAGGATTGAATATCTCAAATTTTGAACAACAGTGCGGAAAAGAGTTGAAAATGATGCAAGAAAGTATAACTGTGAACTAGCAAGAAAATTGTAGAAGAGAATTGTAGTCTCAAGAGTGTAAAACAACATTTTGGTATTGGTAGGAAATTTATATCTGCAATAAGAAAAAAAGATGGAATTACAAAATAATACAAGAAAGTATAACTGTGAACTAGCAAGGAAAGTTGTAGAAGAGAATTAAAGTCTCAAGAGTGTAAAACAACATTTTGGTATTGGTAGGAAATTTATATCTGCAATAAGAAAAAAAGATGGAATTATTATTAAAAAAAAGAAGACATCATAAAATGGGTAGAAGACTTTTATCAAGAATTATATAGTAATAAAGAATAAGTACCTCCTATATCTATTACATCTGCCGAATTGCCCAGAATTTTAAATGAAGAAGTGAGACATGCAATTAAATGTATGAAGAAATGAAAGGCTCCAGGTAATGAATGGAATTATAATTGATATATTAAAAGAAGCAGGTGTTCTTTAAACAATAAAACCTATTATTGTGTTAAATCTGTCCCTGTTGAAATGGCATTATTAAGAGAAATTTGGGTTGATCCGTCATACGTATACAAATTATCAACCGCGAATATGGGATTTTTCTAATTTTGTGGTTCTAGGTTCTTTTCCTAGTGGGGCCCTCATATGATAACGATTACAGATTTTTCAATTTTTTAAATTATCAGTATACAATCATTTTGGTATAAAAAGTAGTGGCACAGAGGGGACACACAGAGAAAAATCTAGAAAATGACATACCCAACATGTTGGGGCTTGTGAGAAAAATAAACGACCAGACATGAGTTGTGAGATAGATGTGGTGGGTTTTAGATGGGATCTTACAGTTTGTGTTTTGGTTGGGGGAGGGTTTTATGCCACAAGAAGTAATTTTGTTTAGATAAAAATAATCGGAGTAAAAATGCGAGACAGAATTGAAATAAAAATTTTCACAGGGAAAGAAGAGGAGACTTTATTTGAACATATAGCGAGCCTAGAAGAGTGTTTCAAGATATATAAAGTAAGTGAGAAAGAAAAAATAATAATAGCAAGTAACCATTTGGTAGGCATAGCATGAGATTGGTGGAGAGCTGTATATGAGAGGCTGGACAATTTTAAAAGATACATTAAAACGTTAATTCATAGATTTTGGAGCAAAAAAAGGCAAGAAAAAATGTGAAGGGATGTAGAAAGAGAAAACTATATGAAAGAGGAGGGGATGAGGTATAGACAGTTTTTTTAAACAAATGGCGAAGTTAAAAAAAGGTAATCAAATATCCAATCTCAGAATACCAGATGATGAGTATAATAAAGAGAAATGTCAAAAAATATACAGGATAGACTAACGATCTGTATCTGTAAAGGATTGGAGGTGTTGAAAGCACTTCAAGTAGAAGAAAGCATACAGGAACAAAGTGATTGAAAAGAAACTAAACCCAAAAGGTTAAAGGTGGTAATAGAAGAAGGAATACAGACAATGGCTGAGAAAATGTGCCCTGTGATCACAGTAAAAGTATGGGTGATTCAAGTACAAGCTTTGTTGGATTCGGATAGTCAAGTCTCCATAATCTTGAATGAAATACTAAGCCAGATTAGGAATCAGGAAGGGAAAATACATATATTACCTCTAAAAAAATTAGAAATAATGATGGCAAATGGTAAAAGAATTAAACTCAACCCCATGCAGGTATATGGAAAAATACAGGTGGGAAAACATAGGATACAACATATGCTATTACCGATGACAAATTTAATGGAAGATATGATACAGGGGTCAGACTTTATGCATCGGACTCGCACCAAAATTAATTACTGTAAAAAAATAGCAATAATAGAAAACGAAAGAATTCCATTTAGTAAATGAAGTAGTCAAAGTAATAAAGTAGCACATATGATAGTAGAGAATATTTATGAGGAAATAGAGAACAAAGTAAACAAGTTAGAGAAAAATAACAACTGGGAAAAATGACTCGGAGAAATATTACAGCAACATGAACGAGTATTTGCTACAAACCCTGGCATTATAAAAAAATATGTACACCGGATAAGAGTAAAAGATGAGACTCAGTTTCAGGGAAGGTCATATCCTATTCCAGTTAAATATAAAACCGAAATAGACAGTCAAATACAACAGATAAAACAATGGGGAATCATAAAAAAACAGCAGTCTCCTTATATAAACACTCTGGTAATTGTAAAAAAAAAAAGATGGCTCCATGAAGGTATGTTTAGATGCATGGCAGTTAATGCGTATGATACCAAATAGAGATGTACCACCTCATACTGTTAGAATTTCACAAGAAGAAATACTTCTCATCTTTCAACTTAACCTCAAGTTACTAGCAGATGCCACTTCACACAGAAGATCAAAAATACACCACATTTAGATATGAGGGATATATGTATATGTTTCAACATATGCTGTTCAGACTGGTTAATAGTAGATCTGGTTTGTTGCGCTGTTTAGATCAGGTATTATCTGGCAGGGTGAAACAGTTCATTGTATTTTATATGGACGGCATTGTAATAGCTTCACATTCCTTTCAAGAGCATTTAGAAAATTTATCAATATTTTTACAGGAGTGCCAAAAAAACATTATGATCAATTGAAAAAAAAGTAACATTTTACAAAAAGAAATTTTATCTTTAGGTCATCTTGTTTGCGCACAAGATATAAGCCCGCATCCAGATAAAATTGAAGCAATAACCAATTTTCCCCAACCTAAGAATAAGAAACAAATCAGATAATTTCTTGGCATCTGTAACTTTTATCAGAGATTCTGTAAGAATTTTTCCGGAGACATGGAAGTGTTTATACCACTGCTTAGAAATGGGAGTGGTGTAAAAAAATGTGAAAGCGTTCAAAACAATTAAAGAAAAGTTTCTACGAATAGTTACACTTGCCTATCCTGATTTTGAAAAACCCTTTATGCTACAGATGGACAGCAGTAAAGTTGGGTCAGGGGCCATACTATTTCAAAAAAATTAAGAAAGAAAACCGCAAGTTCTATATTTTTTATGTAGAACTCTAAATCAATCAGAAAAAAACTATACTGCTACTGAAAGGGAGGCACTGGCCATAATTTGGGTATTAAATAAACTCAAACATTTATTACTAGGATTGGAGATTATCATTATCATGGACCATAAGAGTTTGGAGTTTATTAATAAGTGCTATTTAACAAACAATAGGCTTATAAGGTGAGTCCTATATCTTCAAAGGTTCAATTACTGGGTAGTACCTTGCTCAAAAAAAGAAAATATAGTACCTGATATACTGAGTAGAAATCTGGTTCCAGACAAAGGTCAGAACCTAACACTAGAGGGAGCCTGATTAACCCCACTTGCAATGGATTCCGATAAAGCGATGGAAAGTGATATGAAGAGAATAAAGTTTTTCAAGCATCTGATTCTACATGCAAATAACTAATACAAGGCTGTAATAATATCAAACAGCCAGGAAATCACATACGAAGTAAAAATAAATTATAGTATAGAATGAAGAATGGGATGTTGATGTTTCAGATTGAGGAATAAATAGATTGCTGGAAAATAGTTATACCTCAAACTTTAAGGGAATGCTTGATAAACTATGTACATAGGACCTATAGACATTATGGTTCACTTAAGATAAACTCATACAAAGATGGTACTATTGGCCAAATATGTATGTCTATTGTGGACACATTACAGAAATGTCACGAATGTCAACAAAATAAACCCACAAATAAGAATTATGCTGGAATGCTTACACCTATTATACCTAAAAACCCAAATGAGTTATTGGCCATCAATTTCTATGGTCCTTTGCCTTTACTTCATCAATACAGGTACATTTTAGTGACATACAACATATTCTTGAAGTTATTACAAGCTTACTCTTTACGTGAAGCTGACACAAAATCATCAATTACTGTGCTGAGAGACAGTTTGTACACTTTTGAGGATCATGGTACTTTTTTTATGGCCAATGAATGAAAAAATCGGCTTCAGCAGGAGAATATATATCATGTTTTAACCTCCATTAAAAACCCTCATTCTAACTCCTGTGAAAGGGTTATGAAAGAATTGGGGTGTTTATTTCATGCTCATTTGAAAGAAAACCATAAACAGTGGTTTAATGTACTTCCGATCAAAATTATAAATTGTACCTACCACAAGCCTACCGACCTGGCTCCTGAGAGATTACATTATGGTTGAATCGAACCATCTCAAGTATCCAGTACCTTCAGAAAAGGGAATAGTTAATGTGAAGAACAATCGATGTCGCGCTATAGAATGATTAAAAAAGAGAAAAAAAAGGAAATGTCTGTCCAGGGAGTTTTGAGATAGGAGATTGGGTTTATGTCAAAAGTCAGCCAGTGAGCAGGATGAGTGAGAAGCAATATAAGAAAATTTTCTCTTTGTTTGAAGGCCCATACAAAATTGTTCAAAAATGCGGACCTAATGCATTTGTAGTGTTAGGAAAAAGGGTAAGAAAAGGGACTTATAATTCAAGGTGTTTAAAGCCTTGTAAAAGAGAGAATTGACAGGAAAACCCTCACAGAGTAATTAAAGTTGTTTTTTTTTAATCAGGAAGGGATGCAATGAGCTGATAATTTCGATCAGCTCATGTTATGTGTGTATGTGGATATATATATAGACATATATACATTAGATAGGAAATAAAAGCTGGGTGTATAGGAAGTTGTGTTTTTTTTTGTATTACTTATTAGTTTTTTTATTGGGATTTTAAAAATAAAATAAAAAAGAGAAAAAAAAAACAAAATGGTAGATTATTTATTTTAATTGGATTGAGAAATTAAATCAAAAGGGGTAAAAAAAAATTGTTAAAAGTTTTTGGAAACAATTTCATAATTAATTATTTTAATTTTCTAATCTGAAGGGATGGGAGAGAGAAAAAGAATTGTAATTAATTCTATTGTCGTGACTTCTGGTTAGCAAGGTGTTAAAACAAAAAAAATATGAAAGAAATGCAATCACTAACTGGGAACATGATCAAAAAAGAGGACAATGAAGAAAAGGACTATAAATAAAGAGAAAAGCCTATTGTGACTATTATTAGTTTTTTTTAATAAAAAAAAATAACTATTGTGAAATAAAAATGATTGAAGGTTAAAACAAAATAGAATCCATCCCCAACCGAGGCACAGACATTAGCGAATTTTAAACATGATTACAATTGCATTTAACCATTAATGAACTATGAGTTATGACAATAGATGGGGATTTTATTTTAATATTAATAATGTTTATATCTGCATTAATTAATTTGTTTAGTTAAAATGCATAAATTATTTGTCTGTTTTAATTTTTCTTTATGAATGGTTTAGCTAAATTTTGACTAAATTATCAGGGTTATTGGGCGAGGTCAAGAAAAGATAATCCAATAAATGAACCCACGAGAATGATATCAGAATAGAATTTTAAAAAAGGGATTTAGAAAGCGACAAGTATTAAGAGTTGAGAAAATATTGAAAGAGAGGGTAAGGATCTTGTGTTATAACTTACTCCTAGTAGTAAGCCATTTAATCCTAATACCGGTCAAGATTTGGACGCTTATTATGCATGTTCCTTCGAGAAAAAAATATATATTGCTCTTCACCTTTGTTTGTTTTTCTTCTTTAATAAATTAAAAAAGGAAAAGGAAGGAAAGAAGGGGGAGAAAGATTACGTTAGTTATGTAAAGAGTTAAGAAAAAATAAGGAAAGTGTAGAGAGGTTATTAGCGATTTGTTTTGTTAATGGTCCTGAATAAAGAAAAAAATGAAACTGTAATAAATCATATCATTGGTTAAAGATTATGAAAGTGTATTTTTTTTTCATTTGTTCTTTAAACAATAAAACCTATTATTGTATTAAATCTGTCCCTGTTGAAATGGGATTATTGAAAGAAATTTGGGTTGATCCGTCATACGTATACAAATTATCAGCCACGAATATGGGATTTTTCTAATTTTGCAGTTCTAGGTTCTTTTCCTAGTGGCACCTTCATATGATAACAATTACAGATTTTTCAATTTTTTAAATTCTCAGCATACAATCATTTGGGTATAAAAAGTAGTGGCACAATATGAAATTGATCAAATTTCATAGTATATGATATTGCATGTGTAGTTTCATTTCAGTTTTTAAAAAATTTGAACTAATACCACTGATTATCTTTGTAAAAGCATTTTCATTAACTTGAGTAATGATCTGAAAACTTTAGTAATTAAACAACAGAGCTATTTCCAATTTGGAATATATTCCAGTGTTTTTATTAATTAAAGTTCATGATATAAAAATGTTTTACCATTTAAGATTATCTTCATGATCTATCTCTTGCAAATTAGGAAGTGATAACAATTCATACAAGTTGAAGCATGTTATTTCTTGAATTTGTTGTTTTAGGCATCTTCATATTTACCCAGAGTACATAAGCTTAGAGTCGATATTTCAGAGCACATTTCTAAAAGTTGATGAAACATTACAAAAATATAATAAAAATTATATATAATTATCTTATGCTTTATAGTTATTTTACTGTTTACTGAAATAAAAATATTTTTGTTCTAATGATCTCTTTATGTGTTGTCCGATTCCTATTGCATACACAATTATGTTTTTTCTGTAATAACCAATATTTAAAATCATGTGTCATGAATTTGCTAATTACTATTTGGTATGAAAATATTTTGGAAATTTAATAAGGAACTAAAATCATTATCAAATATTTTTTCATGAATTTGCTAATTATTATTTTACAAATATAATATTTGGGATATTTAATAATGAACTAGTCTTTTTTTTTCTATTATCATTATTAAATTTATATTTTGTTATTTTTTATTTTCTGTGTTCTTATCTTTAATATCTTCTTAAGCTTATAAAGATCGTGATTCAAATACATGACTGAGCTGATTGGTGAGGCATTTTCAAGAGATTACTCTTGGGCACTGATTAGGTACCAAAATGAGACAATACTTAAAAATATTTTCAAAACTTAAGTATTTTTCTGATACCAATTTGATAAAAATTATTTTTTAAAGTAAAATCCTCATCTCTTTCTCTTTATTCAAAAGAATTAGTTTATGTAAACAAGATTTTAAATTTTTTTTTTTTTTTTTTAGGTTTAAAAATAATATGCTGAAATTCAAAACTGATAACATGAAGTTTCTGAATGCTTTGTAGCTTTAAACTAATTTAATTAAAAAAAGAAAAAATTCTAAAAGTTAAACTAATTTAATTGCTCATGTATAGCTTGAAGATAGAAAAAAAATCATTTGGAGCTGCATGTAATTGCAAATGAAATAATTGTAAATGGAAAGTAATTCCTAAAATTAAAAATATATTTGCTATGTTTTAATTTAAATAAATGTTTTCTTATCTACAAATAGAATAGTGAAGATAAATTGACTTTTTAAATTAATTTAATAAGCAAAGTAAAATAAGAGAAAAGCTTAAAAATTAAATAGTTAAGTGATTTTATAATTACTTATAAAATTGATGATCATTTGCAAACATTATCCAGACTATTGTAGGATGAGTTCTCTTCAAGTTTAATCCAAATCGCCCCAGAAAACTTCCTTATTTCATCCATCTACCTCATATGGTCTCTAGATTTTTAAAAATTTATTGGGACTCGGTGTAAGATGTTCAATTGACCATTTGTTATCATCCTTTTTAACAATATGTTCAATTCAGCTCCATTTCAGTCTTTTGATTTTTTTCAATGTCAATGATAAACTATTTGACTTTATTCACATATTTTACTTTCAATTATTTTATTTCCAATATATCTCTCATTTGACTCATTTAAAATTTGCATTGCTCTTCCATTAAATGACTAAGTCTCAGAGCCATATGTAAGAACTGAACAAACATATATATTAAAAACTATTTTTTAAATAGACATGCTCTTTAATATTATTTATATAAAAAAACATTTTATCCAAAATTAGTTTCATCAATTGTTTTAATCTAACAACAATAAATATATGTAGCATGTATATAGTAAAGTTTTAACAAGTAGTTTGATTTAGTTTGCTTAGCTAGCTTTTGACTATTCAGAATCATAGACATAGCAGTTGTAATGGAGAATAAATGTGTATATATATATTATTGGTGCTAATTTACATACGTACATATAGCATTATATAGTGTGGATAGACGATTTTTTAGACAGGAGAACACAGGATTCTTTTTGTTAAAGGTGTATTTATGTTTAGAAATGTGACATGCTACTTTAATCTTTTGTTTAGCATTCGTGCAGATGATATTGACAGAAGATGGAACAAAGGCGTGTCCAGTTGAGAAATGTTCGAAAAAGATTGAATGGGTTTCATTGCTTGTTTTTGTCTTATTATAGAGATAAGTATGTTGTGATGAGAGTTGATAGGTTGGCCCAAGATTTACCATAGTAAATAGATGGGCAGGCAGGGTCATGACATTTGATTTTGTACATAATCTGGGAGTGGAGTACAGTGGCAAACTATCCTTCGAGTTGTTAAAAAATGATGCAGAAAGGGTGGTGCGTGCAAAGCTATTTTATGGGTGGGAATAATAACTTTGGTGATGTGATGGGTTATAGCTGGAATGTAGGGAAGGGAAATCCAGAGCTTCTCGCTGGTATTGGTGTGTGTGTGTGTGGGGGTCGTTTTGTGGTAAAAAATTTCTAATCGTTTGTAGGAGGCAGAGTTCTTGTTTTAATCTGTATTAATACTGGTGACAAAGCTATTTGTAGTTAACTTCTAAAAATTATTTACAAATAACTCAAAATCATTTAAATGTTCTAGCAATAATTTCTATATAAAAAACTATATCTAAAACAAATTATAGAGAAACTATCCCAAAAAATTATTTGTTATATTTTTATAATATATTTTCATTTTTTTAATTCTGTAATTGTTTTTTAAATATTTTTATTTAATAGATATTTCTCATACCATTTATTGCTTTTTTCAGATCATTTTAAAAAATCGAGAAAAAAAATTTTTTTGTGTGGATATCTTCAATAGCTCCTCCTCATAAAGGAATAGTAAAAGTTTGTCAATTCCGTTGTAAGATTTTAAGTGGTTATTCATTTTTATTTTATTTTACCCATTTTAATAAACAATGTTAACGGTTAAGTAGGTTGCAACAGCAAGTGAAAAAAAAAAAAAAATGGAGGGGGTGGTGGTTAATTGTTGTTTTGAAATTGATTATCATTAAAGAGGTTGGCAAAATGGAAAAAGTAATTATTAACAATTTTAAAAAAAATTAACATCATCACTATGTATTAGTTTTGTTTTTTTTTAAAAAAAGAATATCTCTGTAATTGTCATGGATCTTTTCCAATCATTTATCAACTGAAATGCCAGGTAAACAAATATACATTTATACAGTTTTAAAGCTGTCAAATATTGCCGAAACTTCAAAAAGGGGAAAAAAATAAAACAGATAAAGTATAGCGGTTTGCCTAATGGATTAATTATCTATGTCGGGGGGGGGTCGGCACAATTTAAAAAAAAAAACAAAAAAACAAAAAACAAATCAAATGTTTAAATTGTTTGCTGTCTCGAAAATATATAATTTAAAGGAAATTTATATTTTAAAATAAACAAAATTTGGACAATAAGTGTTTCATTGCCGTCCTTGTAATTAAACAGCGAAAAGCCATTAGTATACTTATCTGCCCAATACAATGGAAAAAATCGGAATAAAAAATCGAATTAATCTATTGTTTTAATAAAAGAAAAATTGTGAACTAATAAAATGGAAATTTTTTATTTTTCTGTTTGTATTAACTCACTTAAATGATACTTCATTGATATATTTTCAAGAATGTTCTCATTATCCCGTACAAATTCATTTTCCAATGTACTTATATCGCTACTGGATGACGTCATCATCAACCATTATCAATCCACTGCAAGATGGTCTCTCCAAGTTCAATCCATCTTTAGCTTCTCTTCTCCACATCACCCCTGCACACTTTCTTATTTCATCCATCCATCTCACATGTGGTCTCTTTCTGTGTCTTTTACGATCTCTTGGAATCCAGTTTAAAATTTCAATTGTCCATCTGTTATCATCTCTTCTAACAATATGTCCAGCCCAACTCCACTTCAGTCTTAATTTTTTCAGTGAGACCAGTAACACCTGTTTGTTCTCTTACCCATACATTGCGTTTTTGATCCCTTCTTGTTACTCTCAACATGCATCTCTCCATACTTCTTTGAGTGGTCTGAAGTCTCTGTATTGCTCTTCTATTAAGTGTCCAAGTCTCAGATCCATAAGTAAGAACTGGAAAAACACAATTGTTAAAAACCTTCCTTTTCAAACACATAGGCATATTTCCTTTTGTATAAAGTTATTTCTACCAAAAGCACTCCAACTAAGTTTAATTCTATGATTAATTTCATCCATTATATTTCCATCTGTATTAATAATCTGACCAAGGTATTTGTAACTGTTAACTTCTTCTAACTCATCATAATCAATCTTTATTTTCATATTTTGAGAAAATCTATTAAACATTACTTTAGTCTTTTTAACATTTATCTTTAGTCCTACTTTCATCTGATAACTCCTGCAACATTCCCTGTAGCTCTAAAGCATTATTTGCAAAAACAACTACATCATCTGCAAAATCTAAATGACTTAAATAATCTCCATTTACTTTCACTCCTTTAGCTTCTCATTTTAATCCACAAAATACTTCTTGCAGCACTGCTGTAAAAAGTTTTGGAGATATGGAGTCACCCTGTCTTACACACTTTTCAATGTTGATGTTCCTACTATCATTATGTAATCTAATTGTTGCATTTTTATAAATATTCTTCAAAATATGACAATATCCTGGATCTACATCTTGATGATCCAATGCTTTAATCGCTGAAGAAATGTTTATAGAATCAAATGCCTTTTCATAGTCTACAAATCCTAAGCATAATGGTGACTCATATTCATTTGTCCTTTCTATAATTTTTCTCAATACCTGCATATGATCTACTGTACTAAAACCACTTTTAAATCCAGTTCTCTTGTTTGGTGGAAATCCAGTGTTTTCTGTAGACGAGTTGTAATTATCTTGGTAAAAATTTTGTATAAAACTGATAAAAGACCGATAGGTCTGTAATTTCTAATATCTTCTTTATCACCTTTTTTAAATATTAATATTATTACTGCATTCTTCCAATCATCTGATACATCTTTATCATTTAGACATTTGGTATATAACTTTGCTAAAAAAAATTCTATTTCTTCACCTGCTTCTTTTAATATATCAATTACAATTCCATCATTACCTGGAACCTTCCCTTTCTTCATAAATTTAATTGCATGTCTCACTTCCTCATTCAAAATTCTGGGCAATTCGGAAGATATAATATGTATAGGAGGCACTTGTTCTTTATTACTATATAATTCTTGATAGAAGTCTTCTACACATTTTATGATGTCATCTCTCTTTTTAGTAATAATGCCATCTTTTTTTCTTATTGCAGATATAAATTTCCTACCAATACCAAAATGTTGTTTTACACTCTTTAGGCTTTTATTCTTTTCTACAACTTTCCTTGTTAGTTCACAATTATACTTTCTTATATCATTTTCAACTCTTTTCCACACCATTTAACAAAATTCAAGATATTCAATCTTTTTTAATGCATCATTGCTGTATATCCTTATATTCCTTCTTTTCTTCATAAATTCTCTAGTCTCAGTAGAAATTTTATTGGTCAATTGCTACTTTTTTCTACCAGCTATCTTTGTTGCAGTTTTTAAAAGTGTATCAAAATCTACTAATACTTGAAACCGATTTGTAAGTTCTAATTTAAATTCATTAGAATGTTTCTGAAGATTAGGAATCTCAAGTGTAAATATTGTTTTTCTTAATAATTTTTGTCTCTCCAGTTTTACATTAACACGTATCTTACACCTCACTAATCGATGATCACTTCCTGTGTTAAATTTATTAAGAACATTACAATCTTGAAATATGTATTTCCTGTTAGTCAAAATATAATCCAATTCTGCTGTACCTTCATTTGGATGCTTCCATGTCCATTTCCTTTTAACATTTTTCTCAAAAAAAAAATTCATAAAATAAAGTTTTTCTTTTTCTGCAAACTCCACAAGTCTATGTCCTCTCTCATTTCTATTACCATAACCAAAAGCATCTACAGCATTTTAATCTTTCATTTGTTTACCAATTCTAGTATTAAAGTCTCCCATAACAATTTTAAAATGTTGTTTACTCTGATCAAAAGCCTTTTGTACATCCATATAAAAATCTTCTATAACTTCATCACTATGAGAACTTGTTGGGGCATAAACCTGAATTATCTGCATTTGGTATCTGCTATTAAGTTGTATAACTAATCTTGCCACTCTGTCTGATACACCATCAATCTACACAATGTTATTCTTCCATTTTTTATTTATAATGAATCCTACTCCACTTTTATTAACCCTTGGTGACAACAAATGTTTTATTCATTATGTGATTTGAGGAGGGAAAATATAAATTATTAAATTATACGCGTATGTTTATTTTATTAATAAAGATTTTGGGAGTGTTAAGTATTTAAATTTATAAATGTCAAAGTAAGAGACGATTTAATTTAAAAATAATAATTAATCGGAATATATTATGGATGCACTTCAACATATATTCTGTGTTGATCTACTATTGATAGCACTTGAGGCTAACTATGCTTACATGCGAATAGATTTATAGCTTTATTGTAATGATAAAAAAATTAAAATTCCTATAAACACTACTCATTATTTGTTTTTTTGTAAGAATTATACTCTACCGTCTGCAACAGTTATGGTCTGTCTACCAAATAGAAGTCCGTGCTTAACATCTACATTTTGGTTTATAGTTTTATTTAAATTAGTTCCACACGAGTAAATAATTTTTCAGTTATTGTTGATGAAGGATAATAATGGTGAATTATATTTTTTTATTACTATTAATGTTTAGTTATTATTATCAATTTGATTAAATCTGCATTTAATCAACTAATTGGTTTTTATTTGCTATTCCTTAAATTCTGTTTGGTAAAAAAATAATAATAGAAAAACGGGATTTATGTCTCATAACTCCCCCCTAAGTCTAAACCTGGAGAAAAAGAAAATAGTTGATATACAAACTTGTATGGTGAAAGGAAGGGTGGATATGTTGTGAATAATCAGTTTTTTTTTATTTCTAATTTGTTCTCAAATCAGTAACATCAGCTTTAGAATGTTTGATTCCATTAGGAACTAGCATCCGGCATGTTATACTTTTAGTGATCTAACATTTAATGGATGGCACATGAAGTTATTAACTAAACAATCAATTTTGGTATTTTATAATATATAAATCCAATTATAAATAGACCAAAATAGGATATCCATCCATTACAAATAATATGATTGCAATATCCATCCATTACAAATAATATGATTGCAATCTACTTACCACACCTGCTTTAACTTGTTATATGTTTGCTTTTATATCAACACATTTTACTTCATCGCAATATATTTTTTATAGATTATTCTGGTCATCTTGGATGTATCAGTTCATGACCTATTGGACCAAAATGGAGTTACATATAATTTTTTTTATCTTTATCTGCACTATCCCACCAATTAACCAAGAGAAAATTCCTAAACCTTTTGAAAAGCTTGGTTTGTATCACAAAGCCCTTGTAAATAATTTTAAATGGTGCAGTTTTTAAAGTTTGCCTCAAGTAATAAAATTAGTTAGCCCTTTTAGTAGGATTGTGCTTATTCATAAATATACCACTTATATACTATTATAGTATTTGACATAAAATAAATTAAGCCAGTAATTGTGAGAGAAATATTGTTCTGAAATAAGTACAATTTATCACTGTTAAAAGATCGTCATTACCCTAGCATAAAATATTATTATACAAAATGCATTAAGGATGTTTTCAGCTCTTTGTCACAATTGCATTGTATGTAAATTGACATTCTTAGCAGGATAATCAATCATATATTTCCTAACATTATAATATATAAATACATTGGTTTATTTTATCTTATTTTGTGTAAAAAAGAATCCTTCTTATTAATAGCACTTTATGTGTAATAATAAAATCCTACCTCCTCCCTTCACACCCTGTTGATATAATAAATCAGTTTCAAATAAATAAAAATTAATCGGTATTTTATATATAATTTAATGCATCTATGTCAAGTTGATGGTCTTTGTATTTGCTTTAAAAAAATATTTAGCAGAAGTTACACAATTTTCATAATCATATTAACATTTAATATTTTCTTTGCCTTCTTAATCTATAGACCTCATTTCTTAACTTTGATCTATTAACAGTATAGATGTCTTATTGTGCATGTAGGAGATAATTTGTGTATGCACACACACAATTCTGAATTAATCATTTTATTTTTAAAAAAAACTGCAAAATGAAATATTAATGTCATGATTTCTTAATTTTCAATAGATCCTATAAAAATCAAACATTGTTTTAAGCAACATCTCTCCTTTTTTTAAATAAAACAAAAATCAATTTTTAGATAATGCACATCTAACAGCTTAAGAATAAAGAATTGTAGTAATTAGTTGATATATTAAGATTGTTCTAGTAAACATCACACTTTGCCATTTTTTTTTGATAAAATAATTATTTTATAAGAAATACAAAATCTTTGAAATATCTTACTCTAAAAAAAAACTTTTTTGAACCTGTTAAGTCATACCATTTCATTAATAGTATTATTAATAATTAAGATACAATTTTATTCTTTGAAAAAAAATACCTGGAAAAATTATTAAATATTACTGAAGTACTTTTTTAAAAACATATATAAATTAAAAAAACTATACATACAGCACTTAATTGAATAACTTCTTTATAATCTTTTGAGATAAGGAGTAATATCAGTAAAATTCACTCAACTTACTGCTGAATTTATTTAAAAAGAAAAACCATGTTAGTCTTGTGCTTAAAATATCCTTATACTAGCCTACAAAATGAAAGGAATATAAACTAGGAAAGCTTATAGTGAAATACATTAGTATTAAAATGACCATAGGATAAAAGATCTCAGTGGAATATTCAAATAATACTTAAGTATTACAGGAATTCTCTGAATGTGCTGGAATAAATATTTCCATTGCAATTGTCTATATTAAAATATCTTTTAGTCCAATGAACAATTATAAGACATAGATTAATTAAAGAATTTCAAAAGCTTATAGTGATACATCTCATCAAGAATATTTCTGTAGATCTTGTTAAATTATATAATTTAATTTTTAGCTATCATTATGTTTATATTATTAAATATGGGAAAAATATTTTTTTATATATAAAATAGAAAGGCTGTATATGCAAAAATGAGATTTTGGAGAATGTATGTACTTAAGAGTTTCTATCATTATTTTTTTTTTTTCTATCATTATTGATATTAGTTTTATTGTTTAAAATGTGAATAACATTATGAGCCATATTCTTGGAAATTATAACTATGGAATTATTTTCTTCACTTGTATATACTTATACCATATTGAATTGAGGAGTCTCCATTGTATTTGTAATCAACCATCCAAGGAGGCACTCTCTCTATTCTTTTCTTACTTACAATTGTCATAGTGTAACACTTACTGGAAATTAAATATGCTTATTACTCCTAGAGGATTTATAAAATTCAATAATAGAAATGACTTATTTAACTAAAAGCTTAATTTTGTTTTATGATTCAAGTCATCTATATTAGTACCAAAATCAGGGTTATAAATCTTGAATTAGTGCTTCATTTAACATCATTCTAATAGTATATGCATAGATCTATGACCCTTATATCCAATATATTGCTTTTAGCAGCTAATTATCAAAGCAAAATAACAACTTATCTAAATTATGTTTATCTCAAAGTCCATTCACTTACTATATATATATATATATTCATAACCCTAGACTTAGAATTAACCCCAAATAGTTATTTACCATATATCATAAAAAATATAACTAGATGGGTGTAAAGAAAATAGTAATGAATCATTTTTACAGTAGTAGAAATTGCTGCTTCTATTTTAGGATTATTTTTATGTTAAGATTGAAATAGCTATTATAAATTTTTCACTACATCATTCTACTTCTATTTTATGTAACTATTATCTGTTTAAAGATTTACATAAAAATTTTAAATAACTCTCAATAAGTTTTGCCAATTACTTTGTTAAATTAATATGCTATACATAAATTAATATTCACTTGTTATTCTTATCTTTTTATTGCTTAAATTAAAAAATAAAATCAGATGTCGAGTGTGAGAGATTTACAATCATAATTTAATTTTTTTAAAGTAAAACTCATATATTTAAAAAAAAAAAAACTTTATATGATAATGAAAACCAGACATTAATTAATATAACCCATTATTTTTTTAAAACTTCTCCCCAATGTTTGTTTGCTTATAACCAATTTTTAATCTGAATTTTCTTCAAATTTTGTACAAGTATTCACTATCCATGACAATGCAATATTTCAGAGTTGTCAAGTTTAACAGTGCTAGTGGATTGCATTTCAAACTGCATTTGTGTCAGTTTATTAAGTTTGGAGTGATGCTTGATAATGGAGCAATACTTGATTAAGCTTGCACAAAATTTTTAGCCACATTAAAAATATAAGAAAATTATTTATCTAAGATTTATGGGAGCAAGAATGAAAAAAAATTAATTTCAATTTCTAGAAATAATGCTGAAATTTTTTAAGTTTTCATTTTTAAAAAATTTAATATTAATAGCTTTCACATTTATGATGATAATTTTGATACATGATTTTGAAAAATTGAAGTGATATAAGGATAATTTCTTAATTTTTTTTTTAAAAAAATGCTTTTATTTAATTTGATGACTAATACATTATTTAGTTTTTATATGAATCTCGTGACTGATTTTAATTATTTCTTCTTTCAGATAGATTTTCTTCAAATTTTGTAAATATTCAATATAGATAACTGCAAAATTTCAGAGTTGTCTGGCCTAACAGTGAAGATGGGACACATTTCAAACTGCATTTGAATCCATTTAGTAAATTCGGAGTGATGTTCAATAGATGGCTCAATCTGATTTCGAAAAATAGACTTAACAAAAATATTTATTAAAAAATTTCTTTTCTTTAATTTGATGACTAATGCACTAAAAAAAAAAAAAAGTATTGAAGAAATTTTATGGGATTTTAAAATAGAGAAAAATAAATAAATAAAGAATGAAATATTAAATTTTTTTTATGTAAAATTTGCTTTTTTAAACAGTGGCCTTCATAAAAACAAAAATCTTGTGATTAATTTTAAATAATTTCATATATTATATTTTGTCAAATATTAAAAAATAAAAAAATAATATATACAGTATAAGATTTTTTTTTTTAAAAAAAAAAACACTTTTATTTAATTGGATTACTAATGTATAAAAAGCAAAGAATAATTTTTTCTTACACCATAATTTTGATTGTCATACTAAATAAAATTGTGGAGTATCATAAATTAATTCAGTCAATACAGTTTGTGATCAAACTCTATTAGCAATGAAATTAATTTATGGATGCCCCATGATTTAGTTTAAAATTCATATAATATCCAAAATTGTAGTTTAAAAAAAAATTTGTTTTTTAATGCATTAGTCATCCAATTAAATAAAAGTATTTAAAAAAAAAAAAATCTCTTACATAAATATATTACCGCATTAGAAAATACAATTTCTTAATAAATCTAAAGAAAATTTTACTTACTAAAAATTATGAAGTGGATGAAAAACAGAATTATGAAGGATATATTAGAAGGCTCTCAACAATAGGAGATAGAGAGGCAAAAGAATGAAAGTCAATAATTTAACAATAGGAAGTAATTATAAATATCTAAAGGTTAAAACAATAAATAAAAATGGTAATACAGCATCGATTGATCCACGCCATAAGATGGCACTAATGCTAGTGAAAAACGAATAGATATAACGTTACCGGGCTCATTTGATTATTATTATTTTGTAATGTTATCGTGTTTTTTTTTTGTTTTTTTGGACGGTATTTTCTTTTTTTTTTAAATAAATAAATTGATTTTTAAATATTTTTTTTAATACGTTTTGTAAAAACCTTTTTTCTCTTTATTTTTTTTGTAAAACTTGTTTAACAAAATTGGATTACGGTCTTTTTTTTTTCGCTTTTGATTATGGTCTTTTTTTTTAAAGTAACTTTTTTTATTTTTTTTGGCTTTTTACTTTCATTAAACTACCACAAAGGCAGTTCTTCTGGGTGAGGATAATATTTCTCTGTTGAAGAAAGGCCACCGCATCTGCTTCTGTAGTCTGCCATTGAAATGTTTTGATCTCGAAAAAGTGTCGGAAGTGCGCTACTTGATCGTGAACTTTGCCGAATTGTGACTAACACTCCTCATTAACTGAATTCTGACCCCTGACAACGAAACCAGGGGCGTTTGGAAAATCGTTACAATTTTTACGAACGAAAATAAAAAAAAATGCATCGAAGCCAAAAAATAAAAAAAACGTTATAATAGTTTTCGACATTCAAAATACAGAAACCTTCACATCATACGCTGTACAATAGTTAAGAGTAATGTCTATAGAGAGTCTTGCATACTCATCGCTAATAATGTTCAACATACTAGAGATGTTGGGGTAATGGGTGCACTTCAACATTCTTAGCGGTTGAAGTTTACTAGGCCATAAGATCTATGAGCGGCCTTGTAAACAGCATATGCTGTATTACCATAAAAATCTTTGGGAAAGAATTGTAAGATTGATGTGCAATAGTTATCTATCTTTTTGACAGATAATTGATGATTATAATTTAATTAAAGTAAAAAAAAAAATCCACATTAAATTTATAAAAAAATGACAATTTATTTTATGTTAATATAAATGAATAGTAATTTAAACAAAATTTTAAATATGATTTATAGAAATATAACATCATGACACAGTCCTTCCAAAAATATTAATGTATAAAAAATAATGGATGAAAAAATGGCACACACACACACACACACATATTTATTTTTTGAATTCTTCTAAAAGTCTACCTGATTCCATATTTTGATAGACAACATAAGCAAAAATTATAAGAGCACACATAATTATAAATATTACAAAACAAGCTTTTCTTCTTGAAGATTTTTTGGAAATGTTTCTGTTATTACTTGTGTATAATGAAGGGATTTCTTTATGCAAAGAAGGACGACTCAACTGTGAATATTCCAATCTAAAAAAAAATAACAGGACATTAGTGGTCTAAAACACAATAAAGATTCTATTTATTTATATAAATAAATGTAAATCTGTTATATAAATAAAAAAGTATTATAATTACAATTTTTTCTCTATAATGATAAAACTGTACAAGAAATTTTATCAAAATCTATTCTACATTGAATTCAAATATATTACAGTTAACTGAATAATTTATATATCAAAATAAATTAGGTTGGAGATGTAAATTAAAAACAATCATATACATCTTAGAGGCCTGAGAAAAAATATCAAATGAGATCCTTGCTATATAAAAATCACAATAGTAAAGTGATACATGGAAAATGCTCATAATTCCTCATCTTGTATTACTTAATCTTTTAAACAAAAAAAAATTACATATATACTGAAATGTGATGTCCAATAAGACACACAAATCAAATGAACAGTAATAAAAATCTGCAATTAAACAAATAGAGTTTACAAATTAAACATAGGAAGAATACAAAAGTGTGAACTTATAAAAAAATGAAAAGAATTAGTAAAGAATAAAAAAGGATAGTTTATTTCAATAGTCTGGATAATGATAATAAATAGTAATATTTTAATTTGCTGTAATCAATTGTACAGCAATATTATCCATTAAGTAGATAAACTCTAACCCATCAAATGACTTATGTCAAGGTTGTGAAGGCAATAAATTTAATACATTAATTAAACTATAGTAATTGGCTACCTTTATATACTGAACAATATTAAAGATATGTGCAAGAGATTGTGATCTGGGCTAACTGATGAGCGTTAATTCAGTACAAAATGTGCATCTTGGGGGGTCATACATCTTTGGTCATATAACTGTGATTATATCCCTCCCCAAGGTGTTAAAAACGAAGTCCTACCTTGGGTGAGAATGATGTAGTGAAAATCACACTACAGAAATATTATCTGTTGGTAATGTTATTTTTGACAGCTTGAACATGGCTAAAAGAAATTAATATTGAAAATAAATAACAATTTAGGGAGGAAAATTAATGATGACACTTGTTAAACATGCCATATACAAATTATTTAATAGTGAAAATGTAATTTATAAATCAAAATTATATATTACTTAAATTTTACTGTTAAATTGATAATTAAATTTTTCTTTAATTAAAGAGAGTATCTCTAATTATAATACTACATGAATAACTTGTACTAAGTAGCTTTGTGTAAATTGAAAGCAAACAGAATTAGAAATGTCTATATTTGAAAAACCTCTAATTAATTAGTTCTTTGATAATTAAAATTAGTTTTCCAATGAAAGCAGATAACTAAACCTGCCTAATAAATTAATTTTAAAGAAAGCAAATGTGAAGAATGATTCTAATATATAGTAATCTATTAATTAAACAAACAGCAATATGATTTGTAGGCACAATATTTGAATAAAATAGACAAAAGAATTGGTACTAAGTAGAATGGTTATTGCTATTTTAAAGTTTATGTCATATTTTACTAGTGCTGGAATAGGGCTTTGTTACAATTTATCTGTTCTTGTCTGAAAAAAATTGGAAAAACAGTTAAATATTTGTAAAAAAAAAAAAACTGCTAATGGGTGAAATCAGATAGCTAATCCTAAAGAAATAGTATTTTTAATTAAAATATGTTGCCTCAAATTATTATAAATAATATACATATAATGTCTGTCTAATAAAGCCAAGCATTTGAATTGAAAGCTTTTCCTTCCAAGCTTGTAACCAGAGAGATATGAGATACTCTGTTTTCCAAAGTCATTTTTAAAATGAAAGTAAATATTTAAATTCAACGGCTGCAAATATATTATCTGTTCTCAATCCAGAAACAATGCAAAATATTAAATAAATAAATATATTGTTTAATCATGGACAAAAAATGCAATTGACTGATTATGTCAAATTTAAGATATGTCAGAAAAAAAATAACTAAAATTTTTATTAATGGAATCTGAAAAAACTGCTGAAGTTATAAAATCTGAAAGACTTTTTAAATTAAATATTGGTATAAAATATGTATATAAAAATAATACAGAATTGAAAGATATCTAAAATTGAGGAGTGTTCCCAATATTTTAACAATTTAAAATATTGCAAGATAAAGATGAAAGAGTTTCTTTTTTTGAGGATCTATTTTTAAATTTTTTCCAATTGTAATTTTATTTTTTTATTATCTTTTATATGACTTATTGTGTTCAAGTGATTCATACATACTAAAAACACACTGTTAAACCCAATGTATTATGAATAAGGATTATTAATTAAAAGAAATGGCAAGAAAAAATAAGAATTAGTAGATATGTGACTACATATTCATAAATCAAATCTGATTTAAATTTAAACACTATTAAGAGATAACTGCCTCCAAAGTCATTTGAGTTTGTATATTTAGTTTTAATTCTGTTTGAATATTTATTGTTATACAGATACTACTTATATTCTAAATATAATTTTTAGATTTGTTTAGATTCCAATTTCTTAAATTATTTATTAAGTAAATTTTTCCAGAATTCTCTATTCTTGTTTAT
Organism: Epiperipatus broadwayi; assembly: GCA_028023455.1. Lineage (NCBI taxonomy): Eukaryota > Metazoa > Onychophora > Udeonychophora > Euonychophora > Peripatidae > Epiperipatus > Epiperipatus broadwayi. The sequence continues at coordinate 7,920,756 of JAQFVV010006214.1, read as the reverse complement.
ACTCTTTACTGCTGATTTATGTTAAATCTTGAGTATATGATTATTTGATCAAATTATTTAGTCATAATATTTTCAGATTGAACCCATTTAAACCAGTATTGATAACAGAAATGTGGATGGGAAAATATAATTGAAACCATCTTGTCCATGAGTGTAGCTATATCAATAGAAAAAATTGAAAAAAGATTAGAATGATTTACTCAACTCTTATAATCCATAAACATTTCCATTACATAATTTGGGAATCTAACATAATGTGTGGCTATGTAGATATGTGGAATATCATTTAAATTTCAATATATATATACATATAAGTAGAATATTGTAAAACATACAATCTATCTTTAATTACACGTGAAAATTATTATATAGTAAGTATTATATGAGCTCTGTGTATATGGTATAATATTCATACACACAAAAAGATAAAAACAGTATTTTAATTGGTCTTTTTTTCTTTTCTTATGCATATAATTAGAAAGCTGGGAAGCAAAAAAATAACACATATACCTCAAAATAGCTCACACTTGACAACTTTCTACCATAACAGAGCTGATTTTAGATTGTATGTCATCCATATTTCAGCAAAATGCATTCTAGCATTATCAATTATCAATTTATTTTAAGCATTCTTATGATCATATCTACCAATTTTCAAGATATATATCCTAATTAAACATGTACATTATTGTGTTTAATATTATGTTAATTATTACCTAAATAGAAGCTCTACGATTGTGATTTTCAAAAACAAATTAGAAACGATCTGTTGATGAAGACCAAAAATTAGAATTAACATGTTAACAATTAATACTAAATGCTAAAAAGTTCCTAAAGAAATTAAAAACATTATTCTTGTGAACAATAAAACCAATTACAAAGGACATTAACCTTATTGTAGAAATGCAAAAACTTTTATAAAGTATAGACTGAAGATCAAACCTGCCAAGTTATTATACAAACAGCAAAGCTTTAAGTTGGCTTAATTCTGTAAAAGTTGCAGACATTTCAAACTAGTCAAAGTTTTTTTTTTTTTTAAGATTTAAAAAATAAATCAATCATCATAAATAACTTGGAGTGAATTTGTTAGTCACAAAAAAAAAAAAAATTACAAAATGTTTGTCATTGGAATTGACCATCCTTATAAGATTTATATTCTAAGAACAAAGTTTAAACTAATGAAACTAATAATACTGGGAAAAGATGCCATCTATGACCTATTTAGCTAAACAAAAAAAAGCAATGCCTAGCTTTAGAGTTGCAAAGGTAAACTTACTTTCATGTTAGATACTAATGCAATAATTTATTTTTAAATATACAGTACGCTATTTTTTTGACACTATAAAGTAATATATATATATATATTAAGGATAGACAATGTTTTTATTTTGTTTTCATATTCAATTTTATATATTTAGCACTACAGCATACTCAATACACCAGATATGCAAAAAATTATTTTTTTTCATCTTAAATTTCTTTTAATAGTTACTTTACTATAATATTATTGTTTTAGTTTTTTAATTAAATTTCTTTTCAATTTTATTTTTAAATGTTCATATAATTGTGACAATAAAATATACTAATTAATGAAATATAATAGTATTACTAAAATATTAAATTATTTTTTGACTAATACACTATTAAGGAGGAGAACTGAATTATTATTATCTATAATATTATATCAAAGAATAATTATTTTTATCCATAATTTTAAAAGCATTTATATTTTTTTGAAACAATTTATCAAATGTTTCAAAAAAACATATAAAATAAAAAAAGTTTTATATCTAGTATTACATAATCTGGAAAAAAAATTTGGATAAGACTTTTAAATTATGGGTAAAAAAAAAGATAGTTGTTGATATTTACCCAGATTAAGATAGAATTGAAATTGCAGCAGCTAGTTTTCATTTTTTTATGCTCTGCTAAAAATGTAACTCCACTAATCAAATGAAATTTGACAACTGTTCAAATTTTAAGGTAACATCTCCCCAACAGTCTATGATATCTATATAAGTTTTTGAGAGATTAAAATATATATATATTAAAGTAGCTACTTCATTGATGGTAACAACTAACTGCTAAAATCAGGCAGAAGAATAGAGAATAGTAAAAAGTTAGACAAAAGATATTTTAAAATAAACTTTATATTAATGGTTTAAAACTCTATATGTATACATGTACATGTATACATGTACACACATAGATGCATTAAATTATTCAGATGTGCATGATTTTTGTGTGGAAGAGTTAAAATTTCCAATTATTGGTTTGAATAATGTGAAAGTTTAAATTCAATTCTAAATTTTAAATAGATTGTTTTTCTTATAATTAAGTATGTTTTTTTTATTTTTTTTTGGTTAAACAGATTTAATTTAACAAAGATTCAAAATTAAAGTTTTGATTAAATATATTTTAACAAATGAGTTTTGAAAACACATTGTAAGTAGTTAAATTCAAGATCAAAATTTTAATAAAATAATTTTAATAAGTATATTTTTCAAAAATATTGTAATTATTTTAAGTTTAAGATCAAAGTTTTAAATGACTAATTAAATGTTTTTTTTGGAAAACAATAAGTAATTAATTATAGTTTAATTACTATGTGGATTTGATAGATAACTCAGATTTATTTATCAAATTTGGTACAAGATGAAAAAAAAAAGGGATAATTATCATGACATAATATAAAGGCCAAAATGACTTGTGTTTTCATTCACTCTTAGGAGATAGTCAGCCTTGTCTATTTTTTCTAGATTTATTTTCAATATAGACAGCACCCATCAATGGAGAAATAACATAACCAATAATCTAACCCTCTCTAATCTTATAAAACACGTCATTACACATAAAATACATTGAATCCTCTAATAACAAAAGCAAATCATGAAAAACCTTAATCTTATCTGTAGAAAAGCATCAATACTTTTTAAATCTATCAACTGATTGATCTAAACTACCAAAAACACACTCATCATTCAAAACAAAAACATTTATTTTCTTAAAAGCTTCAAAAAAAAGAAGAAACACAAAATTGACCCAATTCTATATAGTCCTTAAAAAATCTTATAAAAATTTTTGATATTTTATCAACAATTCCTTCTGTAAAATCAAAAATACATCTCAAAGGAAAATTATCTTTACAAGACTTCAAATTAAAGAAAACCTTTGGAGCCACATAATCACTAGGATAACAACTTAAATAAGTAGCTCTATCAAAATCTTTTTATTTTTCATAACTTTCATAATTTTAATCAATTTATATTTTATTTTTTTACCAGGATCAGAATCTAAAATAGCATACTTTCCATTATTTAATTCTAAAGAAACTTCATTTTTAAAATCAATATTATTTAACAATACAAACTGGCCACCTTTATCTTCTTTCAATGAGATAACATCATTGACTTTCAATCTTTTTTAACAAGACTAATTTCTTTAGGGGCAAAAACAAGTTTTTCTCTTTTAATATTGACTATTCAAAATACCCTGTAAAGACACTATATTTTCAACAGAAATATTACTACTACCTTCAATAGCACAGATGAAATCAAAAACTAAACTTTTATTAGCAAAAAGAACAAAACCAGGACCCTTAGCTAAAATAGCCAAATCAAATAAATTCAAAACATAATTTAACAAATTTAAAACAGATGAAGCATCAGGCCTATTTTTTATAACAACCACATCTAAACTCTTTTTGTTTCACAAAACTTTTATTTTCAGACATTCCAACCAACCAATTAAATTTTTTAAAATACTTATTACTATAATAGTCAAATATGTTTAAAAATACATATATACAAGCAACAAAGATTACAAATTATTATAAAAAAGCCTTTTTCGGCAAATTATGTTTTTTGCCCTTTTCAATATGTCTCCGCGATTTAAAACATATACAGCAACATCTATATCAATACATGAGAGAAGACAGATAAACAAATGGATATCTGACATGATCTATTATGTGATTTTTCCCTCAATTCTACTACAAAATTACTGTATGAATATATACAAAACATCCATTAAGTTAAATAATAAGTAGTTACTGGATAAAGAATGGATAGTTAATTAATTAATATATGTAGATATATATCCATTCAATATATATAACAGTAATTTTGTAGTAGAATTGAGGAAAAAATCACATAATAGATATCCATTTGTTTATCTGTCTTCTCTCATGTATTGATATAGATGTCGCTGTATATGCTTTAAATTGTGGAGACATATGGAAAAAGGTAAAAAACATAATTTGCCGAAAAAGGCTTTTTTATAATAATTTTATAATTTGTAATCTTTGTTGCTTGTATATATGTATTTTTAAACATATTTGACTATTGTATACTTGAAGTGCAACATAAAAAAAGAATTGGTTTTAATTCTGATTCTTTTTCTGTATAGTTATTACTATAAGTGATTTCACATTTACTCCTAAACCACTTTAAAAAAAGAAATCAAAACTGAATAATTAAATTACTTCTAAAATCCAACCCTCTTCTAATAACTTTAAACTTATCAATTAAATTAGATAAATTACCCATAATATGTATAATAAATTGTTTAAGAATGAATCTTTTAAAATTTAAAATAAAATTACAATTAGAAAATAATATGAGTTTCCTATCCAACTTAATATTACATGAATTAGGAAAAACATTACAAAGTCTACAAAACTTAAGAAAATTTACCTGAGCCTTTAAAGACTATTTTATTAGACCTATTAATTAACCTTTTTATTTCTAAAATTTCTACAACAGAAAAATTATCATATAAAATCTGCCACATAAGGAAAGAAAATTAATAATGTAACCATACAATTACTAACAAATAATTAATAATACAAAATAAATAACATACAAATAATATCAAAAAACAAATACCCACAAAAAAAATAAAACAAAATATGAAATTCACAAAACCATATAACACTATCTAAAATATTAAATAGTATACCTAAATAGAAAATCAAAACTGCCTAACACTATACTAGTAATAAATAAAATGAAAAACCATAAAACAATACAATATTAGATAAAATGCAAATTTTTTACCAAAATCCTTACACGATCATGGTTTCATCTATTACTACAAATAGACCTTCTCAAGTGAAAATCAAACTAAAGGAATAAACATATATAGACAAACAAACAAACCTTCCCATAATTCATTTCAAACACCACCTTCCTTTAATATCAAAAGATGTCTTCATAAGATTGATAGCCTCAGATTTGAAAAGTTTTATCATCAAAGTTTTCTTTATTCTTTTTAATTCATTCTTTCCATAAAAAATAGCCAATGCATTGTTAAACAATATTCTATGACCTGTATTCAATTCATGAATATATAAAGCTGAGTTAAGGTACCTATGTTTAACTCTACTTATAAGAACCTTAACTCTTTCATTAAGGCTAAACTTACTCTGACCTATATAAAACTTACCACAACTACACGGAATCTTATATCAAGAATAGACCTACTATCAATAAACTTTTTTAAACCATTAAGTAATGAATTCAAATCAGAATCTTTCTTTCATGCAACCTTCATTCCTCCTAACAAATGACTATTCTTATAAACCAAATTATATATTGAAGACTTAAATGGTAAAGACATACATTCATTATCTTTACCAACAAACCAAAATTCTTACCATTAAAATCATGACTATAAACATTATTATTAAATACAGCATCTCTTTGAATATCAGCATTATCATTAAAATGATCAAACCTTCTATTCCTACAACGAAAATTCAATAAAGACATTTTTTTATGCATAAAAGGCTGATAACTATCAGGCCTAAACATATTTCTCAAATTCTTAGGTTTTATAAAATGATTACAAAACAAAACATCATTAACCTTCTCAACACTTAAATCCAAAAACTTTAATTTTACAAAATCAAAACTACTACCATCAATAGTAAACTTAATACTAGAATCAAAAACATTCAATCCACATAAAAACTCCTCTAATTTTTTTTGCATGGATAATAAACAAGGTACTTTGGTATTAGAGCTGCGACATAGTCTAGGAGAGAAAGGAGACTTTTTCACAACCACAATAAATGTGTAATGTCACGACAATCAAATTGAAACAAAATAATCCCTGCAATACATGACAAAACGTGTTTTTTTTATCAACTCGTTCTTTTTATTTTTGCAATTTTTCCACATTTTCAGTTATTGATTATCAGATAAAACAGTCATTGACAAAAATAACTATGAGAGTAGTTTGTACTACTGCTATGTTAAAAATGAGGATGTCTTTATAGCAATACTTAACAACATAAAAGAAATGTTTCTGCCAGGATAAATAAAAATGTAATAAAAGTGTAATAATTAATATATATATATTTGGAGTTTTGGTTTTACTTCTATATAAAAAAACATTTATTACCAGTAATAAGAAAATCCCAGCATTCTTTGCAATGATGTGGCACATTTTCGGAGAGAAAACTTTTACTGTAGATCTCCATTTTATATGGTTATATTGTATGTAAAAAATATAGTTTAAACAAGTAAATTCCTGTTATATATTACACGGTAAGTATCATAGAAATGTAGTTAATGCATTTTTATAAAAATTACTTAAAAATCAAAATCATTTACTGTTTCTTTGGTACATATTTAAAGTAGCAATTTTTTGATTAATGACATCATCATTGTAAGATCACAAATCACATTTAATTCTTATTTATAATGTCATTCTTCAAATTTTTTAGTATAAAAAGTCGCAATATTTCATTAAACTTCGTTCTTAAAAGTTGTTGAAAGTTATACATATTTCAAAGTCATAATATTTTAAATGCATTCGCAAATCACATTTAATTTTTATTTATAATGTCGTTCTTAAAATTTGTTAGTGTAAAAAGTCACCATATTTCTTTAAATTTCATTCTTAAAAGTTGTTCAAAGTCTTACATATTCAAACACATTTGTTATTGTAAATTGTATATATTTATTACGTTTTACTATTTTTTTATATTTAGTTATTTTTAGTCCTGCAACATGAAGCATGTATTGGCCTAGGGTGCCTGTTCACATTCATATCAACCTCCCGATAACTTTGTAATTCTTGCCAAAATACCATGTACAAGATCTGTGTACATATTTTTTTTTTGCCAAAAAAAATACAAGATCCATGTACACGTTATTTTGGTCAGACCACAAGATTACGATATGAATGTGAACAGGCACACTAGGTTTAATACATGCTCTGTGTTGCAGCTCTAATACCAAAGTACAACAAACAATCATCAACATATCTAACAAATAATTTTAAAGAACATGAAAACTGATTAATACACACTCCAAATAATCATATAATTAAATACTACAAACAATTAAAAGTCCCAGTCTCCTTTTTTTATAAAAACTTTATTTCCTGTATATATATATACACTTGTTCATTATGAACAAGTGGATATATATTGGAGGTTTTAAACAGCAGTAATAATAAATGGATTTGTCCAAATAATCAATATAGACAGCACCCATAAATGGAGAAATAACATAACCAATAATCCAACCCTCTCTAATTTTATAAAACACATCATTACACATAAAATACACTGAATCTTCTAACAGCAATCTTATCTGCAGAAAAGAGTGAAGTTTGTATTTGCCCCTAAGGAAATTAGTCTTCTTAAAAAAAGATTGAAAGTCAATGATGTTATCTTATTGAAAAAAGATAAAGATGGCCAGTTTGTATGTTAAATAATATTGATTTTAAAAGTAAAGTTTCTTTAGAATTAAATAATGGAAAGTATGCTATTTTAGATTCTGATCCTGGTAAAAAAATAAAATGTAAATTGATTAAAATTATGAAAAATAAAAATTTTTTTGATAGAGCTACTTATTTAAGTTGCTATCCTAGTGATTTTGTGGCTCCAAAGGTTTTCTTTAATTTGAAGTCTCATAAAGATAATTTTCCTTTGAGATGTATTTTTGGTTTTATAGGAAGAATTGTTGATAAAATATCAAAATTTTTTATAAGATTTTTTGAGGACTATATAGAATTGGATCAATTTTGCGTTTCTTCTTTTTTTGAAGCTTTTAAAAAAATAAATGGTTTTGTTTTGGATGATGAGTGTGTTTTTGGTAGTTTAGATATTGAAAATATGTATCAATTGGTTGATAGATTAAAAAGTATTGATGTTTTTCTTTCAATTTTAAAAAAATTGGAAGGTTTTTCTGCAGATAAGATTAAGATTTTTCATGATTTGTTTTTGCTGTCAGAGGAGTCAATCTATTTTATGTGTAATGATGTGTTTTATAAGTTTAGAGAGGATTGGGTTATAGAATATGTTATTTCTCAATTGATATGTGCTGTCTATAAGTGTTATTTTTCAGTCCTTTAAAATTATTTGTTAGGTATGTTGATGATTGTTTGTTATTCAGAAAAAAAAAAAATGAGAGGAGTTTTTATGTGGATTGAATGCTTTTGATTCTAGTATTAAGTTTACTATTGAGGATGGTAGTTTTGATTTTGTAAAATTCAAGTTTTTGGATTTAAGTGTTGAGAAGGTTAATGATATTTTGTAGTCATTTTATAAAACCTAAGAATTTGAGAAATATGATTAGGTTTGATAGTTATCAGCCTTTTACGTATAAAAAAATGTCTATTGAATTTTTATTGTAGAAATAGAAGGCTTAATAATTTTAATGATAATGCTGATATTCAAAGAGGTCAATTTGCTGCTGATTATGTAGAATTGGGTTATAACCATGATTTTATTAGAAATGTATTTAATAATATTTATAGTCGTGATTTTAATGCTAAGTATTTTGTTGGTAAGGATAATGAGTATATGGTTTACCATTTAAGTCTTCAATATATAATTTGGTTTATAAGAATAATCATTTGTTAGGAGGAATGAAGGTTGCAAGGAAGGTTCTGATTTGAATTAGTTACTTAATGGTTCAAAGTAGTCTATTGATAGTAGGTCTATTCTTGGTATTGTTTATAAGATTCCGTGTAGTTGTGGCAAGTTTTATGTAGGTCAGAATAAGTTTAGCCTTAATGAAAGGATAAAGGTTTATATAAGTAGAGTTAAACATAGGTATCTTAACTCAGATTTATATATTCATGAATTGAATACAGGTCATAGAACATTTTTTAACAATGCATCAGTTATTTTTTATGAAAAGAATGAATTAAAAAGAAGAATAAAGGAGACTTTGATGATAAAACTTCTTGAATCTGAGGCTATCAATCTTATGAAAACATCTTTTGATATTAAGGGAAGGTGGTGTTTGAAATGAATATATGTTAAATTACTTTAGTTTGATTTTTACTTGAGAAGTAGATGAAACCAGGGTTAGGTAAGGATTTTGGTAAAAATTTTGGATTTTATCTAGTATTGTTTTATGGTTTTGCATTTTATATATATATAAAACACAATTTTTTTTAGATATTTTAATTACATATAAATAATTGGTAACTTTAACCAAGATGGAGTTAATAACTAATATCTAATCAATAAAAAGATTGATAAAAATAATTTTAAATATTATAACAATCTTGAACTTTTCTTTAATATTGGCAATATTTTTTTGATGAAATGACTGATTCATCTAGAACAGTCATGGACTATCTGTAACTCTTTATAACTTTTTGTGTCGTGTTTGATTCATGATTACCTCAGCATAGTTACTTTGTTCTGAAATTGTTTAGACTTTATTCTCACCCACTCACTCATAATTTATCTAAAATTTGTAAAAATTTCTATTTTTTGTTATATAAAACTTATATGAAAAAGGTGGCTCATGCCTGACCTAAAGCACACATAACTTCCAAATCTCCAGTATATAGTTTGCTCTTACTATGCTCCTATTTTTGAGCTAATATTTTGATCACATAAAAACTCATAGCTAGATTTCCAACAAACTACTAATAAAAATATTTTCTAACAAAACAATTTATTTGAACATTTTCTACAACTTTCCTTAGAAAAATTATTAATCAATTTCATAAGTTTTGTTTATAAAAGAGATTAGTCATTAGATTGTCACTGACTCTAAGGCTTCAACATAAATCCCAAAAGAAATTTGCATTTATAGCAACTATTTGTCTTTTTAAAAAGAAAAGTACCTAAACAATATGAAAATTTTCTCTCTATGATTTAACTGTCTTTCCTTTTCTTCAATTTTTAAAAAATAAAGCAATTCAGAGATCACAATCTAAAATTCAATTCTCTTTTAAATAAAAAAAAAAAAAAAAGCTTAAATAATGCTAAATTTTGAAACCACAACAATTATTAATTTTAACTGTTTAATTCTGAACAAAAATAAAAATATGTATCCAATAATGCAAAATGCATTCAATAGTATGTGTATTCTTAAATACATGATATAATTTGTTTTTGTGCCAGCAGATTAATGAATTGCATATATACTATAACAGTAGCATTATACTTGTTAAACTTTAGAAAAGCAAAATTATATATATTTTAAAAAATCAGAAAAGAACATGAAAATTAAAGAACAAAATCACGAAATAAAATAAAAATAAAACAAAATGTGTGCGCAAAGTAATGGTATTAATACAATGTCAAAGTGATAACAACACATTTTTGAAGTAATATAACATCAATTTGAAGATAAATAATCATAAACATAGTGGGGACTGAAATGTTATTGTAAAATGTAAACCTGCACTATTGATATGTATATAATATTTAGACATGTATATGTATCTATACATGGAGGTATAAAGAATTGTCAGACCATAGATGAGCCAATTGAGTTTTCATTATTTGGATAGATTGGAGAATGTAATAAGAAATTTGCTGCTATGAATAAAATAAATGGAGACATTTAAAATGTAATATTTTAAAAATGATTAAATTCAATATTAATTGTAATTTAAAGCAAATAAGGAAGTTGCAAGTCATTTAAAATAAGATAAATTTTTCAGCAGCTAAATCAAAACTTTATCATTTATGTTCTCTTAATACATCACAATTTATATTAATTAAATATCATGGATAAGTAAACATTGGATTCCATGAAATTACTTTTTTTTTTTAATTTTTTTTTTTGTTTTAATAATCAAGTTATGTAAAAATCAATAGCTTTAATATTTAAGCCTCAATCTTACAGACTTAGATGTTGTGATTTTAAAGTTAGAAAACAAAATGTAATTTAAGGTTTTTTGTTTTTGGGGTGGGGATAATAGGTATTTATTTAGATATATTAAAGAGGAAAAAAATGTCATTGGTAAACAAATCAATATAGTAAAGTGCATGGAGATGATTTAGTATTATATGATACAAATCAATATATTTTTTTGAAATAATATGAGCCATTGCTTTCAATTTCAGATGATCATAGATTATTATATAGGATGAATGTGGGTATATAGAGCTAATTGGAATTGAAGTTCCATTACTAGTTAGCTCGGTGCTAGAGAATGTGGGGTATGAAAACATTGAATATATAATATGCTAGAAATGACCTCAAAAACTAATATTAAGTTTAGTGGTGGAATCAAGCTAAGCTGAAAAATCATAAGTTACTGTTATGACAAAATTATTTGTTGCTTATATTTCTAATAAACATATGTGAAAATTTCTAATCTTAGTTGAACTACATATACTATTTGGAAATATAATGGCTAATGGAGATCTGGATACAGGAGCTTAAAAATGACTTATAGCCTGTTCCTGCGATCAAAGTGAGATAATGGATAAACTGAAATGCAGCAAAATTATTGATATAAAATGATGCCACAAAAAAAATTAAACTCATGCAAGATAAATTTCAACACAATTACTGACATAGGAATATAATTATGAAAAAAAAAAATTTGGGAAAAAAAAAATTCAAACAAAAAAGATTGACTTGTGTAAAAAAAAATGGGAGGGGGGGGGACTGTTTTGAATACTGTCGGCATTGTATTTCTCAAAATCAGATTATCCAAGATGAAAATAAGTGATACTGAAGGATAATACTAAATAGTGAAATACTGGTAAGAACTCTATCTAAATTATACTTTATAAAATCTTCAATAATTATAATTCACTGAAAGATTTTCAATATGCCAGTATTCAATTAATAATAGAAATAATTTGTTAATTCTTCATCATAAATTTTTTTTTCCTCTTTTTAAAAAACTGTTTTTTTTTAATTGTTATATATATATATTTTTTAAATATAAGACGTTAACAATGCAAATTTTTATAGTAATAAAATATCCTATCAACTTATTGTATATAATTAAAAAGTGATTTTTGGTGCAGTATGTGTATACATCTTTGAAGAGGTTAAAAAGAATTAAATAAGGTAGTAAATTCAGCCAGAAATATATGCAATGATTTATGTATTGGTATAAGAATGCAATATGATTTTTCCCTTCAAGTTTGTCATTATCATAATTTATTATTTTATTAAAGAGTTTTTGTAAAATTTAAAAATAGAAATTATATTCATTTTTATTTCATTTACCATTTGGTTTACATATCTCACATTATAGTTATTCATATAATTGTGGATTATTTGACATACAAGAGTCTCAAAGTGTCTCAATTTGTGCTAGATTATAGTTAATTCAACAAATAAAAAAATAAGTATTTAAGAAGCAATAAGGATAAGTAAATCAGTTCTTCAACTGAAGATGATACCAAAAGGTATATAGAAATATTCTTATCCTCATCAAATAAAAATGATTTGCATTAAACAATATTATTTTTGTCATCAGTCCAGAGAAATAATTAAGAGTGATTGGTAGAGATTATACTTCGAGAAATCAAGCTATGTAGAAATCTACGAAGATGTGTGCCTCTAGTAATGATCTAATTCTTTATCAATTTTGTGCTGGATGAATTAAAATTTTGTTACTATGTTTAAAGAAAAAGATAGTGTTAGTCTATCTAGATGAATCATTTAAATTAATTAAATTGGATCCCCCCTCCCCACCCCAAAAGCCATCTTAAATTACATTTTCTTTTCTAACTTTAAATCCACAACATTTAAATATTAAAGCAATTAATTTTTATATAAATTGATTATTAAAACAAAAAAAAAATAATAATAATTTCATAGGATCCAAAATTTTCACCTATGCATTAATTTTAATATTTAATTTTTCTTATTTATTGATTTTCATGTTAAATAAAAATCTTTTGTCAGTATTGATATTGAAACAGTAAGATTCGTATTCGAATCTTAAGTTTCACCTTTTTCTATCGTCTCTCACTCACCGGTCTATCCTACCCAAATTTAAACTTTTTGGTATCGAATTGTGTGTGTAGCAATATTAAAAATGTATAGATATATGTAGAATTCACCATAAACACACACACATTTCGATCTCAAATTTAAGGCAATAAATAAAGATAAATAATATAATTTAGATTTCTTCTTTTAGTTATAAAAAATATATATATTTTAACCATTTATTTTGAATTGTAAAATCCGTTATTTATTGCTTTGTTTAAATTTCATTTAGTAATAATTTTAGAAATAGATTGTAATATTTAATTAAAAGTAAAAATAATCGTATGTTCCCTTTTTGTCTTTGAAATTTTAAAAGCATCGGTCGGTGAGAGATAATAGATTAATTAAAAAGAAAAATTCCCTAAAATGTAATTATAAAAATTAAATGTAAAATCTAAACGTAAACAATAGAACGGCAGCTTTCTCGATAATTAAAACTAACAAAAATGCATTGATTATCCTCAGGGCAGATTAAGTAGAATCTAAAAATACACTAACAAAATGTAAAAGATAAGATCTAAGAAGGGAGGCCATTTTAGACTTTCTAGAGACTTTTCACTTTAACTTCAGCTGTGCACTCAATCAGTTGAGAGAGTCTCCAAGATATTAAAAAAAATTTTCCTGCCACGGTATGATCGAGTAAAAGCACCCAGACTATTCTCCGCCCGGAGATGGCCTATCGGATGCCAAACCTTCCATTGCCCTTCATAAATTCAACCACGAAGATCTGCTGCCTAAAATAATGAGAAAGCTGCTGCTGCTGTTAAATTAAATGAACCACCTAAATACAGGAAAGAACTGCTAATCATGAACAATTTGCTACTGACCAATGAAATCGGAAAACTTCTCATAAAACAGGTACCTGTGTCCAAATTCTCTAGAGTACTCTACTAATATCCAGCTACGCTTATTCATTCTGTATATAACTTATAAATTGTAGAACTATCATTTGAAATGCTAAAAATTTAATAATTAATATGTAAACTTCTTTAATAATCTAGCCTGCCTAACTCTATCTTTCTTGGGTGCGTATTTCTAAAATCTATATTTATTATTTAATTATTGCATGCTCATAATTGTCTAAATATAAATCTGTGATCGTTTGAAACAGTGGATGCGTGTCAAATTTTTCATTAATATTTACTTTCATAAATGACTTAATATTTTCATACAAACGACACGCATTCAATGCTTCCGTTATTGTAATGCAGGGGTCTACTGCTTAGCAAATGGCTGATGTATCAGTTGTAATAATCACCCAGTCTATATATTGTTTTTATATCTTATTAAACTTGTAATTAATAATTCCATAAAATTTGCATTTCTTTGAGAGTCGCAAACGTTCCTTATTAAATGTTGATAATGTAGGGCCGAGTTATAAAATATATTTAAGTCTTAACAGGATTGTCTGTACATTATACATGTGTTACGTTTTAGAGACGCGATGACCCATTACAAGCCGTGAATATTCCGGATTCTATAGGGTTGAAATTAACCCCAGTCGTCCTACACAAGCGGACATAATAAATGCTCCCATAGGGCTTGACGACCGTCACGCAGCCAGCAGGCAATCTCGGCACGAACCGCTTGTCCCTGGTTATGCTTATGTGACACCTTACTTCTTTGGGCCGATGGCAAACGCCAGCCCGTCATTCTTATAAACTCATTCACGGCTTTGCAGTTTCAATATACTGCCATTCCATATCGCCTTTCTAGCGTACCACATGTTTTCTTTTATTAACTTTATTATTCTATATATAACTCCGTCCCTGCATTAGCTTCATAATTCACTCTCAAATAAATGTTTGCCCCTAGTTCTTCGTAATATCTTTAATTAAATAAATCTTACTTTAGACTCTTGCATTGCAAAGGTATAAATCCCTAAAGGCATGCATTAGAAATACTTGCTCAAGAATTTTAGGTAGCTAGATTACGTCATCAAATAAATGTGTTCATCTGTGTAAATATAATAGTATCGGAAAATTCCGCTACTGAGATTTAAATATTGCCAAATATTATTAGTTTTACCGTTAAATGATATAATGTTTTAATAAATAATTTCAAACTATACGTCTGCCGTTACTTCTTCATTTATTTATTCGATACCCATTCAACATGTTTCCTCGATTATTTAAATATAAATGTTTAATTAATATTAGTGTTATTATTAGCTAACTCGAAATAAAATCATGAATCTCTTGCATACCCTGATCACCGTGCCTAAAGAAATATTTACTAATGTTGCATCAGATGCGTTGTTTCGTAGATTGTATTGTGGAACCGATAAACTATGTTCGAACTCAGTACTACGGGTAGCTTCGCTATCTAGATGGTGCTGCAGTTCTGTGTGGTGGTCGAATTCTGCACTATGTTAACGAATCACACGTTTTCTGACCGTTACATAGTAGAATTTTTTTTAGCGTTTGGCGCCAACAAACGTGGAGGCTTCGATTATAAAACCCATATATACCCTGAGCAAAAATATAATGCATATAAATTTCTTTTAGCGTTCGTTACCGAGTTAGCTAATTATTCTATATATATACGAGTTTGTTTTGATAAAAATAATGAAAAAAATAAATCGAGTGAAATAATGTGGGTCGAGTGAATGAAAGGACAGTAGACGTAATAACAAATTTAAGGAAAGCAGGGATGTGTGTGTAATTTAAGAAGGAACGAAAATACTCGGATCTAATGAAATATTTTTTTTATATATATGTCAAAAAAAAAAAAGTAATCAGTCGCTAAATGAGAAAGCAAGTAGCAGTAAATATTTTATTAAAGCACCATTATATATATCATAGACAGAAGGGGCTTGTTATATATGTTGACAGTAAATATTTTATTAAAGTGCTATTATATATATAGACAGCAGTGGCTTATTATATGCGTTAGCAGTAGTTCGCTATAATATATATGTTAAATGCAGCAATATAGAAAATATAGATATAGGGCAATGTAGAGTAGGTGAGGGCAGTGAAAGAGTGTGATAGGACCAAGATACCGGTGGGGAATAGTCTAATGCTAGTAATAAATAAAATAAATAAATAATATTCAGAAAATGGAAGCAGAAAATGTTAGTATAGAGCAAGTAGATTTATCCAAAGCTTTTGGAGGATCAATGGACTTTAATTTAAAGTTACTTGAAATACTTAGACAGAATAGGGAAGAAATGAGGAAAATTTATGAGGAGGAAGCGAGAAGAAGAGATGAAGAATCAAAAAAGATACAGGAAGAAGAAAAGATAAGAGCTAAGAAGTATCAGGAAATTCAAAAATCTGTCTTGAGAGAGTTAGGAATGATAGCAGAGGAATATAGAATAACCCAAGTCAATAAAAAGGAAGAGGCTAAAGATTTGGAAAATGAAAGGAAGTTAGCAAGATCTGACGAACCTATGATAATAGAAGAGCAGACAGATAGTGTAATAAATGTAGATAAGTGTGAAGAGCAAAGAGACCTCATTCCAACAAATGAAGGCCCACAAGAACCATTGAATGAAGACAGCATTGAAAAGGAAACAAGCATATCTGGAGTTAGTAAAAAGGAAGCAGAAATTAAAGATATGGAAAATGAAAGGAAGTTAGAAAGATCTGACAAACCTATGATCATAGAAGAGCAGACAGATAGTGTAATAAATGTAAATAAGTGTGAAGAGCAAAGAGACCTCATTCCAGCAAATGAAGGCCCACAAGAACCAGAGAATGAAGTCAGCATTAAAGAGGAGACAAGCATGGATGGGGATAAAAAATATAGAAGGACCAAAGGTCATGAAAAAAATCATGAAAATGGACAATGGACACCAGAGCTACTTAGCAAAGATGATCCACATTAAAATCTTTATTAAAGGAAAGATAGAGGAAAACCCTCAAACCCACTTAGAGAGCTTACAAAAGTTCTCCCAATTTCATAAGAAAGGACCAGATTTACGGATAGCTATGGCCAGTTACCATCTACAAGGCTCGGCTAAAGACTGGTGGAATATGGGGAAATGGAAATATAGAACTATCCGATGTAACATGCCGCTAACCATCCGACCATTAATGACAGGCAGTCGAATAAAAGACATAGAAGAAATGATTGAATTTCTTACTACATTGGATTTTAAACATTGGGCCAAAGAACCACCTGATAGAAGGCAAAAATTAGAAAACCCAAGGCTGCAGTCATCGACGATGAGAGATCGATATTATCCACCTGACCCGGGGTTGTAAAAATATTTTAGACTCTTAGGACGGTTATTAAACGTATATAAGAATATTAAAACGAATTTGGTAAAATGAATTTGGTTGAATGGAATTTACATTAGTCAAATAGGGCTTTAGATAAAAAATTTTTTTTGTTATATATATTATTGTCTTAATTACTATTACTCTTAAGAATTTTTTTATATATATTATCTTAACTAATATTACTCTAAGAATTTTTTATATATGATCAGTTTAACTAATATTACTATAAGATTTCTAACCAGACACGGCCAAATTAGGCCATGTTAAATTAAACTATAAATTCTAGATCCGGGTATATAAAATATTCGTTGCTTCATGTAATCTCTGCTTCCCATATTTCTATATATCTGTAAAAAAAAAAATTTTTTTTCCGTATTTAAATTATGTGATGTAGCAAAATTATTTTTTCTCTTTCCTTGCCTCCATTGTTCTTCCTTAATTGTTCACGGGAAGTACGGGGAAATGAAACAGTAAGATTCGTATTCGAATCTTAAGTTTCACCTTTTTCTATCGTCTCTCACTCACCGGTCTATCCTACCCAAATTTAAACTTTTTGGTATCGAATTGTGTGTGTAGCAATATTAAAAATGTATAGATATATGTAGAATTCACCATAAACACGCACACATTTCGATCTCAAATTTAAGGCAATAAATAAAGATAAATAATATAATTTAGATTTCTTCTTTTAGTTATAAAAAAATATATATTTTAACCATTTATTTTGAATTGTAAAATCCGTTATTTATTGCTTTGTTTAAATTTCATTTAGTAATAATTTTAGAAATAGATTGTAATATTTAATTAAAAGTAAAAATAATCGTATGTTCCCTTTTTGTCTTTGAAATTTTAAAAGCATCGGTCGGTGAGAGATAATAGATTAATTAAAAAGAAAAATTCCCTAAAATGTAATTATAAAAATTAAATGTAAAATCTAAACGTAAACAATAGAACGGCAGCTTTCTCTATAATTAAACTAACAAAAATGCGTTGATTATCCTCAGGGCAGATTAAGTGGAATCTAAAAATACACTAACAAAATGTAAAAGATAAGATCTAAGAAAGGAGGCCATTTTAGACTTTCTAGAGACTTTTCACTTTAACTTTAGCTGTGCTCTCAATCAGTTGAGAGTCTCCAAGATATTAAATAAATTTTTCCTGCCACGGTATGATCGAGTAAAAGCGCCCAGACTATTCTCCACCCGGAGATGGCCTATCGGATGCCAAACCTTCCATTGCCCTTCATAAATTCAACCACGAAGATCTGCTGCCTAAAATAATGAGAAAGCTGCTGCTGCTGTTAAATTAAATGAACCACCTAAATACAGGAAAGAACTGCTAATCATGAACAATTTGCTACTGACCAATGGAATCGGAAAACTTCTCATAAAACAGGTACCTGTGTCCAAATTCTCTAGAGTACTCTACTAATATCCAGCTATGCTTATTCATTCTGTATATAACTTATAAATTGTAGAACTATCATTTGAAATGCTAAAAATTTAATAATTAATATGTAAACTTCTTTAATAATCTAGCCTGCCTAACTCTATCTTTCTTGGGTGCGTATTTCTAAAATCTATATTTATTATTTAATTATTGCATGCTCATAATTGTCTAAATATAAATCTGTGATCGTTTGAAACAGTGGATGCGTGTCAAATTTTTCATTAATATTTACTTTCATAAATGACTTAATATTTTCATACAAACGACACGCATTCAATGCTTCCGTTATTGTAATGCAGGGGTCTACTGCTTAGCAAATGGCTGACGTATCAGTTGTAATAATCACCCAGTCTATATATTGTTTTTATATCTTATTAAACTTGTAATTAATAATTCCATAAAATTTGCATTTCTTTGAGAGTCGCAAACGTTCCTTATTAAATGTTGATAATGTAGGGCCGAGTTATAAAATATATTTAAGTCTTAACAGGATTGTCTGTACATTATACATGTGTTACGTTTTAGAGACGCGATGACCCATTACAAGCCGTGAATATTCCGGATTCTATAGGGTTGAAATTAACCCCAGTCGTCCTACACAAGCGGACATAATAAATGCTCCCGTAGGGCTTGACGACCGTCACGCAGCCAGCAGGCAATCTCGGCACGAACCGCTTGTCCCTGGTTATGCTTATGTGACACCTTACTTCTTTGGGCCGATGGCAAACGCCAGCCCGTCATTCTTATAAACTCATTCACGGCTTTGCAGTTTCAATATACTGCCATTCCATATCGCCTTTCTAGCGTACCACGTGTTTTCTTTTATTAACTTTATTATTCTATATATAACTCCATCCCTGCATTAGCTTCATAATTCACTCTCAAATAAATGTTTGCCCCTAGTTCTTCGTAATATCTTTAATTAAATAAATCTTACTTTAGACTCTTGCATTGCAAAGGTATAAATCCCTAAAGGCATGCATTAGAAATACTTGCTCAAGAATTTTAGGTAGCTAGATTACGTCATCAAATAAATGTGTTCATCTGTGTAAATATAATAGTATCGGAAAATTCCGCTACTGAGATTTAAATATTGCCAAATATTATTAGTTTTACCGTTAAATGATATAATGTTTTAATAAATAATTTCAAACTATCCATCTGCCGTTACTTCTTTATTTATTTATTCGATACCCATTCAATATGTTTCCGTGATTATTTAAATATAAATGTGTAAGATTAATGTTCTGATTGGCTAACTCGAAATAAAATCATGAATCTCTTGCATACCCTGAACACCGTGCCTAAAGAAATATTGGTTGTCGTCGATGAGCAGATATATCCCACTGGATGGCGCTGTTTTCACGCTAAAACACATAAAAATGCCGTTTCCGTGGCGGACACCTTCGAACCTGCATTTTCTATAATATAACTTTTTTGTTGTGCTACAGATTGCAGGCCGCTATGTCGCGTCGCAGTACAGTATGTATGTTTTACGCAGCAAATACATTTTCTGAATTCACACAGTTTATAAAATGATTACGGCTTGGGGAGAGGGTGTGTTTTTTTTAATTGGATGGAAATGTTGTTTTCATTGGATTTTTTTTTATTTTAAAGTATTGAAATGTTCCGATTTTGTAAAGTAATAATTAACAGACTTTTTACACCATAGTGTATTGAAGTTTTAAGTAGTAAATGTTGACGAGATTTATGTATAAAGTAATTTGGAATTAGGTAACGAGTCAAGTAACGTATTGTTCGTAACATTCCACGAGACATTTTAAGATTGTACCCGTGTGTATATTTTCGAAAAAAAAAAAAAAGCGTTAACACAAAAATATCCAATAAGAAAAGTACAATTGTACACTGTTTTTTTTAAATGTCATAAAAAGAATATATTATAAACATTTTATATATATATATTTGTCGTTGTTTAAAAAAGTTTTAGTTTCTTTCTTTTTCTCCGACTACTGTTATTCTTTGACGAATATAGTTTACGTTTATTGTTATCACTTATTTTATAGATGTTAGTAAAAAAAAATATTTACAAAAATACGATTTTGATATTTTTTATTTTAACCGTAAACCTAACCCTAAAGCTAACCCTAAAACTAACCCTAAAGCTAACTCTAAAACTAACCCTAAACGTAAACGTAACAAGTTTTACTTTTAGTTATCATTCTATTTGAAATAAAAACTAGCGGTAAACAACAACAAAAAAAAAAAAGCCGTAACCCCAGTAAAAAAAAATCTCCGATAGAAAATGGATTTTTTCTAATAAAAAGAATACTAAAAAAGACGAATCAAATTGTAATTTGTTTATTTTATTTTACATTTATTATCATTTAATTTGTATACGATAATAAAAAATAATATTTAAAATTAAGTAATATTTAAAAAAGACGATTTTCTTTTTGTTTTTATTTTCGCATTACAGAAAACACATCAAAATGATTATAATTAACGGCCCGTGAATGATCATATAATTTTAGCGTGATAACTACGCCATCGAGTGGGATTTAGCAGCTATTCTACGAGAACCGAAATATTTACTAATGTTGCATCAGATGCATTGTTTCGTAGATTGTATTGTGGAACCGATAAACTATGTTTGAACTCAGTATTATGGGTAGCTTCGCTATCTCGATGGTGCTGCAGTTCTGTGTGGTGGTCGAATTCTGCACTATGTTCACGAATCACACGTTTTCTGACCGTTACAATATACATACTGATAAAGATATTTCATTTCTTTTTATATATACATAGCTAAAGCAAAAAGGGTAATTACAATGCAAAGCTTTATCTCTACATAAAAGATGTAATGAAATATACATGGAAAACATATATGTTAATGTTTTTAATCGAATTAAAAATGTTTCTCACACACACACACACATATATATGATTTTAAGTATACTATGTATAAATCTAATAGATTTATCTGTGTGATAAAAGTTGCAAAAAAATACTGAAGAGTATCTGTTAAATTTATTTATTAGAAGAGATGGAAAAATAAAATCTAACACCAAATTTCAAGAAATTTTACTTTTTGAATTTGAATAAAGTTATTTAAATCTTAAGATTATGGTAGATTTTGCGTTAGAATGTTATAAAAGAGTGATATTTGGATATTTTGTATAATTATTCAGGAAAAATGTGAAATGGGTACATATTAATTTATCCCAATAAGCATTAATTGGAAATATAAAATTCCATACTAATTAAAATTCACTTTTTTCTCTTAGAAAAACTAATGTAATTATATACTAGATACAAATATTAACCATTAAATTATTGAGAAATTAAAATAAGAAAATAATCTAAAAAGAGACTGAATATTTTTAAATTTGAATTAA
This sequence comes from Epiperipatus broadwayi, assembly GCA_028023455.1. Lineage (NCBI taxonomy): Eukaryota > Metazoa > Onychophora > Udeonychophora > Euonychophora > Peripatidae > Epiperipatus > Epiperipatus broadwayi. The sequence goes on along the minus strand of JAQFVV010006214.1, from coordinate 7,898,496 downwards.
AAAGAACATATCTTTTAAATATGGAATAAATTTTGAATATCTTCGATGATGGATGTTTTTTAAATTAAGGAGTTAAATATTTAATAAGAAACCAAGTGATATAACTGATATTCTAATAATTCTGAATAATCGTCATTTTATTTATTATTTTTTTAAACATGACTTCAACAAGATGATTTATACAATAAATAACTAATTATAGAATTGAATTGATGATTTATTTAATTTTGCCTTTTTTTGTCTGGTATATGTTCTATTTTTTGTTTCAATTTGGAAATTTTCAATATATATAATTGATTTTAATTTTGACTATTGAGCATTAAAAATTATAATTAATGCTATTTCAGTAAATATACAAATATATGTTTCAATATATTAATCAAATATATATATATGTGTCATTAAAAAAAATTGTTTTTTCATAGTCAGTCATATATCAATTTATAGTTTACAAAATAAAGAGTTTTATAGATATTTGAAACAATGCTAAAAAATACATAAAAAAATATCATGCAATTACACATGGCCTTAATCAGATTTGTGATTATCAAATTAAGCTGCAACACTATCAATTGCTAACATATTGATATTACTTTTTTTTAAATAAATTATACTACAGACTTACCTTTCAAAGGATTTTTCATGTGGGATTCTATTGTAAAAATTAGATTTCAATACATCACTATCATAATTGGATTTGCTGATATTAAACCTTTCATAGTCAGATGAAGAATATTTAATATCTTTCCGAACATCTGTATATTTTGGTACATTATATTTTGATTCAGCATTGCTGTAAATAACTTGAGAACCCGTGGATGAGACATTTTCAAAAGTACGTTTTCGTGTACTAGAAGAAGGCCTATAAAAGAAATAAAAAAACTATATTGAATTCCATTTTCATATTTAGAACATTCAATTATTTATTTTTAAATAATATTCAAAATAACATTTTCATTATACAAAGTAAAATATATATTAATTTTGGATTTATATAAATGATTAGAAAATTTAATAAACATTAAAAAAAAAAAAATCCTCACATTTTAAAAATAAGCACAAATTAATGAAGAAGGCTTTAAAAAGATGCCTGTAAATTTATATTTGAAAAAAAAAACAACACTAAATTCATTAAAAAAGAAATATATACATGATATAGAGAAAATTAAATCACTAAACACCACACGATCACCATTACTGAAACAGTAAGATATGCCTTACCAATCTTAGTTTCACCTTGCCTTCCTGTTTCCTACCCTCATGCCTTATTTAAAACCCTAATTTCATCTTATTGTGTGTGTACTGGGTATATTTACCGATATCCCGCCTAAATTTATATTTATAATGGGGTGCCCGGGGTTTAATAATAATTAAAGTTGTTTTTAAACGGTTTTATTTTTAAACCGTCGAGTATATATTACATATATATGCTTGTACAATAAAGTAGATCACATATTTTCATCTACACACATACTGCGATAATATTTAAAATTTATCAAAATATTTTATTTAAAAGTTGTTTTTGAATCGATTGATTTGTGTGTTATTTCGTTATAATTATTTGCCTTTAAGAAATAATATCACTGAGAAATATTTCTGGAAATTAAATTCAGAAATAGTGTTTGATAAATGTAAAGTGTTATAAAATGTTATTCAAAAACATGCCATTTTCTTGAAGTCAGTGAAGGTAGGGAAAGAATAATAGTGGCTAATTTAAGTCATATTGGCGCCAGGTTTTACTAGTAGATTTGATAAGATAAAACGATGTTTATGAACAGATTTTAATTAAAAAATGCAGTCCGTGTTTTCAAATGTGTAATAATTAAAGAATGAATTTTATCACCGCAGGGTTAGATTGTAATCAGAGAGCATATAAATAGGGCTGATTGGTTGTAATTATTATTATGAGACAGAGTTATTAATTAACCTACCTGATCATGACAGAAAATCTATTTTAAAATAGTTTAACCTCAGAATGTCGGGATAACGGGGCAAAAGATGTTTTCCCTCAGGAGCCCTGTGCCTCGGTCGTCCATCATTCAAAATCCGATGTCCTGTCACCGTATCATCAAATCCAACTGAACCAGCCCAAAGAAATGCTGCTCTTAAAATCTACTAACTGTTGCTGCGGAACCATGAACCAAAGAAACTAATAACTTTATTTAAGAACTTTGCTACAAGTTTGGAAATGCCCACGGACAGAGTTAGAAAGAACAAGGTAATTAAAATCAACCCGAAATCTCGGAAAACTTCAAGCTATAGCTAACAATTTTGTATATTCTATAAATGTATTTATTTAAATGTTTTTCTAATGCATGCTGAACTTGTGCTTGGGTTGATTTTCTATTATATTTATAAATGTACAATTTCAATGTGTTATGATGAAATGTATAATTAATTTCTTTAGACTAATGCGAGTTACGTAGGGAAGTTAAATAATGCGTGGTTTCCATCTTAGTTTACAAACCGCAAACACGCATTTTCCCCTCCCATCGTTTATATATTTAAAAGTATCTCTTATAAATGTTTTAAAGTAATTTTGCGTAATAATAATTTTGTTAAATGAATATTTATGTATCTTAAGTATATTGAGAGTCTGCTGGCCATGAAATATGAAAGTCGAGAGCGAGCTATTTCTGTTCCTTAATTAATGAATTGCCCTTTGTTTTACTAATTCTTTAAAAATTATGCTGTGTTGCTAGTAAATATGCATGGGTGCTGGAATCCTCCTGTTGGCAAAGGTCATCATCATTCAAATCCGTTCCCCCATATTTTACTCCGCGGTTCCCAGTCCTGTGCTAAAATGGCACATGGGAATTATTTCGCGTATGTCCCCACAGTTACGAAGCTCCTGGGTGTGGGCCAGGCTTGAGCTGTGAGTGGGCTAGAGACGTCCCAAATAAAAGGCGAAATGCCTATCCAATGCCTCGACCTTTTGCCATCCTTTAAAGTTGTATACTCATAAAACACCCCCCCCCCCACAAAATCTCCCCCGCACCCCCCCAATATTTCCCTTTCATATTTTAAAAAAATTTTTATTAAAAAAATTTTAAAATCCGTTTAGAATGGTTTGTTTTAAAATTTTGTGTGGCGGCCCTCTTCTCCATTTAAATCTCCAGTTATAAATGTTTTAGAATATTTCAAACTCTATTAGACTTTACGTGACTCGCATATGCCTACCGTGTCACTATATTTTAGACACGTTATTTAAACGAACCCAAGTACGAGGTATCAGCCATCTTGTTTGTTTTATTATATAACTATCCAATTTATATCGCTAAATTATTTTATTATCAAATTATTAAAATCTTATTTATAAATTTATTTCTTTTTTTCTCTATTTATTCGGGGTGCAATATATATTACATCGTACATTAAACTTATCTTTGGCACATCTATAAGTTATTGTTAAATTAACCTAGGGCTATTTTAGATTTAGAGTCTTTTGTTTTTCTCCCTGATCACCGGCACGAAATTATACTATTAGTAGCATCAAATGTGTTATCACGTAGAGGTCATTGTGGAGTTTGGACTTTGGATTCGAACTTGGGATTTCTGGGAGATAACTCTCCTAGTGTTGAGTTCTATGTCCCGGGTTTAAATTCTGCAGTGTGTTAGCGAGATAGACATGTTTTGACTGTTACATTACATATGCTTATACACGCTGTTACAACAGAGGCAAAACTCTCCATACATTAGTGCCACCCAATATAAGTCAAAGTAATCAATGCAAACAAAAAGATTGTGTGCATAAAATCCCTATTTAGTGTCTACTCAACCAACTGGGTTCAAATCTATATAACTATACAAATGAAATGAGCTTGGACTGAAAACATTATTGTGTTTTTATTTTGGACTCATAGCTTTATAGTTAACTAAAAAGGTAAAAAGTCGTTGCTGGAGGGTTGCATTAGATCCTAAGATTTAGGTTCAGTGCTCTCAGATCCAAAGCTCTTCACTGATGAAAGCTATATATAGTTAGAAACTAGATGAGGATGTTGAGTGAGAAGGCACTAGATAGGGATTTTATGCACAAACCTTCTTGCATCTATTGATTATTCTGGATTTCATTGGATGGCATTATTGTATGAAAAGTTTTGTCTCTGTTATAATAGAAAATTAGTAAAAAAAAAAAGTTATTACAAATGAACACATTAAATATAAAACCTTACTTACTGAATTCTGCTATTATTGATTACAACTTCCTCTTCACTATCACTGTACTCATCTGATTCATTTTCTCTTCCATTTGATGTTTTATCACCAGTTGATTCACTTGTCAGCAAATGCATTAACTTATATTCATATACACTTCTTGTGCTTTCTTAAAAAAAAAAAAAATTATATATATATATCCATTTGGATTTCATCCAAATTACCAATTAATTTATATTATCAAATATTTTTCCAATTCAATTTATATAAATAAACATATAAATAATAATTATAAAATAGTCTTAAGTAGCCTATTTCAAATCAAAGGTTTCTCCAGATCTCTACTGGGAAACGAAATAGAAAACAATATTCACTAGCTAGACAATATTGGATGCAGAATATTAATTTTTCTTTCACCATCTCCACTTACTGTATGCCAAAGATAATAAATTCCTACCTTGACCTATCCAATATCCTTATATTAATTTCAAACTTATAGTTTACATTAGCAAGAAGCTTTGGATTTTAGAATAGGGCACTTGGACCTTTAGGATCTAATATACCTTCCTTAAGGCAGCTATCATTTACCTCTCTTTTATACTATCAAACTATCAGCCCAAACTAAAAAATATATTTCAATCTTAGCCAACTTGCTTGTATAGTCATTAGTTTCTATATATTATGGTCTCTTTAGTTTTTTTAACTGTACCATGTAATAATCATATGACACAAAGTATAAATAGTTTTTTTTTTTTTTACCTTCTAGCTAAAATTAGGTAATTATTTGTAGACCAATAATTGGATGGCTAATTGAGTTATCCATCTGAAAGAAATAATGCTTAAAACCTGAAAAAATTAAGTTTAGATAGTAGATAATGAATTAGAAGTGCTTCATATATATATACAATTAAAGTTGGGATATTAAAAATGGTTCCCAAAAAGATAAATAAATACTTCTTTCATAAGTATATTAGTGTACAACAAATTTTATTGTGCATCCAGTTAATTGCAAGACAACTTCAAAATGTGTAAACATCCACATCTCTCATCATTCACTATCAAATAATTGCAGAATAAAAATCTCTCCAAATATTGCATTCATTCAATTATCCAGGGTTTTCTATAGTGATTCAGTAATTATACATATATCATCTTTCCATTTCATTTCCCCCCCTCCTCCTGATTTTTTTTTTTTTTTAAATCTCTTAATATCTCTAGTCAAGAATTGTTTTATTTCTTACTTCAAATCTCTCTTTTTACAAATATGCAATCATTTTTATTTCAGCAGATTAATTTTTAAAGTAGTATAAATTCCAATCAGACTTTGAATTTGTTTACTTTTTATATTTCTTTTTCTCACGCTTTTTGGATTACATATAATATTTTATTTTCACATTCAGTTCTAACATTGGAAATGGTGGAGCTGGGCTATGATCTGTGCACTTTGAATTCCAGAATTTGTCAATGCACCAACGCTTGCAGAGCATTTATCAAAATCTATCTTTTTGAAATAAAATGTATATCCTTTTATTTTAGCACCACCATATTAAATCTATCAATACATGCAAAATAGCTCTCTTTACTTCTATTTCCTTTAATTATTTATTTTAGCTGACATCAGTTATTGGAAAGATGAAATGATATTAATCTCTAAGTAGAATAGTACTATAATTCCATTCAATTGGCCAAATGGAGAGTTTTTATTTTTTACTTTCTTCAACAATATGATAATATAAATCAGACATTCTTAATATTAAATCAATAAAGATATTTTAGTCAGTACTACCTAAGCAAATACAATTATCTATTTTCTCAATTTGATGTCTTGGGCTATTGTATACCAATCAAAGTATTATACTGTATAATCATTCCAGCTTACATTCATGATGTTCCACTGTTTTAATCATAACAAAAATACTTTTAATTAAATGTATTTTTATAATCCACAATTCAAATGCAAACTTGTAATCTTATTTGTTGGTCTTTCTATATTCTTTTGAAATTCATGGATAAGGTCATTAGTGCTATAACCACTAGACAAAATGATTTTACTAAAGATCTTATTACAGAATTAATAGAGAACTTGCAGGTGTAATTTCTAATATATATATATATATTATCTTTCTTAAATATCACTATCATGATTGTTTTTTCCAATCATGTCTTACGTTCTTCTCATTTAAACATTTGGTATATATTTTTATTAATAATTTCTCTATTTCTTCATCAATTTCTTATAAAATATCTGCAAATTATTTCAACATTTCCTGAAACTTTTCTATTTTTCACAGATTTAATTCCACCCTTTCATTTAAAACAATGTAGCATTTCAAAAGATGTAATCATATGAGTCAAACTGTTTTCTTTTTCATCACTACCATGTAGTTCTCTATAGAATTGTTCAACATATTTCATCACATCTTCTCTTTAATAATATCCCTTTTTTTTTTATTGATAAATAAAAAATTTGATTAGTCTTAATATTTTTGAAGTTTAATTATCTTCTATATCAGCATCTAAGAAAATACCCAATACAAATTCTTTTTAATTTCTTCAATAATGAATCCCCCCTCCCCTCTCCCATATTTTTCAATACTTCTCTATAAAATTTATTCAAATTGCTCTTTCAATTTTTTTTCATTATCTCAAATAATTTTCTATTTTAAAAGTATCAATATAAAACTAGTCTAAATAAATTGATTCCACAATCTAGACATAGTATACTAATCTAATCTTATTAATCCATAATATTTTTTTGTTGTTGTTGAAAATTTGTATTGCCACTGCTATTCTATTTTTATTCTCTTTTTAATATATCTCTATTAGTTATTTAATTTATTCTTTGTTTTTCTAAGCAAGTTGACTTTTTATATATATATTTATGATAAAATTACTTCACAATTACTAAGTTTATTATTTGTATACTTTTGATATGTAATGACTATCACTTATATGCAATGAGATCCTTGAAAATTAAAATTAGACAATAAATTATTAATTATAGTCCTTAATATTGTAATTTACATAAGAAATTATATGTATATAGCATATAGAGATAAAGATATAAATCAGGATTGAATTTTACCTCCAATTTCTTTTAATATATATGCTGTATACAAAAAGAAAGAAGTTTAAGGCAGAGTTAAACTTTAAAGAAAAAATGTGATCACATCTTATACATCTATCTTTTTTTATATTTGAAATTAAAACAATTTTTTCAATACTTTTAATTTCTCATATTCATTCCATCTAAGTATTTTTTTCACTTCATTCCTGTCACTTCAATACATTTATAAATATAATCCATGCATTTTTATATCTATAAAGAGCACAATGATTTTCTCTCTACTCGTCTTTCAATATTGCATCTTAAAATACCTTTTGCATTTCTTGTTTCCTCACATTCTTTAAATTCAATTTTTTCTTCACTTAATAAAAATTATTTTGTTTACAATCCTGAGCAATATTTTTGTTACAGATGATATATAAATGAAATTTTATAGTGTTATCTTTCTTCTGTTGTAGATTCAGGACTAAAATATTTTTTCACTTATTATACATTTTATTTGATCCAAAGTTTCTATGACAATTTTTTAGTATAAAATCTAAAAATTTTCAGTATTCTATTTCTCTCTCATATAATCTATTTTTTGGCTTGGAGTTTAATAATTACAAAGAATGTGATCAAATCTATTAAAACATATCTGAATGAGAGCACATATATTTTTTATAATGCTGTATTGAATTATTCCATAATCTTAATATCATGTTTCAATTAAAGTCTTCTATTATAAATTAGGTCCTTATGTTTTTGAATTATTTGCTTATTACTGTTTTCTTTGATTTATATCATTAAAATATTATAATCAAAATCTAACAAATCTTTAAAGACTTTAGATCAGGGGTTCCCAATCCTATGCCCACGGGCACCATGGCGCCCGCAGACCATTTTACGTGTGCCCGCCGCTATCCACACACAATAAAAATTATTTATCTGATACAAATAATTTTAATTTTTAAAATTAATATTTTTTTATACATTATGCGTATTAAATTTTATTTTTGAAATAAATATTTTTTTATACATTATGCGTATTATTAACAATATCCAACTATAAATTTACATTGAAAAAATAAATGGTGCCTGCCACCTGGCTGGTATTATAGAATGTGCTCTTAAGTGCAAAAAGGTTGGGGACCCCTGCTTTAGATTATTATTTATTCAAATATAACGAAAGTAGATACATTTCCATATTATACTTTTTTACTTCAAATATGTTCAAAACTTTTTTTAAAATTATAATTTAAATTTTTGAATGATTGTTCATTCATTCTCAAATATTTTATTAATTTAATAGATTTGTAAATATTTATAAATTATAAGGGATGCTGAATTATATTAATTTTTTGGCAGTCAAAACAAAATTTTTTCAGGTTCAAAAAAAAAAAGCTTGTAATAATATATAACGATTTACAATTAAACAAATTCTTAAACTGATATATTAAATTACTACAGCATTTTCAGGTATATATGACATCCCCTCCCCCCATAAAATACATCTAAAATAAAGGGTGTGTCTTATGGGCTGGTAATCAAAATAATGAATAGAAATTTCAGTCAGTCTAAAACTTCTGGTTTATATTAATATACATATAAAAGTATTTATTGCATTTTGTCCTTTTGCAAAACAGTGAGTTCAAATAAATTGTTTCTATAATTTTTTTTCTGTTCTGTAAAGATAATAAATTGCCCAAGGAAAAACTGTCTGATGTGTTTCTGCATGTTCATCCTATGAGTTGGATGTGGATGAATGAAGGGGGGATAAAAATGTGAATAGACAAAGTGTGATCTAGGTTCCTGGTAGACTGCTAAAGAAACCTGCCTTGCTAGTATAGAATCAGTTTTCGAGTCATAGAACAGAAACTGAAAAAATAAAATCAACCAACTAAAAAATCACTTAGCTATAATTCCAGGTACCTAACGAGCCAGCTTTAATCTTTAGATGTCTGCATTAATAAACCATTTAAAGGATTCATGAAGGAGAAATGGAACAGTTAGATGTAATCTACAGATTTTGAAGTGATATCATCAGAAAAAAGAAAGAGAACTAGCATTTGAAAGATTTGTGAATGGGTCAAAACTTCATGGGATGCTGTGAAACATGAGACTGTTGTAAAGTTGTTTAAGAAATGAATTACCAATTCACTTGATGATACAGAGAATGATTTGTTATACAAAGACTCACTTTCTGAAGAAGAGGCTTCAAGTGATTCTTCATTTAGCTCTTGAGATAAATTTCTGGGTTTTTGAAGATGAAGATTAAAAGGTACCTAATTACAGTGTTCCCTAGTTACATTTTTTGTAGACATAAATAACTATAAAATTAATACAGTAAATCATTATACAAATAAGTATTTTATTTTTATAGCGTCTGTATACAATTTGCAATTACATTCATATCGGCCTTTCAAGCCAATTTTGCAAACGCTTTGCGAGTGCTCATAAAAAAATGTAGAAAATTATTTTTTTTTAAAAATGTATATAAAAAAGATGTGTCTTATATGCTACTGCATCCTTCATGCCAGTAAATATGGTAATTTCAAATACAAAAACACAATTATCAATAAAATGTCAATAATATCATTACAAAATTATATTTGCATAAAAAATAAATCTGTAAAATTATAAAAATCTGAGCATAAAATTAATTTTTGAAAAATTCTGGAAATAAACATTGATTTTTTTTTATGGAATGTTAGAATAAGTAATCAAAAGCCAAAATATCAGATGAATTCTATTTAAACATCACATGATCACTATTTCTTATGCTAGCACATTACTGTTATTAAAACAGGCAAAACTAGGTGCAGTGCTCTCAGATCCAACGCTCCTCACTGACGTAGGCCAAAGCCAGAAAGTAGTCTGGGGATATTGGATGAGTAGGCACTAGATAGGGATTTTATGCACAAGCCTTCTGGCATCCATTGATTACTCTGGTTGGCACTGAATTGCACTACTGTATGGAGAGTTTTGCCTGTTTTAATGAATTCTATTTATATAACTTATCTTTAATATTAATAAATGAATCAACATTTTATCACCTTAAAAATATTAATATACAAATTTTACACAATATAAAAGTAGGCATTTAAAATAGTAATCACAATATACAGAACGCCAAAATTTCAATCCACAAACTTCCCAAAAAATCGACTGTTCGAAAAGTCAAATGCAGAAAATATAAAACTATGTACTAATTGTTATATTTAAAAAAATAAATCTTTTTTTATATATTTCATAGTTACTTAGTAGTTAAAAAATCAATTTTGTAAATAAAATTAAATTTTAACAGTACATTATTTCTCTATATTTGAGTGTTTTTCTTTTATGATAAATAAAAATGTCCAGTACTTAACACACCAACACTTTTGCTGCAATGAGAAATTCTGATTAATCCAATCATATTTAAAAATATTAACTAATTATGATTCTTAATTTTAGATATATATAATACTTAATATAAACTAAAAATAACTATTAAAAAAAAATTAATTATTCATAGCAGCTATGCTAACAATATCTAGTATTGCTAATATTTTATACCATAATAAATAAACAAGTGCAAAAATTATAATACATTTTTTTATTCTATTTAGAATATTTCATCACATATATTATAGGCTAAATAATACTACATCAGCTTTACATTTCTTCATCATGAACTTCTTATTTCAACAAGATTTTACAAGTGAACAAAAAAAAAAAACAGGTTATCAGTTATCTCTCATTATTAAAATTTTCTTAGAAATTGCCGAAATTAATTATATTATAATAAATATAAAGCAAGCAAAACTCACTATACGTATGCCACACATAGCAAGCTAGAATAATCAATGGATGCCAGAAGGCTTGTGCATAAAATCCCCATCTAGTGCCTACTCATCCAATATCTCCAGACTAGTTTCTGGCTTGTGGCCTTCGTCAGTGAGGAGCCTTGGATCTGAGAGCACTACATCTAGATCTTAGGATCTAATGCAACCCTCCAGCAACCACCTTTTATCTCCATTTAACTACAAAACTATGAGTCTTAAACTGAAAACACCTTAATGTTTCTAATTCAAGCCCATCAGCTTATATAGTTATATGGGTCTGAACCCAGTTCAGTTCCCATACATTTTGGTGTCTGGTTCTCATATCCTATTAGGCAGGATTGGTTTTAAACCAATAAACATCACATGACCACCATCTCTTATGCTTTGTGTATAACTGTTGTTAAAATAGGCAAAACTCACTATACATATCCCACACACAGCAAGCTAGAGTAATCAATGGATACCAGAAGGCTTGTGCATAAAATCCCCATCTAGTGCCTACTCATCCAATATCCCCAGACTAGTTTCTGGCTTGTGGCCTTCGTCAGTGAGGAGCTTTGGATCTGAGAGCCCTGCATCTAGATCTTAGGATCTCGAGTTTTGCCTGTTTTAACAAGTTATACACAAGCATAAGAGATGGTGGTCATGTGAGGTTTATTGGTTTAAAACCAATCCTGCCTCATAGGATATTGGTGGCTATGGTTATTAAAGAGCCAAAGACACCAAAATGTATGGGAACTAAACTGGGTTCAGATCCATATAACCACATAAGCTGATGGGCTTCAATTGAAAACATTAAGGTGTTTTCGGTTTAAGACTCATAGTTTTGTAGTTAAATGGAGATAAAAGGTGATTGCTGGAGGGTTGCATTAGATCCTAAGATCTAGATGCAGAGCTCTCAGATCCAAGGCTCCTCACGGACGAAGGCCACAAGCCAGAAACTAGTCTGGGGATATTGGATGAGTAGGCACTAGATGGGGATTTTATGCACAAGCCTTCTGGCATCCATTGATTACTCTAGCTTGCTGTGTGGCATACATATAGTGAGTTTTTAAGAACAGTTATACACAAGCATAAGAGATGGTGGTCATGTGATGTTTATAATAAATATAAATTTTAGTAGTAATAAATCATTAAATTTTTTATCTTATATATAAAATAAAAACAGCTCTCTATTCTAGTGCCAAGTATAATAATTTTCAGTAATCAGTGCTTATCAGATAATAGTGCATCTAAATTACTGTCCCACATCAATTCCCCTTATTTATATATATATACTAAGGTAGTCAGTCATATCTGCAATCTCAAAACTAGCAGATTCATTTATCTGCAGTTTGAAAAAATATTAAATAAATAAATTTCATGTGCACTTACCGATAAAGAATAACAGTAGCCATTTTCTTGCCACATGCACTTTAGTGACATTGCAATTACAGTGGCATCATTTACAATCATGAAAATGCTGCTGTAAAAAACAATATTTTAATTTTCTAATTTATATTGCAGTTGCTGTTGCTAACAATTACAACACTGTCACACAGCAGTACATTATCACCATCAATTTTAGTTATAAAAATAATAAGTTGTTCTTTTGAGAGAGAGAATGACATATTTGTATATATACACATTTAGATTTGACTACAATATATATATAAATTTGCTTCCAACCATCTTTCCTAATTATTTTATTCTATTTATTTGTTTTTTGTTATTTATTTTTGCTAATATCTTAATAAGTGCAAATTTTAAATTAAATTATATCATAAATAAATATAAATATATATTAAAAACATATAGTATAAAAGATTCACTATTATCTAAGAATAAAGGAATCCTATTATATATATATGTTAATCAGACTATTGTACCTAAGATGTTCAACATCTCTTTATTCTTCTTGCATTGCTTTATATTAAATAAATCTTTAAAAATTACATTCCTGTGCACTTTCTATAATGCTTTATTCAACTTCTCTTATAGTTTTGACAGTCTAACAGTTTTCTTCAAAGTTGTTAATATTTTTTCCAGTTTTGAAAGAAAATTATGGTACTATTCTTTTAGATTGTGACAGCCAATTAATGGCGTTGTTGCATCCAAAAGCACATAAATATAGTGTTACCAGGCCCACCCCATTATTTGTGAAAGAATGATAATCATATATGGGTTAATGTAATTCATTTATTTCCTTAATAAATTTACTTAAACAATTTTACATAAACATACGTTATTGCAAATATTCTATTATAGTAGAATTTGCCATGTACACCAACGCTGACTGGCAAAACCATCATCCCCCCCTCCCCACAAACATTACAAAATCTACTAGCATTGCTTGAGAGATAACTAACTACATTGTAATGGAAAAAATGTTGATAATGCTTTAATTACTGAACTGTCTTTTACTTTTTTGGGTCATTTTTGAAAAGAAAAAGTATTTATTTATTGATTGATTTATTACAATAGCTATCTTTGAAAGAATATGTGTATGGATATTAATGGCACACCTATTAAGAACGATTAATAATTTCCAACTCGATTGTTTTTTTGTTTTTTTTTTAAGATTAATAAATGTATTCTTTTGACAATTTCTTTTGATCTCTGGATAAAACTAAGAGAAATTTTTCAGTCATACATTTTATCCAAAAGCTTAACGTAATTCAGTGATTTCCTTAATTCTTGTAATTTAGAGGAGAACAATTTTATGATACAAAAAATTTAAAAACCTTTAACTACAAGTGCCTACAAATTTCATCTTAGTCCTGCAATGTAGGGCAGATGGTATGACTTTTCACATCCACAAGAATTAAAACTTTATCAAATGATATACCTTATTGCAAAGATTCTATTAGAGTAGAATTAATTAATTCCCCGTGTACACTGGCTTCTGTGGATGGCAGTTGTCCAGATTTCAAACTGTCCATTTTCAAGTCAGCCAAGCCATTTTATTTGTCACGTATGTGTTCTTGCGCAAAAATGACTTTTCGGGTGAGCTGGTCGAAATCTTGCTTGGACATAACCCTTTCCGAATTTTTTGAAGGTTCCGTGTTGAGTAGGGAATCGTGGCAACAGGTTGACAACTGTTAGGAAGTAATAGTAGGTCAGATGACTTGTAAGCTAGTACCTTTGACATACATATTTGAAGAATTGCGGCTGACTAAAGTCCAGACACCCTCATATGATACTGTAGTGAACTTTGAACTGTGAACACAAAGCAGGCCGGCCATTGAAAATGGCATCTTTCTGTGCTTTTAGCATAGAAATAACACCATTGGCGCCGGTGGCCGCGTTTTCTGTGCTTTTCCATAGATATATAGGCCTAGTAGGTCAGTGGTCACGTAAACAGCATATTTATGTGCTTTGCATATAAATAATGCCATCAAGTGGCTGACACGATCTAATAGAACAAAACCAAAATTATTAACAGTTATGAACAACTTGAAGGCAGTCAAAACTATAAGAAAGACTAAATAAAACAAACTGAAGAATATAATCTAAAAATGTTATTTTTAAAGAATTATTATTATTACTATATATACATATAATAAAAACTTCTTTAACAAATGCTTGTGAACAAAACAATCATCTATAAATATTATTTTAATAACATATTTTCATTCTTTTTATTCTCATTTATGCACATATTTTTACTACTAAGATAATCCCAAACAACTAACAATTTTTTTTTGTTTTGATTAATTACTTTTATTCACTGCTCAGCCTGTTATTTTTATGTTATCAGTAAACTATAGATAATGTGTGTGTGTTGTTAAAATAAAATTTAGTTAATTTTAATTCACAAAAATTATGAAAAAAATTTTTAGACACATTTTGTTTTGAATTCAATTAATTTGTATTGCTGAAATAGCTAATGATTTTATTCAGTAATCTAAAAAAAAAAAAATTTGTATTTTTAAAAAAAAATATTTAATAAAAACTTTCCTTGACAAAAAATAATTTTTCCATCAAATGTTAGTGAAATCTGAATTATTATCAGATACAGAATTAAACTACACAGAGCAAGTCATTAACTTCCATTGTTATTGATAGCAGATTTAAATATCCATTACTGAGCAATAGCTTCTATCAAATGTCTTTATTAATCCAAATTTCTTGATAATAGTTAAGATCCTGTATTCAATATGTCACTTCCTACTTTTTCTTTCATATCTTATCATTTAATAGTATGTGATGTAGTTCATTTATTTGATAGCTTGCTCCATCTATCATTTGGTTTCTCGTGTAGCACCTATTTGTTGTTTTAATTGCATCATTTCTTTCATATTTTGATTGCCTCTTTGATTTGCACTTAATTTTTTTTTTCTTGGCAAATCTTAAATGACAAAATCGTTGAATTGGTATAACTATTCTTAAATACACTAAGGGTATTTTTTACTTGTAAATCTTATTGCTTGTTATAACTTTTGTCCTTTCAAGATTCTACTTAAACTGATCTTCAATTTCCTAAATAGAAAAATTTTCATTTACAAAATCATATCTATTATATTAATAACTATTTATTTTCAATTTAGATTTTGGAATGTATGTTACAATGTTCCTATACATAATTTGGGCAAAACTAGATCATCTATCTCTCAAACTTAATTTGAATTGATTTACTTTCGTAGACCTGTTAAATTTTGCTGAAATATATTGTTGTATTTGGTGATTATAAGCCCATTTTTTATTATATATTTAACCTCTTTGAATGTTGTTCATAAAACATAAACAAAACTCTTTAAAAAAGAAAATGAAAATATTTTGAGGCATCACTGATACAAAAAGTAAAGAACTAATAAAGATGCAATTTAACTTTATGCCTGAAAGAACACAAATGAGTCAATTTTACTGGTACTGTATTAGGAGACAAATGGAAGAGATATAGGGAGAAAAAAAAATCTCTTATGCATTTGCACATACACACAAACTTTTGATAAATACCCACAAAGAGTTGTTAGATAGCCAGTAATTGAGATCATTTCTGAATCGTTATTTATAATTATGAATGTAGTCTCTAATATATGCACGATAATTGGGTGTGGAAAATTCTTTACTTTCTAGAAAACTTTTATTTATGGCAGAAAAATATATATGGAAAACTAGAATGAAATATGTGACATCAGAAATAGCCTGTTATTGGCATATGTTCTGTTTGCCTATAATTATGTGGAGAATGGGAATGCAGAACAATTGTATGCTACAAAGTTTTAGATATTAATGATGAATTTTTCTGGAGACAAATTTAACTATTTGAATTATATATTGAGAACTGAAAGTAAAGCAGATTTAGCATTGACTGGAAAAGCGAGAAGGAACCAAAAGAAATGCCCCAAGATTTGATAGCAATTTTTGTCTGTAAGAAAAATTCTAAAAGGAATTATTTATTAAGTTATTTGAAAAACAGCATGATTTACAGGAGGAGATATGGATTAACAAAAAAAATCAATAAAATAAAAAAAAATCGAAGGAATTAACATTAAGAACAAATAACTAGTCGAAATCACTGAATAAAAAGAAGACTAATGGAAAATTGGAATGAAATCAATTGGTGATATAAGAACAGAACAGATTAAAGTAGTTGGGATATGTTGAAAGTAAATCTGATAGATTATTTACTATGATGGAATGATAGTGGTATACACATTCTAGACATATTTAAAAAGATCTTTTTTTTAAAAAACTTTACAGAGAAAATTCTTCAGAATGTTTTGGAGTTGCAAGATGAAAACATTATGTAATTCCAATAGAATGTTGCAATTGCCTTAAATAGCTAGAGAAATTACAATACTTTTAAAAACAGCATTTCCCTCACTATTATCTCAAGGAGAGGACCTGAGGTGGCTATCATATTCATTTAAGTTACATCACTCTCTTCATATAAAAAAAATATCCTTCAACAATAAAACATTTGAATTTTGCACTTTAATTTTCAGAGGCTTTTTTTTTTTTACATCTTACGATGGACTTTTGCATTATTTTTTAGAAGGAAGCAGGCTCAGAGGAAAATCAACAAAGACATATAACAGAATTAAATGATAAATAGATATATTTAAAAGTATACCAGCTAATTTCAATAGCTTAAATAACAACTGAAAATTGAGGGGGGGGGGGTAAATCTGTATCCAAATAATTACTACTATTCTTATAAGTATGTTATCTTCTGAGTAACAAAAAAAAATCAACTTAATGATGCAAGAGCATTATGTTATAATATAGTCCTAAATGAGATGCTAGAATAAATTATGCTATGGGGATTGCAAATAACAGCAAACTATCACCAAATATTATCAGCTGATTATATTTCCCTATCGCTCACTGCACAGCACTTACATAGTCCATTGCATAGTTATTGATTTGGTATCAAACACTTTAATTTTGCTCTGATCCTCTCTATGTTAAATGAGTAAGTGACTACTTTGTATTTATTTATGTTGTCACTTTTACTTGCTTTCATGACATATATTTCTCTTTCTCCACTAATACAGAATATCACATGAAAACATTCTAATTAACATACATGCTAATATCTGTGAACTACTTAAGGGCTCATATGAATCTACAAGATATTGTGAAATATTTTAGCGGAATGTTTTTCTTTTATACAGTATTGCTTTTTTTCAATTCATTTATTTAAATGAGTAAGTAGATTAAATTAATAAAATGTTTAAAAGAAAAACATTCACAGAGAATATTGTTAAAGTGAAAGAGGAAAGCAATAAAACATAAATACAGTTTGAAATTAATCTATTCAATTAAGTGTTTGTGGTGTTAAGATATTGCATATAAATTGGTGGTCTGCAATTCATATGTAATTAAGTAAATGGTCTTTATACATAAAAAAAAAAAAATTGGGAACAATTGATTTAATTATTCCCAAACTAACCTGCAATAAAAATATATTATCTAAGTGCTTCTTTATTCTATTTTATTTATTTATCAAATCAATTTAACAAATTTAAATTTAATAAGAAACACTGTATTCACTATTTACTTTTATGAATAATATTTTTTTTAAAAAAATATCAATGTAATCTTACCAACAACAGGTCCTGGATCATAATCCAAAGCAAGCAGTTTTTGCCTAAGCTCATCATCAGTCAGTTTACTAATATCTAATATTTTTTGTTTTGGCACAGAAGCTGAAGTTGTCATTATAGATTTCTGGATAAAGAAAAAATAAAAAATTATAAACAATTTAATTAAATTAAAAGCAATCCACACAGAAACACAAGCACAAAACAATCATAACTAATCTATTACTCAAAGCCACCTGGCAAAGATATTTGGTGATTGAACCAATAATGTGACTGTAACTTCTATGGGGAAAAAAATTAAAAATCACCAGTATAAAAAATTTAGAACTGCAAATGAAAAAAAAAAAATCTGACGTAATTTTTGAATGTAATTATAAAATGATAGAAATAAAAATCAAAATTTGTAACCAATAAATTTTATACTTTTGCTACTTAATTATAGCATTAAAATTAGCAATACAATGGTTATTTCTCAATATTTTTCATTTTATGATTCAAAAATTGACTATGGTATAAAATTTGTTCAATGATATTTCAAATGAATATTAGTTATAGTCTAATATAAATTAGAAACATAATAATAAACATTAATTTTGTAGTGGCAAATGCTACAGAAGTGTAGATGAACAAAATGAACAGGCTATTCTAAATAAAAAATTTCTCTGACCTCCATACATTCCATCTTGTATAAGAAATACTATCACACCACTAAAGATAAAATTGTATTAACATACAGGAAATTTTTATATGATTATATAAGACACATCCCAGTTGCCTTTCAAATCAAAATCAAGGCAATTAAAATCAAATTGCAATTCCAAATATTTGTTAAATCATCATATGTATCTTGGGAAATAACAAGAAAATCTATTTTTATATACAATGTGCATTTGAAAAATAACTCATTTAGTGTACAATGATTGAAAGTAAAATTGAATAAATAACTACAGAAAAAAAAATCAGAAAAAAAAACCAGTCAAGCAGAGATATCTTGAAAATTGCAGTGAATGGATCACATAACTATGAAGAGCAAAAAAATATTTGAGAATTATCATGTAAAACATTAAAAAAATGGATTCATACTTATCCTCTAATCTAGAATCATCTATTGTAAGCATAAGTACTTTAATGAACATCAGATGATAGTGGCGATAAAATTGTCAGATTAATTTCTGGCTATTGACCAGTCTGGGATTTATTTGGTACACAAATGACTATTTGGTATTCACCGATTACTTGTGTTTACAATAAGTGATTTCAGAATAAAGAAATAAAAATGGATATTTGCTCTCAATGCAAATATTAAACATTAACTGGAAGTCATGCAATTCTTATTTGATATACCATATATTTATTCACATTTCAGTAAACCTAGAATAGTGGATGAAAAATTTACAAACTTCAAAATCATGAGAACAGAGAATAAAAAATCAAGCTATGTGAAAAAAAAAAGTTGCCATCATAGAAGAAAAAGGAAGAAGAGAGAAAGATGAGGGTAAGAAAGAGGAAAAAGGGAGGAGGGGGAAAGAGAAGAAGAAGAAGACAAAGATGATTAGAAAATGGTAAAATATCGCGCTATATAAATAAATGCTTATTAACTACAATAATGGTAATGTTAGATTTATTTAAAAGTACTATTTAATGTTTGTTTAAACTTTAATAACATCAAATTGATAATTATTATCTTCAAAATGAACATTTTAAATCTTTAGTTTAAATTAAAAAGTTTGAAAACAATTTTGTTCTCTTATTTATTATTATAGTAATTCATTTCTCATATAACAATTTGTAAACAAAAAATGAGAATATTTTTATTAGATTAAAAACTCAGATTTTATTACATTATCTTATAATGCATTAAATAATACTAAAAATATATGAATAATGCAAAATTGATTAACAATTAGTTTAGCTTAGATTAAGTAAAAGTGTTTTTCTCTTTTTAAATATTTTTTCTATGTATTATTATAAGTAGTTAGCATTAACTACTCACTGATTATAAATCTTAGATTTACCTATCTAAATATATAAAAGTTATATTTTGGAGAGTAAAACACATCTGGTCAAATTTATTTCATAGATAACATCAGCAATAATTTTAGATAATTATACTCTGGTGCTTAATTTTAGAATGAAAAAAGTTGTTAATGAATAAACCAAAGCTTTAATTATTTGTATGATATAATAAATAATATGAAAGATCTGAAACTTATAATGTGATATAAAATACCTCTCTTTAGATCAAATCAAAGTTTCAGTGTAAATTATAGGTTGCATACCCAGAGCTCTTGTTAATTAAAATAAACATTCGTCTCCTATCCAATATAAACACATTTATCTCTTCTCCACTACTGCCTCTTCCAAACTACAATTATAAAATCATTCTCACGATAATGATATACTTCTTTTTCTTCTATCCCATTTCAATAAAACCTGTTTCATTAGTTCCAATATCCTTTATTCATAATCTCCATTCTCATCATAAAGATATAAACAAACAAAAAAAAACACTACCCCATTTCTTTCACTTGACTTTTATATTTCTCTAGTTCTTTATACCATTTATAAAAATCATAGTATAGCATTGATGCATTCTCTACTGAGCTTATTGTAAAATATTAGATAAAATATAATATCTCTAATTTGTGCATGTTTTTTAGCAATTAATTTGGCTCAACTGAAGAAATGAATTCATCTGCAACTAATCTTGCGAGCAATGTGGTGTCATAAAAACTCAGAAAATGACATACATCTAATGTACTATATTATTTTATAATAAATTCAGTATAGGGTGCTCCAAAACTCCAATTATTACTATTTACAATAAAGTTATTGATAGAGCATGCTACTTATTTCCTGCATAATTAATCACCAATTAGAAGTCATCAGCTATTATGCACTAAATTGCTGGTATATTTTAGATATCAAATGATGTAATGAATTCATTTATTAACTTACTATTATTCATTTATCTACTAATTAATAAAGCTTCCATATAAACCAAGTAATTATTTATTTAATTAAATAAATATATAATATTAAGTAGTGTTTTCATATTTTTAAAATTTCTTTATTATTTTTTTTTTGTTATGAAAGACTAGAGAATCTATTAGTTTTACGACTTGTTACTATGTAACTGTGTGTTAAATATGAAATGAATTGCTGAAATATTTTAGATATCCAATCATACTATTAATCTATTCATTTATCTATTATCATCCATTTACTAATTACTAAAACTAAACTTTTAGCTTGGATGGTTATCAAATTTTGACAATGGAAATCTCTTTAAATATAATAGTTTTATAAGTAGAAAGATGGATTTAGATGCTGAGGTACATCATCACAGGCAAATAATTACTACAATTATATATGCTATATAAAGAGTTATTTTATCTAATTAATTATATGGAAGTGAAACTTCTGACACCCTAACACCACAATATAAAGGCATTAGAAACATTTAAGAATGCTCCATACAATTTTAAAAATTCAATAGCAAGACCATAAAACCAATAAATATGCTCTTTAACTTATTGGATGTGAATATATTGAAGCGTAAAATCTGTTACACATATTCTTGCTTCACTGTCTGGTGATTCAAAATCTTAAATCATAGGTTTAAACCCAGATATATATTTGTAAATCACTAGGGAGTGAAAGAACACATACAGATGTTTTAAACCCCCCTTTTTTTATACTTTCATAAATTAAACATTTTATTTTTAGAATATTTATTAACTTTAATTCGGAAATATTTTAAATTTCCCATTCCCTTAAATAATCATGTATGTGTGTTCGAGTTTGCTAAAAAAAATATTATTGATCATAATTAAATATTTTGTATATTTATTTTATATTTTATAGTTCGTGTATTTTATTTTAGATGATGCAATACCAAAGAAAGTTCTAGAGAGTAATTAAAATAATTCAGAAACTTATAAATAAAAGAATGTTCTTGATTTAATTTTAAAAGGGTAATTAATAAATTAAAATCCCTTAGCAAACATAATGTTAATGGAAATTATATATTTTGAATCTACTTCCATTCTTGAAATAGATTAAAACAATACTCTCCAGAACTTGTTGCATTATCATTGAAAATAAAGAATAAGTGCATTCAGGCCACTTAATGGACATCTGGGCCTCATCAGCAGAAAGAGAATATACGAGAAGGTCTTTCTAGCATATAAAGAGCCAAAATTTTAGGCTAGGGGTCTTTGTGCGCCATTTTAATCAGTGTTACAGAACGGATCCATGTCAATCAAAATCTTGAAATATGAATTCGGAGTAGAGGGACTAAATTTACTTCCCCATTCTTCTTCAAAAATCATTTCCACACTGCTATGCTAAGATGCAATCTCCACTTATGGACTGCATAAATTAAATGCTGAACTAACTATCTCAAGATGCCAGCCATTATTTTTCCCAACTTTGCATTGCCAACCATATTTTCCACATTTTATCTTACGCATATCAATCAGTACAGACATCAAGTCATCAAGTAATGGAAGGTAAATCCTAATCATGCCGCTAATATGAACTCTTTTAAAACTTTCACTTTTAAAATCTAAATTATCTGTAATGTAATTCTCTCCTTATTTAAACATGGTGTTGTAGTGTTAGTTATAACAATTCTAAAAAGTAATGATTTGCTCTTTCTTTTGTAAAATCTAATGCACGAATCTATAACTTTATTTTTTTAATGCATTTCTTTAATGGGTTTCACAATTTCTATTTTAATATTTTAAATGCGGCAAACTTTTATTTTTAATATTATAAATTTTTGTATGATTTAATTTAATATGCTAATAGTTCAATCTAGCAAACTGATCATAAATGTTTTCTTTTTTATATATCCTTGCTATTATGGGATATTAAATAGTTAAATGTAAGCTTTCTTACCTAACTAAATGTTCGTTCGATTGAATAAGATTTTAAGTTGCTCTATTTTGCTTAGTGGCAGATTATCTGCTGCTACATTTAAGATATCAATTTATTGCCATTTTCACGCTACTGATTTTATTTCTATACTATATTTTAAAGTAAACTTAATGACCTTACCTTTTCTGTTTTTTTTATAATTATATGGTCAATCATTTGCCCATCACGCCATCTAGCATGGTAATTATTTTATGGAATTAATTACTAGTTAGCATATTAATATTTGTTTAATGAAGGAAATAATATTACCATTTTTTATATTTTGACATCCTAACTAATATTAAAGATCATTTGCGTACCTTTCGAGAGATCAAATTATGTCATATCATTATACTAAATTCTATTAAATTACGAGGGCTTTAGTTCACATATCAGTGTCATTAAGAACCTGATTTTTTTTATTATTAGCGTTGCTCAACTTAGATAATGTTACGAAATTTCCTCTTCTAGCTTTGTCAAACTTAAAACCCGGAGGTCCGGGATTATGATTATAAATTACTTATGGCATATCTTTGAATGGGGTTTGGAAGCACCGACTCCAGGATACTGTCAGGTTGTCGTTTAGGCTCTGATTGGGTTAACACCGGAAAAATAGGACTACGTAATTGATGAAGTGTTCGTCCTAATATGGACTCAACCTTTTCTAGTGTTATCATTTAGTCAGCACCACAATTCTTATTTAATATTCTTATATTTGCCCGTTTTAAATCCGTAAGACGTAATGCCATGATTTCTAAAATCCGTCATATTTTCGTTTATATTATAGGTTAGGAAATGTCATTTTAAAGCTTATTTAAGCTGCCTGCCCTCTCATTGAAACAATGCTTGAGTGTGCTAACAAACAATGCTAAATAAATCCTATCAAGTCAAAAGGACTAGGATAAAATACAAATAACTTTTCTGTCTAAACATTTTGAAGTCTAATGACTGTTTAATTAAATCATGTAAACTCTAAAATATTTTCATGTATGGTTCAAATAAACCATAGTAAATGCAATTGATGTAACTCATAGCATATTTCTCTCGGTCCTTTAAGACCATTTTATTTCTCATAAAATAGATCATAGCATTTCAAACTATAATTTGGTAAAATTGGTATCTACCACTAGCATATTAAGCCACATTGCCTTAACTATCTGTAAACCTTTTTAGTCATTGTATTCAATTGCGGATTTGCGTATTATTTAATCATTCACTTATGTTCTACTATTATGTAATTTCTTAAACACGCAAATCAGTGCTCATAATCAAATGAAACCCAAAATTCTATTAGTTTTATACATAAATAGATTCGCGACTGTTTGTTAAATTAAATAACTATTTGTTTATTATTTTCTCATAATTAATATTAATAAATTATTAACCATATAATTCGTACTTAAGTCTGTTTTGCATTTATGTATACACATCGTTAATTAGATTGCGTCATATATAATTCATTTCCATTGACCTTAGGCCAACTTCTAGATTTATTAATGAATTTTGATGAAAAGTGTAAATTATAATCTTAAGCTGTTTCATCCTGTTTGGGGGGGGGGAGCGGGGTTCGAAGCCTAGTTGTATCATCTTTCCCTGTAGATCTTGTTTCTCCGGGACAGGAATCGTTATCATCAGAAATGTTGTTAGTAATGTTATAGATCTGGGAAATGAGCAATAGGGCAGAGTTCATGATTGTTCCTGACTTATGTATCTTGCACATGATTGGATTCGAGGTACTTTGCCTAGATACTAGCTTTTGTTAGACGAACATACAATTCTGACCGGTACAATATTGAGTCCACTATTGAGAAATCATACTTTCATTGCATTGGATATATAAAATGAGTGAAGAACAGACGATTTCCTAAAAGAGTTTTATGGTAAATTTAAGCATGTCAGAATTATCTCAAAGACATACTAAAGAAGTGCAATGTTGATTTATTTCACTGAAAATATGTTAAAGAATAAAATATTTTAGAAAAAATCTGCTGAACAAATTAAAATAAAACATTGTAATGTATAAAGTAAATAGAAAAATGGTCTAGTATGTTCTGTATAATGTTGCATTTATGGTTCACATGTTGATTTGTATAACATTGCAAAACTCATTTCTAGACTAGTTATGACCACACTCATTTACAAATGGCTGTTTATTATTATGGCAACTGAACATTCACTTACAATAGCAATGAATTTTAAAAGTAGATGCAAAGTAGAATCATTTATAACATTGCCAGTGCACCTGATACGACTAATAAAAAACTACATTAATAATATTTTGTCAAATAAAGGATATGGAATAACATAGTTGTCATCCATGCATAAACAGATATGGAAGAAATTGGAAATAGTATTGATATTTCAACCAGTTTCACATAACAATCACATTAAAAATTTGAGTTCAGCATCACTTCTGTGATCTTAATATATTTTGAGAAATAATCTAAATTTTTTAATGCAATCCTATATGTAGAAACAATCTATCAATGTGATCCTGAACAAGTTGGTTATTCAATATAGGTATAATACTGATAATCCACCTTTTTATATTCACTAACTTATATCATATGGATAAATGTACTAGAGAACCTTTAAATTTTCATAATCACCACTATTAATTATTATAATGAGTTAGAATTTATTTAAATATATATTTTCTATTTAATTTTGACCATCCAAAAAGTAAAAATAAACTGTAAGTAAATAAATTAATATGCATAAACTTTTTAAAATAAAATTAAAAAAACATGTAATAAAAGCCATTAAAATTTAAGTTCCACATATTTTTATATCATCTTTTTATCAGTTTATCCCCCCTTAATGCTTTCACTTGCTACAGCATGTAGCAAATAAAAACTTTTATAAGTTGGGAGGAGAGTGCTTTCTCTCAATCAGCTGCTTCTTTTAAAATCCACTATGATGGTTTCCATTTCTTTTTGGAACTTTTATGTTCTTCATACATTTAACTGCATGTCACACCCATTGAAATTATGTAGCATTTCAAATACTATTATACAGATTTCACAGACATTCATTTTTTTGAAGCAATGCAATTTCTTAATAATCTTATTGATGAAATAACTATGAAGATTGTTTTTTTCAATAGCAAGTTCTATTTTGTTTTAATTATTTTTGTATTTTTTCTTTTCTACATGCATTACTTTGCCTTAATAGAAAATTTTAATGGAAATTGGTGTTTTGTTTTTGTTTTATTCCTATAATGTTTTGCTGCTTCGAAAATAATTTTTTATTGATCTAATTTAAATATGAACTACCTCGATATTTTTTAAATTTTAAAACAATTGTAATTTCTATTATATGCACTTATTTTAAATTAACAATCGGTTTGAAGTATCATCAGTCTCTACAATGTTGTTTATCCAACTTTTATTTGTAATAAATTTCATTCTTTTTAAACCGATAATTTCTTCAACTTTCTACTATAGCCTTTAAGGAAATAAGTAGCAAAATTTATTTTTGTATCTAATAGCAGAAATCAAATTAAATATTCATAAAAACAAACATTTATTTTGATTTTAAAATAATTTTCCAAATAAGTATATTTACTTTTCAAATAAATTATTTTTTCACTTCTCTTTTATCTCAACAAATTCTGACGATGTTCAATATACAGTAATATCTAGCAATTATTTTAATTATACAATTTTCCATTACTTGGAAGTAAAACTACAAATGAATCTAAGAAGTATCAGGCTCCTGAAAAGGATGACCATAGTATTATTTGATCACAAATTCATATGTGAGAGTTGATGTACAATTATGTTTGTCTTATAACAATCACATGCTAATAACAACTATGACAAAAATTGTGAACATTAAGAATTTAACCTGTTAGCTTCCTTTCAAATTTAAATGAAGAAGCCAATTTTTTTTTTTATTTAGTAACAAACTTTCAGCACTAGAAAAAAAACTATAAATCGCCAAATATTACAAAACTGGATTTTTTAACTTTTAAACTATTGTTGATACGATGTACAATATTTTCTTTGCATCAATAAACCAATTCTACATTTATTAATTTGATCCATCAAACTATAAGCAGATTTTTGAAAAACATATATAAAGAGACAACCATATATTTGTGGACGAGATGTTTCCTTTTTGTAAAAAAAAAAAACAAAAAAACAAAGTGATTCATAAACATTAATTCCAACTTCAATCTTAAAATCGGAAATATGATTACACTTTCCCGGAAATTATGGATCAAAAAATAAAATGCGAAGAATTAAACATTTCTACATAAGACAAAATCAAACAATTTAATAAAATCATTCTTAGGGCAAACTAAAAAAAGTAACAAAAGTTATATAATATTAACTTAGTAAAAAAAAAAAATTCTCAGAAACATGACGAAGCAAGATGCCAGCTAATTTAATTTAGAATTTAAAATAATAATAACAATCATATAGACAATCCAGATAGTTACCTTAAAATAAAAAAAAGAAACAACATTATGACAATAAGCAAATTTTAAAAGTAACGACTATTTACGCATACTTCAAACTCAAAAATAATAAAATAAACGTTATTAGATATGGTGGAGGGAGTTTAAAAAAAAACCACAAACCTTTTTCGCTTTGTTCTGTTTATAAGATTGTGATATATCATCTTCGTCACTCGAAAATTCGGAACGACTTCTAAGCGACCTATTACTGCTAGCCATATCAAATAGTTTAATAACTTTAAATAGTTTAAAATAATTAAACCTAAGAGTTAACTGAGAACGTTTAAAGAATTAAATAAATTCTGAAAAATGATTGGTTAAAAAATAGAATAACGCTTATATTAGCCAATTAAAAGAAGCTTGCTTTTTTTTTTTTTTTGTATTCATGGAATAAAAAGTCAATTCAAGTTTATTTTTCTTTTAATTATAAAATTTCTTTCTCAAAGTAAAATAATGTTAAAACTTTCAAAATTATTTTAACCAAAGTCCTTAGTTTTTGTTTTTTTTTTACATTTATTTATACAGCCGAGATTCATATACTGTACTTGAAAAAATTTTGTTTGCCAAAAATTTCATGTTATCTTCTATCTTACATCTTATCTTCAATCTTTATTGTAAACGAAATTATTTTTTTTATTTAGTAAGAATTGTTATAAATAAACATTTATTACTATTGGTTTGCTAATAATAAAACTGTGATATTTTAACATCTTTACAGAATTATAAGAATTTAAATCTATAATAATAAAATGCCTAGGTGAGTTTTATTTAAATAATTTACTATATGAATTTTTTCTACAGAACAGGCTTTTTCATACCTGTACTACAATATGTAATATATAGGCGGAGGGGGGGGTTTGAACACACTGATTAGAGCTGACATCAAACCTCCTATATATTAAATAATTTACATATTTTAAAAAATTCCAGCGGAACTTTTACAAAAAGCAATTATAAATATTAATGTTTAACTTCATCATCTGATGGTTGTTTTTGAAGCTATACGATTAAGCAAAAAGCCTCGATAATCATCGTCTATTTTATCATTTAATGCACCTTTTCTTAGCATCTTAATTACAAATCGTGCATAAATTGCATGTTTCTGTTTCACGTTAGATATATGTGCATATGCATTATTAGATATTAATATTTATTTTTTTTACCTTTATAGTAAGTTTTTTAAAATGATGTCTTGTATAGTCCTATGATAATTAAACAAATTTAATGATATACTAATTATTGGATAAATGTATACAGTTTATGCTGTATTCCATATATATTTATACCATTTAAGTAAAATATGTATTTATTAAACATTTAAATGGAAATCATCAATATTATTGAATTAAAAATTATATGATCTGGTCATGTGTAATTAAATAGATGATCAACTTCATCTATTTATTCATACTTGACCAGGTATATGATAAATTTAAGTAATATTTAGAGAAATAAAGAATATATAGTTTTACTTTGAAAATATTAAAGTTATAAATAGGTAAATAAATTAATTTTCTTTTGAAAATTATAAATCGTTTTTGTTTTTTTGATCAGTTTCAATTAAATATATTTTTAATTATCATTTTATTTTTTTATTTTAATAGTATCGTGGAAGGCTGAAACCTCCGACAGATGCGCCTTAAAAATGCTTATCTGTTGGAGATTTCAGCCTTCCATGTTATTATTATATCATCTGCTTGCACTTAATAAATTTAATATATTTTTTATTTTAAGTATTTACCTTTATTAAAAGACATTATATATACATATTTACAAGGTGTTGTTTTTTTTTTGTTTTGTTTTCCAATCTCTTTTTTGTTTTTGGTTACTTACAATTTTTTTTTTACATTACTTTAATAAATTATATGTTCTTATATTAAGCTTAATAAATGGATGTTAGTCATTGGGTATCACATTTTGTTGCTTATTAGTCTATCTTAATTTTATCTTTGGTTGGTTGCTCTTATGCCTTTGACCATTGTATATTTTCTTTTCATAACTTATTTATTACCATATTTTGCATGTTGTAAGTGCTGCTCCTCCCCAGATTTTAATCATTTGTTTTTTTGGTAAGTATTTTAAGCATTGCTCAAAGTATTTTTCCCATCCTTTATCAAGGTTTTTAATCCAATTATATTTTTTATTATCGAATATTAATGAGCGTCTTATTTCCCATATTGTTCTAATTGTGTGGATAAATACCATAGCATTGTGGGGATCAAATCTCTTGATGTGTTTGTTGATCATATCTTTTAGATTAATGATTGGGGTTTTGAATACTTTTATCCTTATTGGATTAAATGCTCTACATTATTCGACCAGGTGTGCAAATGTTACTTCACTGTTCTTGCAGGTTGTACACCCTGGTTCTAAATTCATACAGTTTTTTATTCAAAAGCATTGTCGTGGTGTGTATTCCATTCATTAATTCATAGATGTTTTTCATGTATTTTCAGGGTGTATAGATTGACTCAAAGTTTCTTAGAACTCTACTTGCGGATATCTTTAACAATGATTTTTCCTGATACTTGTTACTTTTTTTAAGGATACTGTATTTTAGCCCTTTGAAAGCTATATTCATAGTTAATATAATACATAATTTCAAAATATTAATAGATTTTTTTTTTTTCATTTTCATTCTATCTCTGAATCCATGTGCAGTTTTTCAGAAAATGACATCACACAAATGATTCTTGGGTTTTTAGAATTTTCTAAGCTAGTTGCTATTGTGATTTTGTATATAAATTGAGAGATTCACTTAGTGTGTTCTCAGTATAACAATAATTAATCTTTGTTGTCTTATTTTGAGATTTAAAATTAAATATGTATGTATTGTATCAACATATAATCATTGTAATGGTTTATTATTGTTATTTTTAAATAAATTAAACATACTTTTTTAAAAAAAAAAATTATAATGCCCTATGCACTTTAGTAAACTGGTAGAATCAAGAGCTAAAAGTTATCAGAATAGAAGACCAGTCTATGACTTCAGGTGCTTAAATGTGACCAAGCAACTAATAATTGTCTTATTTTATCATTGTTTCGAATGTGTTAAATATTCTTGTCATATTAGAAATCTCATATAAGCAATAACTTTTTGGGATGCTCAACATTTTTTGGAATATAAAAGATAAAAAAGTTTGAAAACTGCTGTGTTATATAAAGGTTAGAGCGCTGATTTTGACAAGAAATATTTTAAATCATTCAAATAAACAATAAATAATATTCATTAAGGCTGTAGTCTCAATCACATGCGTATAAAATGCGATAGTAGGGACCTCTACAGGTCTTTAAACCACAAGCTTACTCTTGGAAGAAAAGAGGGGACATGTGATTGAGGCTACAGCCTTAATGAATATTATTTACGTAAGGAATGTGCATTTAAATAAATTTATAATTACAACTTCAAATAAACAATATATTTTTACACATTTAAGTTTAATGAGATACCATTTAATAAAATTAATACTTATTAATAAGTAGTTCACCATTTTTTTTTAAATATGGCCCATTAATTTCAATATATATAAAAGCTAAATTAATTTAACACACTTTTATTTTATGAACCTTTTCCTCTAATATTCGATCATTTATATGGTCATTGTCAAGAATTGTTTCTATAAATATGTATCTATGTTTACAAAGAATTTACAAAAACAACATAATAAAATATTTTTTCACATAGATTATAATTTTTTTTTTTCATAACTTACTGCTTTCTTACTTTCGCATGTGTTCTCATCCCTTTGATATTTTATTTTATTTGTTTTTTTAATTTACTTTTCATATAAAATACTCTCAATTATTGTAATTATAGAAGAGTAATTATAATAACTGAATAGCAATGGATAATGGAAAAATATTGGTGTAAATTTTCAAATACGGATAGTAAAGATAAACAATGTTATAAATATATAAATTATATATATCATTTTTTTACAGAATAAATATATAAATTATAACAAAGAAATTCAGAATAATTTCAAAACTCTAACAAAATATAAATTGTCTATAGAACAAAATATTTTATTGAGTATATGTCTACCCTTTATACTGAAATGGTATTCTTTATCATATCGTTTCACTTATTATGTTCCATAGTAATATATTTTTCCTAGTTTAAGCCCCCAAATTAGCGTATATTAACTAAAAGAACTTAATAAAAAGTATAATAATACGAATATGCGTGTATGTGCTTATATTTTATAAATGCGTATTTCAAAGATTAACTAAAAATAACTTAATAAAAATATAGTAATGTATGTATGCATATCTTTATAAATGTGTACTTCAAAATAATATTAACTGATCTCTATAAACAAGGTACAGATAAATAATTCTAAAATTTTAAACTAATAAATGTAAATGTTGGATTTAAACATTACCTGGTATGTGACTTTTCACACATACATATATGCAAGGGAGCGGCAAGATTATAGATTTCAAGCGTTGATATTTCATTAAAATTATTATTGCTTTCCTCGAACTATTATAAATCTTTTATACTGATTAGCTTTCCTTGCATAAAAATATAATTTCTAAATGACCGACTCACATATATGCTAGAATGCTTACCAAGTTAAAATTTGTTTTGTAAAGTGATTTATTTCTTGGAAATTATCTGACCACACCTGGGTTTTAAAATTTGTAAAAAAAAAAAAAAACAAGAGAAAACTTAAAAAGACATTAAATTTAAATTTTTAACAAAGAGAAAGCTCGTCAACTGATGCTATTTGTCTCAATTACCTGAGGTAATGGTCTTGTTTTGAAAACTTGCAACCCAGATGTAAATTAAAGGTTAAATTTATTTCAACTTGTAAACAAATCCTGACGTTTGCAGGGGAGAGTATGTTATTATAAAAAAAAACTCTGGTTTGAATTAAAGGAGGTCACTCTATATAATTTTATCCTGTAATCCTGTAGGGATCCAATAAACATCACATGATCACCATTTCTTATGCTTGCTTATAACTTATTAAAACAGGAAAACTCTCCATACAGTATTGTCAGAGTAATCAATGGATGTCAGAACGCTTGTGGCATAAAATCCCCATCTAGTGCCTACTCATCCAATATCCCCAGACTAGTGAGAGAGACAAAAATTATTAAGAAACAATATTTACAGTTAATATTTCTAATCTTCAGAATTAGAACTTACAAATCGGTTTCAAGTATTAATAGATTTTGAACATGATTCAGATTTGAATGAAATTAATATGAAAATAACTGATACACTTTTAAAAACTGCAACAAAGATAGCTGATAGAAAAAAGCAGCAATTGACCAATAAAATTTCTACTGTGACTAGAGAATTTATGAAGAAAAGAAGGAATATGAAGATATACAAAAATGATACACTAAAAAGGATTGAATATCTTGAATTTTGTAAAATGGTGTGGAAAGAAGTTAAAAAAGAAAGTGTAACTGTGAACTAGCAAGGAAAGCTGTAGAAGAGAATAAAAGTCTCAAGAGTGTAAAACAATATTTTGGTATTGGTAGGAAATTTATATCTGCAATAAGAAAAAAAGATGGAGTTATTACTAAAAAGAGAGATGACATGAAATGGATAGAAGATTTCTACCAAGAATTATATAGTAATAAAGAACAAGTACCTCCTATATCTATTATATCTTGCAAATTTCCCAGAATATTAAAGGAAGAAATGAGACATGCAATTAAATTTATGAAAAAAGGAAAGGCACCAGGTAATGATGGAATTATAATTAATATATTAAAAAGAAGCAGGTGAAGAAATAGAATTTTTTTTTAGCAAAGTTATATACCAAATGTCTAAATGATAAAGATGTACTAGAAGATTGGAAGAATGCAGTATTAATATTTTTAAAAGGTGATAAAGAAGATATTAGAAATTACAGACTTATAAGTTTTTATCAGTTTTATACAAAATTTTTACCAAGATAATTAACAACTCGTCTACAGAAAACATTGGATTTCCACCAACCAAGAGAACAAACTGGATTTAAAAGTGGTTTTAGTACAGTAGATTATATCCAGGTAATGAGAGAAGTTATAGAAAGGACAAATGAATATGAGTTCCCATTATGCTTTGGATTTGTAGATTATGAAAAGGCATTTGATTCTATAAACATTTCTTCAGTGATTAAAATATTGGATCATCAAGGTATAGATCCAGGATATTGACATATTTTAAAGAAAATTTATAAAAATGCAACAGCAACAATTAGATTACATAATGATACTAGGAAAGTCAACATTGAGAAGGGTGTAAGACAGGGTAATTCCATATCTCTAAAACTTTTACAGTAGTGCTGCAAGAAGTATTTTGTGGACTAAAATGGGAAGCTAAAGGAGTGAAAGTAAATGGAGATTATTTAAATTTTTCAAATGATGTAGTTGTTTTTGCAAATAATGCTTTAGAGCTGCAGGAAATGTTGCAGGAGTTATCAGATGAAAGTAGGACTAAAGATAAATGTTAAAAAAACTAAAGTAATGTTTAATGGATTTTCTCAAAATATGAAAATAAAGATTGATTATGATGAGTTAGAAGAAGTTAACAGTTACAAATACCTTAGTCAGATTATTAATGCAGATGGAAATTTAATGGATGAAATTAATCATAGAATGAAACTTGGTTGGAGTGCTTTTGTTAGAAATAACTTGATACAGGAAATATGCCTATGTGTTTGAAAAGGAAGGTTTTTAATAAATGTGTTTTACCAGTTCTTACTTATGGATCTGAGACTTGGACACTTAATAGAAAAGCAATACATAGACTTAGACAAAGAAGTATGAAGAGGTGCATGTTGGGAGTAATAAGAAGAGATTGAAAATGCAATATATGGTAAGAGAACAAACTAGTATTATTGACCTCATTGAGAAAATTAAAAGAATGACATGGAGTTGGACTGGATATATTGCTAGAAGAGATAATAGATGGATAATTGAAATCTTAAATTGGATTCCAAGAAATTGTAAAGACCCAGAAAGAGACCACATGTGAGATAAATGGATGAAATAAAAATGTGTGTAGAGGTGATGTGGAGAAGAGAAGCTAAAGATTGGAGAACATGGATTAAACTTGGAGAGACTTTTATCCTGCAGTGGATTGATAATGGTTGATTATGATGACTATTAAAAAACTAGACTAACATAATTCTTTCAGGTTGTAGTTTTTGGAAAACAAGGACTAAGCAACTTGAATAAGGGAAACTAAATATGTGCCTAACATTCTTTGACATCTGTTTTAATACTAATCAGTGACCAAAACTTAAGAACTAATTGATAATAATGAGCATCTACCTGCTAAATAGTGATAATGATAAGAAGTGTAAGTAGCAGGAATAACATCTGCATTATTCTTATTTATGAACAATCAAAGAATATATAAAACATATGATATATGGTACAAATGGGCATCTACCAGATAAATATTATTCAAACTAAGTCACTGAATGCGAGCAGCAAGAAAACACATTAGCTTCACACTCATTTCTGGATACTAAAACTTTATATATATATATATATATATATATATATATATATATATATATATATATATATATATATATATATATATATATATATATATATATATATATATAAAATAGCCCAATATTAACTCAAGAAAATTTAATACACATAAATATCATTTCCAATGCCATCCTATTCCAAACTGTGATGTTATTTTACTTAAAACTGGAAACTTTTATAACTATGAAAAACAATCTTTCTTAATTTATTTACTCTGTCTATGTAGTCCTTTATTTTATCCAGAAACCATTATTCTGCATTATTTACATTAATGACCAAATTATTATTCTAATTCTTAATACATTGAAGGTTAGTTCAAACTATCACTATTAATTCTTACTTTAAAATAATTAATAAAATAATACTAACAAAATGGTGAGGGTTTGCAATAATTGTCCACTTGTTTTGTTATAAATATTTTTTTTAATGTTATGTTGACTGAACCGTTGTACATCCTATAAAATTAAGCAATCCATAACCATTCTGATTTCTAAACATATATATATTGTACCCAGTTTGGTTACATAACACACACTAATACAGTGTATGTGCATATATATATATATATGTAAAATAAAGGAAAAGTAGAAATAATCACAGACATAAATTTTGTAGATATTTTTCTATATTTCCTAAAATAAAATAATAAGTAAAGGGTTAAATAACTCTGGGTTTAAAATAATATTTTATTGTAAAATTAAATATTTTTTAAAGGTCTGATAAATATTATTTGTAATTCTAATTTTGAAATGTAAAAACACCATACTTGTTTTTGAAATTTTTTAAATTAATTAAAACATGTATGTTTTCAATGGGATTAGAGAGATAAAAATAAAAACTCTGTTTTTAATCAAGGTGTTATTATCACCTTAGATGATTCTATAAAAGGGCTGATAACAAAATTAGCTCCAGTCTGGATAATGATTTTTGAAGAAGGCAGTCTGAATGATAATTTTTGTAAGAATGGTCAGCTGAAAAGTTGGTTACAATATTTTGTTGCAACTTGATAAAGTGCAGCAGTTAGTTTTAGTTGACCATAGAGTTGGCAGAATAGCTACCATGAACTGATGTAGCTGAAGACATGAGCTACTACTATTTTCCTTCACAGAAGTTTTGATTTACTTGAAGCTGGGTCACTTCTGAATCAATAGCCTAAAAAAATATAGAACAAAATAGCATAGCAGAGTTATACAGAGCTCCTATGAAGATCTAAGGGAGTACAGTCCAATAGCTTCCCTATAGTTTACTGCAGAGTTTTGCTTCATGAGGCCGGGGTCACTTCAAATGGATCAACTAGCTGCTTAAATATATTCTAGAAGATAGCTTGACAATTGTTTGGACTACAAAAGGAAGCTCATGGTATGCCAACAAATTACTTGAATACTTTTCCCTGATGATGACAACAAGCCCAAAATTACATTTTTCTGATGGACTAAAAACCAAGCTCACCAAAAGAAAGCTTGAAGAAATTGGTACATGTATGCTGCTGTTTATCTATAAACACAGGGAATCATGGATAAACATGTTGCGTGTATATACAGTGAGTTATTTTATTTGATATTCCTCAAAACGACTTTTAAAATTATAAATTAATAACTTAAAGCAAACCAAGTAAATAATTTGCTCGAGTCAAATGTCTAAAAGAAAGACAATTTGATATATATATATTTAAAAAAAATTATTTTGGTAGTTCCTTATAAAAAAATGACATTAAAAGAGGAAAGTATAACTTAAATGCAAACATAATTTTGTTTGAATTAAAATCGAAAAAGCAAATCTTTTAAATTGGTCTAAAAACGCTGATAATTAATCAACGAATACTTGTCAAAAAATTGACTATATTTTTTTTTAAGTAAAAAAAAAGAACTTATAAACTGGTACTAATTTTAAATTATATCTATATTTTGTTTATACACACACGTATATATATGAAATTTGTGCATATTTTCCAAAGAATTTAATAATAAAAATATATTATTGCTGTTAAGTTAAAATATGATGTAAACGTCAGTGTGCGCACACATGTAAAATTTAATCTTTTTTTTTTTATAATTATTTTGTTAATTGAAATGTATTACTTATTTATTATAAAATGCACATCTGTATATGGATATATATATATATGCATTTATAGATACTTATTAGGAAATCATGTAAATCAATGTAAAAATTTTAGTGTGTATATAGTTATGTATACTTTTCAAAATCAGAACTCTTATAAGACCTTAAATATCATTTTTTATTGTTATTAATAAACTTATTTAATTATTAAAAATTGTTTCCATCATCTCCTGGTCACATACAGTAATAGAGCTTATGTTCTCTGAGCTAGATTCATGCACGGAATGAATATATGAATGGGGATGTTTATTTAGTGTTTTTGGGCATCCAGAGATGATCGATCATCATCCTGGTTGGTGCAAAAGAGAATACTCTTTAAAGCCCATGCACTATTATCTTTTATTTTATTTGTCTTATTTAAAATTTAAGTTTATAATTGGCCAGTACAAGTGGCGTGAGCATTGATGATGATCAGCATGTTTTAATGTCCCAGCATTATTGTTTGAAGATACCTATAGACTTTTTGCAGCACAGTAGGTATAACATAGCTATGTTTGCTGGTATACTGTGAAGCTTCTGAGATTGTTCTTGCTGATTGACACAGTCATCATTAATATGTGTTTCTGTTTTCTTCAATGGTAGCATCTGATGGTGTTTTATCATTGAATGGTGGCTGGTCTCTTTTCCAAAGCTATAGACTCTTTGAAGTTAGTGACATACTGTTCACATATAATTTGGACACAACAATCATTGTAATGGTTGTTTAGTACATTACAGCAACTTCACGACTTCCTGCTGGAACTAAACTTGCACTCTGCCTGTTTGGCCAGAGTGGAGCAGAAGGTAGACTTCACTACACTGTTGATGGTCAAGAAAGAATAAATGAATGAATAATAACAAAGAATCAAAGCATAAGCATAATAATTGATCCTCTGATAGACCCTATTTATAGTTCATTGAGCTTCCTTATCTGTTTTCATTGTGGTTTTATTTCAAGATTCATCCATTGGTTGCAGATTAGTCCTATACTTTGCTGTGGTCTGTGGCTAACTGCCTAATTACAGACTTTACAAAAATTAGCTTTGATAAGAATTATAACAAAATAAAAGAATGTTTTGACTAAACAATATACAATATTTATCTCCTAATTAACTGATCAGTTTATCTAGAATTTAATTACTTTTATAAACATATTGTCATTTCCACCCAACAAATTATAAAAGAACTTTATAATTGTTAATTAATAAAATATTTTGTTTTAAATTACTTAAATCAGCTTAGAATTAATGAGGTCTAATATATTTAGTCTATGCATATACTTATATATATACTTTCTGCCTAGCAAAATGTTGAAAAATCTTTAATTTAAAAATTCCTAACAAATTTTTTTAAATTATATACATGAAGCACATATCTATCACTACAATATTAAAAAGAAGATTATTATAAATATAGAGCTGGCAAATATTTCAAAGGAAAGAAAGATGAAACTAAATTATTATTGTATTTATCTGAGGTGGATGATGTCAAAGTTGTGAATGGAATTAGTTTGACAATGGTAAATAAAAATGTAACAATTTACTATAGATAAATACTCTTCATATAATAGAGAGAGATATGGTAGATAGTGGCCTGAGCCAACTGATGAGTGCTGGTTCAGCATGAAATGCATCTTGGGGGTCATTTGTCTTTTATTGTATCTTTATTTATATGAATTTAAAAAGAATGGGAGAATATGGATGTTGTTTAATATATCTATAAAGATATTACACATGGGAAAGAAAAAGGTGAATAATTCCATGTGTGTGTATGTTTAAAATTAAAAAATCAAGTATATTAATCTTTAACTGAGGTTTAAAGTTTATATCTGTGCTAGAGATAATCTATAGAAAATGATTAGTAATAATCATTATTGTATTTATCTGAGGTGGATGATGTCAAAGTTGTGAGTGGAACGAGAATTTGAAAAGGTTAAAAGAGAAAAGTTAAAGAAAATGACAATAGAGGAAGTGTTAAATAAGTACAAATTTTGAATTTTTTTCAGTTAGGTTTTGGAGATAGAATTAACAAGAGGTAAGTAATTTTTGTAATATAAGAAAATAATTTGTAATGTGGGAAAAGTTAATTGATAAAAATATTTAATGAAAATAAGAAAAGAGTAGAAGTTGATTTTATAATATAAGTAAAATGATAATAATGTGTGTTAAATAGTAAAATAAATGTTAAAGTTATAATTATTATATTAAATAATATTTTTTAAAAATAAAATAAAGTGATATAAAATAAATTAATATAAAATAAATATTGATAGAATTATTTAAAAAGTAATAAAATGAGAAATGATTATTTATAAAGATCATATTAAAATGTA
This sequence comes from Epiperipatus broadwayi, assembly GCA_028023455.1. NCBI lineage: Eukaryota > Metazoa > Onychophora > Udeonychophora > Euonychophora > Peripatidae > Epiperipatus > Epiperipatus broadwayi. Next base: position 7,859,102 of record JAQFVV010006214.1, on the reverse strand, counting down.
TATTTATTTTTGTTTATATTGTGTATTTAATTATTTATATCAATATGTAGATAAGTATATTCATTGTATAATTATATATTTGAATATTGTAGCTCTGATGATGACTGCAGGACAGTTGAAACTGTTAGTTTGATATAATAAAAGTATTGATAAAGTGTTTAAGAAAGGTGTAAATGGTATGACTTGATATTGTAATCGCTTTTAAATCCAGTCACAAAGAATAACTGTTGATTATTCATATTTAATGCTTGTGGTGCAACTTATTATTATAACTACTTATTTTTATTAAATGCTAATTCTCTCATGCTCATAATTGATGTTAATTGTGATTGTAATAATCTGTGGAGATAATGTTTTGTCATCTCCCCATTTTTACCTCTTCATACATTCATTTATTCCATAACAAATGGTGCACAATATGGGACCCAATGATGACCAAGTTCTGGTGGTCAATATACAAAAAGGCCACACAACATTAAGTTCAAATATAATTACACCTAAGAAAGAAATATCCATTTTGATTCATAATTAATCAAAAAAAGTGTTACTGTAAAATATATGATAAGATTATAGATGATGATTTGTTGATTAAATTATTGATTATAAATTATAAAAATGTTGATAAGAATATACTTAAAAAGAATTCATATTTAAAGTAGAGCAGAAGAGCAATGTAAGATGTTTGGAGATGGAATAAAGCTTTTGACTATTGGAGTTTGTTTAGCTGTACTTTCAATACTAATGATGGATACATTTCGTCATTGTCTTGATGATGCAATGTTTTCATGCAGCTCTATGGTGTGTTCTATCTCAACACTATACCAAACCATTTTCAAGTTTTTATATTTTCAGTTGTTTATGGTGGACAGTTAACAGTAGTTTGTAGTGTCTAAATTGAGATAGCCTTCCTAGTGTTCAGCTCACTATTCATTCTTTTACTCTTAAAGGCTGATCAGATCTCTGGAAAAGGTTATAGGAATTTTATGTATACACATGTATGTAAAAAATAATACAATTTTAAATTGAACATTTGAAAAATCAAGAAAGAAAAGCTATTATGAAAAGAAACTGAAAATTATAACTACAAAAAAAAATAATGAAATTCATTATATGATATTGTAGTGTACAGATCTAGATTTACAAATCATTTTTAATATAAGTAATAATGAATAATAATGAATAGTTTTGATTTAGTTTTTTTTGTTGAAACTTATATTTTATTTCTCTCTCAAAATATAAAAAAAAATGGGAACTTTCCAATTTCATGAAGAAAGGAGATTTTAGTTCATGTTAGGTTTTTTCTTTATTGTGAAATGTTCTTTTTCAGCTTTAATCAATAAAAAAGAGAAAGAACTTAGTTAAAATAAATGTTAATTAATTAGTAATAAGGATCAACAGATTAATCGTATTTGCTATATGAAATTATATATATCTTTATAAGAATGTGATAGATATGGCATTGTGATAGCTTTTCTTAATTTTATTGTTTATTATTCATTAATCAATTTTATTAAATGTTAAATAATAATAATAATAGCATTAATATCTTTTTTCCTTAAGCTATCTGTTCTTTGAATGGTCAGGAAATATCATAGCATTGTGGTTTAAAAGATTTATAAATTATCTCAATAAAACTACTTAAGGTAAAATATATTAAATGTATGCATTTAATTTTTTTCTTGTTCACAGTCACAATCCATAGAGTCTTGTGATCCTACACTAGCTTTAGAGCAATAATGGTTTATTCACATATATGTGGAGATATGTTTGTATTTGGTCATCTAAATGGTTCTTTGGATGGCACAGATATGAATATCGCCTTTAAAGTCCATTCACTGCACTTTGTACAGTTTAGAAATTAGTTTATAGTATGCCTATTCATATATCAGCATGTATCAGAATCCTAGCATTTTTTGCTATTATGATAGATATTTTAGCATTTAAATACATGCATAAAAATGATTGTTTTTATATTATGTTCTAAGTTGGGCATTGGTTAGATAATTAGTTAGCATATTTATTGTTAATGAATATTTTTAAAATCCAATCACAAGAGATAATGATTACTACTCATGTTTAATACCTATGATGTAACTTATTATTATTTTAACTACTTATTGTTATTAAATTCTAATTCTCTTAATTAATAAAGTTACTCAGGATTGTTTATATTCAGTTGGGATATTTTGCCATCTCATATTTACTCCATTCATATGTTTCTTCATTCCTACATATATATATGTTATACATAGAGCTCGCAAATAAGCTCTTAACAAGCTTTGCAGAATATCCTCAACCCCAGACTGGTTTCTGCTACTGGCTTCCTCATTGATGTGCTAGGATAAAAATACTAGGACAAACCCAACACTTTTTGTAATGGATAACTATTAAGTAGAAAATCTAAAATTTTCAGACATTTATATGTCTTCAATTCCAGCTATTTAACTTAAATAGCCATATGGGACTGAACCAAGTTCAGATATACCATATATTAATAACTTTAGCAGTATAAAATCATCAAAAAAAAAAAGAGGATGCTCTGAGGAAGGTACTTGATATTGTACTGAAACGTCAGCATTTAGCTTTTTCACTACACGGAATATCCCGCAAATAGTAATAATAATATGACATCTTTTATCCGTGAAAACATTAGAATTAATATATATATATATATTATAGGAGTGTGTATATATATACTCATACATACATATTAGCAATATGTATACATTATATTTGTATTCCTATTATATTTATAAAAATAAATATATAATTTAGTACATTAGTATTTTTCATTCTTTAAAATGAAAAAACATTGTTGAGGAAAGATAGTTGACAAGATGATGACCTCTGGGTTCACATGCAGTTTATCGAATTTAAAGGGAATGAAGTTAAATTAGTGATTTGAATTGTATTGTAACAATATAGAACATGATATGCTTCAGCAAGCTCATGTAGCTGTATATAAAAAAAATAACTTAGTTTGAATATATTTTCATATTCTATAAAAAATCATTCTAATTGGAGTTCTAAATGTAAACTTCATTTTAAAAAGAATATGTTTATAAAAACTTTAACTAAATTTAATGTACTTTACATTATAAGGAAAATGCAAAGTGAGTAGAACACTGATTTATCATGGGATATATAAAATGTGCTTGTCTAATCAAATATATATGTGTGAATAACATCTATTGCTAAATGCCTACAAAATTATATAGAAATTATATCTTCAAAATGGAATTGTAATTGCTAATAAAGGAACTGTGTATTAATGAAGCTGACATCTACATGCAAGGAGGAAACTAAACGTCAACTTGAGATCTATTATTTTCTTCAATGTATAACAATGAAGGAATTAAAAATTGCATCTTCGAGGGATTTTCATTCGCAAATTCCAGGAACATCTAAAGACTATTGCATTAACTTTTATAAATACCATTTAGGTTTTTAAAAATTATAATTGGGAAACATTAATTTCATTTCCTTTATTATCGAATTCATTTCATTAAAGAAATTAATAATAAGAGAATTAATAATTTAAAATATTTTTATTTTTATTTATGATTAAGAAAAGGTTAGATATAGGTTAAGAAATATTAATATGGGAAAGGCATGTAAAAATATAAAGGGATAAAGTGAACTTAGAGGTAAGAAATTAAATTATTTTTCAATTCACATACTATTTTTTTATGACATGACACTACTTTGTTTGTACTAATCCAAATAGTCTAATAACCATTATGTATGATAGGTGGATAAATGACTAATATTGATATGAAATATATATTTTTATATTAATAAACATAAATTACGTACAATCATTTTAACGAATGAAAACATTATATATAAATAATTGGATTATTATTTGTATAATCTAATTAATATATAATAGTGTTAATATAGAACTCTTAATAGTTAGATACGTATATTTTATATACGTAATAAAATCATGTAGTGTTATATGTTAGAAAATATATCTACCATAGGTAAATAGAATATTTATATTTTTAATATGAGGAAGTAGATATATAAATAATTTTTGTATATTATAAAGTTTAAGTTATTTATTTGTTAAATAAATAATTATGTTTTTTATATTAAACTAAATAAAGTCTTCAATTTTGTTTTATTTATTTATTTGATTTTATAAGATAAAAACAAACATTTAATATAATAATCTTTATTGATTATTATATTAACTTCATGAAACCCATTTTAAAGAGTTAATGAGATTTGTTATTAATATTACGCTAGTATATTGATAGGAATCCCTGAAGAAAGTCAATTGTTAAACTTCCCTGAGTTCGAAATCTGAGCATAACGGTTAAATCAATTAAGGTGAAAATTGATTTGATGTGGTTTAGATATAATAATTTATTAATAATAAATTATTTATTGGGAACAGATATAGTTTTATATCAAAATTAAATTACATCATTTGTGACATTCTATATGAAGATCTTAAATCTGACTATAGTGAGATGAGTCTGCTTTAACTTATCTCGTTGAGAGAGTGCATACCGTTACATATAGTGCACACAACTCGGGCCTTGAATCATAGATTCTATATTGTTTGTATAGCGATACAAATAAATAGTATTAATAATAATCTCATATATTAAATGTATTGTAAAACAGTAAATAATAAAATAATGGTGACTTTGAAAATTAAATAGTTAAAATTTAAATGAATAGGTCACTTGCTTAAAAATATAATTTTAAAATTAGGCATTAGATAAGAACATATATATATATCGAAAAAAAAGGCATCATATTAATATTCTATAATAAATAATATATTATCATATAAGTAAAGTTATAGTTAAAATAAAATTAGTTTTATGATTACGTGAAGTAAGTATAAAATATTTTCTTTTAATACTGATAATAATATAGAAATGCAAACTGAGGTACTTAGTTCAAATATAGTTGATGATGCTATGAATAATATCAATGAACAAATAGATATGTGTGTCTGAGAGTAATTCTATGTTAGATATTCATGTTCCAGAAACTATGGATATTATTGACAAACCTATAGAAAATAAAACCAGTGATAATAATCCATTATTAAGTCAAATGATGTTAGTGATGCAACAAATGATGGAAAATTTAAATGCAAATCTAAAAGCAGATTTGATTGTAAATATGGATACTAAGATGGAAAGTATGAATACAGAGATGAAAAATCTGAAAGTAGAGATGAAAGAGGAGATAGTAAATATAAATGCAAATATGAAAGTAGAGATCAAAGATATGAAAGCAGATTTGTCTGCAAACATGAATACCAAGATGGAAAAGATACAAAGATGGAAAATTTGAAAGTAGATATCACAAATGAATTATCAATAAAATTAGATAATATAAAAATAGATTTGAAGGATGAGGTATCACAAATACAAACGAATATGAAATTCAAAAAATTCAAAAGGCTATTGAAGAAACAGATCTTGAAGTGTCAAAAAAGATTTTTTGAATTTGAAACAAAGATAGAAAATAAAGTAGAAAACAATTTTTTAGAAATAAAAACTGTATACAATCATCTCCAAATTGATATGTATAAAATCCAAGAAGAGACTGCAAAGGTTATAGATGAGAAAATAAAAGATATCCACATAGAAATTAATAACCAAGAAAAGAAAATTCAGTTTATGGAAAAGGATTTTCAATGTTTAAATGTGAAACAAAATTTGATTGATTCAGATTTAAAATTAAATAAAGATAATATTGAAATATTATTAGAGAATCAATCGGAGATATTTAATCAATTGGAAAATAAAAATATTACCGTAGATCAAATCATAAAAGTTTTGAATGATGAATTTGTGAAAGAAAGAAAGATAATGATGGAAAATTATACCCAAGCTTGTAAAAAGATTAAATTATCTAATATTAAAGAAGACACTACTTCAGATAAATTTAATCAAATATTAGAAGCTATTAATAGGATAAAGGAAGATCCAAATAAAAAGGAACATCAAGATGAAATAGTAATTGAGATGGAAAACATGCAAAGGGAACAAAATAATAATGATAATATTAGTTATTCTATAGGAGACTTTGCTCACCAGCACAATCAACAATCATTTATAAATCTGAAAAAAGCAAATGTTAACAATACAAATCGCACATTACAATCTAATGTTGTAAATCAATTTGTAAAATTAAAACATTTCCAAGGGTTTACAAATGAAGCTCCAATAGAGCATCTAAAGAGTAAATTTATATTTTTCAGTAAATAGTAATTTAACAGAAGGTGAAAATTTTATAGTAGCGTACAGTCATTTACAAGGTGATACTTTATCACGGTGGGAATCATTATTCCAAATACCTAAAACTTTTGAAGAATATCAAAAATTATTGATAAAGAATTTTTGGAATAATGATCGTCAAGAATCACTGGTATATCAAATACTTCAGGAAAAATATAAAAATATTCCAGGTGAAACTCTTACAAAATTTTTTAGAAGACGAGTATCAAAACTGAAAACCCTTGATACATATCATTTTAGCCAAAATCAAATTATTCGTATTGTGAAACATAACTTACCTATGAAAATTGAGCAGTCTTTATTATTTTCCAAGGCGCAAAATATTGAATAAATTATAGATATTTTAAATAATATTGACTCAAATAACCAAAATGTTTATCAAAACTATTTTGAAACAAAGAAAGAAGATATTCAAGTAAATGCTATTAATTATTAAAAAAAAAACCCATAAGACTTTTAATCATTCGCAAAATAAAACAATGAAGAGTGATAATAATGCAGAAGTTAAACTAAGTTCTGATACGTATCAAATTTCAGAAATTAACAGTATAGCATCTACTAGTGGATTAAATAAAAGTAAAATAGGGTATAATAAAAATATACCCAAAACAACAGCAAAATTAAATTAAAGAGGGTCTTCGGAAATAGTTCCTCTCCTCTTAGACCCACATTTAAAATGAGGAACAAAAATAAAATTTTAGTTAAACAAATCACCAACATAATATGTTCAGAGGAAGATGATGAGCCCAAGTATGCTGTACAAAATTGTCCATTAATTAATATTATGTTTGAAGATTTGCAAATTAGAGCCTATTAGATAGTGGTAGCCAAATATCTGTAATATCTGAGGAGTTTTATAAAAGGTTGATGGATAAAAATCCACATGTTAAAACCTTACATTTAAAATCAGTACAGATTACCCTAGCTAATAATAAAAGGGCAAAATTAATTCAGAAGCAAATCTGGATCAAACTAACTATTAATCAAACATGTATTTATCATGTATTTTTGATTTTAACTGGATTTATTCATGAAATGATATTGGGAGTAGACTTTTTACATCTGAACAAATGTCTGATTGACTTTAAAAATAAGATAGTTAATGTAGGTGATGAAGTTTTAAAGATGACATTATCTCCAAAGTATGATTTATTTGAAATTGGTTGTGTGATTTCAAACATATCAGAAACACTTGTAAAATCAAAAATTGCTGAATCAAATTTTATTGTTGGCAATAATGTTAATAAATTATAATTTATTCATATATTAAAGCCCTATTGAGGAAAAATATAATAATTGTCTTAAATAATCAATTATCATAAGTTAGGTAATACCTAAATTATGTAATAATTATTAGGATTATAGTGAAGAAATATAAAGAATTACGATATGAAAGAGAAGGAAATACTATATATAATTGTGTCTAATTAAGATGGATCATATCATTAATATGGAAACAGAAGACTGGTTGCTTATAGGTTGGTAAGTTCACAAATGAATTCCAACTAATATAGGTAATCGTCTGAAATACGAGCACGGCTGCTTGGGGCATTGTTTATTTGTACAAAATACATAAAAATGCCGTTTCTACAGCCAGCCTTACGGCTAATACAACATTTAATATTGTATTAACCCATTATGGCAGGCCTCTTTACATGACATTGCACAAAAATATTATGGCCCGTTTTGTGCTTCGAAACTATTTACGCGTATTTGTTCTATTCATAGCTGATTACCATATTGCTTGAGGGTGTTTGAATTTCAAGTTGGTACAACTTTTCAAATCTCCGTAATAGAGTAATGTCATTTCTATTTAAATAATATTGTTAATTACTAATAATTGTCATACGGTCCCCACCCTTCCCTAAGAAAATGTTAATATGTAAAAAATTGGCAAAGTGTATGTTTGAACATGCTTCGACAAAGCTCACATGCTAAGTCACATTTCAGCGTGGAAAATATACAAGACTACTAAAAGGTCTGAGAAGAATGTGCAATTTTTAGACTTTTCTTCAGAATTGCCAAGTGCAGAAAGTGTGTGAGATAGTGTCCTTTTTTCAGGCACATAATGTCCACTTTTTATTACAGCACTAAAATAATAAATAATTTTAAAAAGTCCAAAGTTTGTGTCCTTTTTTTTTTTCATTTCATTAGAAATTGACAAGTGTTTGGATTATATTTTTTGCAGTGGGGTTAAAATAAATGACTATTTTTGTAAACTTTTTGTTAATAATAACAAAGTATGAAATCCCCCCCCCCCCAAAAAAAAAGCAGTTTATAGTAGAAGGCCAAAAAAAAAAAAAAAGGTAATTCAAATGAAATATAAATCAAAGTAAAAAGTGAGAAAAAGTTGTTGAAAAAAAAAAAGTAAATTATTGACTTTTTGTTACAATTCTTTTTCCGAGTGTGGGGGTTTTAAAACAATTTTTTATCCCCCCAAAAACACAAAAGTTACTTTTTATTTAATAAGAAGAAAAACAATTTGGTCAAGCCCCCCCCCCCAAAAAAAAAGGTTGAATAAAAAATTCGAAACAATACCCAAATAATTGCATTATATTTTTTCATCAAGGTTAAAACAAGTGGGGTTCAAATAAATGATTATTTTTGTTGACTTTTTGTTAAGAATAACAGTATGAAAACCTCCCAAAAAGCTGTTTATTGTAGAAGAAAAAAAAAGGCTAATTCAAACATATTATAAATAAAAGTAAAAAGTGAAAACAAGCTGTTTAAAAAAAAGTAAAATTATTGACTTCATGTTACAATTATTGATCTGAGGATGGGGGTGGGGATTTCAAAACAATTTTTGAACCCCCAACAACACAAAAGTTAGTTTTTATTTAATATGAAGAAGAAAAACAATTTAGTCAAGCAAAAAAAAAAAAGGTAGAACAAAGTCAAAACAAGTCCCAAATAATTATTCCATTATATTTTTTCAGCTTGATTAAAACAAGTTTTTTCGTTGTGAAACAGTCCAAAATTTTAATTAAAATTCAAAAAATTAAATTACCAAAATTTGTTGAATAAAGAAAAATATCAGGTTAAAAAAAAAAACAACGAAAATGAATATAAAAATTTGTTTAATAAAAAAACACATGTTGGATAAAAAAAAAAGTTGTGGCAGCCCAGTAACGTTATAGTTGATTGATTTTTGTATAGCATCAATGCCCCAAGCAATCATGCCTGGATTTCAGATGATTACCCTAACATATTTATTGGATGCTAAAGATAATCTAGTAAGTCTCAAAAATTAATGAGCAGGATTGGCACCTTTAAATAAATTTATGTATATTCATTTACTGGATGTCAGTGATAATCTAATAAGTCTCAATAAGGAGCAGGAGTGGCATTTTAAATCAATTTATACATAAAAAATTTATAAACTAACTAATTAAAATTTAGTTATAAAATAACCAGGTTTTCTACCATATAATTATTTTGATATATCATTCCAAATATTTAGTATATTGATTTATACATTGTATAGAAATTAATTGAAAGAAGTGAATAAAAAAAAGTATTCTATATAATGATTTTTACATAATAAGATATTAAATTATTTAACTTTAATAGGTGATAATTTTAAAATAAAAGAGTCGGTATATTTAATTTATGATTTGATTAAAACAAATTACATGAGATGTACCATATTTAAGACATTATATAAAAAATAAGAACTCAATTGCCTATAAAACAATTTAATTATTATTAAATTTAATAATTAATAATCATTTTTTTCCTCTAATAATTGATGAAGAATTTAAAAACTTAAGTCGAGGGAAAAATAAAAAAAATGTATTGTAATAATGCATAAACGATAACAAAGATGAAGAATTAAAATAAAATGTTAGTTTATTTTAATTTTCTTTAGTCGAGAGGAAATGTAGGAGTGTATATATATAAATTCATACATACATATTATCAATATGTATACATTATATTTGTATTCCTAATTTATAAAAATAAATATATAATTTAGTAAATTAGTATTTTTTCTTTTTTAAAATGAAAAAACATAGTTGAGAAAAGACAGTTGACAAGGTGATGACCTCTGGGTTCACATGCAATTTATCGAATTAAAGGGAATGAAGTTAACTTAGTGATTTAACATCGAATTGTATTGTAACAATATAGAATATGATATGTTTCAGCAAGCTCATGCAGCTATATATAAAAAAATATTTTTTTTATTAGAAGATTAAGGATTCTATTCTTTCAGTTATATCCTCACAAAGACTTATACAGTGTTCAATTTAAAATAATAGTGTATAGGATAAAATCTATATTTTGAAAGATTTAATACTTATTAGAAGAAATTTCTAATATTTTTTTTAAAGAAAGTAATTTCTAAATTACTTAGTTTGAATAATATTTATTTTATAAAGTACAGATGGTATTGAAATCTGATTGGCTGGTGATAGTCATAAGCACTTGAGAGTTTTGCAGTCTTTTAGTTTGAATATATTTTTATATTCTATAAAAATCATTCTAATTGTAGTTCTAAACGTAAACTTCATTTTAAAAAGAATAAGTTTATAAAAACTTCAATTAAATTATAAGGAAAATGCAAAGTGAATAGAACACCAATTTATCGTGGGATATATAAAATGTGCTTGTCTAATCAAATATATATGTGTAAATAATATCTTTTGCTAAATGCCTATAAAATTATATAGAAGCTTTATCTTCATAATGGAATTATAATTGTTAATAAAGGAACTGTATATTAACGAAGATGACATTTACATGCAAGGAGGAAACTAAATGTCAATTTGAGATCTATTATTTTCTTCAATGTATAACAATGAAGGAATTAAAAATTGCATCTTCAAAGGATTTTCATTCGTGAATTCCAGGAACATTCAAGACTATTGCATTAACTTTTATAAATACTATTTAAATTTTTAAAAATTATAATAAGGAAACATTAATTTCAGTTCCTTTATTATCGAATTCATTTCATTAAAGAAATGAATAATAAAAGAGAATTAATAATTTAAAATATTTTTATTTATGATTAAGAAAAATTTAGATATAGATTAAGAAATATTAATATGAGAAAGGCATGTAAAAATATAAAGGAATAAAGTGAACTTAGAGGTAAGAAATTAAATTATTTTTCAATTCACATACTATTTTTTTATGACATGGCACTACTTTGTTTGTACTAATCCAAATAGTCTAATAACTATTATGTATGATAAGTGGATAAATGACTAACATTGATATGAAATATATATTTTTATATTAATAAGCATAAATTACGTACAATCATTTTAACGAATGAAAACATTATATATAAATAATTGGATTATTATTTGTATAATCTAATTAATATATAATAGTGTTAATATAGAAGTCTTAATATTTAGATACTTATATTTTATATACGTTATAAAATCATGTAAGTTAGAAAATATATCTACCGTAGGTAAATAGAATATTTATATTTTTAATATAAGAAAGTAGATATATAAATAATTTTTATATATTATAAAGTTTAAGTTATTTATTTGTTAAATAAATAATTATTATGTTTTTATATTAAACTAAATGAAGTCTTCAATTGTGTTTTATTTATTTATTTGATTTTATAAGATAAGAACAAACATTTAATATGATAATCTTTATTGATTATTATATTAACTTCATCAAACCCATTTTAAAGAGTTAGTGAGATTTGTTATTAATATTACTCTAGTATATTGATAGGAACCCCTGAATAGAGTCAATTGTTAAACTTTTCTGAGTTCAAAATCTGAGCATAACGGTTAAGTCATTTAAGGTGAAAATTGATTTGATGTGGTTTAGATATAATTTATTAATAATAAATTATTTATTGGGAACAGATATAGTTTATGAAGACCTTAAATCTGATTATAGTGAGCTGTGACTGCCTTAACTTATATCATTGAGAGAGTGCATATCATTACAATATATATATATATGACAAGTTATAAATTTCGTAACTTTAAGCTTGCATTTTATGATCACTAGATGAAGCTTTACCAAATCTCGTAACAAGCTTTGTTTGCATAAATGCCGAGAGAGATAGAATTCAAAATCTCTATCGTTGTCATCCACCTTAAGACCAGGTGGTTTCGAGCTTATTGGCTCACATCAGTAAAGGATTGGGAGACTAGAAACTAGATCTAAATACCAATTCTAAAGTCAACACTTATCAAACATGTTTCTATCAGTTTGAAAGCATGAAATTTATCAGACACATAATATCTTAAAATCCAGCTTAACAAATTAGAGAGCTATATGGATCTGAAATCAGTTCAGTTTCACCATATAGTAAAAGCCTCTGCAATACATAACATTGCAAAAACCTTCAAAGGCACATTTATGAGAATCAAAACAAGTTATAAATTTTGTAACTTGCTTTAAGCTTGCATTTTATGATCACTAGATGGAGCTTTACCAATAGCTGAGTTGGTATTTAGATACTAGTCTCCCAAGCCTTCACTGACATGAGCCAATAAGCTCGAAACAAGCTGGTCTGGGGGTGGATGACAACAATAGAAATTTTGAATTCTATCTCTCTTGGCATTTATGTAAATAAAACTTGTTAGGAGCTATTGGTAAAGCTCCATCTAGTGATTATATATATATATTGTGACAGTCAGATGATGTATGCTGGTTTAATTCTTCAACCGCCTCTTACGAGGCATCTCGTTGACATCTGACGTCACTCTAACTCTGCTAGTTCTTATGCTAGAATATTCGTTTGACAGGTATTGATTAGGTTTTTAAAAGTTCTGTAAGATGGTGCCCTCTTCCGAATTATTTTACAAGTAAAAAATCAAAAAAACCGCATTTAAAACTAAACAAAGAAAGAACATTGTCAGTGATTGGTTGTCATCCAGCTCTCAGCCAAAAAAGACATTCTGATTGGCTGGAAAGAACAAAGAAACTGCCTGATCAAAGAAAATAAAGAAAAACGCTGAGATTTTCATTTCGAATGCAATTTAAGTATTAAAAAAATATAATTTGAGAAATTAAACTAGTTTTTTAAAAAATATACTAAAAAAACAAAATTATTTTCGAAAAATATTGAAGATTTTAGTAAAAATATTTAAGATTTAGCAAAAAGAAATCTTTACTTTTCGATAACGTAAAATTGAAAAAAAGCGTTTGCGTCAGCACTTTTTTGTTTAGACATTCGCTTTATATTTGCCGAAATTGAATATATTTTATAATAAATAAATAGCAATTTATTTTTGAAAGAACTTTCATTCTCTTTTATAACCTGAAAAATTAGTAATATACTTTTTATAAATGTATCTGAGTTGAATTTAATATTATAGGCGAATATGTTTTAACAATAGGCTTTGTCTTCAGTTTGTGAGTTGGCCAATTAAAAGATTTGATTTTTACCTCATACAACCAGTAATATAATTAGTAGTTTAAGGGTTAACCCAGTTTGAATACTAGGCAAAAGTACCTCGAGGCCACCGATACACGAGATATTAAATCAAGAATACTATGACCTCTGCCTTATTTGCCTATTCTCAAGGCTAACTACAAACCAACAACACTATCTGAGACATGCATAAATTATTTTCTCATCCGGCCCAAAGCATAGCAATCAGGGAGAGACATGGACGGGAACACCTACAGAGCTACAAGTTAAATGTGCATAAAAGTACTATGAAAAATGTGTTTTGCATGCCTGGATCATTGGAAAAGTAAAATAAAGCATTAAAATAAAATTAGAAAACTGAAGCTCTTTAGTTAAATAATATATTTAATTAATGACTTTAAAATGTTAGTAATGTTTTAATGACCTCCACTATTCCCCTGAATTAATGAACAACTAATTAGACAATAAAAACAGATTAAACAACATAATATTTCTGTGGTCTAAGTCTTTTCTTCCCAATTTTAATAAAATTGTAAACTCGAATCTCCTCGATAAAGCACAATAAAAAAAATCTTTCGCAAAGCATTTTCTAATTGCTTTGCGCTAAAACAATTTAAAATTATTTAAGACGTATATAGCTAAATCAGATATACGTAATAAGCTAATGGCAGACAAGAGAGGCGTTATCGAGGAGATCAAGTTGGCAAACAAAGGAAACTTACTTGTATTGAATTTACAAACATTAAAGGAAATTGGAAAGATATTTTAATGAAAAATTAACTTTTAACCTACACCACAATGGAATACAAAATATTTATAACATGTTAGCAAAAGAGGAATAGCACAGGAAAAGGCTTAAATATAAATAGATGATCACACAATATATATATCTAAGATTAATCTACTAAAATGGTTACATAACAAATATAATTAAATACAACATTTCAGAAATATAATTCAATGAAGCAATTAAGAAAGGTATTTTCAAAAAAGGGTAGAAATTAAATAGTTCAATGGAGGAGAGATACGATTACCATCCTGGTTCCTTGTTCATGTTCCCTCAACATGCGTGGTTTGATCCGTTCATCGATAGGTATTTGTCCAGACAAGGAAAATGGAAATATGTAGCATGCTTTCACGAAAAGTCCTACAGACATGGCACAGAGTTCAGATTAATATTGGGTGGATACTATGGCATTTTGATGGTATTTAGGACCTCGGCAGCAGGCAAAACTTTGCCTAACCACCAAGCATGGTAGAATCCATAAAATTCATATGACTTTTAGCTCATAACATGTTCAAACTTCTCCGTGATTTTGAAGATGACAGTTGAATATTTTTTTGGAGCAAAATGGAAATGAGAAGCAAAATCTGGGAGGTTCAAAGCACAGGAAAAATCTAAATGAATTATCTACAGAGAAATCTCAGCAAGCAAAAGCAAAATCTGATGAAAGCAAGCATAAGAAAAAGCCTCCAGAGAAATCTGAATGACATCTCCAAAGGGAAATCTGAATGCAATCTCCAAAAGGAAAATCTGAATGTCAAGTCTTTTGTTCTCTCTCTTATTTATATCTTTTTTGTAAGCTACCTTCTATTGTTTTGCCTATGATCTTAGATCTTGATAAGCCCCCCCCCCCCCGTTGCTCCTTTGTTTCAAGGTAACATTTTCTAAAATAACTTTTACTTTTTTATTCTAAATTTCTTTCTTTAAACTTTGAATTTTATTAATTAAAAAAGAAAGAAAAAGCCATCTTTAATTTGCCTTGAAAGGGCTAATTAATTACAAACATACATTCTTTTAGAAAATGTTGACGGGCTTATCTCAAAATAAAATCATACGCCATATTTTAACAAGATTTTAAAAAGAAAAATATATTCTTATTTCTTTTAATAAAATAAGCATTTTTAAAATAAGCATTTTATTTCAGCAGAATTTTGCATTAACTCATATATATACGCTTGACATATATATATGTTTAATTAAAAGGTTTTACAAGTAATTTTTTTAAACAGCAATTTAATCTTAGAATGGAATTTATTTAAAACAAAATATTTAAATGCAAATACAAATGATATAAATGTAATTAATTTTAGCTTTAATGCAAAACCCTGCTGATTTTGGACTCTAAACTTAATTCAGGCCTACAATACTAATTAAGTTTATAGGAGGCTGTGAGGCATGGATCAAACTTTGAATCCATTGCTTCAATATATTGTAATCTTCTGAATAGTACCCCAGAAATATTAATTGTAATTATATAGCACCATATCAGTAACAGCTGATTGCATCTTACTAAAAAAAATGAAATAACCTGAATTTTTTTGTTAATAATCCAAAACTATGTTTAAAAGCACTTACAGATATAATTTGAAAGTTCTGAGATATTTAATATTTTTCTTCAGTGAGTATTTAATGAAAGAAGGGGGGGGTTGTCACAGTAATTGTCAATTTAGTTTAAGCTGATCCCAGTTTGTTTTATTTGTCTGGAAAAAGTATTGGTATTTGTTGGTGATTTTCTGATTTATTTGCTTTTAATACTTTAATCCATAGTGTAAATAGTGCAATTATGTATGAGTCATCATCATAGAAACTTTCATTTTGATTAAACTAGTTTAGTACTTGTGGTACAGCATTTATGGATATGCATGTATTCTTGTGCCATCTTTCAGCTTCATTTTCAATTCATGTACTTGATCAAACTATAAAATATCATGTTTCACAGCCAAATATTTAATTTCCTAATTAATAGCTTGGATAACCAGTTAAAACACAATTTAAATGAATTAATAAATCACTGGATTAGTGGATTATCAAACAGCAAATACACTATCAATTATTTTATTTACTAAAATAATTATAATTAGTTTTTATTTTGTTACTTTAGAAATGTAAAAGATCTTATTCTTGTTTCACATATAATTTAATATTTTTTAAAGACAAAATATTTTTTTTCTTTTTCAAGAGAGAAAGATTATTGCATATTTTTAAATTAATTATTCCAGTACAATGGCCAGAGCAATCTTTGTTCTAGAATTGAACTTTTGAATGACATTGGATTGGTAGAAGAACAGATGCTTGAATATAGTCTGATATAAAAAGGGGTACTTTTACAAGAGTTGGCTTTGCTTTTCTGATTTCAACAATTCTCTCTCCATAAAAAGTTTTTATTAGTACCATTTTGTTTCTACAAATTGATTCTTCCATAGTTCAAGCTTAAAAGTAAAACTTCTCTTAACTTTATGGATGAAAACAGCTCAGAAATACTACTGAGAAAAATAACAATTGAAATGCAGACATAAATCATATCAGAAATAAGATTTATCTTCCCTACTTCTAATTGACTAATCTAAATTTAAAATCATCATTTGTGATGTGTATGTGTGCCTATATTATAAATTTGCTTTGTCTAACTTCAATTTCTAATATTAAAGAAATAAGTGAAATGCGTGTTTATATTTCAAATCTATTTTGCTTAAATTTTATTTTTAATATTAAAGCAGCAAGTGAAATGTGTGTCTATATTATAAGTTTGACTTATCTAGATTTAATCTCTAACACTTAAGAAATAATTGGAATGTGTGAATATCATTATTATACTGGAAGATTTATGTTGAACTTTTTCATAAAACACTTCAGAGACTTTTTGTTGATAATTTTTGCTAGCTATAGAGGAATAAAGATTAAATGGAAGGATGTGTGCAGATAATTTATTTTAACCTGCTTTATTATTGTTCTTGATAAAAATATATACCTAATCATTGCATATCTGGAAATGAGAAACAAAAATGAATGACATATAATTAATGAATTATTAACTTATCTCTAAATATGTTTATAAATAAATGAGTAGAAGAGAATGAAACTGGATGTGAATTTCTTTTATTTTATTGTTCTCCTCATTAGCATTCAATTTTTTTATCAAAGTATGTTATTAATAAATTTACATAAATTTAAATGGATTTTATGAACTGAGTAGTTATTTGCTTGATGAATGACTTTTGAAAATTTGGAACAAATGCTTAAACAAGTCTAATGAGTTAAATAATAAATTATTGCTCAACTTATGCAGTATTAAATATTTATTTGTCCTAATGAAGATTTTCATGTTATATTGCCAGCAGTTTCATTAGCTATTGCTAAGAACTTTGAAACACTCTCTAATTGAATCCAATTAATATTATTTATCTCCCTGCAGGAAATTATGTGTTTATCCATATTTATGATTATACAAATGATCATCATCATTTTCATACATGACCAAGATGTGTCATCCATAGACTGTAAATGAACTTTTATTTTCCAGCTAAAAAAAGCTTTAATTATTATTATTATTTTTATTAATAGGTAGACTAATTATTTGTCTTATATATTTTTTTATTATTATTTAATTATTTCTCTCTTCAAGAACATCTCGGAAAAGTATATTATGGAGAAATATTATACTGGGTAATTTTTATTATGTACGTGTATTTCTATATGCAAGGTGGCAGTAGAAATATCTGTTTGCCATTTAGAAGTTAACAACTCATTTTTGAGAAGGGGTAATTACATAAAATTTATTGTTTATCTTTGCATTTTTAAGAAGTTATGAGGTTTATTTCTTAATAATTATTTTGCTCCAAATTTAAAGATTTGTTGTTTATCCCAAACCAGACTTTTTATTTCAATTTATGGACTAATGCCAAATACATTAAAGAGTTATTTTGTCTTTGCTTATTTAATAATAATTATTATATTTCCAAGTTAAAATATTATACTTCATCAGAAATGAGAGATTTATTCATTATTTCTTTTATAACTTATTAATTGATGGTGTTACAATATTTCTTTATCGAATGTGATTTGAAATTGTTTATGCATTATTGTGCTTATATATCTGTCTGTTATTTAATCCAGTTATATAATGTTTGAATTGAAAGTAGAAATAATTTAATTTCCATCGGTTTTGGATGATGGGATGTGCCAAAAAGAAGTGGAAGGATTAAGGATTTATTTAAGAGTGAATTATTTTTTTATGCTTAGATTGAAATGCATTTAGTGGCTATGCAGAATAAAATTGTTTATGTTATATATTGTCAGGGATTGAGAGAACTCTCTGCTAATTTATTGAATATTTATCATGAGTGGATTATATATTGAATTATCAGGGATTGAGAGAGCTATTTGTTAGGAGTGGATTATATTTTCCAGATTAAGTAATTGTATTTTATGATAATTATAGTATGTGAAGTAAAGTGGTGTATTTCCCTTGTTTTTTGGTGATGAGATGATGTCCACACTAGCATTTAAGCCTTAGAAATTAGGCTAGGGAGACACTGTATTATTATTTAAATGATTAGAGTTATGAAAGTCTTTTATCCATCATGTATTCTGTGGAATGTTTTCTCATCATTTATTCATAGCCAAGTGCAAGATAGTTTGCTGATAAGAAATGAAAATAAAGATAGGATTGATTTTTTTCACAGAACAGCCAAAGTAGAATTAGTGTTAAAGCTTGGTTGGCCATTGTCATCATCATATTATGACATTATTTTGTAACAGGTAGCATAATTCAGATGCATGCATAAAATATTATTAATTGAGAAGGTTTGGAGAAAATCCATCATTAATTTGTAATTCTTTAATCAATGTTTCAAATTATATCATATGAACTATTTTAAGCTTTATACCATCAACTCTCAGAATGTTTCATTCTCATTTTGAATGAGCAAGCAAAAGAAAAGAAAGTGTAGCCATTTAATAGAATTATTCATTTAATTTATGAAAGACAGCTTGACCTCTTACTCATAGATTTAAATCCTCTCATTTTATTTTGATGTGTATTTGAAGTAAAAATGCCAAGAATTTTAGTTTCACATTTTATAATTTTGGTACTAATGTTTAATAGAGTTTTCTTTTCCATAATCCTATCAGAATTGATTGATAGCTCGAGTATAGTGGAAATAAAATACAAAAATAATTTTATGTTTGATTATTCTGATGTGATGTTTAAATAAAATTTTGTTTTCCATAAGCATATCAGAATTGACTGATAGCTTGAGTAGATTTTATAAGTAAAATACTAAGAAGTTTAGTTTCACATTTTATTATTTTAATGCTAGTATTATAATGTTTCTTTTCATAAGCTTATCAAAATGGACTGATAGCTGGTGTATGTTGAAGTAAAATACCAGAAAGTTTATTTTAATGATATGTATTCTCATGTAGACTATTCAATCATTGATGTTGAAATTATCCCAAATATATATACATGTAAATTAGAAAACCCAATGTTTATTTAATTATCTTGTAATAAGTGTTTTATTTATTTAAAAGCTTTGTTCAGAACTCTTCTTTGACATGCATTCATGTTCTATATTTCCACACACACTCACATATTCAACATGATATGATTGCACTATTCCATAATTTAATGATGAACATGTCCAGATCTGATGATTTTGCTTTGCTTGATCCAACACTATATGAAATGTTTGATTATTTAATGATTCTCTGAAAATTTTATTACTCACTTATTATTTAGATGATGAATTGAAATCAAAATGCACCTATTTCTTTTCATTATCTAATACTACCGTTTTTATTAGAATAATGCTTAATTTATGTCATTACTTTTATGATAGTAATGAGTAGTTGTTGGAAGTATAGATTTAAAATTAAGCCATACAATAAATTAATTTCCTGAGATATTCCCTGATTATTTAGATTAGACATTAATTCAGTTACTTAGTTTAAATTACTGTGCAATTGGAAATTAAATAGAGTCATATTTTATTTTGTATTTAATTCTAATTTACCATACAGCAGAGTTAACCAATATTACATCTTTATTTTATTAATTTCAATTCTATCACAGTAGGCGTTGTTCAATGCATGTGGATGATGGGAGGAGATGAAGTATAGACTATAACTTGTAAATTTAAATGGTAGAACTTTACCAATTTTAATAATTTATTTATTTTAAAAATTAATAGATGTTTTATTCCTATTAATTATAATGTTTTCTCCCATATCTAGTATACATTTTACATCTTATAGATTTCTGTGGCCCCCAACCGAACTAAGCTAAGGTAGGACAATATTATAAGAATCTCATTAATAAAAGCAAGATCAGAGTAGTAGTTTATTCTATTACCAATAGAATTGGTGGCCCTGGGTATTTGTTGATAGGAAAGGTAGGAGAGGTGTTGGAGAGGGTTACTATATATATATGTAAAATTAAGAGCGTGCTAATAACTCTAAACAAGCTTTTTTTTTTTTATTTATGATAAATGCTGCTACAAGAGAAGGCATTCAAATCATTATTATCTTGGATTGTCCCCATCCCCAGACCGGTTTCGACCTATGGGTCTCTTCAGTGAGGAGTTGGGACATTAGATCTAAAAAACCAACTCAAGCAAAGAATTTATCTAAAAGATAATTGTTAGAAGAAGATCTGAAACTTTTAGACATCTACATGTCTTTAAAGTCAGCTCTCCAACTGAAAAAATCATATGGGCCTGAACTTAATTCAGATACTCCATATACTAGTAGGCTTAGCTCTTTAATTTAGCTAAAGCCACAACAGCAAAATAATAATAGTAATAATAACAAGTCAGATGTCACATGACTTATATATAGCTTGCACTTACAAATATGTAAAATTAAGAGCGTGCTAATAACTCTAAACAAGCTTTTTTTTTTTTTATTTATGATAAATGCTGCTACAAGAGAAGGCATTCAAATCATTATTATCTTGGATTGTCTCCATCCCCAGACCGGTTTCGACCTATGGGTCTCTTCAGTGAGGAGTTGGGACATTAGATCTAAAAAACCAACTCAAGCAAAGCATTTATCTAAAAGATAATTGTTAGAAGAAGATCTGAAACTTTTAGACATCTACATGTCTTTAAAGTCAGCTCTCCAACTGAAAAAATCATATGGGCCTGAACTTAATTCAGATACTCCATATATTAGTAGGCTTAGCTCTTTAATTTAGCTAAAGCCACAACAGCAAAATAATAATAGTAATAATAACAAGTCAGATGTCACATGACTTATATATAGCTTGCACTTACAAATATGTAAAATTAAGAGCGTGCTAATAACTCTAAACAAGCTTTTTTTTTTTATTTATGATAAATGCTGCTACAAGAGAAGGCATTCAAATCATTATTATCTTGGATTGTCCCCATCCCCAGACCGGTTTCGACCTATGGGTCTCTTCAGTGAGGAGTTGGGACATTAGATCTAAAAAACCAACTCAAGCAAAGCATTTATCTAAAAGATAATTGTTAGAAGAAGATCTGAAACTTTTAGACATCTACATGTCTTTAAAGTCAGCTCTCCAACTGAAAAAATCATATGGGCCTGAACTTAATTCAGATACTCCATATATTAGTAGGCTTAGCTCTTTAATTTAGCTAAAGCCACAACAGCAAAATAATAATAGTAATAATAACAAGTCAGATGTCACATGACTTATATATAGCTTGCACTTACAAATATGTAAAATTAAGAGTGTGCTAATAACGCTAAACAAGCTTTTTTTTTTTTTATTTATGATAAATGCTGCTACAAGAGAAGGCATTCAAATCATTATTATCTTGGATTGTCCCCATCCCCAGACCGGTTTCGACCTATGGGTCTCTTCAGTGAGGAGTTGGGACATTAGATATATATATATATAATGGCATGCTAATAGCTCTTAACAAGCTTTTCCAAATATCCTATTCTTAGAATGTATTTGGATCATTTACAGTGCAGATGAAATGATTTTTATCCTTTGATATTAACTAAATATATAGCCAATGAAAGAAATAAAGTAAGACATTTAGGCCACAGACCTACTCACACACTATTAGTTCAATATCATACTAATAATTTTAATGAACATGTAAATGATTTTATGGCTAATCAAATATAACAATATGAATATAAATCTATTTTAGCATTAGACGAGGAAGTATCTCTTATAATTGATACTATTGATCTGAAAATCAAGACAGATGGCCTTAGCCATAAAATTAATCTAAATCCATAATCAAATAACCAAGTTTTTTATGATCGCAAACTGTAGAGCTAATGAATGATTTGTGTGATCAAAAATGAAGAGAAGGTAGACCAGCCTTCTTAGGAAGCTAATCATGGAGATATAATAAAGATTTCTTCAAGATCAAATCTCACACAGTATATTTAAATTATATTTAAGATCTCTATACTTAATTATAAAACATTATTTCTCTAATGAGTAAAATCAAACATATATCTAAACTTCAAATTACAAAATATTAAGTATAAATACTAATCATTATATTACTTTGGCTCATGCATCATCAAATAAAAGTACATAAATGATGATAATCCCCAATGTATCCCAGTTAATGATCTCGCTTGATTTACTCAATCAGTGAGTAATATAAGTCAATGCTATTGATAAGATGCAGTTTGAAGCTAAAACTATATATATATTGTGACCTTCCAGGTTGGCACCAAAAAGAAATGTGGGAAGTTCACATTTGTGCTAACAATGGCTAAAGTTAATTATCTGAGAAAAATGAATTGAGATGTAATTTTCTAGTTAAAATTAGGATTTAAAAAATTAAAACTTTAAGTGGGTGTACTGATTGGTAGAGTTTTGGATTATATATGTTTGGTTGTAGGAGAGGAGGATGAATAACATCAGAGATGTTTGTATGTAGTAGAAAAATTTACATGTCATAATGAGCAGAAATATAAATATATTATTAATTAGAATTTTCTTTCCTATATTTTATTTGTTATTTACTAATTATATATTGTTCATAAACTTATATTTAAAAATGATAAAGTTTATTTGTATATTGGTGAATAACATTTATAAATTAATATTTGATATTTAATTTTTTTTTTATTATTATGTTTATTCTATTTCAAATATTGTATTGTTAAAATGTTATAAGTAAAATTCTGGCACACTTCCAAAGTTGATTGTAATAAAAAAAAACACAGAGGGCGTGAGTGGAGAAAGACATAGAGTTTAGAACTTGAAGGAAAGTAAAAAAAAACTTAAAAGAATCAATAACTCACTAAGAGTATCAGAACAAATATAAAAAAAACATTGCAAGAATTATAATAATATACCTGTGGAGAATTTTTGTTATTATACTACTGGAATGATATAAAAATGAGGATATAGACACCCCCAGAGGGATACCAGCTTCCAAATTTCTGTCAAACGATGGTCCAAATTCACTACCTTCAAAATGCCTGGATGATATGTAAGCTAAATTATTATGATTTATTCTAAAGTATTGCCAAACTAAATAATTAAAATGACAAAATTGTGTAAAATAAAGCTAGTTAAAATTTTTTTATTACATGCTATAATTAAACGCTTGATTTTCAATTTAAAGAATTTTCTATCAATATTCTACAAAATAAAATTTAAAATGAAAAAGTTTATCTATTAATCTTATATCAAGAAGATAATTTTATACTGTATAACTTTGCTATTCGCACATATATAACAAAATAATTCCAATGCATGCAAATGTCATTTATTACACCTATAACGGAATTCTAGGATAAAAAGGAAAAAGACTATTGTCGTTCTTAACAAATTATGCTTTAACAATGGATAGACTTTTTTTTTATATTATAATTTACTGTTGTCTTTGAAACTAAATGTATGTTTCTTTCAACTTTCAATTTTATTTTAAAAAAATTAACATGTAATGATGAGATATTGATAAGTATTTTTGTTATTACTTACAATAAATGTATAACCTTTTTTTTAAAAAAAAAACAAAACAATGTAACTTCATATCATTATAATATGATAATTTATTATTTTATATGATCTAGAAATTATATTATAGGTGGTTATAGATGTTCGAATGTGTGCGTGATGCTATAAATTAGTATTTTAAAAATGTTGTATTTATTATGCTTCAATTTTGTTAATGAAGTTTATTTAAAAAAAATAAAGAATTAAAACCTTATCTGTTATAAGTTCATTATATAAAAAGTATATTGAATGTGAGTTGAAGGTAGAAATGGTCAAGGGACGATTAGATTATTTAGATTGAGTTTGGAGATATTATTTAATCCTCATGTATATAAGTATAATTGTTTGGTTATTGTTTTTCCCTGCCTTTCTTTATTCTTGTATAGTTAGTGTTAGATGATATACACTGATTATAACAGATAAGTGTTGTATAAATTTTTATAATATGTATAAAAGATGATTGATTTATGGCATCATCTAAGTTTTATAAATAAACTAATAAAAAATTTGTTTTAAAAATACGTTATATTTAAGATATTATAAAAGCACACATATTCGAAAATATATGACTCGTGTATTAAATATTAGTCAATTTTGGTTTTGCTATAAGAGCAATGTAATTGGTTAGCAAAGTGCATAAAATAATATTTTTTTTTGTTTATTCATTATTTATTTTGTCTTTTAATTTTTAATAAATGTTTTAGTGAATTAAATGCCCAAATGAATTGCTTGATTATATACGTTCGATTCTCCATTTCCACACACATACATATATGGTTAACATAGCATAGCCCTAAAATATATAGATTTTCCAGTAGAAGTCAATTTATTTAATCTGTTTGGAGATGATAAATCACCATATTACAGTGCTAATAATATATTCTACTTTGCTTAGAATAGGTGGTGATGTAGATAAAAAGATACCCGATCCTCATCATTATCTATCCTATATTAGATATGGTAATTGATAATTTTCCAATAGTTTTATAATTAAATAAATGTGTGGCATATGATTAAATTAGTGTTACAGAATTGTTATTAATAAATGTTTTATTATTCTTATTTGCATCTTATATAAAGACCATATCCTATAACCTCAACTGAGCTAAGCCATAGAATAGTTACAATATAAGAATCTTTTAAATAAGTTTAAAAGCAATTTACAATTATAAATTTTATTCTATCTTGTTGAGCATTTATAAATCTAATAAAGTGAACTAGTGAAGAGAGCTGAGGTTACAATATATATATATATAATGTTTTTCTGAGCATACTTTAATAATAAATGATCCGGTTAAATTCTTTTTTTTTTTAAATGGAAGTTATTTTAATAAGTAATTAATTACATTTTTAAGTAAAAAAAAGAGAGCTAGAACAGTCCCATTGCTACAACTTCCAAAAGTAAGACTTTTATAACAACATTATTCATATAATAAATAACAAATTTCATTCCCATAATAAGATAGTTGTTGAGGGGAGCAGGACTTATTCTTTTCTTGCTACCAGTAGGTAAAATACATAAAAAAAACATTGCTTCACACAGAAATTAATTCATGTTTTGAGCAGGTGTTACTTTAGTAATATTCAAAACTCATACATACATATATTTTTATAATTAATTCTTGCATTCATAATCTATTCTTTTAAACCCCTATAACATGACATGACCATCATTTATTATGCTTACACTAACTATTAATACAATATTGTCACCTAGTGCAAACCACAGTTTTCATTGATTATTATGGCTTGCAATAGGTGGCAATATTGTATGGAGAAAGTTGCTATCTTATGTATGAATCTATTCTTTTATTAGTTAAAAAAATGTAAGAACAACCAATAACTAGTAATAATATTTCTTTCTGTACATTTCATTGTCATCCTTATTGTAATGCAACTAAAACAAATAAATATAATGCAAATATAATAATTACACATCACATTATAGAATTATTTTATATCTGAAAACAGTAAAAAGAAAATATAATTTTTCTTAATATTGAAATATAACTGCTATTTTAATCAGTCATTGATTTTTATGTCTTTTGGAATTCAATATTGCAGGTTGCTATCATTGAAATATTTATTCCAAAACTTTATATTTATATTCTTATTTTGATTTACTCAATCAATAAGAAATATAAACTAATAGTATGAACAGGAGACTGTTTTTCTATTTGAAGTATGAGAATTTGGGACAACACTTTTATGGCACAAGCACACCTTAAAATAAGAGATTAAACTTAAACCTCTTTTCAAATGGAATTTCTTTAATAGGCAGTTAAATTATTAAAAAAAAAAAGATCCTATAACTATAAGTTCCAGATATAGGGTTTACTTAATGATATTATTCATATAATAAATAACAAACATTATGTCAGCAATAAAAAAAAAATGATTTGGAGAAATTATATTTTTTACCTAGCATAAATAGACAAAATAAATAAAGAACTTGTACCTTCCACATTTATATGAGTTATCATTTTAAGATGAATATTATTTTAGTCAACATTCAAGTCACCTATACAGGGCTTGCACTCTAATTTCTTGCATACACACTATTTTATAAAAATATATAGGATAATACAAATATCAATAGTAATATCTCACCTTCTATATTTCCTTATTTAAAAAATGTATTAATAATTACAAATCAAATTATATAATTATTTTATATCAAAAACAATATATATTGTACCGGACAGCCAACACTGAATATATGTCACAAGAAGGCACTATCTGGTCTCTTTTAACATAGCAAGGAAAGTAGTTTAGTGTTTAAGGTTTGAATGGGATCTTTAGCAACAAGGAAATATACACATAAATGGGAAAATGTGGGTGATTTAGTCTGCAAATTGTGTAAGGAAGGCATAGAAAATATTAGGCATCTGTTAATTGAATGTAAATATCTGAAAGCAGAAAGAGTACAAATAATGAAGTTGCGGAAGAATAAATATGAACAAAGTGATTATACAGAAAGTGGTTTAATGGTTTTTATGCTGGGTTTGGGAAAAGATAAGGTCATTTAGATATAAAGGCCATGGAGTTGACAAAGAAATGGATGGAGCAGGATAGAGAATATGGGAAAACTTGGGGTGGTGAATGGAAAGGGAAGTCAAAGTGGCTAACAGGTTTCTCTGGGCATAATTGCTGAGAGATTTCTGACTCCATATAAGAAGTCACAGTGCATCACATCACAAAAAATTATTTTAGATGACCAAACATTAATGGTGATTGTAACTATCCCTTAACATAAGAGTAAATTACTGCCATTAGATCAGGAAGAAAAAGAGATTCTTATAAATAATTCAGGCAGACAACAGCAAAAAAATGTCAGGCTCATTGAACTATTAATAACAATGTTTATTAAGTAATTACTATAAGAAAATAACACAAATAGTAAGTGTAAATAAACTTCATTTATGGATGGTTTTCAATTGAGTACCACGACTTAAATGATAAGCTTTGAGAATTAATTATCCTATTTCCTTTTGACTTACTCACAAAATACTGAAATAGTATTTAAGAAATGGTTATTTTATGATAGATGTGTGTATAAATTTTGTTAAAACAGTCTACCTTATCATTTAAAATCGTTATCAATTTTATTAACTATCAACTTTATATATATATACACACACACCCACACCCACACACTCTACTAAGGCTCATGTTTGTAGCAAAACCCATACAACATGAAAAGAATAATGACAATCATAAAAGCCATAACTGATAAATATATAAAAGAAGCTCTTTCTAAGATTACCCATGATTAAAAAAATATCTAAATATGAGCTTGGCAGAAATGTTGCTGTTCAGGGGTGATGAAGGATTCACCAATATATGGTGATAATTATATTAGAGGCATGGAAAGGTTCCAAAGTTGTATCTATGTGAAATAAGACCACAGTTCAAGTGGTAGATGCCCCAGGTTAAAAGAGATAATATATAAAATAAGCCTGGTACGTATACCTGCCCAAGGACTAAGTAAAAGGTCCTACAGATAAATAAATAACAAGTAGTATGGCTCGACTTTATGCCCACACAGATAAGCAGATCATGACTTTCATTTATACACAATAATAAAATATTATGCTCAAGGCATCCAATACTTATATTACATTTAAAGTTTATTATACATACACACATATATATATAAATAACTTCATACAATTTTTAAGCACTATTTAAAAGAGGATTATTTTTAACATTATTAAGAAACATTATTTAAAGGGTATGTTAATCTATATTTGATTTTAATACTTAAGACTTTTCATTTGCTAAAAAAAAAAATTCGGTTTCTAATACTTGTGAAAAGGGAGGAGAGAAAATAATAACAATTTAAGCATTAAAACGAGAGAGTTTTATTCCAGACTGTCAAAACTTTAATGAAAGAAGAAAGCCAAACTGTTTATTTAATAAATACTCATAAAACATAATAAATATCCAAATTTCATAGATATTCATAAAACATATTAAATATCAAAATAACCACATCCATACAAGAATGGAGTAATGATACAAACATAATTCTTTATCATTATAATTAAATAACAGGTAATAAATATGTATACTAGCACATCTTATAAGTAAATAACTTAAAATCATTCGTGGCTTACTGAAATATGTAATAGAGTTCATATTATTATAAGCCCATATGCCCATGGGTAGTGTAAAACTTTTGCTTTCTATGGATTATTTGGAGGAGTATGTACTCATGCCCATTTCTTTCTGTGGTTTTGTTTCAGGAGGGATTAGTTGAGTTGCTTCAGTGTTAAGGTTGAACTTTTAGAATGTCAGATTTCCTAGGAATTTAGATAATGCGGGAGAATGAAGTTACTGCTTGGAGTGAGAAGTTCATCTTTTGGAAATGCTTAGCCACAAATACTATCAGAGACTGTAAGTGGATAGGTTGATGCATTCATTTTTGTAACAATAAGCCGCGTATCATAAAATAGTTGTGGGATATTAATGAAGATAGTTGCAAAGAGTTAACTAGTAATAAGTGACGAATGCAGCTTGTAAAGTAAAAAGAAAAACAGAATCAAGAGTGTAATCAAGAGTAGTATGAATACTCTTTGTGAAGCTTTTATAAGGCTCAATGTCCATTGATCTCTTACAGGAATTTCTTAGAATCTTCTCGATTAATGCATTACAAACTATTTTCAGATAGACCAGCATATTTTTTCTTTTTAATTAACAAATTCTTATATTTCAAGCTAATTGCTTGTGATTACAACATTTCTACGACAATGCTTAATATTAGATTCTTTATCACTAAAGATCAAAACAAAATTTTGTAGATTAAGCACTGTTTTAAAATATTTAAAATAATTTTATATGAAAAATAATAAAAATTTACTATAAAGTTTATTTTTCTTATAAAAAAAAAATTACATTGCGTTAGCTGATTTAAAAAAAGGTTTTATATATCCATGTGTGTGCATGATATATTATCACATTTACTATAACACAAGTTTAATAAAAAATTACAAATAGAAAATTAAAATTTGGCTGAACCAAGTGATTATCATCATTCGTCACTGTCAACCAATATCAATCCACTGCAAGGTGAAAATCTCCCAGTTCAATCCTTTTCCTCCAATCTCTAGTCTCTCTTCTCCACATCACTCCTGTACTTTTTCTTATTTCATTCATCCATCTCACCTGTGGTCTTTTTCTGGGTCTTTTACAATCTTTTCGAATCTAGTTTAAGATTTCAATTGTCCATCTATTATTATCTCTTCTAACAATATGTCTAGCCCTACTTGACTTCAGTTTTTTAATTCTTTCAACAATGTCAGTAACACCTGTTTGTTCTCTTACCCACATATTGTATTTTTGATTTCTTCTTGTTACTCCTAACATGCATCTCTCCATATTTCTTATTACTCTTCTATTAAGTGTTCAAATCTTAGATCCATAAGTAAGAACTGGTAAAACACATTAAAAAGCTTCCTTTTCAAATACATAGGCATACTTGCTTATAATATTAAGTTATTTCTATCAAAAGCACTTCAAACAAGTTTAATTCTATAATTAATTTTATCCATTATGTTTCCACCTGAAGAAATAATCTGACCAAGGTATTTGTAGTTGTTAACTTCTTTAATTCATCTTAATCAATCTTTATTTTCATCTTTTGAGAAAATCCATTGAACATTATTTTAATATTTTTAACATTTACCTTTAGTTCTAATTTCCTCTCATAACTGTTTGCATAATCAACTACATCATCTTTAAAATCCTAATGACTTAAATAATTTCCATTTACTCCTTTAGTTTTCCACCTTAATCCACAAAATACTTTTTGCATTACTGCTGTAAAAAGTTTTGGAGATATGGAGTCACCTTGCCTTACATCCTTCTCAATGTTAACTTTTCTAGTATCATTATGTAATATAATTATTGCTATTGCATTTTTATAAATACTCTTCAGAATATGACAATATCCTGGATCTATACCTTGATGATCCAATGCTTTAATCATTGAAGAAATGCTTATAGAATCAAATGCCTTTCATAATCTACAAATCCAAAGCATAATACATCCATTGGTCCTTTCTATAACTTCTCTCAATACCTGTATATTTTTATTAAAACCACTTTTAAATCCAGCTTGTTTGTTGGACTCATTGAAATCCAATGTTCTTTGTAGACAAGTTGTAATTATCTTGGTAAAAAGTCTGTATAAAACTGATAAAAGGTTGATAGGTCTGTAATTTCTAATATCTTCTTTATCACCTTTTTTAAATATTAATACTGCATTTTTCCAATCATTTGGTACATCTTTATCATTTAGATATTTGGTATATAACTTTGCCAATTTTTTTTTTATTTCTTCACCTATTTCTTTTAATATAATAATATCATCCCCTGAAGCTTTTTCCTTCTTCATAAATTTAATTGCATGTCTCACTTCTTCATTAAAAATCCTGGGTAATTCAGAAGATACAATTGTAGGAGGTCCTTGCTCTTTATTATTATATAATTCTTGATAGAACTCTTCTACCCATTTCATGATGTCATCTCTCTTTTTAGTAATAGCCCCATATTTTCTTATTGCAATATATTTTCTACCAATACCAAAATGTTGTTTTATATTCTAGTTCATAATTATACTTTTTTAATATCACTATCAATTTTTTTCCACACCATTTTACAAAATTCAAGATATTCAATCCTTCTTAATGCATCATTTTTATATATCATATTCTTTCTTTTCTTCATAAATTTTCTAGTCTCAGTAAAAAATTTATTGTTTAATTGCTGTTTTTTTCTACTAGCTATTTTTTGTTGCAGTTTTTAAAAGTTTATCAGTTATTTTCTTATTAATTTCATTCAAATCTGAATCATGTTCAATTCAGTAGAATGTTTCTGAAGATTGGGAATATCAACTGTAAATATTGTTTTTCTTAATACTTTTTTTTCTCTCTAGTTTTGCATTAAAATGTATGTTACATCTTACTAATTGATGATCACTTCCTGTGTTGAATTTATTAAGAATTTACAATCTTGAAATATGTATTTTCTGTTAGCCAAAATATAATCCAATTCTGCTGTACCTTCATTTGGACAATTCCATGTCCATTTCCTTTTAACATTTTTCTCAAAAAAAGAATTCATAATATAAAGTTTTTTTCTTCTGTAATCTCATTTCTAATACCATAAAGAAATTTAACTACAGCACTTTCATCTTTCATTTGTTTACCAATTCTAGCACTAAAGTCTCCCATAACAATTTTGAAATGTTGTTTAGTTTGATCAAAAGCTTTGTGTTCATTCTTATAAAAATATTCTACTTCATTACTCTGAGAACTTGTTGGGGAAAAACTTGAATTGTCTGCATTTTGTATTTTATATAAGTTGAGTAACTAATCTTGCCACTTTTTCCAATACACCATCAATCTCCACAATTTTTTTTTTCTACTTTTTATTTATAATGAATCCTACTCCATTTGTACTTCCAATATGTGTGCCTTTGTAGTAGAGTACATGTCCACTTTTTAAATCATTGTCTTTTCACTTTAAGACAGTTCTTCTAATTCTTGCAATCTTTCTTCACTTGAAAGTGATCTGCAGTTATAAGTACCTAAATAAAAAATCATCATCAAATGGCAGCCTGGGTCCACAATCAGGGGATTCTTAGCACCCTCCACCTTTGGCCACCAACTACTGCCTTGGCTGGTAACTTTACAGCTCCTTGGGAATAAGGGCCATGATTTATTTTTGTCTGTCATGATTGTATATATCTGTTAGAAAAAACACACATTCATTAATTCTGCCTTATTAGGCAACTGAGAAGAAAGACCATGGTGTTTCTTGATCTTAAACCCAGAGGTAAAAAGCTAATAAATTCATCACACTGGCTAATGCATGCTGGTTAGTAGCCCATCCATGTTCATATACTATATGAATAATAATCAGAAAATAAATTCTTTACAACAGCTATATAAATATCAATTTTTTTATACATTAAAAGACTTTTTCATTACCTAATTTGGTGCCCTTTTAAATAAAATTTCTAAGGAAAATAATGGTATTGATAATGGTAATAATGAATTAAATAAAAAATGGATTAGACATTCATATTATCCTAAGATATATAATGCATTAAGATATAACAAAAATTATATTGAGAAGAATATAAATATTGACTGGTCAAATAGTAAAAATCTCGATCTATTAATAGGTAATTATAGGTTGAGAGATAATATACGATACAAAAAAGGAATTGTAATATAAAATTACATGTGAAATTTGTAAAATGATTTACTGGCAAACAATTAGAAGAGATGATAAATTTGCATTATACATTCATTACTTGAAATACGAAAATGTATTAAATGTTTAAATTACATAAAAGATCCAAAAAGAAGACAAATGTATGAAACATACTATATTAAAAATAATTTAAATAATTGTATGAATATTTACAAAACTTCTATAAATTTGGTTAATAATTGTTTAATTAAAAATGAATGGAAGATTATATAAATTGACATATATATAATTATAAAAAATGCATGTAATTTATTTTATTTTATTGTATTGTTATGATATAGTCAATTATTTTGCAATTATTGGATTTATATATGCAGGTTTTTATTTTTTATTAATGATTTATATTGTTATTGTTTATTTTAATTTTATTATTGAACACTAGATGGTTTTATGTCTGAAATAGTTTGTTAGCATATTAGATTATTAACATTTGAAAAGGGCACCAAATCAGGTGCTGAAAAAAGGCTTTTAATGTATAAAAAAAATTGATATTTATATAGCTGTTAATAGAAAATTTATTATTTTCTGATTATTATTTTATGGAAAAATAGCATAAAGATATTTATTCTTTTCCAATTTTGATTATATAAATCACATAGTAATAACAGCTGCAACGTGAAGAACATATAAAGTGGACAGGAATTTGCCCTGATCAGCTCTTTTAAGGCCTCCAAGAGGAATCAAAGGGTCTCATTTCAGTTAACAGCAAACTCCTTTCTGTAGCCAATCAAGTAATATGTATACATGTATATTTGAAACCTGGCAAAATCTCTCTCTCTATCTATCTACCTACCTGCCTGCCTGCCTATCTATCTATCTATCTATCTATCTATCTATCTATCTATCTATCTATCTATCTATCTATCTATCTATCTATCTACCTACCTACCTATCTATCTATCTATCTATCTATCTATCTATCTATCTATCTATCTATCTATCTATCCATCTATCTATCCATCCATCCATCCATCCATCCTTAATGTTGAAGTGCAACAATATTGTATTTAGAATCATTTGTTATTATATAATAAGTCATGGTTTTTACAAAATGGTCATTGTATTCCATAAATTCTATTGCAGGTTGTTATTATTGAAATATTCCAATAAATTATTTTTCATGCCTTCATTTTTGTATTATGATTAAAGCATTATTTGAATATCCAATTGAAAAGCCCTCTTCCTATTTTTCACTATTCACTTATTCTTAATAAATTATTCTATTAGCGTATATCATTTCTTTTTTATTTTATTGCACACTGATCAACTAATTTGGGTTTTATTTTGAATAAGAGATATCAATAAATAATTCCATAAGCTAATCTAGTGTACTAATTTGTTTACAGTCATTGATTTATCTTTAAAAAAAAGAAAAGAAAAATCAGAACCCTCATAGATAAGAATATTAAATTTATGTTGACTATTGAACTATGACAAAATAGTTTAGTTAGTTAGAGAATCATTTTAAATTCAGTATTAATAAATAAAGAGGTCATTGTTTCAATTTCTATGCTACCACTAATCAGGCTAGAAACAGCAAAAGAAGATAGAAGGAAACTACCAATCAGAACATAGTATTCTACACCAACATATTTTTATTACTAATGATTAAATAAATTTAGAGATATAAACAATTTAATTTTTTTCTAAAAACATTTACTTACAACATTTAACAATCAAGCTAGATAACAGAAATAATCCAATGTATAACTACAAACGAACTTCTCATGTTTTCAATACCTTTAGTTATGTTTATATTTAATATATCATTTATGTTAATTTTTTATATATATATATAAATTTTAATGCTATTTTTTGCTTGCTCTTTTTATACAAATTTTTGACAATCATATTAATTTTTTTGTGTATATTTGTTTAAATATTTGCAAATGATTTATTTTTGTTGTTTTTTATAATGAATATTATCAGATTAGCCAATGTATGTATAAAATTAAATATCTGTTAAGAGCTGGTAACTAAAGTTCTAAACAATATCTCAAGAAATCAAAGGAGCCCATATGTGAGATGAATAATATTTTCTTAAGTAATGAGAAGATCATGGATCGCTAATACTGGATATTTTTATTGTACAACTAGTCCTATAGGTGAAGCAAAGCAACTGCCTTTTAAAAAATAATATTTCTATTCAATTAGTAATAGAAAGATATCTAAATAAAATATTTTAAACAAGGTTTCAGAACATAATGGGAATAAACATCTTTTAATACTTTAACAAATTTTTCATTCACCTACTTATTTTTTTTAATTCTTTAACAAAAGAAAAAATGTTAACAAACATATAAATAAAAGAATTATAGGAATCTGTTTTTATCTAACTTATTTCTCCGTTTTAATATACTGAAATTCACAAGTGATAATACAATGAAATTCCTGAATGGTGATAAAAGACAGAACTATAAAATATTATTATGGACATGGAAACAGAAAAAAATCACCTGGAGTTGCAAATAAACTGTAAATAGAAAACAATTTCATTTATATGTCTTAAATGAAAATATATATTTGTTTTTTAATTTAAACAAATCATTGTTTTCAGGATATTTACAAATAGATTTGTGAAGGCAAATTAACAGAATCTATTTTGCCTTTTTTAAAGAACATAATATATATTCATGGGAATTCCCCAGTGACTTTCATTTTTCTGTTGCAAAAGTTTTTGCTTATACTCCTCTGAAGAGAGTGATTTCTTACTGCTTGTGATCTTAACTAATGTTTTATTTTTATTTTTTAAAAATAGTTTGTTCTTACAGTTCTGTATTTCTGATTTTTTTTTATTGTTAAGTTAAAATAAAATTTAATGAAAAATAACTAGTTTTATATTTAAACATTTGAACTATTTTATTAAAAAAATACAATATTTTATATTCATATATATTACTTTTTTATATATTTCCTCTATACACTCTAATGCAATTTTTACATAATTTCTCTTTATTTTTGCATTAGAGTGTATATGAGATTTATAAAAAGTAATATATATGAATATCACATGATCACATTTCCTATACTAGCACATTAATTGTTGATAAACAGAGCAAAACTCTCCATACAGTATTGCCACCTGTGCTAAACAGAGTAATCAATGGATGCCAGAAGGCTTGGCCCCCCCGTCGCCCCCCACCCTTCCTCTACCAAACGGAATGAAACCTTTTCCGCGCGGCGTTTCGCCCCTTTGGGCGCTTTACCCAACCCCACCGGCGGTGGCTTGCTCCTTCCTTGTGTGTAAACGCCCCCCGCGGCGTGGGGAATCCCTCTATGCCCTTGTTCTGTTTGCGGTGCTGGTTTGCGTTTACACAGGTGGTGCGGTTGGTTTTCCCCCAAAGGGGGTTGTGGGACAGGGTGCCCTACAATTTGTAGTAAATTTTGGTTCTTACGAGAAAGGGGGGGGTGCAGATCCTAATATCAGATGCCGTCCAAAGCTCCGACGAGCGCGAAACAGTCGGGGTTTGGTGAAGGCTTAGATAGGTTTTATCCGTCGGCCCTTGTTCTGTTTGGGGCTTAGGGGTTTTGTCTGTTTACATTAGGAGGCGGGTAGGTTACCCCGCTAAGGTAGTGGGGCGGAAAGGCAATAAAATTGGGGAAGGTTCGCCCTATGCTTATAAGTTTGGTGTTGAAATTTTTTGTGTTTCTTTTATTCTCAGTTTTGAGTTAGAGAGATAAATGGTTGGGGTTGCTTAGATCCTAATATCTAGTGGTTCTCGATCAAGCCTCACGCCGAACGTCGGGGTTTGGTGGGTATTTTTGTCTGGCCCTTGTTCTGTTTGCGGTTTGTGGGGTTTTGTCGTTTATAAGAATATATGAAGAAAAAGTAAAAATAAGAATATTTTTAACTTTTTTAAATATATTTTCTTTGTTTTAAAAATAAATTACGCCAACAAAATTGGCCGGTTTGTCCTCGTTTATATGGAGGAGGTTGGAGAGTTGAGGCTTAGTTTGAGTTTGTCTATATAGGTTTGGTGGGTGTGTCTGTGTGGTGTTCAGTGAATATGTTTTGGGATCTTTTTTTTTGTATGTATGGGATAAGTTGGGGGTGTGTGTGTTTGTTTGGGTTCAATCCCTCTTAAATGTATTTGGTTTATTTTTTCTTAAATTTACCTTATTGCTTATTTTTAATTATTATTAATATTAAATTTATAAAAAAATTTCAAATTATAAAATAATATTTTATTTTTTTTAATATAAATTAATATAAGATTTATATTAAATTAATGATTTCTCTAATTGTTATAGTGTTATTTGAATTATTTTTGTTTATATTTATTTTTTAAATATATTTTTGAATTAATGTTTTTTAAAATTATAATGATAAATAAAATAAAAGAGGGAAATTAATAATAATAAATTTAAATTCTGTGATAATATTTAATTTACAATAATTAGGATGGGTGTTTTTGTTAGATTTCTATTTATACTTTCATTTATGACAAACATTTTACATGAAGCTTTTTCTAGTTTTTGATTTTTATGATTTATTTCCTAACATTTATTAATATAGTAGAATCAGATATCTCTACTCTATCTTAATTCAGTTTTGGAAAGATAAATAATCACATATATTTTGTAAAAAATATAGATTATTAATATTTGGTCGTTAAAATTCTTTAGATATACTCAACTTTAATAGAAATAGCTTCAAGCATTCCATCATCAGATTTTCAATTGGATGGACAGTTGAAGAGTTGGAGTGTGTAGTAGATTGGAGCCTGTCCATTAAAGTATGAAGATTGTCTATCTTAATATATATCTGAGCACTTATAGTATATATGTGTGGGAGATGATAATCTGGACCAACTGATGATTGCTGGTTTAGCATGAAATACATATATTGGTGATTATTTATCTTTTCAGCATATATGTGCTTGAGTGTATCAGTGTTATTAGATAGAGTGGAGAGTGATGGGTCATCTGAAAGTCTGTGCTCATATACCCTATATTACATATATAGACACAGGTATATAATAAGCCTGTGTTTCAGTTATCCATTTATTATTATCCTTTTTACCATATATTTAGCCCATTTCCATTTCAGACTTTTATTTCTTTCAATGCTATCAATATCTCAACCATATATTTTGTTTTCAGTTCCTTCTTATTACTTCCAACATATATTTCTCCATACTTCATTGATTGGTCTGAAGTCTCTGTATTGCTCTTTTCAAGGAGTCCAAATTTCATCTACAAGTAAATACTGATAAAACACATCTATTAAAAACTGTTGTTTTTTTTTTCAAACATGCAGGCATATTTCCTTTTAATACTAAATTACTTCTACCAAAAACATTTGTTTCATAAATTATATTTACATCAGTATTTAAAATCTATCTAAAGTATTTGTAGTTGTTAACTTCTAATTCACAATTATCAATATTTATTTTATTCTTCTATAAAAATCTAATGAACTTTACTTTAGTTCTTTAGCATTTATTTTTAGTCCTACTTTTTTTCATCTGATTCTTCGTTCAACAATTCCTATTTGCAAAACAATTACATCATTTCCAAAATCTAGATTACTTAAATAAGATCAATCTATTTTTATACCCTTAATTTTCTATTTTAATCTGAAAAACATTCTTCTCAATGTTAATCTTAATGTAACCATATAATCTAATCATTGCTGTTCTTTTGGTAAACATTTTTTAAAATATGACAGTAACCTAAGTTTATATTTTGATTGACTAAATCTTTGTCTTGAAAATATTTCTTAAAATCAAATGTTTTTCATAATCTACAAATACAAAATATATTCATTGATGTTATATAATTTCTCTTAATATTGAGATGTGATCCATTGTGCCAAAATCATTTTTAAATCCAGTTTGTTCTTTTGGTTGGTTTGGCTTAAAAGTTTTGACAAGTTATAATTATTTTGGAAAGATAATAATCATTATTGCATTTTTCTAAACATGTGGAATATTTTATCATTTAGACATTTGGTATATAGTTTTGCCAACAGTTTTTCCTATTTAATTTCACCATTTTCTAGAGCCTTTCTCTTTTTTATAAAATTAACTGCATATTTCTTCTTTTTATTTAAAATGCTGGACAATTCAGGTGTTGTAATTGCAAAGGCTATTTTATTTTATTTTTATTATTATGTCTTTATAAAATGATTCCATATTTCATAATTTAGTAATAGTTCCATCTTATTGCTGAAACAACCTTGTTTGCAATGACAAAATGTTTATACTGTTGAGACTTTTATTTACTTCTATAGCTTTTTCTTTTGACAATTCATAATTATATTTTCTTAAAACATTTTTCTTATTATTTTACATAGATTCAAATAATCAATTCTTAGAATGCATTATTTAAAAATATTTTCATATTCTTTATATATATTGTCTTATAGTTGATAATTATAATAGTTCAAAGAATTCTATTAAAATTACTTTAAAAAAAGGATGAACACCATTATTCCAAGATTATTTGTGATATAGTAAAGATTTCAATAAAAAATGTTATAAGTAACAAATTTAAAAAAAAAAAATCGATCAAGCTATTTGCTATAACATATCTAAGGAATGATTTAATATTTTATGATTTTTATTATTATTATTCTGCAAGTTCATTTGTTATATTTTATTTTGTTTCATGTTTCTGCTTTTTTTTCGTTTTATAATTTTTTTATTTTTGTGTGTGTTTTTAAAGATATTTATTTTTATTTAGTATATATTTTTCTATTATCCATAATTTTCAAGAGACCATTTTAAGTAAGTAGAAAATCAGAATTTTTGTAATAACTAGCACACTGCAGGACAAAGGTCTCTCCAACAATCTTCATAGAAGAAAAGTGGAGAAAGCTGTACTCATTAGACTTCCAATTGCTGGGTGATAAAAGAACTTGAATGGTTAACCTTTTTTTTTTTTTACCCATTTGCTAAATATTCATTTACTATTCTTATGGGGTAGATGAGAAAATTATTCAGAAATCTTAAAAAGAATTTAATTTGGTTTGTATTTGAACCCTCATTATAGGTAGTTGTCCCGGGTTAGCTTCCCGGCTGATGCTATGACACATGAGAAGAAAAAAACAAGGCATTTCTAAATTTTTTTTTTAAAAGGCATAATTTTTTTTGGCTTGCCTCAGGCATTAAAATTGGTAGGCTATTCTACAGGCTATCGATAATCATGATGTAATATATTCAGAATATATATTTTACTCGGTATTGAATTTTCTAAGTTTGCCGTATTCATGCATAGCAATTATATATATAAAATGTTGCGCATCGGAGAAAGTAACAGGAGCATTAAATAATTAATACTATATATTTATTATTTCTAATATTTAAAATTTATTTTGAAAATTGTATATAATCATCACGATTCAACTTCATATATTATGCTTAATATTTATATGATAATTAAATCATACCACGTTAGGTTTTGTAGGGCCTTAATCAACAAATAAGGAATCGGAGCGGAAGTTTATACATATTGATATCAACCACGATGAAGCATAAATGGAATACCTATTAACGTTGGCATTCGAGACTCGCCAGGATGCTTCAATGTTGCCTTTAGTTGTATTATAGCCCTATTTTATTTATCATTTCTCAATGTTAGATATTCATTGGAACACAACTTTACAAAGTAAGTGGAAATTCCGATCGGGAGAAAATAAAAAATGGATAAATTATGTGATGTTAATCAGAATTCTGTTGATATACTGGAAAGACATCTTCATGAAGTCGCAACTGGTATAAACAAAATGGCTACCCAAAATCAGTTATTAAAAGCGGAAATTCAAGACTTGAAAAACACAATATGCAATAAAGACGCAGAAATTAAACTTATTAGTGAAGAAAAAGGTTGTTTAAGACAATTAATTGATGTATTGGAGAAAAAAATACTCTTATTGTCCTCTGATCGGGGAGCTTCTTCGTCATGCGCCTGTTCATGTACTCCTGCCGTCCCTCAAGAAGACATTAAATTATCGGCTGAACAAGTTTCTACTTCTAGAGAAGAACATTTAGAAAGTCCCGTCAACGGTAAATTCAAAATTAATTTGGTTTATTAAAGTAAAATGTCAATTTTTTAAAGTGGTGATAACTGATATCGCTTTAGTTGTCTTTATTATTCATAGGGAGGTTTACGCCTTTATTGAATTTCTGTATTTCTATAATAATTATGAATGGGGTTAAATATTTACAAAGTAGCATTGTATGTGTTACTTTATAATTTTTTTATTGAATTTCTTGTCTTTAATATCTTAGTTTGTGAAAAAGTAAATTTATGGAGAAGATAGTGTAAATAAGCAGTAAAACTATTTATGTTAATAATTTAATGTTTAAATCATGTTTATTTTACTGGACAAGTATTAAAAACAAAACACTACATAGTATATTTATTATCTATTATGAAGACAATTTTATAATATTCGGCGACGTTTTGCTTTCTTTTTTCGTTTTTTCAATTATATGATAATTACAAATAGTTTATCCATAATTAATTGTAATTTACGAATAAACAATTTTATTTCATACTTTTGTGATATGGAACTTAGAGAATAAGAATGGGGGGGGGGGGGTAATTGGGATATCATCTGCTAGATAGGATTACGTATGCACTTCAGGCTAATTTTCTTATTCTTCAAATCATTTGTTTACCATTCACTTTTATTCACGGTTTATTTATTCCTTCGTTCTTTTCACTCGCATTTCTATGTCTGAGTAAGTTTAACAAGTAAAATTTTTCTTTTCAAATTATTTCATCATTATAAGTAGCGTTAATTCAGTTTTTTATTATTGCATTATAAACATTTTTTAGGATATATAATTTTATACATTTTCAAGAACAAATTTATCGATATATTGTTGACTTTCCCCATAAACGGTCAAGAGGTCAAATTTGTTTTAACGTGAAAGTGTTTAGATAATCACAACACCCTCCTCTACTGTTGCTTAGAGAAGGTCCTTTTCTCTCCTAACGTGATGCTAGCTTGTATTCACCAGCTGTTGATTTTTATAAAAAGTCTATAATTGAGCAATCACAAATTTATATGTCGTATATGTGTATATTTAATCTTGTATAGTTTACAAAATATTTGAAACTTAATTTGAATTATTGCATATTTGTCCAATTTTTTTTTTCCATTTACTTTTTATTTCAGAGGAACCAAATATTTTTTAAAAATCATTGTAGTGTCTCCAGTATTTTTAAAATTGGTTTATCCAATTATAACATTCGTTGTGTATATTATGTATTATAAATATTTTTAAATACCTCATTAGCAAAAAAGATAGTATGGTATGCATCCTAAATGAAATAACAGTTGATTGTAAATTAAAATAAAAATTTGTATGTATATATTCAGGATATGTTTTTCATTTAATTCATACAGTGTTAAGTATATAGTTTTTCCAATATTAATTATTGTTTACTATTTATATTTATATTATTATTTTTGTTAACTTTGACTACACCTATCCTCTTTCTCTCTCTATTTACCTTTTGTCATTTTAAAAAATACTATCTTCTTATTTGATTTGTCATTTAGGAAGGTTTTTTCATTCTTTAAATTATTTTTTTTCTTTTTTAAATCTATTATAATGTTCAAAGTAACTCAGATGTGTATTAAATTATATTTTAATTAAATGCAGGTAGAATATAAATTCAGGATTCTTGCGTTTTTGAGTTTTTTCTGGATTACTAATGTTGTTGGTTTATAAAAGTTGATCCTTAAAAATAATAATGAAAAAAAAAGCTTAAGATATACTATTTTAACTAAATAAAAATTAAACAGCAATTAAAAAAAAATATGGCTTATGATATTATTTCTATACAATAGAATACAGTATTAAATAATAAAAATAAATGGTGAATTTATTAATGACTATTTTTAATGCTTATTTTTTATGAATAATATTGCCTCTTCATTATTTTGGTAAACATTTAATCAGTGAAGTTGCTTCATGTATTTAGGTTCTCTTTTAATGCAATTTTTAAGCACCAAATAAAAATCTATTATTTTTTTCCGTATTGATGCTTATTAATCAATAGTATTCTATCCTATGGTCAAGTCCAGAGA
Source organism: Epiperipatus broadwayi (assembly GCA_028023455.1). NCBI lineage: Eukaryota > Metazoa > Onychophora > Udeonychophora > Euonychophora > Peripatidae > Epiperipatus > Epiperipatus broadwayi. Next base: position 7,815,884 of record JAQFVV010006214.1, on the reverse strand, counting down.
GTAATCACATCACAAATTCATCCATTTCTCCCCTTTTTTTCTTCATTGTCCAGCTTTTCAATTCTATGTATCTCTACCCATCTCTTATATCATCCAACAGGGTCAATCTTTTTTCATCCTCCTTGTTTCTATTCACCATTCCCTCCAAAATATCTTTCATTGAATTATTCTTTCTTCTTAATATATGCCCATTTCAGTTTCTCTTTTTCTATTTCCTCAATCAATCTTCTCTTCATTTATTCTTTTCAAAACTTCTTCATTTATCATTTTATTTATCCAACTGATTTTTTTCATCCTTCTCCATGACCACATCTCAAAGGCTTTCAACTGATCCTAATTTTTTTTACTCATTGTCCACGTTTTACAACTACCCAATAGTAACACTCCACACATAGCTTTTAATTAACAATTTTCTTAAGTCTCTTTTCAAAGTTCCCCGAAATATTTTCTTTTTCTTAGCAAATGCTTTCTTTGCCAATACTATTCTTCTTTTAACTTCATCTTCACTCAACCAATTACCCAAATATCTAAATCCATTTACCTGTTAAACTATATTATTATGAATTTCGACTTGTAGTCTTTTTGTATTCCTCCCTATCCTTAAACACTTGAGTCTTGCAACATTAATCTTCATTCCATTCATCATTCCTCCAATTTAGGCAACATATTCTGAAGACTTTTTTCATCCTCACCTATACATTTTATTATTTTACTTTCAACATTTGCTCCTCCACAGTCTAAATATTTATTTACTATGTCTTCTAAAATAAATATTAAAAAACATAGGTGATATATTGCATTCTTGCCAAACTCCTTTTTCTATATTCACTTTATCAGTATCATTATTGTCCAGTCTAATTTTTATTCTTTGTCCAATATACATATTCCAAATCATTTTTTTCTCTTATATTCCTTTATTTTTTAAGATGGTCGTGAGTTTACTCTATCAAATGTTTTTTCCAAATCCACAAAACATATACCAATTCCTTTATCTTTTTCAATATATCTCTCTGCAATTATTTTAATAATTCCAATAGCACCTCTTGTGCTTTTTCTCTCTGAAAACCAAACTGTTCTCCAACAAAATATTCTACCTTCTCATAAATTCTTTTGATTTAAAATCCTCAATAAAATTTTAGAACATAAGATAAACTAATTGTTTTGGACTCTTCGCATTTAACAGTTCTTTTCTTTTTAGCAATTAGAATCATTATAGTCCTCAAAAACTCTTCAGGACAAACTCCACTATTATATATCAATTTGCAAAGTTCATCTATTTCCTTCATAGTAATTTCTCCCATTTTTTTCAAAAATTTCATAGTTATTGTATCAAATCCAACAGCTTTACCATTTTTCATTTGTTCAATCGACTTTATTACTTTATCATATACTTCTATATCTTCTTCATTTTAAATTGCATAATTAATTGAATTATTTGCTTTTCTAATATTGAAGATATTCTTTCCATCTTTTCAATATATCATCACTATCAGTTAATTTCTTTTGAATTCTTATCAATTATTTCATTTGTTAACCATTTCTTTTTTCCCCAAGTGACATTTTTAATTCTGTTAAATACCAAATCATATTTTTTTTACCTGTTAAAACACTTCTCTCTCTCTGTTCTTGTTTCAACTATTTTTCTTTTGCTAAATCTGTTTCTCTTTTAGTTCATTATTTATTTTTTTATATGTTCTTTGTCCTTCTTCAGTATTGACATTCTTCCATCTTCTCCTTACTTTCATCTTTTCCAATATACCATCCATTATTTAAGGGCATTTAGCTTTCTTTAACTGAATAGTTCCCATTTTACTTTTTGCTGTTTTTAATAATCCTTCTCTAATACTACACCAACACTTATCAGAACTATTAATAAATTCCTCATCTTTAGCAATTCTTTTTATTATATTTTCACATATTAACCAAATCCTATTTTCTTTATTTCTCTCAATTTATTTAAGTCCCATTTTACATATCTTTCTTCTTTTTTAATTCTTTTTAAACTTAACATTAGTTTAGCTATATCCAATTTATGATCAGAATTTATATCAGCACCAGGCAAAGCATGAAAACTTCTAATAGCATTTTTATATCTTCATAATTCGTGACTAGTGAATTTATAACCAGTAACAGCCATTTACCCTTCAAGGTTGTAGAACATTTAATTTTTTTCAGTTATCAGTAGTTTACATCTGTGAGTACTTGTTGCAATGGAGTATGTTAAAGTAGTAACTAGCTTTTTGATCTTATAGAATAGTCATTTTTTGTAATTGATGTGCATCATCAATATATAAAGCTGTTTCATTTGCTCTGAATTGAGGCTTTCATTAACTATATGCTTAATCAAGTGCTTTTATGTATTCAGTTCCTTCTTTCTCCATACACTCCATTTCACTATTTAAACCTGTGAAAGTAACCTTCAATATTTTATAATTTGTTTGCTAATTCAAGTTTTTTTATTGAATAACTTAATGTTATTAATAATCTAGTTTATCATCCCAGTGCTGGCAAAATATTCATCCACAATTAATCATGTTAATGCTTACTGTCTCATATTTTTTTATTGGTTAATTGTTTTGAGGATAAACTTTTAACATAGATCTGCAAAATTTTTTTGTTTTATTTTAATATCATATCCAGTTGAAGATTCAATAACTTTTAATTCAACTAACATATAAATGGAAACATTATAACATAAAATAAATATTTTTTTGAAAAAATTTTTTTTTTTCAAATATTTCACTTATTAAATACACATAGTGAATAAAAATTGTTTTGTGTATATTCTTAAAAAAAAAAAAAATTATTTGAAAAGAATATTTTGTTACATTTTTAAAATGTGAATAGAATTTGTGAATCAGTTTTTGAAATATTCCAGTTTGTTACTCTATTCATAGATGCATATATTATAAATTTAGCCATAAACCTCATTCTTGTTGATAGATTTTATATCATAATAGTACTTTATGTATTTTGTTATATATATTAATATATTTTATTGTTTTAAATTCCAGTATATTGTAATTATGAACGGAAAATTTTATGAATTTTATTTACATATTTTTGTTAATCTTATTTGATCATCTTAAGTGAATATCAGATGACTAATTCTTATATAATTTTAGTTTTTATATAGTTTATGAATGTCTTTTATTGTTTTCATATGTATTATAAACCAAATCTGTTCTAGTTTTAATATTATATATTATTTAATAAATCAAATAATTTCAGATATTCATTTCTAATTTTTTGAGAGATATACTGTTTATGAAAAATAACATTTTTATAAAATGATAGAAGTAAGTTAGCTGTTCATTCTAGATTCTGCCATTCTGATCTTGATTCTTTTTGATAATTGGTATGAAGAATTATTTATATAAGATCTGCATACCACAAAAATTAAAATTCTAGATTGATTCTTAGTTGAGGAAAGTAAAAAAAAAAAACTTGTTTAAATAATTGAATGTAACTGTTGAATGCATATTCCCAATTGGGTACTCTAACATCATCTTATGGTTACAGTATTTTATTTTATTTATTGTTTATATTTGACATAAACTGGTAATTGATGAAAATGATTAAGTTGAAATAGTTTCTGACTTATTTTGAAAATACAATTTGTCTTTCATTACAATGTGAAAGCTGGTGTAAAATTAAAAAAAAAAAGGCTTGTTTTTATCACATATACTGAAATTTTTGCAATATTTGATTTTAAAAGAAATTCTCAAGTAGCTTTCTTTCAGAATTTTTTTTTTTAAGTTAACATTTTTCCTAAGTTTTTAAGTCTATTTTACAATGTTTTTTTTTTAGAATTAATATTTAAAAATGAACACATTTATAATTTCTATATATTAAAAGTTTTTTGAATCACAAATTTCTGTTTTCTATATTTTATAAGAGATTTATGAAAGATGTTTATAAGATTAAATAATCTTATAAAAGGCCTAAAAATAGATGAATTTGATGAAAATAAGGGAAAGCAAGCATGATTCTCAAAGTCTGTAGTTTTTTCATATCTTGTGCTATTACATTTTATCATTATTTATACTAGTTTAGGCACGCATATTCTGCCATCTTATTAAAAATTTTTTTTGCTAATTACGAACTAATATCTGTAATATTTTGATTTTAATATTTGCTAATTACAGATAATATTATATTTATGGTTCAAAAATGAATGACAAAATAAATACCATTTAACAAATACCCATAACAGTTCATAAATATTTTCAATGAAATATTTAAAAATATTTTGATTTTAATATTTTTAAATTATAGCCATACTTTTTTTTTTTAACTTTCTATGAAATTTGAATTTTTTTTATTTGCCCTGGACAAAATATCAGGAATACTTGTTGATATTTTTGAACAATTATCTAGTCATATTGATTGTTTGAGTCACTGATGATTTAGTAGCTTCCCTAGTGTCAAAAAATATTCTAGAGCATCTACTATAATGATACTGTAATCCGTTCTATATATTCTAATTCCAGAACCCTTTATTGTAAGCTTGAGTAGTCATTGGTTATTTTCATAGTAGTGCCACATTCAAATACCAGACTTGCTTTCATCAGGGAACAGCATTGGATTTTGTTGAAGCCCAATAACCAGAAATTAATTTAGGGTTGAAGTATGATACTATTATCTAATGTCTATTGATGATTCAAGTTTACAATAGATGGCACTTGAATAAAGTAGATAGTGTGATATAAATGAATTATTTTATAATGTAGTTCCAAATGTGAGATCTAAAATAAACTATATTATAGAAGTGATCAATGTCACTTGGTCATAATATCCCATACTTTATTTTGTCAATGTTAAATGTAAAGTGGTAGTCTCTTTTGTATAAGTACATGTAGTGTGATTGTATGAATATATATATATATATTGTGATATATTTTTAAACTTTTTATTTTATTTTCTAGAAAACGATTATGATGATAAGCAAAATAGCATTGTTTCCATTAAGCAGGAAGTAATAACTTCTGAGGAAGGAATAAAAGAAAAGGCATCTGATATGGTATTATTTGTTCTGTATTATTTATAATTAATACTATTTAACTTATATTAGTAAACTAATGAGAAGTTGGAATAAATAAATAAAATCTTTATCATTTTATTAAATATAAGAAAAAGTGTTATTTTAACAACTCAAGATTTTTTAATTTAATTTAATATAAAAATTCATATATTTTTAGATTAGATTACTAGAGATGTAAGACAGGCTGATTTAAAAAAAAAAAGTGACAACATATGTTTAGAATATAAAATTAGTATTAAAAAGTGTTCACTCTTTTTTATACATATATATGACCTCTTAGCATGTAAATATTTTTGTAATGAGAGAGGAGGTAGCCTATTGTGTCATTTCACAACTTGGAAATTCAGATTATTTAATTTTGATACCACTTACTTGTAACTTCTTAATTTATCAATATTATAATATAATATAGCTAATAGACTACAATTTAAGTAGTCCTAGCTTTCAGAATAAACTGATGGCTTTAATATGAGTATCAGATATTATGTGCAATTGTTTATAACATGGAGTATAAATTCCGCTAAGATGATTTAGCCATCATTTTCAAGTTTGGTTTTAGGCCTTTTGTAACATTCACAGTGATTTTAGGGCAATAAGCAATTCTCTATTTGATATTAATTGCTTTTTAGCAATGTGAAATTAAGAAAAAATAGTCAATAATGTTGCCTATATAATAATCTTGGACAAATTTGTCTTTACTTTTCACTTGGCTTAGATACTAATCAAGTGTTATCTTTATTGTAACTTTTCTGAATTTTTCAAAATATGGTATTTATTGTGAGAATGGGTACATTCATGGACCTAAAGCTTCAGAGTTAGCCACTTTACTTCTGCATCAAACCATGCAGGCCAAAGTACTGTTATAACTATTTAAAATCATTATTAATGAATACTGCTTTTAACAGTGCCCTTGTATTTAAAGTTTTCAAAATTACCCAGAAACTATGGATTCTAATAATACTGAATACGCTGTTAAACAGATGATAAGTCTTTTATCTTCAAACATTGCACAGAACTTATACAATAGAATTGTAATTATTTAATTCATCCATTTTTACAGGTAAATTTTTATCTATTCTGTAGAAAATAAAAAAAAAAATTAAAATTGTTAATATTATCCAAATCGGTTTCATTTTTTTTTCTCCTTAGAGGCTGTCTGAAACTGCTGATGACATTGATCATACCATAGTTTTAATTATAACTGTTAAATTCAATAAAAATAAAAAATTTTCAATGCCTATTCTTGAAAGTTGTGCTAATCAAGTCATTTAAATCTTTCTTTATTTTTCTAACTTCCAACTTCTAATAAATTGTGGAAATAAAAAAATTAACAACATATACATACATACATACATACACAAAGGTACCTTGATAACAGTTCATAAACAAAAAAAAAGATCTCCAATTGCTACACTAACAATGCTAAAATCTTTCAGAAACTCATTGATGCATTTTGTTAGATTGATAACTAAACAAAAGAGTTTATTCCAAATTTTAACATTGTTTAGTGTAACAGTTGGATTGCCTTCAATAAATTTTTATAATATTTCATGCTGTATGTTTCTAATATCTTTATATATATATATTTATTTCTTCTGTGGATGCTGCTGCTGATTATATATCTATATAAAGAGAAACATACTATTTATAATGACTTTTTTATTCAATGTAATATATATATTTTAGCAGGTTATTCTGTTGAATGGACAAAATAGCCAGCCTCGGCGAACTATCAGTCCTGAAACAAAAAGGGAAATTATTGATTTAGTTTTGCGAGATGGTTTAGCATATTCAGAAGTGGCACAGAAATTATGTTTAGCAAAGTCAACCGTATCTTCAATTATATTTCGATGCAGGAAAAATCAGTTATCTGATGATCGTAAATTTGGAGGTGGTCGACGGAGAACCTTAACAGAAAACCAAGAAAATGCTATAGTAAAACTTGTTCAGGAAAATACAAGCTTAACACTCAGAGAGCTTCAGCAACACATTCTAACAAATGAAGACATTTTTAATGATGTTTGGCAGATTTCTTTGTCAACCTTATCTAGAATTCTCAAGAAACATAATATGATGTATTTATCATCTTTGGCTTACTTAGAGTAAATTAAAAAGATTTAGATATTACATTTTACTAGTTTTTTAAAAGCTTAAATAAAAAAAAAGAAGAGAAATATTGTTGCCAAATAAAGAATTGTTAATATTTTATACTACATAATTTTATGAAGAAATTATTAAAAAAGTTATTATTTTTCACTTCATGCTGCCTTATTCCATTAGCTTGGAAATAATTGTGGGAGTGACTATTAGTTTAAGAAAAGAAAATGCATATTTTTTTATGACAAAACATTATGATCAACTATAAATATAGGGCCGTCGTCTAGTCTTGAAATAAAAACCAGGCTTTTATTGAGTTCACATTTTTATATTTATTCCTTTTGTTTTTTTTTTTTTATTGCATTTTAAAATAATGCATTGTGCTATCTATGAGAGTTTTGCCATTAATATTCTAGCAATTTTCGATCACTTCTTTCAAGAGTTTCACTTTTGTTATCAGTGATTTGCATAATTTTTCTATCTAATAGTTAACTTATTTGGATTTTAGCTTTTTATTATATTTAATGTTTGACATATATATATATACATTAGTGGCAAATCCTTCATAAGATCTATTATGATAATTTGCACAGAATGACAAAATCATTACTTTTAAAGATTTTTATTATAATAATAAGTATCTTAGCAAATACATTTGCCGAGTTTCATTTATTATTTTTTTTTAATCATGATTTTGATTTTAAAAAGTGTATTTATTACATGTCGCAGAATATAATTATGCAGAATATAATTATATATAAACGTAATAGAGAATTTTGTTTTTAAAACAAGTTTTTGAAATTAAAAGATTAAAATAATTATGAAAAAATTTAAAGTTTTCACTTGTGCAAATTTTTAAAGTGATTTTTTTCGGAAAGATTTTTAAAAAACGATTTATATGATAGCTCATAAGCATCTCCAGTTTAAGTTATTAGACAAGACCTTTTAATGCATTTCACACAACTTCAAAAGTATCTCAGTACTTTTCAGCCTAGCCATGTTGCCTTCTGGTTGCTTTAAAAACAGGAAATTGATTGTAGATTAATTTTCAATTTAATTAAAAATAGTAAAAAAAACACATTCTAAATGAAAAAAAAACTTATATTTGTATATATAAAATGGTGAATTGATCTTTTTTTTAAAAAAAGTTACTGATATATTCATAGAAATATATACATAATGTAAACATTTTCTCAGGTAAAATTTAATAAAACGTGGAATTATTTCAGTTTACTAAAAGATTTAACTACAATATGAGTAAAAAGAAAAATTTAATTCTAAATTATTCTTGTAGATTAAAATACAGGAACAATACCACATGAAAACTGATATTCCAGTATCTTTTAATTTGATAAAAAAAAAAAAAATTTGCATGACTTCAATTTACTTAATTTAGTCTTCTTTACACAATTATAAAAATATAATAACACAATATAATAAATATAATATACATGTTTTAAAAATAAATAATGATTTAGTAGATAGCTGTAAATTAATGGGTGCCTAATTGAAATAAGTAACATATTTCTATTTAATTTTTTTAGTTTGTTTGACTGTTCTATTTAATTCTTGATTTATTTTTTTTTTTAGAAAATACAAACTGAAAAGTTAATCACTAAATTTTTGAAATCTTACTTGTAAGGAAGCATTAAAAAAAAAACAACAACTTTAGTTTCTAAAAGTTATTAGAAATCTGGCACAAAATTATCAAAAGAAAGTGAAGGGAAAAAAGCATTTGTAAATTTTTTTTTTTTTTTTGTATTGTACCAATATAAAAATGAATGTTTAATATAATATAAAAACATTTTGTAAATTTATGTCTATTATTAATAGTTATTATTTTTTTAATATTTAAACATTTAATAAAAATAGAGAGAAAAGATTTAATTAGTTAAATTATTTTTTATTATACCAATATAAAAATACATATTTAATATAAAATACAGAATGTATTGTAAATGTATAGCTAAAATATATATATAAATTAATAGTCATTATTATTTAATAATTGTTTAAATTTCCTGCAGAACATAGTGTAGATTATAGAAGGTACTTAATAAGGGATAAAAGATCTGTTATTGAATTATTATTATATATACTCTGGAAAATCATTAATTGGCAAAAACTGAAAGCCCGACTGTTCAATTATTATATCTATATGTGTACATATATTTTGTTCTTCCTATTTTTAATTATATATATAAACACACATCAGCATTAAAGTTATCAGAATTAAGTATGAATCAATCAAAATACATTGTTAAATTTTATCAAAATTAGAGTATAAATTATATTTGTAAATTATTTATGTCATATTTTCAAATATGTAAAATAGATTAATTTGTCTAAAAGTATGTATATAATAAAATAGTAGGTATAAAAGCAGATTAATATTAAATCAGAATTTGTTGTTTAAAAGCCTCTTTTTGAAATTTACTTGAAATTATGAACTTAATCAAAAGAAAGATATAAGTTCAAATTTGCATATCTATTACTAAAAAATAATTTGATTATGTTTTATGATGAATTGTTTGTTAATATCTGCCATAGGATACATATATTTTTGTAATATATATTGCTTATTTGATCAAATATACATTGTCTTTGTTTATATATCTATATGTAAGTAATATTTTTCATATTACAAGTCTGTAAGTTTTATTATTTTTTATCAGATATTTATGCACACATAGACATATATATATAATGATACAAGAGATAAATTTTCTCTTTTGTCAAAAAATACATTTCATTATTTGAATATATAAAAGGTTTTTAATAAATGTGTTCTACTAGTTCTTATTCAAGAATCTGTAACAGTAGAGCAATTCAGAGACTTCAGACCATTCAGTGAAATATGATGATATATATGTTAGAATTAATAAGAAGAGATTGAAAATGAAATACTTAAGCAAAATAACAAATAAATATCACTGACATGAGTGAAAGATTTGAAAGGCTGAAATGAATCTGAACCAGATATATTTTTAGAAGAGCTGATAATAGATGAATAGTTGAAATTTTAAATGGGATTCTAATATATTGTTAAAGATTTAGAAGTGACCATATATGAGATGAATAGATGAAATAAGAAAGTTTGCTATATGGAGAAATATGGATTAGAGAAACTGAATTAAATTTGGAGAGATACAGAATGAAGGAAATGATAATTATGATTTGTGTGTATGTACATATTGTACCATTCATTTGTACAAAATCTATTTACATATAGAGTGAATGAAGCTGTATTAATAAATGAAATTAGCTAAACTTCATTATTTTTTTATTTTTTTGCCTCCGCAATTGATTAAAAGTTTAACCAGAAAAAAAAAATTAAAATAATTTCATTTGAAAGAAATTCTAGATGTAAAGTATGCATTTTTAGTTACAGGCACATTTTATAAAACTTCTAAAGTGCATATTATAATAATATATATTTTTATCTTTATTTGTTAAAATTTACAAAGTCATTTGTAATAATAAAAAAAAAAATTATTTGTAAGAACAGACCTTACTTATTGCATAGCAACAATAGTAAAATTTGATATCTGTCATGTGTATGGGCGTAAACAATTGCCCCATACAGAATATAGATCTTAAAGTTAAAAATAAATAAATTAAAGAAATCTTGCTTATTGAAAAACAGTGGTGACTAATTAGAGCAGTATATATAGGTAGGTCAGTTCCATTTAAGGAGTTTGGTTAATGCAAGTGTTAATTGATTTGTTCTTTCATCTGTTTGTTGTAAAGAAGATATTCAGTCTTAAGACTTTAAAGCCTGGAGCCACCAGCAGTGTTAAAGGCTGAGATAATCAGAGTGACTGATATCAAATACTGAGAAGACTGATATCTTACAGACCTAACACTATGAAAGCCTTCAGAAGTAATGGTAAAATATTACCAATGGCAGGCTAAAGAATAATACGTTTGTCATCGCTAAACCTATTCTTTGCTGCTGTAATGGAACTCTGATGAGTTAATTAATATCTGCTTACTCATAGTTTGCTGCCACTGTTAAACCAAGTTAAAATTTATTTCCAAAATCTAACCTCGACCAAACCAACTGTAGTGAATTAAGAAGGAAATGGAAAATAAAGACATCATCATTCAAGAATGTCATGTTAATGTCAGAAAACAAATAGTCTCAGAGGTATCTATAATTTAAAACCAATCGCTAAGACATTCATATTTTTTTAAATAAATATTTACTTAATAAAAGGCTTTTGATAATACAGTTAAACTAGAAAGATTTTTAGTAAGGATTTAATCCTGAGCATTCATGTCTTCTAAAATACATAGTTAATTAATATTCTAATAATTCATATTTTGTATCATTTATTTTACCTTTAACAAGAAAATATTTTTTTGTTGTTAGTTAAGATCTTATGAATGTGTTATGGAAGGGGCAGAAAAGAGTTTGGATAGTGTGTATTTTTTTTATTTATGTGTTATTAAATGTTTTTTTAAACAAAAATCTCAGCAGCTTCTTTCCATGGCTATACTATTTAATAATTTTTTAATTGCCTTTAAATAAGCAACGAAAGGTCAAATGGAAATACTAATTATAAATATTAAATTTTATTTTTCCTTTACTAAAACAGCATGTTAAAAAATCTCAGGTTGACACTGGCATTCATAATATAAGCTGTTTTAGATTATTGTTCAAAGGGAAGTTTTTAAAGAAATATAGCCAAACCAGGGATTTAAAGATAATCAGGAAATGTTATTGATGTTTTTACATAATTTTTCCGATTGTTTGTTGGAGTCATAACTTCATTATCTTACAAAAAAAAAAAAAAAAATTAGAGAATGTTAAATAACCCAACGTACAATTGGACAGAATGAATCGATATATATAAAGCAAATAATTTTCAAAAACTTTATTTCTGTACTGATTAAAAAAAATATAAAACTTGTATGTATAAACATAAACTTATGACCAAAATAATACATATATACATGCATGTGTATGTAATTTAAAAATGGAGCTACAGGAATATTTTTCACACAAAAATAATTTGAATTAATATCATAAATTTAAATATATTTCAATAAAAAAATCTGAGAAGAAAAATGGAAGTTATATGTAATTGTAAAATAAAAATATTGATGCTTTTTTTAAAATTAATTTTTTTTGTCCAAATTTTAGTAATAAGTGATATTTTTTTTGATTCATGACATATGAACAAAGTATTTTTTAAAAGCTAATTTTTTTTTAGGCTTTTATATATATTAAATTTATTAAGTGCTGGCAGATGATTTAAAATTTATTAGATAAATGGAGATATTTAAAAAATTTCATTTTAGGTATCAATCATACAGTATATTTTATATATAAATATTTTGATATTTTAATTTAAACAATGGACTTAGATGTTGAAATGCAGTACAGATTCCAATGTGCTGTTGCTGCTTTTAACAAATTAAAAGATATTATATTTCATCACAATGAAATAACTATTGTAATTAAATTAGCTATATCTAATTTATTACATGAAAGTGAGATCTGAATATCTTATTGAGATAATGTAAAAGTTTCAGAAAAAATTAATTCAAGGATTATTGAATGTGATACCATAGAGTCCACTATTAAAAAATTATATTTTCATTGCGTTGGACATATGAAATGAATTGAAAATAATTCATTGTATATTTGAGCATGGTTTTTGTGGAAAAGGTTGACCCTGCTTACACTATAAAGATTATCTCAAGGACAATTGTTTTTTTTGGGGGGAAGATATGATAAAGGATATAATGCACTGGAAACTACAATTAGACATGGTATTTAAGCATTTCAGAAAAAAATTTGTTACAGAAGAAAGAAAAATAAAAGAAAGCATCATAAAATTTTAAATAGAATAATGTTTTCTATGTATGAGCATATTTGTGTTTCACATATTGCTTTGAATAATCACAAAACTCATCTCTTATTATTTTTTTATCTTTTTTTTTTTTTTTAATGGCCATAGTTGTGAATGGTTTCTAATAATATGTATATATACAGATAGCAAATAAAATAATTTTGTTATTAAATAAACTCATTGTGACTTCTGTTTCATATTTTCTTCTTGGTTATATCTGCAAAAGATCCAAAATGTATGTTTTTTTATTTTTATGTTTATATGAATCCCATTATAAAGCAGATATTTTGGCTTCAAAAAATACTCCCTATTATGAGATTATGGTCAAGTAAAAAAATAATACTTTCACTATAAATAGTTTGTTATTGTTTTTTTGCATATGTATATACATGCATGAGAGGTTGATGAAAGTATTTGTGCAATTTTAAATTTTATTACCATTATGTATATAAAATGTTATAAACTTACAATAAATAATATTTAAAAGTTTAATTATTGAGATTTTTTATGCTTTAGTTTTGAGAATTTGTCAGGTAACTGGATTAAAAGAAGCTCATTTAATCTGATCTAATGCTGTTGGATCTTTCTTTTAGTAGGATAACATGAAACATTTATTTATATATGAAAATATACAAAATTAACAAAGCGTATGCCACACTTGAATGAGAAGCTATAAAGATACACAGAAATTATTACACGCTAAGCGCTTTCGAGGTCTTTTGCCTCATATTCATAGCGGTACTGTGCGCTGCAGAACGAAAAAATAAGGCATTATTTTTTCGTTCTGCAGCTCACAGTACCGCTATGAATATGAGGCAAAAGACCTCGAAAGCGCTTAGCGTGTAATAATTTCTGTGTATCTTTATAGCTTCTCATTCAAGTGTGGCATACGCTTTGTTAATTTTGTATATTAAATTATCGAATGAGAAGTCTTAAAATCTTTAATATTTTATATATGAAAAGTTGTTTTTTGTAGACTGAGATTGCAAACATAATTCATGCTATTTCTGAGTAACAGTTGAATGTTATTACAGAATTCAAAATCCATTTTATGATTTCAAATATTGATTGCAAGCAATGTCAATTATACATTTTGAGTTAATAAGACCTTAAGTCTTATACATATAAATAAAAATGAGAATTATTTTGTGTTGCATGGAAGACTGGGAATTTTTTTATCAGCACTCATATTGCTATGTAGTTACTAATATGAAAAAAACTCTTCAATAAACCAGTTTTGTTATATTTTACTGCTGAATGTAAATCTTCACATTTACTTGATGCAGCTAAATACATAAATAAATGGTAATGAGAATTTTGGCTATTAGAAACCAAACTGCAATATACATATATAAAAATATTTTCTTGTCACTTATTTAAAATATTTTTAAAAACATTTTTTTCTTTTCTGTTTTGGTTCTACAATTAATAGAAATTGATTTAAAAAATATGATTAAAATTGCAAGCAAGAATTCTAATAGAAATTAATGTAATCAGAAAAACAAAATTCACTGGTAAGATTTTTTTAAAAAGCTTTTATCAATAAAATATATTCCTGTATATATTTTTAATGGACATTAAAATCAATGTTGAATTAAGCATTAATAATGTGCCAATTATTAGTTGAGTTTTTAAAAAAATTACTGCATAGAATGAATTTATTAATAATGAGTTGTGATTTAATTTTAATAAACTAAATATCAAAACTTAAGCTTGAAAATGAAATATTGGTAAAAAAAACAAAAATACCTATAGTAAAATTTTAAAATAATTACAATTATGATACGATATGTTAAGTAAAGATATTTTTACACATATTTTGAACATTATTCTTGTTTTGACTGTAATTTTAAAAATGTAAAATGATTTTTTTCTTTAAAGATTTTTTAAACAGAATCAACTAAATTAAGAAATTTTAATTTTTTTTTTATCGTTTCCAAGTTGTAACATTTTTATATTTAATATTAAATAAAAACAGATCAGTTAACAATTATAATTAAAAACTAATACAATACGAGAAAGATATTACTACACTACCTTATTCATTTCTATTCCTCTATTGAATACAGAATAGCAAAACTGATCTGACCTTTCAGTGAAAAATATCTTTTACTAATCAAAATAAAATAAATATAAGGGATATGTAAAACAAATTCAGAGAAATCTATTTGTGTATGAATCAAGTTTATGCAATGCTTTATTTCAGATATTAATTCATATATAAAACTGATATAATGGTCATTACTGATTTTTGAAAAAGAAGCTTGAAAAGTTATAGATTTCTATTCCTGAATTTCATATTTCAGAAATTATTTTATGTTTTACAAATGCTCTTTTATGGTTTAGGAAAATAGTTCATGCAGAACCAACAAAATGTTGCCAAGACTTGAATTGTTTAAGCTTCTTGAAAAAAAAAATATTTTTTTAAACTTTTGAAGAACCAAAAAGTGTTTGAGGTTTTTGGATAACTTATAAAAAATAAATGAATATTGACAGGAATTCATATCTTGCAATAAATTCTTCAAATCAGACTGCTGATGGAACTTTGGTTCAATACATTATATATATATAAATTTGCAATTTTATTTGTTAATTGAAATCATAATTAAATTCAAAGTGAATTTTACTTATGTATCCATGATGAGAGAGATGGGAATTTGAACTAAGAAATATATTACACTTTTGATAATGCTATTTTACTATAAGCCAACAGAAATTTATTTTATTTAATTGACTAGTTTCTTTTTTAATTGTAATGTATTTCTAAATTTTAACACATTGAGTCAAAGTATTTTTTTAGCAATGTAATTGTATAAAAATAATAAAAATCCGCATGACATGATTTATATTGAACAATAATATCCTCAAAATAAAGAATAGGCTTTTTTTTAAAAAAAAATAACAAACTGGTATAGTGCTATAAATGGGCCCCTCAATTCAAATAGTGCTTTTACTACTTAGGAAGAATCAAAGATTTTTTTTTTGATGTTCTTAACTGACTAATTGCTAGTTGGCAAGATTACCATTGAAACCTGAGATGTGTGAAGTTGAATTAAAGAAAGTTTGATGAAGTGATGATAGAAATGGATTGCTTCAACATATGCATCTTAAGAGTTAGTGAATTAGAAAAAAATGCCTACTATTTAGGCCACAATACTACTTTCTTTGCCATGAAAGGCATATTGTATTTACATATTAATTCAGAAAATTTACAAGTTTTCTTAGAGGAAGACCCTCAGTAATGTCAAAGACTAAGAATTGATATTGCATCAGAGATTTTACAGAAAATGAGTAAAATTCTTGATTAAATTATATGTAGCTGGAAAAACTGATTGATTTTCCATTCAATATTATTATAACACAAATCTAAGTCTCGATTAAAATAAAGAAATTTTCAAATCACGGTCTTTTTATTACAACTATAGGATGGAATTTATAGGAATTAAAATATTACATCCTGCTATCCTGTAACAAAATTGTTTTAAACATGAAAATGTGGCCTAGAACAGATTATGAAACTGGATCATAAATTTGTCACTTTCACATTAAACTCCAAAAAAAAACAAAAAACAAGTTCATGCAATATGCAATATATTTATTCTTGCTTTTAGGTTTCAGCAGTCAGTTGAGATTGAATGTGTAATTTATGATTTGGATGAAATAATTAAAAGTGATTACCATGCAACTGCCAGAAAAATGGACAACAATGATTATATAATAATTTGTACACATAATGTGAAAATTATTCAGCATCTATTTAAACCATTTTGAAAGATAATTAGATGTGTTAACTTCAAGAAAGGTTAAGAAGCAAGAAATAATAACATATGCTGAGAATAATTCAAAAGACCATAAAATGTCAAAATGAAAAGGTTTTTTAATTACAAATGTTCTAAGCAAATGGGTATAGCAGAGTATGTTCTTATGAGAATTTTAGAACTCGTAGTTAAAATAAGTTATGGTGAAATAAGACTAATTTCATTTTAGAAAAATTAGGCGTGCATATTCATTAAATATATATATTAATAAAGACAATCATTAGATGTGGATTTAAGATTGGTAGAAGGAAAAATCAATCATTTAGATAAGCTAATAATGCAGTCAAAAATTTAAAAGACAGTAAGGCAAGAGTGATGAGAAGCTAACAGTTTTTATTGTGTCAACAAATAATCTTGCAGAGTTTAAAATAAATATTTTTGAAGAATGTATATAAATATTTTGATTTCCATTGACCCTTTCAATATGAACATTAATATTAAAGAAACATGTCAGGAAAGATATTGCAGCTTTTGAACTGGTGATGTCAAAAATTCGAGAATATCATACACAATAAAAATATTGAAGAAATAAATGGTTGTACCAGATTAAAGACTTAATATATTACTTGGAGCAGAAGTGACTGAGTTGAAATTAATTTGGTTTGGTCAGTATGTGGAAAGATTTTAAGTGAAAAGGATAATATAGTATAGACTCCATCATTATAATAATGGATGTATTATACCATTGAGCAGTTTGAAAAAAAAAAAGATAATTATTCTAGAGAAATATTATTCATATGATTACTAAGTGTTAAAGTTGATAGCATCTAATAACACATTTTTGTGATGTTAAAACTTAAGAAATATATATACAGAGTAGATAGTTAAAAATGTGATACTGACTGCTGATTCTTGATACTCTCCATCCAGTTTCTCTCTTCATGCTTTTTCCAATTGTGTACTTTGTTAAGAATATTTTCTGCTAAACTTAAGATTAATAGTAAATCGAATTTATCCATACATAGATAATTTTTACAGATTAAATATTACAAGAACATTATCTGTAACTTTGTGATGATGGCATTTGACTTGTAAATATATGTTGGATCATTTCTTATAGCTATTTGAATTGTTAAATGCTTTTAGAAAAATATCAATTTCATATTTTCCTAAATACATTCAATTGTTTATAATGATAGATTAGAATGGAGCACAATATTTTGAGTGATTACTGAATTTAAAATGATAGTTGAATCAGATTATTCTGATGAAGTAAACATAAATTTATGATTATTTGTGAGAGTTCTGATTCTACATTTTTTTCTTTAAAGCAAAGTTAATGGGTAGTTTCCAAACATGGATTATTACATTATTTGACTTATGGAGTTATTTACCATTGCCATATAAGAAACTTCCTTTTTTCTCCCTCTCTGCCTAATATTCTTGAGTTTTTTCAATCCAACACATGTTCAATAACACATGCATGTTTTTCTACTTTCGATATATCTGGCCTTTTCTCTATATTCATTTTATGGTGTTTTTTATGATACTGAATTAATTTCACTGATATACATCATTCCACACTGCAAGGAAATTAACATTTATAAAATTTAAACTTTAAATGCTATAAAATGAACTGCATCGGAAATATGTAAATAGAGAATATATACCAGTAAAACTAGCCATTTCATCAAACAATAATCTCATAAGTCAGTTTATGATAATTCGGAATATTTTGAAATCATTTGTATTGCTCTTAGGAGTAAAAATAGAGAAATTAAAATAACTTGCAGATAAATAAATATGTAAAATTTCTAATAACTACTGCTGTTGACAGAATAGGCTAATTGGTTTGAACTTCTATTAAAAATCACTGTTTTAATTTCCATGCTAATTATCACTGGTTGGGCCAATGCTCCATATTAACCTTTGGGTTATTATTAAAAGATATAAATAGTTAGAATTTTTCTAAAAAAGTATTTAATAATTTAACTAGATAATAGACATGATCCAACATATAACTACAAATTATGAGTTAAAAACAAAGTTAAATCATAAATTAAAAATATTAATTCTACCTAAAATTGTGTTCTACTTAATATCAAGCAATTTTATAGGATTTATAATTGATTCCTTACTAAAACTATCTACATAGGATCAGATAATTTTTAACTAATCAAAAATTGATATCATTTATGAAAAATATGAAATAAAACAGTATCATTTTTAATCCATACTTCGTGGTCGATTTTGCAATATTTTTTTTAAATTTTGCCATTTCCTCTTTTAATTATTTATACCATAATAGGTAGATGGATTTTTTTTTAGTTTTAAGGGAAAAATTGTTGTAATTAAAATATATATAGTGATAAAAAATATAAATTGTACTAAGACAATGGCAAACAGAGACAATGATTATCATTTATTATCAGTATTTTATTATGTAAGTTATTTATGTGCATGCAATATTAATGTAGATATATAAGATACAAACTCAATCCTCAACTTCTGAAACCTTGTAGTTTCCATTTTACCAAGCAAATGTAAAGTTATATATTCTGAGAATTCCTTAAATTTCATTTCTTTTGGAATATAAATGTGTTTGCTTGTTTACTAGTTATTAGGAAAAAAAGCTTTAAAAAACTTAATGACATTCATATGGACCTCTTAATATTAGGTTTTAGATTTCTTTAGGTGTAAATATGATTTAAATTACTTTAGACCAAGAACATATGCACATATATTTTATACCCTAAAGCACATTAATACTTAATCTGATAGAACAAGTTCTGTATGCTTGACGCTCCTGAGTAATGTTCCAGATGTATTTTATATAATAATATTCAAAATGTTGAACCCTGGCTGGTCATATATTGCCAATTATTTGACAATAATTTCAGAACAAATTTAATGAAAGCAAGATTGAATTAAGGATTTATAAGCAATATTATTAGCGGTAACTTTTGTTCATATGAAAAACAATTCAAATATTTTCTTTACTAGCACTTATAATTTGTATGGAAAATGTATGAGTCCTTACAATTTCATTTTTCCAATTATAATTGTTTATGAAAATTCTAAACCTTCACTTGCATGTTACTTTACTCAGTTTGGACTGGGGCTTTTTTTAAAACGAACCCGTGTGTCCTTTAAGTTAAACAAAAGTTGAACTTTTTGTCTATTCTACTTAGCATTTTTATTAAAACAAAAATATTTATATATTTTAATCGTGCTGAAAAACTAATTAATTATGTTTATCTCTTTTTTAATTCAGTATGTAAAATCGAAACGTCTATTTTCACATACTTTTCTTCTTTGAAGTTTTTTTCCTGATTATTTATTTATTCATTTCTGAGATAAAGATATTTATAGAATCATTTTTTTAAAACTTAGCCAATCACAATTAAGCCCCCATGATTTAACGAAATGCATGTGTTTAAACAGAATCTGGCCAATCAGTGTTGGTAACAGGCAAATGTTAACTGAGCATTTTAAAATTATTAAAAAGACAAATTGAACAAAGTAGTGAATGTAATCGGAAAAATATATATTGAATAAAAATATTTATTTAAAAAATGTATTTTACTAATATATATATAATGCCACATTTTAGTACTTACTTTATTTGAAGCAATTGCCTCATTATATCACCTCAGACAAGTCCTATATTTAGAGCAAAATAAAATGCATCTAATCAATTTTGCTATTAGGAAAAAGTGGAGAAATAAAGAGGAACCTCATAGATAAGTATATGAAATTACTACAGACTGTTGCCTTTGGCAGGATGGCTCGGTTAGAGCATTACCTTAAAATTCAAAACTCAAAAATCTAAGGACCCAGGTTCGAATCCCAACTAGTACTGTCACTGGTCAGGTAAGCAACAGCTGAAGAAGATGGGAGACTAATACCTCTCGAAACGTGCATTTACTAACCTGTTTGATGTGCTATTACTTGGGATATTTAAATAAAGTTAAATTTTTCTAAAGACATTCAATACATATATTAATTAAATGATGGAAATAGG
The DNA here is from genome assembly GCA_028023455.1 of Epiperipatus broadwayi. Classification (NCBI taxonomy): domain Eukaryota; kingdom Metazoa; phylum Onychophora; class Udeonychophora; order Euonychophora; family Peripatidae; genus Epiperipatus; species Epiperipatus broadwayi. The sequence goes on along the minus strand of JAQFVV010006214.1, from coordinate 7,795,100 downwards.
CCAATATAAAAATACAACTAGAACACCATCATCACAAACCTTCAGGAAAACACAAAATGCATCTTAGTTTCAATGAAGAACAACAAAAAATCACTATCCAGTTATTTTCATTAGATATTTGAAGCACATCAAGTTTAATCAAATAAATGCAGATATTTAATTAGCAGTATAATTAATATTATTTATGAAACTATTAAAATACTTACATTGTACAATCCCTATTTTTTTTTATTTTATTCTTGCTCAAATAAATATCTTAACTCCTCAAATACAACAACAAAGTTTAAAACTGAATTATTAAAAGCATTTAAAAATAGATTTTTTTTTAAACTGTATTTTTTAGGTTAGTTTGGGTATTTTGAACATTTTCTCTCTTTTATAGTGCCAACTATTGTAAGTTTGAGTTATTAATACTAATCAGATGGTAGTCTAATTACATCTCCATCTCAATTTCTGGTTTTTGCCAATAAGGACTGAGAATTCAAAACTGGAACCAATGCAGTTAAACAACCACTTTTAATTCATTTTTTACTGTCAAGCTTTTAAATTAAAAAAAAACAACCCACAATTATCTCGCAACATGACTTCAATTTGTTTTCTGGAAATCTTACCAACTTAAAATATTTAATATAACATTAGATGAATGCCTATATTATATTTTTAATAATAGAAATAAAATTACATATTAATATACAACTCATATATTATCAACTACAAATACTATTGTTGTAATAAGTTAGTATATGCTTACATGTAAAACAGCTGTATAATATTCCATTAAAAAAGATAAAGTCAGGCTATCATTTATCAGTAGCCCGAGTTGTATTTGTACATGTGTAAAGTATTTGTATGTAAGAACAATACAAGCATATATATAATGATAAAATAGCTTTAAACAAATAATTAGAATAACTCTGTTAAATGATGTAAATAAAAAATATTTAAAACAAATTGGATTGAAAAATAACAGTCTTCACTCAGGATTAGAATTTTCATCTGAACAATATTAGTTATGTATCGGTATTTGTCACCCATTATTCTGATAATTATGACAAAATTTTATATAGATCAACAATTTTTTAATATTTAATGCTATGTGCAATAATACTTTGAAAAATCCATCTGTATTGGTGTTTAAATAAATACAACTCATAGTATCACCGTTTCATTATTTATTTAAAGATATTTGATCATTAGAGTGGCAGGCTTTGGAGTTGAAGATTTATGAATCACAGCGCCACTATCATTTCTAATGCTCAAACATATGAAATCCTGAGCAATAAAACTTTGATTATTTATTTTATAATATATATTATACCGGATTCGATCCGTTGTCGATCTTACTTATCCTGCAAGTTTGGTTTAGCTGGGTTACAACCTTATTTCTAATAAATTTATAATCTTATTTAATTATAAATATTACGTGAATGAACTGGCATGTTCGAGAAAAGTGGAAAATATTATTGATAGCAGAGCTGTCAATAATACCCATGATCAGATCAAGCTATGCAATGCATAACACGATCACATTTCCAGATCGTGGCCCACCTCGGCTGCTACATTCAAACCCTTATGATCCAAACACTTTATTTGTTTTGGAGTAAAATCTGGGCGCCAGCTAATCTAAGACTAACATGTTCGGATAGGTCCATAATCCAGCGCTCGAAAAATCCCTTAACTAGCTCAGCTATTTTTTTTTAAATTTCAATTACTGGTGAAAGAATTGACCGACAAATAAAGCTTTAATTTCAGAGAAAGAATTTATTTTAATTCACATTCATTAACCTAATTTTAAATATCTTATTTAACTAATATAACACACATTTATAATTTACACACTATAACATCTTAGAGAAAGCATTAAATAATATTTGAAATTTAAAATACAATGACATCAATATACTAACGCATGAATACACACAACATTTTAAACACACATATTAATAGTTCATCTATGTATGCTATAGAGTTCTTAAACTTGACTCTTGAGGCTTTACGAATGTGATGGCTATTTTAGAAATGAGTATAATAAAAATGTTATTACCTAGGATTTTGAACGTGAATGCATCTTGCTGTTTGCTGCTTCTAATGAGATATCTCTAACCAGTTAGATTTGAAGTTTTCTTGTGGAGATTTGATGCTGATTATTCCGAGGCATTTTTTAAAGACAGATATTGAGTGGCTTCAGGTTGTCATGCAGGCATCACTTTTATCGGGTAGGTTGGCAGTTTTCATCGGACTTCAGGCTGGAGAAAGTCGTATGTTTTCCGAGGTTTTAACACTGCATTCTTGATTCTGGATATATAATAAGCTGACTGATATAACTCACTGATAGATTGTATTGAACTGTTATCTCAAATGCAAGTCTAATGCAACTGTCCGATAAAAAATTGACTATTTATACATACAACGTGTTGTCATTTTGATACCCTCCAGCTATATCTGTTGTCGAAATTCCTTTGATAATCCTTTAATTATGTGTTTTTGGAAATTGTTTAATTAGTAGCCATGCAAATGTACTGTTTTATATTTTTAATTAGTAGCCATCACTGTGTTTTTTAAATATATTTTTCCTTTATTTCATATATTTATTTTCGTGTTTTCTTTCAATTTGATTTTAACACACATGCATTTATCATTTCTTTGTTTACTCTTGCACATATATATTTTATTAACAGGCACACATTAATTTGTCATTTCCGTACTTGTATATTTTATTCTAATAAACTCAATATTAGTTTTAGGATTACTTTCTTTTCTTTACTCGAATGAAAAGAGATTTATATTTTTAAACTCTACGTTACATTTTAACTAATAATAATAGAAAAAACTCTTCTTTTATATAACTTATAGACTTTTAATCTTACGTTTTCTTTGACAAAAGATTTTTATTTTAATAATTTTTTAAACAAAATTATTATGTGCCAACACAATGTTGGTACATTACACCACCATCCGTTTGAGAGTAAAATGCATCATTTTTGACCATTTTATCTCTGATAACTTTAATCCTTCTAAATATTTATTAATTTTCTAAGTTTTCTTTTTAATATCTTTTAGTTTACATGCCAAGGGCAATCTTCAATTATACTTTGCTTCTTTCGATGCTGGCAACATTGCTTACAATGGTCTTAGTCCTGGATAACGACCACGAGGACAAACTAAATTTGTGGCATAGGGATCTTTGGAGATGGGGTGGATGCAGATTCACTGGCTTATACCAACTTACACATGAAAACCGAAGCTTCGGGTGCCGGTTCTCTTGACCGGACTTTGACAAAGAAAGGGTCGTTGCGAATGGCAGGATTTATCAACTGTCCATTTTCATCTTACACTTTGGAAATGAGGTATGAGATATGGGGATTCTCCCCTGAAGAAATGACTTGCTTATGCTGGCTGTCCCCAGTGCGCATTTTAAAAGAGGAATGATCCCTGATAAATCCATTACGGGTGCTAAATTTTATCCAGTCGACAGCTTTCACTTATCCTTATCTAAAATATATTTCAATACTATCCTCATTCCCTTTAATTTCAAACCTTTATACCTTTCTAATATAATTTAAATTGACCTTATATTTTTATTTATGAACATTACAAAATTATTTTTAAATTCACATGGACATTATCTTAAACCATTTATTTATATTAACCTTTACTCTAACCTTTACGAATATTATTTTAACATATTTACTTATATTACACTAATTTTACAATATTATTTTTAAACCATTTTGAACATTGTTTAATTTATTTATTAGTCTTACGATATTATTTTCAAACATTTCATTTATTTTTGTTCATTTATTTTCAAATTTATTATTTTAGTTTTAAATAGAAGTTTCAGATTTAATTTCTCAGACTTATTTACATTAGTATAATCATATTCATACTCATTGTCCATTTCCGGTCCTTTGTTTCTTTCCCTTACTATTCTGCCCGATTACTAACTTTTAAACTATGTCAGGCGGTTCCTTCTTTCTTTCTACTAATTCACTAACATAAATTATACTCCATATCCTCATGTCTATCTCTCAATTAAAATTTATTGCTTTTTCTCTTTCCTGTTCTGTTCTATTTTCTGCTTTATAGATTAGAAAACCTTTAAGCTTTGCAGACCTCCGTATTTTTCCTAACCGAGAATATTTTTTTTTATGCTTTCTTTTTGTTTTAATCCTTCACTTAAAACGAATCTTTAACTTAATCTTTTTAAATTTTTGTGAAAACTTTTCTACGCTATCTTCTACCTTTTGATCTTCATAAGTTTCTATTTTATCTGTTGCAATGCTATCTAGTTCTGCTTTAATTTCTACATCTTTCGTGACCTCAACTTCCTTACTTTTTTTAATTAACTCTAACTCTATAGTTTCTTGGTTCTTCTCTACCTTTCCTGATATCTCACATCTTATTTCTCTAATCATTTCTACTTTGAACTCTTGGTGGCTTTGTTCAAATTTCTGACACAATTCTTTTTTAAGTTCTTGCTAACTTTGCTTGAATTCATGACCCAATTCTTCTTTGAACTCTTGCATCATATTCATCATCATTTTCATCAACATCTGCATCTCAGATATTTCTTCTTTTTCTATTTCCTCCATTTTTTGCAACAATATTTTTTTTTTACTAAATTTAAATACGAGCTGCCCAAAATATCTAACTGTCTCTGATTTGACAGAATGATTTATTTTAAATAGCATAAATGTCAAAATCTCTTTTCATTTAAAGAAAAAAAGTTTCGGTCAATTCTTTTTTTAAAATGAAACCACTTTAACATACGCAATTTAGCTTTCTTTAAAAAATTTTTTCAAACAAGAAACAAAGTAATTACTATTGTTTCTTAGGTCCAGCCCCAATGTTGGGAGTAGCCAATTGTACCAGGTTCGATCCGTTGTCAATCTTACTTACCCTGCAAGCTTGGTTTAGCTGGATTACAACCTTATTTCTAATAAATTTATAATCTTATTTAATTATAAATATTACGTGAACAAACCGGCATGTTCGAGCAAAGTGGAAAATATTATTGATAGAGCTGTCAATAATACCCATGATCAGATCGAGCTATGCAACGCATAACACGATCACATTTCCAGATCGTGGCCCACCTCGGCTGCTAGATTCAAATCTCTATGATCCAAACACTTTATATGTTTTGGAGTAAACCCTGTGCTCCAGCTAGTCTAAGACTAACATGTTCAGACAGTAGGCCCATAATCCAGCACTCGAAAAATCCCTTAACTAGCTCAGCTATTTTTTTTTAATTTCAATTAGTGGCAAAAGAATTGGCCGACAAATAAAGCTTTAATTTCAAAGAAAGAATTTATTTTAATTCACATTCATTAACCTAATTTTAAATATCTTATTTAACTAATATAACACACACATTTATAATTTACACACTATAACATCTTAGGAGAAAGTATTAAATAATATTTGAAATTTAAAATACAATGACATCAATATACTAATGCATGAATACACACATTTTAAACACATATTAATAGTTCATCTATGAATGCTATAGAGTTCTTAAACTTGACTTTTGAGGCTTTATGAATGTGATGGCTACTTTAGAAATGAGTATAATAAAAATGATATTACCTAGGATTTTGAATGTGGATGCATCTTGCTGTTTGCTGCTTCTAATGAGATATCTCTAACCAGTTAGATTTGAAGTTTTCTTGTGGAGATTTGATGCTAATTATTCTGAGGCATTTTCTTTAAAACAATTAGATATTGAGCAGCTTCAGGTTGTTATGCAGGCATCACTTTTATTGGGTAGGTTGGCTGTTTTCATCGGACTTCAGGCTGGAGAAAGTCGTATGTTTTAGAAGGTTTTAACCCTATTCTTGATTCTGGATATATAATAAGCTGATTGATATAACTCACTGATAGATTCTACTGAACTGTTATCTCAAATGCAATTCTAATGCAACTGTCTGATAAAAAATTGACTATTTATACATACATGTTGTCATTTTGATACCCTCCAGCAATATCTGTTGTCGAAATTCCTTTGATAATCCTTTAATTTCATGTTTTTGGAGATCATTTAATTAGTAGCCCTGCAAATGTGGTTTTATATTTTTAATTAGTAGCCATCACTGTTTTTTAAATATAGTTTTCCTTTATTTCATATTAATATTTATTTTGATGTGTTTTCTTTCAATATGATTTTAACATGCACACATTTATCATTTCTTTGTTTACTTTCAGACATATATTTTATTAACAGGCACACATTAATTTGTCATTTCCATACTTATATATTTTATTTTAATAAACTCGATATTAGTTTTAGGATTACTTTTTCTTTATTTCAATGAAAAGAGATTTATATTTTTAAACTCTACATTACATTTTAACTAATAATAATAATAAAAAAACTCTTTACTTCTTTTATAAAACTTTTAGACTTTTAATCTTACGTTTTTTTTATGAAAGATTTTTTAGTATTTTTTAAAAAAAAATTATTATGTGTCAACATAATGTTGGTACAATATATATATTGTACCCTTTTGTTAAGGCTAGATACGCTGAAGGTTAATTTTTTAAAAATTTTAAATTAAGGTAGTTTTAAAAATTATAATTGTAATTATATTAATTTAGAGGGACTTAAACTTGTTTAAATAAGTCCATAAGTAATTATAAAATACTTTAAAACTATTCTAACTATCAAAATTATAAAATAAGAATAGAATAATTTAATATTTAGTAAACAAAATATATTTAATATCCTGCTAAATAAATATTTTAAAATCAGTAGTTTACAATGTAGTTATAAATATCGTTAAATAAATTAATAAATCTATTCTTAAAATAATTTAAAACTATTTAATAATTATTTATTAAACTTCTTAATATTTTATGGTGTACCAAATGTTTCAATTTTATTTATTGTTATACAAAATATCAAAATTTACTATTCTAAATTTTATTATTATATTTAATATTACTTATTTTTTTAAAATTAAATATTCATTTAGTTTTATTTCAGACAGTAAGTTTCAAAATTGTAACATTTATGTCTGGGAAAGCTAATCACATGACTGGCAATGTGTGTAATGCTTGCATGAATTCAAAGAAAGTTTTAATTATTTTCTAAAATCACTAATATAGTGGAAACATTGGAACATGATAAAATAAGTTTAAAATACTGTTTTAGTTAGTTTTTAAAAATATCTTAAACTAATAAATGTAGACTAAAATTGCTACATTAAATTAAATATTTTTTTATATTTAATAAATTGATAAAAAATTAATAAATTATTTTAAAATATTTTGTTTGGTTGAGTAGAGTTATAAAATGAATTAATAAATTAAATATTCTATTATATTTTTTTTATTTAAAAGATGTCTCATTATTTTATTTTCAATTTTAAAACTACTTAATTTAGCTAATATGTAAATTAGTTTGTTTGCCTGACTATCGAATCAAATCTCTTGATAAAATGGGTATAAATAGTGTATGAAAATTAGGGCTGAACACTTTTATTATAATTATTTTTGTTTCAACTAGTACTTGTTAAACAATATAAAGTTATATTACTATTGGCTTGTAATATACTGAAACTTAATAGTATATTATTTAAAATATTATTTTGTAAAGTCTAAAGGATAAAGAAAATTAATATTTAGTTCTTCAGTATGTGTCAATAAAACAATTTAAATTTCCTATCAGTAAACTGTTCAGAAACTTGATTAAAATTCAACATTAACTTATGGAGCAGAAATTTATAGTCAGGTATATTGGCAAATTAATGTCCAAAAGCCGAAGAGTGTATGAAAGCATATTTTTATCAGTTATATAAGATTTTAAATATGTTTGTGTAGAATACTTCAAAGTTATGGACAGTAATTCTCTGGAAAGATATCTATAATAACGATGTCTTAATAGATTTAATAATTTTAAACAGACATTATAATAACCTGATACCTTTAAAGAGACAAAAGTATAAATTGCTCTTAACTTATAAAAGACATTGGAGATGAACTATAATATAACATTTTCTAGAATATTTATATCATTTTTGAATAATTGCAGTTTTAATGTTTATCTTTAAGACAAATATTGATTTGGACTTGTGTAGAAAATTTTAGAGATAAACTATGGAAAAATATAATTGCTGAAAATGATATATAAAAGACATGAATATTTGAAATATAATGACTGCTGTTTATTTTTTTTAAAAAGAAAGGTTTAATGAAAGAAAAATATATTAAGAAATAACTTTTAATACTGAAACCTGAATTCATTTATTTGCTATTTTATTGTGCTTTATTGGAATATAAGTTAAAAATAATAAAACGTCTGTTTATTTTGGAATCATGAGCTCAATAAATGTTGCATCTATCACTGAAGAAGTTCGATATGTATGTGCACAGAAGGAATAGATTATTTACCTTAAATTGATATTTTAGTTGATAATAAACAAATTATATTCATCTTAAAGAAAAGTTGCAGAAATGTAGACTGTAAACATCTTTTCACAACAGGATGGATATTTTTTATGATTTTTCCAGATTTAAAAGTCGACAATTATTATTATTAATTTACACATTGAGGAGGAGAAAGTTGAGGAAGAACTTTGAACAAGGAATGTTGCTTAGCAACCACAGAAATTGTTATACCCCCAACTTATTAGCAGAATTTCAATGAATGAATTATGAAAAGAGAAGAAATAAGTAACTTTGAATTTTATTGTTAGTTTTTATTTATTAATTCTAAAAAAATATATTAACATTAGAATTAAGACTTGTTCTTATGATTTATATTAAATAAGTTGAACTAATAAACATTTTGACTACCATAACCATAATTTTGAAATAATAATTTTAAAACTTTAGAAATATTTTTTTAAAAGTATATTTTATAATCAGCATTGGATGAATGGAATTTTTGATTTTTTTTTATTGCTATACATTGGAGAACAGAAGACATCTAAATGTGGTTATAATATTATTTAATCACATGGGTAATTTTCATTATTTTAAATATTACATGGTATAATTTTTTAAATTGCTTGGATTTAAATATACACGTTATGCTGAAGGAATGAATGGATATAAGGATGTGTGAATTAATAACACATACAAATTTCATTGAATAATGTTATAAAATAAAAAAATATGCATATATTTTAGATGGTAAAGTTCGTTACAATTTTATTCATTATTATAATTTTATATGTTTTGCAAAGTAAAACAATATTACATTTATTTTAAAATATATGAATATTAGTAGTATATTTTTATCAAAGTCATTTGTGGCAGAGCTTAAGTGTTTGAAACCATTTCTTTAAATGTTCATAATTTTATTATTGGGAATAATCGTTCAGTTCATTTTATGATGTGAATTGTTTAAATCTATATGGAATTTTTATATGGTAAGGAACAGGGGAGTAAGAAATGAAACCCTGGATGTGTATATTTTTAGGGTATGTCAAGAAGATAGGAAGATTAGCCTATATTATATCAAAGTAAATATTGCACAGATACAGTTAACAAAGTCCTGTATTATTGTATGTTATTTCCACGGACAGTGTTAGTTATTTGTATTTTGATGTTCTGTAAGTGCTTAAAAAGAGCTAAGACATTATTTTCTATGGGCAATAGATTAGATTGTACCTAATATTTTACACTGCTTTCCATGTAAATTAATCATTATACTATTGAGTCATTACTCTAATTATTCCTTCATATCCTATACATTATATCACCATCTTAATTTTATTGGTTATGCATCAGGGAGTTTATTATTCTGACAGTAGAATAATGAATAAACTTAGAATGATGAATTGTTTTTAGATTAGATGGCAAGATAGGTTTTGAATTAAGTTGAAGTACAAATGATCTTGAATATTTAATGCTGGTTATGAAAATGATAAAGGAATCATGGCTATTCCTAATATTTTTTTCATAAAATCAATATTTTGAAAAAATGTGTATTTTACAAGAAACATCAGAATGAGAAGTGTAATTATGAATGCTTATTTATTTTATATTTTTGTTTGAACATGTAAACATATGATAAAACTTAGAGTTGTACCAAGTAAAGTATTTTAGTACATGAATAAATTATTATTTCACTGATTTATATTTTACGAATATAAAACGAACTCAAAATAGATTTTGTCTAATTAAAATATATAAAATATCTTATTTTATATTTCATGAAAATAAAGAAATAATACTATCTTATTTATTTATTTGATAATGAATCTATCATAATTTTGAGAAGTAAATATTGAAATTTGGATCTTTTCTTATGATAAATAAACCAGAGTGAAGGCTTATACATTTATGATTTTTCTGTTTTGATAGTATGCAATCTAATTATTTTTATGTATAATTTTTAGTATTCTATTTGTTAGCTTTAGTAATATTTAACTGTAGATTTATTGTATAAATTTTATGAACTTAAATAAATTTGTTAATGTTATTTTTATAAAACCTTTGTCAGTGTTGTTTATTGATCTATTCACTTCCACAAGATCTGATACACAGCATTTAAAATTGAACATATACCATATTTTGCACATAATAAATGAAAATAATTTATTTAAATAATAATTGTCATTCAGAATATGATACTGGAATATCTCATTATTATAATGTTATTTTCTAGTCATAATCAATTATTTAAATTGCCATATAATTGAGTATACTTCTTATTGCCATATTGTTCAGATTATACCATACATTTATCATGCCACATGAGAAATAAAAGAATTATTATTGGTTATTAAACATTAAATATAGTACAAATTCTTAATTAGATTAAGTGTAGGAATATTATATTTATTATTATAATTATTGAAGTGTAGTTGAGTGTGATGCAAAATCCCTTATCATATTTAGCTACAGGATTTTTCGATCAATTTATTGATTTATTTTATAGAACCTGAGATGATATATTTTTTAATAATAGAAATTATAATTTATTAATATTATATTTAAATTATTTAATATATTTTAAAATCTTAAGAATGCTATAGATTTATATTATTATTTGAAAAAAAGGGGGGGATAGTGTTCTTATGCCATTGAGATTATGTTCTTAGGGAGATATCTCAATGTTTCTAACTACTATACCTTTCGTTAAATGTCTCATGATTACTAGTATATTATTTATTTAATCAAACCATATATTATTATTAAATTTTGAGCTAGTCTAATGGTAGAAATTCTTAGGATATTATTAGCACTTAGTTCTTGATATATTAAGATCAGAGTTTAGCCAGAGGATTATTTCTAAATATCACTGGATTGCTTGGTGAGGGTACAATATATATTTTAATAGTAAATATTCCATCGTAAATAGGTTTGAACCAGAAATCAAAGATATGCAATATATTAAATATGTACTGTAAATCTTGATTCAAATAAATATAAAAGTTGAATGCTTTCCTGAAGATTTGTGATGATGGTGTTCTAATTGTATTTTTATATTGGACTATTTCCATAATCTAATATGCGTATTGAATGTCTTTAGAAAAATTTAACTTTAAATATTCCAAATACATTGATGTGCTATCACTAAACAGTTGAATGTATTTGGAATATTTAAATAAAGTTAAATTTTTCTAAAGACATTCAATATGCATGCATATTAGATGATGGAAATAGTCCAATATAAAATTATAAATAAAAGTTAAATGGTTAATAAAATTAAAATAAAAAAAGGATTGAATCCAAATATAATATTAACCAAACAATGAGGATGATTTATATCACAAATACGAGTTCTTCTAAAAGTATTTTATTTGTTTTTCAGTTTCAATAAAATAAAAATGAAACTCAGGTGCTAAACTTTCTAAGTAGAAATTTTATTTCCGGCAAACTTATCAACTTCTGGTCATCATCATTTACAAATTTTTACTGCCATCCCTGCATTTCCCCCAGTGGATTACATGATTTCTCAATGTTGATATTATTAGCATATTGAATATTTACAAGCATTATGTTTGGAATAAGTTACGAGGAGCAAACACAAACTAAACGGATTAATAATAAAAAAAAGTATTAACATGGAATATATAACACTTGCATAGGTACTCACAACTATTAATATGTATATAAAATATGAAATATAATAGTAGTAAAAGATATTTTTTTTATTACATGAAATATTTAGATAATTTCAAACCACAGTTTTAAGCAGATATTCTTTAAATGCATTTACAGTTGTCTTTACTAATTTCTCCAAAGATAATAGTTCTTCTTCTTGGGCACTGGTGAAACTAGTGAGTAATTATAGCAACATATTGGTGATGTTATATAAGGTATAATATCAGAAGGTCTTAGGTAGGCACTGCTCATTTCTTTCTTTACAGCATTATTAAAGCAGACCATGGCTGCTTTTGACAAACGTATTAGATTCTCGATCTGACTGCATTTTCCAGGTGTTTTTGACTTACAAGTTTTTTTTTTTTTTGTTTAACCACATACTTCAAATAGTCTTATCCTAGATAAAATCATCATACTGACTGTTATAAGTGGAGTATTGAAAAATATTTTAAAAACAATCAGCAAATACAGCTATCCAAGCTATGGTAGAAGTTTTAATCAGCGTTTTCTCTTCACTGGATCACTGCAACATTGCTTCTTATATCGAGTCTTCAAATAAACTAAAGTAGACTAAATTTCCTGGATTGGAATGCAATGCTGGACTTGACTGGCATGCCTTAATGCTTGTTTCAGACCTAGTTGATGTTGTTCAACATCATATTTTTCAAACAATGGATTCATCACCAGCTAGTTACAAGATTTGACCAATTTCCTTTTAACATGTTTTTTGAAAAATATGCTGTAGAAACAAATATATTATGATTTGATACATAAATAAGAGAGAAAAAAGTTTTTTTCCTTCTCTTTATTTACATTAGCCAGCATATGAAGAAAAAAAAATTGTTGCTGACATTTGAACCTCCAATTTCCAAAATATTAATATTATATTTAGTTTTGTCATCCAATGTTACTATAAAAATATAATTTTATTTAAAACTTAGTTCAAAGAAGGCCAACTAAGAAAGGTTCAATCTGCTTTAGACTTTTAGAAACTATGCAATTCAAATTTTTTTTGCATATTGAAACTTATCTTTTTCCCTTTACATTGCAATTCATTTTTTTCTCATATATTAGCAACTTTATATAATATTATGCATAAATTCACATTTCTTTTCATTTTTTAGGCAGTTTATATATTTATTTTTCAATTTTAATGAGTTTTTTTATTAAACATTTTTTTTTTCATGCAGTTTTGTAATATAACTAATTCAAGCTGCTATCGGATTTATTATAGTTACAAATGCCATCTTTTTAAAATGAGACATTCTAATTTTTCATTTGTTTTACTTACTATAAAACTTTTATTCATTTCTCTAATTATTTCTGTATTTCAATTTCTTTTCATAAAGTGGTTTTACAGAATATATGTCCATAATGTGCAGAGATTTGCTTGACATTGAATGCTATAAAAATGCATAGGATTTCAGTTTTAGGATCTCTAAAAATTCCATCATAGGACATTAAGATGTATGATGAAGCATGAACACTAGAAGGATTATCTCAAGACTTAATTTCTGTTAAACTACTCATAATACATCAAAAATCAAACATAAGCCTTGCTGCCTTTCGACTTTAGAGGCTGACAAATACCATTTGAAAATTAAGCCTTGCTCTCTTTCGAGTCTTAGAAATTGCGAAATTTAACAAAAACCCAAACTGCATCTCACTTCCATTGACAGTCCTTACAAGTGAGAACAAATTATTTGAAGAAAGAATGTTGTGGTAGCATCTGAGACAATTACACTTCAAAATATCATGACAACAATGTCTCACATACATGACTAAATTCCAATATATTACTAAAAAATAGAACATATCTAAATAAATTACAAAAACATTTTTTTTTCATTCATTACAGAAATAATAAATAAAAATCCTGGTCATTTTATAGCTATTGCTAACATTTAAATAAATAATTTAATTTTTTTTTGATAAATCACTTGCTTTCTAGCAAACTGGTTAAATTCTCTTTTTGGCAATTTTAATATCACTTGGTATTGTCATATATTTTATCTTTTAATTCATATAATTTCCTTTCTTCTTAAAACATTTTTTCCTTTTAACAGATCTAGGGGCAACATAGAATAAGCCATTCTTTATTCTTCTAAAGTTAAGTTTTATCTCTCTTCTGATATTTCTTTAGTGATGATGTCACTTGGGATGACTTTAACAATCTCATATTCTCTTCATTCTGGAGTGGACCTTTTACTTGCTCTTTTTACCATTTTCTTTTTCATTCCACACACTGGCAATGGAACTCGACGTGTCAAAGGTAATCCATTGATTCAAACTCAGGACAATATTAGTGTTTTACTCTTTTTGGGCTTATATTATTTAGTATTTTTCTTATGTAGGCTTTACAATCTTGAGACATCCATTTTTAACTTTCTTGGCAGCAGAATTCATCTTTCAAAATGTCTTTTACATCACTACTTATTTTCATGGATGCCTGAATTAGGATTTTCTCTTCAATAGCATCATTTCAAAAGTCAACTTTTTTTAAAGAATCAATTTAAGTTCCTTAACTAATCCAAACCCTTATTCATTTCCATTTTTTCTTTCAGTTCTTCTATTCTTTGCACATTTTCCTGTAAGTTGTTTTTACTGGATTTAAGATTTTTGAATCATTTCCTCTAAATCACTATGTAATCTTTCTGAACACTCCATTTCCTGTTAATACTTGCTCTTGTATTTGTCCTATTTTCAGCTTCAGGCTTCTTATAGTCTCTTGCACCATTTCAAATCTTTTATTTCTTGATGCAGTTCTTTAAATTCATTATCTCTTTTTTGTTTTTCTTTGAATGTTTGTTACATTTCTTCATTTTTTAGATGAATTTCTTTGAATTCATTCTCCTTTTTGTTGTTTTTCTTCAAATTTCTTAAGAGTTTTTTCTTTTTTTGTTGTGTCTCTTCATTTTTTAAATGCATTTCTCTAAATTCTTTTTGCAGCATTTCTTGATTTCTCTGTTGTATTGCTTTCATAATTGCATATAGCATTTTAGTATTAAATGTATCGGGTTTTTTCTAAAGGCTTTTGTATTGTCAGAATAGCTTCTTGCTCTATCCGATCTAATTGCTTCCATCCTTCTTTTTATTACATGTATTATCAGTATATAAAAGTAAATGTTCTATTAAATTCTTCTCTTGTCAACTATCCTTTTTATAAAGATTTACAAATATTTTTTTACTTATATTCTATCATTAAATAAACAAGCACATTAGTCTCAACCTTTCATATGTATTCTTCTCTAGAATAATGTGATATACCTCTGCCTTAATATTTACTTTTATTATTTTTTATATAAAGTGCCGTTTATTAAATAATACCTTGCCTACTACTGCTTTCATAAAATGTTAATACATACATTTTTTTTATAAACATGCTACTAAGCTTATTCCTCATTCCAAATATTTATTGCATTATTCTTATTATATACCACAATATGTCAAATTTATTCATGTTCTAATATGTTTCAAAATGTTGGTTGCATCAAATATGTAATAGTATATGGGTTTGCATCAGGAATCAAAGATATGCAATGATATATTAAATATATATTGCAAACCTTGATTCAAATAAATATGAAAGTTGGATCATTAATAAAATTACAAAAAAAAAAAAAGATTCAATTCAAATATATTAACCAAACGATGATGATGATTTATAACATAAGTACAATTACTCTCAAAAGTACTTTATTTGTTTTTCAATTTCAATAAAATAAAAGTAATAATGAAACTAAGCCAATAAACATCACATGACCACCACCTCTTATGCTTGTGTATAACTGTTTTAAAACAGGCAAAACTCACTATACACATTGCCACACACTGTACGCTAGAGTAATCAATGGACCCATATGACTATATAAGCTAATGAGCTTGGATTAAAAACCATTAAGGTGTTTTCAGTTTAAGACTCATAGTTTTGTAGTTAAATGGAGATAAAAGGTGGTTGCTGGAGGATTGCATTAGATCCTAAGATCTAGGTGCAGTGCTCTCAGATCCAAAGCTCCTCACTAACGAAGGCCATAAGCCAGAAACTAGTCTGGGGATATTGGATGAGTAGGCACTAGATGGGTATTTTATGCACAAGCCTTCTGACATCCATTGATTACTTTAGCTTGCTGTGTGTGGCAATGTGTATAGTGAGTTTTGCCTGTTTTAATAATGAAACTCTCAGGTGCCAAACCTTCTAACCAGAAAGTTTATTTTTGGCAAACTTATTAACTTCCTAACATCATTTACAAATTATTATCTGCATCCCTGTATGTCTCCTAGTGGATTGCGTGATTTCTCAAGGTTGTGGATATTATCAGCATATTGGATATTTAAAAGCACTATATTTGGATTAAGTTAGAGAAGCAAACACAAACTAAATGGATTAATAATAAAAAAAGTATTAACATGAAATACATAACACTTGCATATATACCCACAACTATTAATATGTATACAAAATATGAAATCTAATGGTAATAAAAGATATTTTTTAAAATTTCAGTTTAAGGCCTTATAATATCTATAATAGTTTATTATTCTTATACCTTCTCCTTTACTTTTTTTGCATTTCTTTCCATATATTCATATCTATTATTTTTTTTATCATTTAATATACTTTAGTGCAATCTTTTTTTATATACTTCCTTACTTTAAAGAATAGGATAAAAAGTTGAAAAAATTGATAATAGAGGCAGGAGTATATGAAAAAGAGGCTAATAAATTTTTTTAAAATATTCAGTTACAGTTATAGAGGTAAGTAAAATGAAAAAATAAAAAATGAGAATAGGAAATTAAAAATAGAGATGAATAATAAAATAGGAATTATTAATAAAGGAATAAATATATAAAATAATAGATAATAAGATATCAGGTAATAAGTATTGTAACAGGATCCAAATTCAAACCCTATAACAAGGTTAAATGACATAGATACCCCCACAGTTGGGTAGCTCATATATTTTGTTTAAAATAGAATAAGAATCGGATGATAGCTTAACAGTTTACCCAAGATAGGTTTAAGGGGGGTTTTGGGTTCATTGTTTTGATGAAGTATGTGTGTATATATTATATAACCAAATGTAAAAAGAACTTTCTGGGAATGTATAATTTATATTTTTTTTGATGAAATTAGTTTTTTTTTTTAATTTTATTTAAAATATTTAAGTTTTAAATTGCGCTTTATGCAAAAAAGTGAAGCTTAGTATTATTAGAAAAAAATTATATGGCTGAGCACTTTCAGAGAACTTAAGTCTCCATATTCATAACCTATCTTGGGAGTGTCGGCTTGCATTGAGATTTTAAACGAAGTTTAGCGGTAATTTATGCAAATTTTCTTTCATAGACCATTTTCGGGAGATTGCAAAGCATGATTCTTTTCAGTTTATTGCAATCTAAAAATGGTCTGTATGAAAGAAAACTTTGAATAAATTTTGCATAAATTACCACTAAACTTTGCTTAAAATCTCAATGTAAGCTGACCCTCCCAAGATAGACTATGAATATGGAGACTTAAGTTCTCAGAAAGTGCTCAGCCATATAATTCTTTTCTAATAATACTAAGCTTCACTTTTTTGCTTAAAGCGCAATTTAAAACTTACCACTCAAAGGTGAAGTAAAAACAAGGATTTTATTGATTTAAATGAAAATATGTCATTGCTGAAAAATGAAGATGTTTATGTATGAAATGCTATTTGTTGTATAAAGTTATTTTTAAAATTTCCGAACAGACTGTTTTGAGATAAAACTTGCTAAAAGGTTTTCTTTTGTCAAAATAAAATGAAAAACCAAAAAAAAGCCAGATCTGAAACAGTGATATGCAGGACGGATTAGATTGGATCTTATAAGATTAAAAATATCGAACATTTTGGGAGTTATGAAAAATACTGTGCGAGATGGGGAGAAATAGAACTTTCTAGAATAAAAGAAAGGAAATATAAATAGAGAAAAATAAAGAAATCTGGATTACTATTCTCTGATTATTCTTATGAATTGTGCTGTTTTGAAAGTTTAATATGTAACCAGAGGAAAAAAAAACCAGCATCAGAATAAAAAATGTAAGAGTAAAGCCTTGGGGAGAACAGTCATCTGTGGAAATATTTTCCTCAGAATTATTATATGTGCACCAATATGATGATGTGAGGGTAAAGTCCTAAATGTGCTTGACTTTATCCTATAGCCCAGGCTGAGAAATATACTATGTAAACCTGTCATCTATCAAAATTGAAGTCTGCATCTAACCCATTCATCTCATAAAATAATATAAATTATCTCATCTACTGCTTCATTAAAAGTTCAAAGTAAAGACATTTTTGGACAATCTCTATGGCCATATCCTCACTGAATAAGCTTACTTTCTATATGTATGTGAATGATCTGTTCCCAGGAACTAAAGGTAATCTTTGTATTTTATTTTAATTTAAAATCTTACAAATTATAAGTACAGTTGTATTTTAATTTATGTAAATGACCTCAAAACAAAATTATTATATATATTAAATAATAATTTCCAACCATTAGAAAATGTATATATATATGTTTGCATTTTATTAAAACAATTGAGCACCCTTATTTATTTTATTTCTTTAATTGTTAGCTTAGTTAAAATATATTCATGCATTTTCAAATGGTTGAATGCGATCTACTCTTTTATTAATGTCTCCGTCAGTATAAATATTACCTGCCCTGAGTGAGCTAGCTAGAGTCGGACTTCTATCATTACGCTATCATTACCCTATATTAATCCGTCAAGATAATTCTTATGTAAACCATAGGATTAGTGCTTGGAATCGGATAATAGTGATGTCCATAAATATGTTGATAGAAAAACATGGATTATGAATTTAGAAAGATTATTGCCAAGAACATATGGATATATTTCTGTGTATTTTTTTTTATGGGAGATAAGTTTTAGAACAACTTATCTCCAGATCAATGGCTATTATAAAACCATCTTGTTAAATGATAAATAATAGGTTTCGTTCAGATAGTGTATGATCAACCAAATATAAAATGATTAAGATGAATAGCCATTACAGTATATATAAAAAATATAATAGAAAGATTATTGTGATATATTAAAGAATAAATGTGGAATAATAGATAAGATAGAATAAAATGAAAGTAAAAATAAAATAAAAAAATAATAAGAAATGTAAGTAAGAAATAAGAGAAGCAAAGCTATAAAGTTAAAGTATGTATATTAATATGTATATAAAACAATGGTTATATGAATATGATTATATGTTTAAATGTTGTAGCTCTGATGAAGACTGCAGGACAGTCAAAACTGTAAGCAATATAAAGAAGAAAGTATATAAAAAAAGATTGCATTAAAGTGTATGAGGAGATGATCAAATTTTTATAATATATATGAATATCTATAATAAGATCTTACCACATAAAATATTTAAACAATTCCAAATCATGATTTTATGTAGATATCATTCTTTTAATATATTTACAGTTGTCTTCATTAATTTCTCCAAAGATGGTAGTTCTCTTTGGACACTAGTGATACTGTATAGAGTAAATACAGCAGCATTAGTTATGTTATATAAAGTATAATATCAGTAGGTCTTGGATAGTTCTTAAGGTACTGTCCAATTCTTTCTTTACAGCATTATTAAGGCAGATCACGGCTGGTTTCGGCAAACTTCAGCATTAGATTCTGGATCCAACTGCATTTTCTGGATATTTTAGCTGGTGTGGTTTTTTGTTGCCTAGATACACACTGCAGGTAGAGTTGAGAGTGGTGGGTCATGTGAAAGTCTGTGCTCATATACACTATATATTACATACTGGTTATTATAAATGGAGTATTGAAAAATACATTAAGAACAGTCACCAAACCTGGCTATCTATCTATAGTGGAAAGTAGTTTTAACCAGCGGTTTCTCTCTTTTGAATTGAATCATTTAACATTGCTTCTTATGTTGAGTCTTCAAATAAACTAATGTAGATTAGATTGCCTGGACTGGAATGCAATGCTGGACTTGATTGGTATGCTTTAATATGTTTGTTTCAGACTTATTTATACCTATCTGATGTTGTTTAATAACTTTTTCAAACAACAGATTCGTTATCAACTAGTTACAAGATTTGACCTGTTTCCCTTCAACATGTTTTTTGAAAACATGCTGTGGAAACAAATTCACAGATATTATATCATGATTTGATACATAAACAAATGAAAGAGAGAAAAAAAGTTTTCTTTTCCTTTTCTCTTTCTTTATTTACATTAACCAGTATAATAACGTGAAAGCTAAACACCTTCAAACAGATACGCTTTAAAAATGCTTAAGTGACAGCCAATCAGATGGAATAATGGCATCACATGGGACTCCAAATTCTAAAACACAAGCCAGAACTATTACAAAAAGATGGATCCATCTTAATCTATGCCTCAATTATATTTAAATAAGCCAGACTCAAGCATTTTGAACTAAGAGTGTGAAGCTTAAATACCTTCACATTTAATCCACTAAATATTATATATATAAATTAACAACGCGAAATCATCCGATTTACAATGAAGAAATATTTTTAAATATAATGAAATGATATTAATAAATGTAAATATATTAAATTTAAGCGTAAACAGATAATATAATAACGTGAAAGCTAAACACCTTCAAACAGATACGCTTTAAAAATGCTTAAGTGACAGCCAATCAGATGGAATAATGACATCACATAGGACTCCAAATTCTAAAACACAAGCCAGAACTATTAGAAAAAGATGGATCCATCTTAATCTATGCCTCAATTATATTTAAATAAGCCAGACTCAAGCATTTTGAACTAAGTGTGAAGCTTAAATACCTTCACATTTAATCCACTAAATATTATATATATAAATTAACAACGCGAAATCATCTGATTTACAACGAAGAAATATTTTTAAATATAATGAAATGATATTAATAAATGTAAATATATTAAATTTAAGCGTAAACAGATAATATAATATTATATTATTATAATATAATAATCGGATGATTTCGCGTTGTTAATTTATATATATAATATTTAGTGGATTAAATGTGAAGGTATTTAAGCTTCACACTCTTAGTTCAAAATGCTTGAGTCTGGCTTATTTAAATATAATTGAGGCATAGATTAAGATGGATCCATCTTTTTCTAATAGTTCTGGCTTGTGTTTTAGAATTTGGAGTCCCATGTGATGCCATTATTCCATCTGATTGGCTGTCACTTAAGCATTTTTAAAGCGTATCTGTTTGAAGGTGTTTAGCTTTCACGTTATTATATTATCTGTTTACGCTTAAATTTAATATATTTACATTTATTAAACAGTATAGGAAAAAAGAAAAAATCATTGCCAACATATCTCAAATGATAATTTCTAAAATATTATTAATTTCAAAATTTTAATGTTATATTTAGCTTTGCCATCCAATTTTACTATAAAATTATAGATTTTATTTAAAACTCAGTTCAAAAAAGGCAAATTAAAAAAGGTTTAATATGTTTTAGAGTTTTTGGAAACGATGCAATTCAAATTCTTTCGTGTACTGAGACTACTTTTCTTTCTTCCTTTACAATGCAATTTATCATTTTTTCTATATATTACAAAGCAACTTCATACAATATTTAATAATAATATGCATAAATTAACCTTTCTTTTAATTTTTTTAGGCAGTTTAAATATTTATTTCTCAATTTCAATGATGAATTATTTATTAAATAATTTTTTTTTTCATGCAGTTTTGTAATATAACTAATTTGAACTGCTATCAGATTTTTATTGTTATAATGTATATATATATTGTTTGTTTATTTATATAATATTAAAAATTTTCAATAAAAAATAGTCGAAACAGAATAAAATTCATTTTTATTAATTTTTACACATTAATATATATATAAATATTACAGAGATTCTCTATCTTTAGGTCGAGGTTCCAAGTATCTTTTCTCACGACTAAAAATAAAAAATAAAAATAAATAAATTAAAAATAAATGTAAAAAGCTATTATTATTTGCTAGAAAGTATAAAAGATAAATGCTTTCAAGTGCATTATGAATTCTGTAAAGAATAAATTTTACTTTGATTTATTGCGTATTTCTGTTATTATAAGTTTATTTATGTATATAACTTACATTGACATTTTCATTTTTACCAATAGAAGCTTTATCATTATGATTATTTCTATAAGTGTTTTTGCTTATGCTATGTTGAGTAATAATCCACTTTATTTATTCTACTTCAGAGCCATCTATTGTAATCTTGAATAATTAATGGACTTATAGATGGCCCTAGAGTAGATAAAGTGGATTACTACCCCTAGTGATGAAGATTGAATGAAAGTAAGCTAGGAGACATGTAAAACTTTGAGATAAATGTTATACATTTTCACAAATTTGCTACTAACTAATTATTTAAATTAATAATGATGCATGTCTTTGAGATGAGAATATGTACTTGTTAGTAAACGTTTATGGATTTATTAATCAATAATAAGCAAGTTGCTGTTTATTAAAAAAAAAAAAAATTTGCAATGAATTGTATTAATAATAAGTTATGATGATTATACTACTGATAATTTTAAGTACAACATCTCATTGTAAGTTATTTACAAAAAGTAATGACATATCTTGAAAAAATTATTAGTGAAAAATATATTCATTTTTTTAAGACTTTCTTTATATATATATAAAAATAGATAATAACTTACTTTGGCCACCATTGATGGTGAGTGGTGAAAAACATTTTTCTAAGTTTTTCACGGTCAGGTCCTTTATTCCAAGGAAGATCTTCTTGTTCCCTCTGTTCATAATATTGAACTTTCAAAACTGTATCTGGCTATAAAATAACAATTCATGGTTTTATTTAACTTTATTTCTTATTTTGTAATAATAGAATCAATATTTGGAGCAACCAAATGATACAACACAATTCAGGAATTATAAATTCTTTAGATTACCATTCTATCATTGTATTAAAAGACACAAGACATAACACTTCATTACAAAAATAATTGGCTGTTGATAGAATCTAAAGTTAAGGAAGGTTGGGAATCATTTTGTTAATGCTACAAATAGGAGATACAGAATATATAATTTTAATAATAGTTAAGAGCTATCTATCTTTAGAACACACTGGATTTAGGGTAGGAAGAAATCACATTGAAAAAGTCTTGCAAAGTAAGTTAAAAAAAATGGTGTTATATATATGGATCTAATCTCAGCTTATGATTCTATCTGAAAAATATAGTCTCTAGAATTCTTAAAGGGGGGAAAACTTATTAGTTTATTTGACAAAATACTCTCCTATTTAATAGAAAAATTCAAGTGACACTAACTGATTGACGTAGCAGACACAAAATTTTTCAGAATGATTTCCTAGAATTTTATTTAATAAATTAATGCATGAAATTTATTTATTCTAGTGACATTCTTTGATTTCACAAAAAAAAATCTCCTGAAAAATAAAAAAGTTTGTTAGTAATGATATGGAAAGTTGCGAAATCTTGTTTTAAAGATTGTTTCAGCTAAACATGAAGGAAAAAACTGAATATAATCTTATATAACAAAAGATTAAAACACAAGCCTAATTCAAGCTATTTAAGAGTAACTTTCATCCTAGAACTAACTGATCTTTCTCATTTATTGAAAATGATTTTTAGAAAAAGCTTTTTGGAAACTAGCCACTATTATTTGGGATTATGATGTAAATACTCCAAGAATGGCCTCTTTAGAACTGACATATTCTATTGTTGAATATGGTATCTCTGGAGAAAATATCCATAAGAAACTTTTGAATACTCAATTAAATTTTATCATGAAAAATATAATGCAAATTAATCTTGCAATATCTTCCCTTCTTTTCGCATGTTCCTCCATTGGATATCACAATGTAAATTATTCTAACAAAAATGTATAAAAATTTCTAAATAGATCAGATGTATCACTAATCTAAGATACAGTTTCATTATTTAGGATAATCAAGATTCCCCATTTCTGAGTATTCAGTCAAGAATTCCTTTAAATAACTGAATGATTATGGAATAAGAAATGGACTTATTGTGAAGCCCAACTGTATTTGATCTTCTTAAATATTACTAGTCTTAACAAATTCAAAACTTTCCATGATTGCTATGCTATTTATTTCAGTAATGAAATCTAATAGCCTTAGATTTACGAAGGTATGGCAAACACAAAACATGAGCCATTCAGATGATGACTGTCAAATCTATGCATAAAATTGTGGAATTAAATAACTTGAAAAACCATTCGTGAAATGTTTATTAATTTCTTTATCTAAAAAAAATCTATATGCTAAATGACTAAATAAAAATGTACAACTTCCAAAATATTGCAAAGCACAGAACTTTTCATTAATATTAATATCACCAAGTATATAAACTCCAATAAATATGATTGAGAGAGAGATGAAAGAATAAGTTGGATTGATAGTATTTCATGTATAATCATATGGTCTGTTGCTTTAGAAGGCCACATGATTTTTGAATAAACAAGTATCAAGTTGCACCAAATAATTCCATTTAATTGTTCAAATCAAGCTTTTTTTAAAATTCTGATCATAAATCGATGTGGGAACCTTTAATTTTTGAAATTAATCTGTCATTGTATTAAACTAAATTTGGTTACTTGTGGAATATGAAGTTAAGGAAGGTTCAGAATCTTTTTATTCATAATGCAAATAATAGGGGATGCAAAGTATATATATAATTATTTTACATAATAAGAAAGCCCTTTCTTTGTGTGTGTAGGGAGTTCAGGGAATGAATTATTAATTTAAGACTGTGTATCGTGCCACAATTAATTAAGATGACTATGATATAAAATCTATAATAATTTCTTTGATACGAAGTGAGGAATATCTTAACACCATATAATATTACTATTCATACAATATATACATTTAGTCTGTAAACAATAAATTTGCACATTTTTCAAATCATATATGCATATAATAATATTCAAAAACAGAAAATTAAATGACTTTGCTCTGTAAATCAAAATATTTTTTTTACTTTGTATATATATACTGTCTTAAATGGAATCTCTAAATATTTTTTTGATAGTCCTAGTGTAATCTCTAGATGTAACAAATAATTTACTTGATCCATTAAACCTAACAATGAATAGAACAATTATGCAGAAAATAATAAAAACTGTGTTTGTTGTGCTATAATTTTTTGCTTCTTGATAGGACAAAAAAATATGATTCAGCCATTATATCATTAAAAATTAATACACATAGAAAGACATATGAACAATTTCTGATTAACAGTTACTATTGCTATAAGATTGAAACCTTTCACCTTGAGAATGTCTTTAGATGTAGTATGAAATTTAAATGTTTATTGCAAGATTTGGCTTTAATCTTCCAAAGCAGAAAAAT
Source organism: Epiperipatus broadwayi (assembly GCA_028023455.1). Taxonomy (NCBI): domain Eukaryota; kingdom Metazoa; phylum Onychophora; class Udeonychophora; order Euonychophora; family Peripatidae; genus Epiperipatus; species Epiperipatus broadwayi. The sequence continues at coordinate 7,769,647 of JAQFVV010006214.1, read as the reverse complement.
GTTTGATCTTGTTATGAAATTGTGATCAATCACTAAACATCACGTGATCACCAAACTAATTTAATTTATAAAATAGTTTATTAGAGCATCATATTGCTTAATATAATTATGTGCATCACAGCCAGTCACATATTACATTTACTAGGGCAGTCTAATAGACTATCTATCTCTTGATGGCAAACAATATACTTATTAGTGATCTTTTTTGTCATTTTACGATATTCAAGATAACATTTTGAATTCAAACTAATTTGTAGTGCCATCTATTGACCATTTTTGAGTAGATATAAGTAATCAACAATAAGGCAGTTCTATTATAATCACTTTAACAATTTAAAAATAATATTTATACATTCTACATGTTAACGTAAATTTTAAACAATTTAAAATTTTATCTAAAAAGCATCAACAATAAGTAATACTTACCTTCTTTAATAAAAGTTCTTTATCTATGGGCTACAAAGATATATATACATATAATTAAATTAAATGTATATGTAATTGAAACCTTTATTACATAATCAAAATCTAAAATATATAAGTGTAACCAAAAAATGATTCAATACATATTTGTATAATGAAAATAAAAACTAATTCTACCCAGTCAATTAACAAAACAGCATTTCTTAAATATTTAGAATTTATCTAATATTATATAGTTCACAATAAAAATAAAATCAACTAAAATAAAAATGAAAATGATCGAAGAACATCACTACACAAGAATTCCAGAGATTAATAAAGAGCAAACACAATGATTAAACATGGCCACAAATAATTGCAAAAGCTGATTAAAATAATTTTAGCTAATTAGTAAATGAAACACATCCCTACATAGCATAATATTTCAAAGATCAATCATAATGAAAATTTAATGTTTCTTTGTCGCAGTTAGCTTGAATATTTTTAAAAACTGTTGACTGAAGAAACTATTCATTCTTCATTTTTAAAAAATAAAGAACAAAGAACCATACAAATATCTGATGAATTCAGTTAAAATAAAAATTTTATTACAAAAAAAGAAAGTGACATTTACTAAAGCCTTAAAGGGATTGCATACAATAGTAACAGTCAAAGTAGGCTCATTAATGAAGAAATAAATAAGTTTACATAAAAGTCATTATCTACAGATGCACAAATGATGGACTCAACAGCTGTTTCTATTTCTATATATAAAAATTGGTATCACATTATTCCTATGAAAATTTGATTGCTGTACATCATGAAATCATTTTTCAGTCTTTTTTTTTTTTGTGGAACTAATTACTCATAATAAACAGGAAGCTCTACATACATAAGATATTTGAAAACACTAAATAATAAATACATCCATACAATAAGATATTATCATTAAAATCAGCTAACATTTACATAATCCCAATATCAATATCTATCTCAACCTGTTGTCAAGACAACCTACTTTTAACATTAAGGGTGGAATCCCATCTTTATTTATAGTTCAATATATTTTATATAGACACAAAAGACTGCAACTTGATCACAGAGATTGAAATTACTGACACAAAGAAGTTTAAATAAATCTCCTTAAACAGGTAAATATAACCTGCTCTGAATGCAGACTAATAAATAATCAATTATAATCTGCAATTATAATTTTCAAATTGCACACAAAGTATTATTTAACTAATAAGTTTAATATATACCTTTATCTCATATTATTCTACAAAATACATAAAAAATCATTCAATATGAACTTATAAAAGTAAACATTGAAAGCTCAACTATCTAGCTAAAAACTGGTCCCTCAAATAGAAATTGTCAGCAAACAATAATATTTTTTGTTTGATTCACAATGATTCAGAAGTGTAATCATTTCTAGATTCTCTTATTTAAAACTAGAGAATAAGCTAGAAGTGATTCCACTTTTGATTATAGGAGGTCAGACAAATAAATATTATTGCTTGTTGACATAATTTCTGTTTGATGGAATCTCATTTAAAGTAAAACATAAGCTAAAAATGATTCCATTTTTATCTTATAGGGTATCAAATAAATAAATACTATTGCTATATAATATGAACTCTGTTTGCTGGTTCAGTTTTTAATTAGATGCATATTTTGATTACATCACAACTAAGCTCTAAATAAAAAATAAATAAAACAAATCTTATTAATACTTTTAATGTTTATATATATGTACATATAAATAATGTTATGTGATGCAAAATTTATACCTTAGAATGTTCATATGGAAAATGAGTTTCCGGATGTGAACAAATAATAGTTTTCCCATCATCTGACAGTACTATCAAAGAAGATCTAATACATATATATATATATAAATATGTAACTGCAAATTACAATAATAAATATTACTAAAAATAATCACAAAAAGTATCAATAATGACATAATGAAATTACAAAAATTTATAATAATTAGGTAAAGATAAAAAGCCATTGTTTGCATAATAAATTGAATTATTATATGGCTGATTATAAAATAATTGCTTAATCATTTTATAGCTAATCCGTGGAATAAATTTTAATTTTATACAAGTACAATAAATTTTAGATTTACTCTTTTACAAAACTAATACCAATATAAGTTAAATTACAGACTTTAAAATGCTGGGAAACTAATACAATAATTAACTCATAGAGTTATCAAATTACTAGTCTAATGTAAATTAATCCATCTTCCCCAAAATAGATGAAAATAATACAAAATTTCAAGTTATATGGATATAGACATAAAGAAGTTAATAACCCATTGCAATCTAAAAATTAATTAATTCCTAAATTTAAAAAAAAAACAAGAACATTTCCATGAAAGATTCTAAAAGTATTCTGAAACAAAACAGAATTTCTTCTGATCATTATAAGTCCAATAATAAAAATCAGAGAAGAAATCATAATGAAAATATTAGTGAAATGTCAATTAAATCTTTTCGCCAAATGCAAATAGCAAAATTAATTAAAAATTAATAGCAAAAAAGAAATACAAAAATTTACAAAATATAAAATAAACACAAATTAACTCATAATCAAATCTCATGTTATATCACAATTACTTAATATATTATAATTAATAACAATAAAATATGCATTACAAAGAAAAGTATTGCTATATCCCAGGGATATTTGTTTAATACCAGCAGAGGAGTATCAATAACTTTATTAAAACAAAACTAAGATAATTTTAATTTATCAACAAAAGTTTACTGACTTGCCAATAAATGTATATAAATAAAATAATTATTAGCAATTAGAAATTATTTCATAATCTCTAAAGTCCATTTTAATCTGCTCTTGTATGAATTAACTTATATATGCACAGTAATTTAATATAGTCTAAATAACTGTGTTACCATTATGTTTCTTACATACACACATATAGTATTTCTTGTATACTCAGTGATTCCGTAGTGACCATTAATTATTCAGTCAACACTCTCCTGATGCCTACATGTAACATATATATTCAATATATCAGCACCTCTGATTAGATTATTGCAGGTTTTTGTAACAGTCCTTCATAATCTAAGTTTATTTGTATATATTATTTTTTAATAACATTCAAAGTTATTCAGATTATATATAAATTTTTCTAGAATGAAAGCACTAATAAAGGTTGGCAATTATATATATATATATATATATATATTGTCTATATATAATTACAAAAATTTAATAATTTTTTTTTTACATTTTAAATATATGCACACCAGTCCAATTACTATAACATATAATAGTTAAAAATAATATAATGCCTCCCCCCTCCACTGCCAAATCCTCTAATCAATAAGTCATTTGCAGTAACTGATGAATCAAAGATAAAGTGACAAAGAATTATTAAATAGTTCAACTAGATATATTAGAAAATTCAATGTATTAAAATACAATGAGTTAATTTTCTTCAGTTTATTTACAAAAAAAAAAAACTGTTTAGTATTTATTAATTTATGTAAACATTTCATTAAATATATACTATCATTATATCTTTATTTAACAAATAATACACATTGGTCTCAAATGGGAATTGGCAGCAATAAAAACAATTATTCATAGTATTACAAAACTGTATATTCTTTCAAGCTCCCCACAACTATCCACTCCATCTTATACAACCAATATACTATACATATTTCATGTCGAACTACCATACATCAATTGATCCAGTTCAAGTCGCTTCTAATTACAATAATTTTAGTATAGGTAATATAACTGCATTTAAATATAATACAAATAAAATGTCTGTTTATTAAAAACTATTGTAATAACAATACAGTATATATATTCATATGTATGTTTTCACGGGTTACAGATATAAAAGACATATTTTGCGGGTTCATCCATGTACGATTTTAACTAGATATTCCAACATTTTGACTTGATCATACAAGCCCTCGACTAGAAAATGAATACTATATAATTGTAGAGGTACTGTAAACAGCATTCATAATAATTGTTAAAGTAATAGTATTCATTTCCCAGTCGAGATCTTGTGTAATCAAGTTGAAACGTTAGAATATCAAATTAAAATCTTATACGGATGACAAAATATGACTTTTATATATATGTCAATAATCCACATTCTTCTGACTTTTTTCCTCTTTTTAAACTTGTTTATGTAGGTGTTACAAAAAATATATATCACTGAATAAACGTTAGCATCATCTTAAGTTAATTTACTAATAATTATTAATATTTATAAATAAATTAATTATCATTATTCTTTCTCTTATTCTCTTTCCTATTTTCTTTTAATTTTATTCTTATCACTAAGGCTAATATAGGGTCCAGTCATCATCAATCATCTTTCTGCACTAGCTATGACCCCCCCCTTTCTGGAATTAGAATAGCCAAATTCTTTTACAAATAGCTGCTAATGATAACTGCTAATAAACAAATGCTAAGACATTAATTAATTTTGGCAAATAAATTTTCAATGAAATAAATATGTTTAAATCCAGAAATCTTTATATAAATTGATTCAATACACAGCAGACACATACTGGTTTTACTTACTTTCTTTCATTCTAATATGTCTGATCTCAAAGCAGCAGGTAATTAGTGTCCGTAATGTACATTTAGAAAACACATTGCATCTGGTAATATTTCTTCTTTAGCTTAATGATTTAATTAAAAATTTATTCCAATAATTAATTTTCATATTTCACTTATGACAAATATATTACACATATTTATATGTGAATGCATATACTCAAAATTGAATCTTTTGAAGTACAGCAATGCATTGCTTATTTTGTAATCACCATAAAATTTATATTTCAGCTTTTTTTATTTATTTATAAATTGTAAAAAACTATGACAATTCCATCACTGAAGTATAATGAATTAAAGATAATACTAATAATGCTTCATAAACTGAGAAAATATTGGAAAACATTATACTATATAACATTATGTAATATAAACAGATCATTTATTTTATATGTATAAAAAAATAAAATAATACATAAGATAAATATAATTATATGTATTCATTCATAATATAAAAGAATGTTGTGTACTTACTTATTAGAAATTGTCCTGGATAATAATGTTCTTGAGACAAGCTTAAAATCTATAATAATTAAAATTAATATAATATTCAATAAAAGTATGTAGATAATTACTAAATAATATGTTGATAAACTTAAAAAAATTCCCAAGACAGACTTTCAAAATAGAGCACCTTTATCAAAGTCAGACTCCAATTTATTTTAGCAAAGTTTTATTTTCACTCTTGGCCTAGGAGAGTTAACCTTGATTGGCTAGTTTTAAGTCAAGAGCTTTCTAATTAAATATTTATAAATGCATAACTTCATACACTAAATATTTCCATATATATATAAGATTATTTCCAGTACTTTAATATATATACTGTAGTATTCAAGATCAAAACTCGTGCTATTGTGCAATCTAAACCAATCAAATCATTTTAGACAGTCCTCTATATTAATAAATGAGGCACAAGAAAGGAGGCTGCTTTTGTTAATTATTATTTTATGCTGGTTGGAGATTATTTAAAATATTTATTATACAGATCCCAAATACTGTAACTAAAAAAAAGTGATGATAAATGAAGACAATTAGCTCTTAATAGTAGATGGAATGATAGCCATGGATTCGATATTCATAGGAGTGATACTTTGCCCACAGGTAGCGAAAAAAAAACATTATTGTTTTACAATTAGTGCACCAATACTCATCTAAACAACCTAAATTAATCAGAGACTTATTTTTTTCGCTGAGAATGGCCAAATATTTGTAGATTAATGCTAATCTGATAACTATAGATGAGCTATCTGAAGAAAAAAAGTGTTAAGATTGCTTGTGACCTAAAAAAATTTCTAAATTCATCCGGTAAGGGAGAATTCCAGAATCACGGATACCTTACAGATGCATTAATACTTTAATGCCATAAGGTTTCTCAATATTTTCTTTGGTTAAAAATTGAAGGCAGACTATATGGCATTGCCTAAAACAACTTATTGTTTATAGCAATAATATTGTATTATTTCTTGAAGTTTTATAAGTTGTAGCAATAGACATCCGAAATCTATTATAAGAATAAATCCAAACACTATTTATAAAAAAATATCCTAATACATAATATTCACACGGATTTATTACTAATAAATATTACTAAAGCAGTAATTGAAAAACAAAATTGAAACCCCATTATTTGATTCTAAACGGATATTTTAATATTAAAAAAAATTATTAAAAAAATATTGTATTTACCATAATTATTAAAAATTTTCTTTAACCGACAGCACTGTCGAGGAATAGATTCCATGATGACAACCCGCAGAATTACCTATGTAACATATCATTGGGCAATATTGGCGTATTTAAACCAATGAAATTTAATCGTACCTGTATTCAATTGATAAGTATTTTTGTAAGGAAACGTACTTTGTATTATTACGTATTTTTAAAATGTCTGTAGAGGTATGTATGTGAAATAACAACTCAATAATTTATTGTATACGTTATATACATCTTTTTTTATAAAATTATTTAAAATTCATTCATTCGTTAAGAAGTTTGCTGAGTTTTGGAAAACTTTATGAGTTAGAGTCGTCTTATTTTAGGATTGGCTAAATTTAATTGATGACAACACTGATTACTAAATGTACAAAAATTTTCGGAATGTTTTAAATCTTTGGTGGAAATACGTGTATACACACAAAAGTTAAAAAATAAATGTGACTTAATTTAAAAAGTCAAACTGTTGAATATATTAATTCGTAAATAAGTGATGTCAACAAAATATAATGTTTAATAATGGTAAAACATCGGAAGGCTGCCAACTTAAAAGTACAAATTAATAATGTGCAAATTTATCGAAAAATATCGAATGAGATATATATTTAAAAATCTGTTGTTTTATTTAAAAATATAATTTAATTATCTATATAGGCACATCGTTATTCAAGATTATGTCTAGAAAAAACATACAATATTATGTTTTATATGCCCATAATCCACGATAATTCCTTTAGATCGAAATGATAATACTAATTACTAATTGGAAACTAATAAATATATGTTAAATTGTCAAATATATATATTATAATTGTTTATGAAATTACATTTACACAGTCATACATGTTTGTGTTAATGAGATACACAATGAAGTTAGTTAACAATACAAGAAATTAAAACAGGCAAAACTCTATAGATAACAGTTATGTGCTAGCATAAAAATAGTGATCATGTGATGTTTAGTGGTTTAATACAAGACATGTTAGAATATAAAAAATGTATTTCAAATAACAGTTTAAACAATTGTTTATCCAAGAAAATTTCTCATTTTCCATCCTTTAGTAGATTCCTAATAATAAAAAGATGAATACCAATTAAAATCTTGGTTGCATTGGAAATAATGATCTGATGTGATATAACTTCCCTTTTATCAAAGTCAGAAATCTTTCAGCCACTATGCCCAGAGAAACTTGTTAGCCACCTTATTTTCCCTTTCCATTCCCCAACCAAAATTTTTCCATATTCTGTATTCTGTTCCATCCCACTTCCACAACATCATTTTTGTTTGTTCTATGGTCTTTATATCTAGATCCCAATTCACTTTCTGTATACTCACTTTGTATTTATTCTCCCACAATTTCATTATTTGTATTGCTTGCAAACATTTACATTCAATTAGCAGATGCCTAATATTTTTCATGACTTTCTTACATAACTTTCAGACTAAATCATCCACATTTTATATATATTCCCATATTGCTAATGATCCTATTCAACCCTTAAACAGTAAACTACTTTTTTTGCTACTATAGTAAATTAACTCGCAATATTCTGTTTATTTCTGTTAATATTTAAACTCTTTATTTTTCATACTAGTTCTCCTTCTCTTCATCTCGCTATTTTTTATTAATGCATCTATTCGTCTATCTCATTATTTGTCACTATAATGTTCAACAATCCTCCTAACACAATCAGCCCACCTTTTGTACAAGCATACTGACATAAAGTCTTTATCCAAATCTTCTGCTTACCGTACTACCTTTCTCACTCATCTTGTTACCTGCTACTCTTAACCCAATTAAATACTATTTTGACTTTTTTTACTATCCATAAATTGTAACCTACCGAACATTTTGCTTTTTGCATCTCATATAAAAACTTGACTTTCCCATTTCTTATTGAATTGCATTTTTTGCCATTCGCACATCTGCATTTAATGTATGTCTTCCTAGTTTTCTTTGTACTTTTTTTTAAGTAATCTCACCTCTTTACTAACACAATTTATTGTTATGGATAAGTTAACTCTGCTACTGCCACTACCTGCCCTAAAATTCTTGCTACATCATATTTATTATATGAAAACAATGTTAATTTCTTTCTCAAACCCTCTCTTTTTTTTTGCTTAATTTATTAATTTTTTCTTTCATTCATCCAAACAATTCCTCTGATTACAATTCCCAAATAGGTATATCTATTCACTACATTTAACTTTATATTGTCCAATAAAAATTTTTTCTCTTTTCCCAGCATTTATCATCATTACTTCTGATTTTTTTTTTACTAAATTTTATTCCCATTTCTTTACTCACCCTTGCACAAGTCTTCAGTATAACTTCCATATCTTTCCTACTTTCTGTGCACAAGAAGATATCACCAGCAAATAAGTGACAAACTCTCCATACAGTAGTGCCACCCAGTACAGGTCATAGTAATCAATGAATGCAAGAAGGTGTGTGCATAAAATTTATATCTAATGCCTACTTATCCAATACAGACTAGTTTCTAGCTCGTGACTTTTATCAATGAGGGGCCTTGGATCTGAGAGCACTGCACTTAGATTTTAGAATCTAATGCAACTAGTCTGGAGATATTGGATGAGTAGGCATTCAATAGGGATTTTATGCACAACCCTTTTTGCATCCAACGATTACTATGGTTTGCATTGAGTCGCACAACTTTATGGAGTTTGTTATTGTTTTAGCAGCTTGTGTAAGCATAGAAAACAGTGATCATGTGATGTTTAGTGCATTAGAAATATTACATTTGTATAAATATTTACATATATATGTACATATACAATGCAAAAAGGAAAGCTAAATGGAACTATACTAAATCATGTTAGTTTATCCCCTACTAATATTCTATGAAAAAAGTTATTGGCAATACAAAACTTTTCAAACATTTTGACTTATCTTTAGTTTTTTTCAGAAAGATTATTATGCATAATATCTATAATTATGTTTAATTAATTAAGAAATGTGTTATGTAATGAAGTTTGAAATATATCTATACATGCCCTTAAGTACTAGGTTGTTCTTATAACTATTATATTTTATGCATAAAAGTAGTAAATAGATGTACTTGAGTTTCCATTGCAATATTAAAGGTAGTTGCTTGTTATCAATTGGACTTCTCTCGAAGATTTAGTTTGGAATGAGTTGGTTGCCAACTGAATATGCATCAAAACTTTGCTCAATGCTGAAAATAAGAAAATTATGTCTAATTGTTAAGAGAACAGACATTGGAGCATATCAATTTCATGAGCTTGGATAAGCTATTATTATATAATAAGTAACATTTCATAAATACATATTAAATTATATACAATCATTACCATTTAACTGAAGTTCTACAAAATCATAAAAGATCTGTATACGAATCCTAGATTTAATTATTTATTTACAGAGTAGATCTCTCTGGGATGAAATTTCATAAATTCATTGATCAATCTATTTTCCCAGATCTTGATATTCAGAATTCTCTAGTGCATGACTATCATAGAAGAGGATAAATAATTTCATATCTGGCATATGAGTTTTAGATCAGCATTGATTTTTATCATTATAGTTGTTTTAAATAACAACTTTAACCCACTAATTGAGACATTATCTAATTCAGCCTTAAACTTATAATTAGACATATTTTTAGATTGCCAATATTCTCTAACAAAATAATATTATACACATAATTTTAATTGAAAATTACAAATAACTATATTCCATAGTTTTTGTCTGAAGGTTTATGATGATGGTGTTTTAGATGCGATAATATATTAGATTATTTCTATCATCTCCCTTTAAATGTTGATTGTCTATAAAATTTTAAACTTTATTTAAACTTTTCAAATACAAACAACTGTTAGTAATAACACACAAGTTAGTAGTCATCACAGGTTACACATAGGTTAGTAAAATTTACAATATTTTGAGTGGTATTTTCCATTCTTCTTCAGGTGTTGCTGCCTGATCAGTGACGATGCTAGCATAGGAGTGAAATTTACACTTTTAGATTCTTGAATGTTGAATTTTTAGGCAACACTGACCAACTGGGCAGGTTAGATTGGTGCCTTAAAATTCGATATTCAAGAATCTAAAGCTTTAAGTTCAACCTCCGCACTAGTATTGTAATACCACTCAAAACATTGTGTATTCTACTAACTTGTCATATATACTAACCTATGTTGTCTACTAGTGTGTTTTACTAACAGTTGTTTGTATTCGAAAAGTTTAAATAAAGTTTAAAATTTTCTAGACATTCAATGTTTAATGGTAGATGATGGAAATAGTTCAACATATTATCACAACTATACTCCAAATCCAGGATATTATCATATTTTAAAGAATATTTATAAAAATGCAACAGCAACAATTAGATTACATAATGATACTAGGAAAGTCAATATTGAGAAGGGTGTAAGACAGGGTGATTCCATATCTCCAAACTTTTTACAGCAGTGCTACAAGAAGTGCGAAGCTAGAAGAATGAAAGTAAATGGAGATTATTTAAGTTATGTAGATTTTGAAGATGATATAGTTGTTTTCGCAAATAATGCTTTGGAGCTGCAGGAAATGTTGCAGGAGTTATCAGATGAAAGTAGGAAAGTAGGACTAAAGATAAATGTTTAAAAGATTAAAGTAATGTTTAATGGATTTTCTCAAAATATGAAAATAAAGATTGATTCTGATGAGTTAGAAGCTAACAGTTACAAATATCTTGGTCAGATTATTAATATAGATGGAAACATAATCGATGAAATTAATTTTAGAATTAAACTTGGTTGGAGTGCTTTTGGTAGAAATAAAAGGAAATATGCCTATGTGTTTGAAAAGGAAGATTTTTAATAAATGGGTTTTACCAGTTCTCACTTATGGATCTGAGACTTGGACACTTAATAGAAGAGCAATATAGAGACTTTAGACCACTCAAAGAAGTATGGAGAGATGCATGTTGGGAGTAACAAGAAAAGATCATAAAGGCAATATAGGGGTAAGAGAACAAACAGGTGTTACTGACCTCATTGAAAAAATTAAAAGACTGAAGTGGAGTTGGGCTGGACATATTGTTAGAAGAGATGATAATAGATGGACAATTGGAATCTTAAACTGGAGTCCAAGAGATTGTAAAAGACCCAGAAAGAGACCACATGTGAGATGTATGGATGAAATAAGAAAGTGTGCAGAGGTGATGTGGAGAAGAGAAGCTAAAGATCAGAGAAGATGGATTGAATTTGGAGAGACCTTCATCCTGGAGTTGATTGATAATAGTTGATGATGATGATGATATACAGTAGACATAATAATAATAAATAGAAGACAGTAACATCAATATAATAATATATTTTTTAATTGGAAAATATAGGTGCTATCATAGTTTTGTGATTGCTAATAATAAGTTAAAGAAATTCTTTTTTCAGAAATTAAAGATCTAGCCAAAATAGCAGAGTTAAAATTAGTGTGCTAAAGAAAAAAAAGAAAAAATATGGAAAAAAAAAAAATCTAGATTCAAGAATTGAAAACATAAACTGAAGGGAAAAAAGGTTGGGCAAGGTTGGATCACACAAAAAGCATTAAAAGTAATTCAAGAAAAGGAAATGCTGAAAAACCAATAGAATAGTTTAAATCTTGCAATATGGCAATATAAGGCAAAGATCAATGAAATGAAGAAGGTAATTAGGTTACATAAAAATTTTTAGAATTTAATGTAAGGACAGAAAATTATCATGATTAATATAAATTCAGTAAAATATACAGGATGAACCAGAAAGATAACAGTCAAAAAAGAGTATAGTAAAAGACAGAATAGAAAATGCACATTAATAAGAAAATTTTAAAATAATGGAAGTCCTGTTCTGAATGATATAAATCAAATTTTGATGAAATATCTTAAAAATTATTAGAGCCAATTATTAAAATTGCATCACCATTTTGTTATGGAAAATGATATATTATTGAAAGAAATTAAAAAAATAGAGAATTCATTTAAGATAAATAGCAACCATGGAAGTGATGAAATAGCTGAAGTAATGATCAAATATAAGAAAAATAGTTTATTTGAGAAATTTAAAAGGCTGTGTAATATTGCCTGGAAAGAAAATACAGTTCTAAAAGAATGAACTAATAATTGTATATTATCAATCTACAAAAATAAGATAGACCGAATATTACAGAACTATTGCACTAAGTTGTGTATTAGATAGAAAACTTAATGAACATCTTAAATAAAAGATTCAGACAGAAGAACATGACAGTTGTGAAAGCTCCATTTAGAAAAGATAGGAATACTATACAATGTTATTCTCACAGCATCTCATTTTAGAAGAATCCAGACAAAAAATAAAATAAAAATCTATCTTGTTGTGCTACTTGTAATAATGATAGTTGTAGGCTGTAGGCATGACATTTACACTGACCTTGAGGTTGACGTAGACTTAAATGTAATTAAAGTTATTTTTGATATTAATGAAATTAATGTTTTGTTATGATTTTTTTTTTTTCTAGAATTAAAAATTAAAATAGCTTTTCTTTGTTTGCTGTTTTTTTTTGTTTTTTTGTAGGGCTGAATTAATGGAAGATGTCTTTAAAGACATTGAAAGTGTTGTTCCAATCACATAATTGTTTTTTTTTTCAGTCTTCATATAGTTTACCATCTGATAAACAAATGCATTTAATAATATTTTGAACTTTATTAGTATTTTCTTTTTTTTTTGATACATTTAAATTTAAGTCTGTTCAAAATTTTTGTAAAGAAATAATTAATTCAAAATCTATAATATAACTTGCTAATGAAGACTTGCAGCTGATAATTTTACAAATGTAAACAACTATATGGAAATGAAAAAAAAAGGCCCATGAACTGTAGAATATTAAATTATGAAATGATATTGCTATACATTTTAGTGATTTGTTTTAATTCTTATTTAGTTAAAAAACTTATAAATCTAATTTCCTTTATCTTCATATGTTATTTTAACTATTGAATATATATTATTGTAAATAGTTTGACACTGGTTTTGTTAATTGATGGCCAACTTAATATAATTTAAAAAATGTGATCTGATAAAACTCTTAAATCTTCAGTCATGTTTATAATTAAATTCTTTGCAGTAGTAGAATATTTTACAAACAGCAAAATGAACTTACTGGAAATTTAGACAAAATCTTGAAGAAAATTTATTATGCATCAGGAGATGCGAATCCAATCTTTTGCTGTATTATGTAAGTAGTGCTTGACTTTACAGATGATGTCTTTCAAAAAAGATTGCTTTGGTCAGTTTGTATTTCTGTAAAGCTAACTTTCAATATTCCATCTGTATAGGTTGCAATTAAAATGAAATAAGATCAATCATCAATAAATAAAATAAATAATTGAATGGTTTTATTGTTTGGGAGTTCATAAGAAATTCAAGCCAGAACTGAATCAATCTGAGGACCTTATGCTCCAGAATCTGACACTTTACCACTGCATTAAACCATGCAGAGCACTTGGCCAATGAATTTCTCCATTACATTTTAATGCATTCAGTTTGGATCATTATTCCATGTTTTACAAGTTGTGCCAAATATGGTAAATTGATAAAATAATCATTATTGTAGTAATGCTCTTCAACTTGAATCATGGGGATATATTACAAATAATATAATGACTTTATTGTAAAATGTTAAATTAATAATCTAAGGACTTTAAGCTTCAGTATACATTGAGTTAACAAGTGAATTTATGCAGATAAATGACATCTTCTAATCAAAATAATATTCCTTTATTATCAGACTGTGATCCTGCTATTTTATTTCTGGCAACTTACACTAACTATCAAAGAATTTGATGATAAAGGTTTTATTATCATCTAATTTTTATTATTATATCTGGAATATAATATTTAATATGGTGGTTGATTGTGCATGTAATGATAAAAGAAAATAATAATCAAAAAATAATAAATTCTTACAACAGCTATATAAATATCAAATTTTTTTTTATATACATAAAAACCTTTTTCAGCATCTGATTTGGTGATCCTTTCAAATATTAATAATCTATTACATTTACATTTGAAAAGAGCACCAAATCAGGTGCTGAAAAAGGCTTTTTATGTATATAAGAAAAAATTTGATATTTATATAGCTGTTATAAGAATTTATTATTTTCTGATTATTATTTTATGGAAGAACAGTATAAAGATATTTATTCTTTTCCAATTTGATAATTTTAATAATAAACACATTAACAAGAAAGAACATTAAAAAGTTTCTAAAAGATAATATACTTAACTAAATCCAACATTAAACAGTAGAATATAGTATATATGAAATGCATATAGTATCTTTTGTATTTTTTTCACATAAATAAAAATGAATAGTTTTATTGTTCAAATGTTCACAAGAAATTTTAGCACCACAAGAGACAGAATAGAGTATAATCCATGAACCTTATGCTCCAAAATTTGCTACTTCTACCATTTTATCAAACCATGCAGGGCAATTGTTTTCATCATAATCATCTATACAATCATGCATATTGCTAAAATGTTTCTGTTAGTGTAATTTTCATTACACCACTCTCATCAAGGTATGGACTGGTTTCTAAACTTATGACCAAAAATATGAAAAAGATCTGTAATTTCCAAGATGCACATTTCATGCTGAGCTAGAAATCATCAGTTGGCCAGATCACAATCTCTTACATTTATCTTTATGAGAGTGATGTATTGAAAATTACATTACAGAAATATTAGTCAATATTGCTAATAAGTTTATAAATAATTAAAAAATCTTTTGACAAGTGCATGTATGTGTTAGTCGTGCATGATTTAATAAGATTTAAAATTTTTCTCTTTTCAGTTATAGATATTTTTATTTTCAGTCACTGCTTTTCTTATTCTCATTGAAACTTGTAATGTTAGTTTTGTTTTACTCCAAGGATATGCAAAATGATCCATCTTAAAAGATTATTATGTTATGTATGTATGTATGTGTGGTTATTTATGTTTATGTAATGTTTGGAGTGATAACCTCTGAAAACTTGTAATATTAGTACAATGTTTTTTAGTCACAGAATAAAAATGAATCCACTTTTATTTGTTTTATAAGATTTTATATGGATCTTAGAATAATAATAAATAAGAGTGAATATCAAATCAGTAAAGATGTTATTGCAGCCTTTTTTGATTTGGCATATATATATATTTCCATTCTTGCTATTAAAAGGTGTGAAGGTTGCCTTGACAGCAGTTAGAAATATTGGTTGCTATATTTACTGTGAATGTTTAGGTGGTTACTGGTTGGAAACTAATTATATATATATTTGTATAATTAAAGTTATTAAATTGGAAAAGAAAATGACTTGGACAGTATTTGAATCTTATAATTTTCTAAATAATATCAAATAATAATTCAAAATGGAAAGTGTATTAGGTAAGATCAAAGAAAATGTAAATGAATACTAGTTAATGGAGTAGAATAAATAATTTAAAAAATAAATATGATATGTGGATTAACTGAAAATGATGAAGAAAGTTGATATCAATATTAGAAATGGTATGTTTTGTATATGTTGAAAGCAATATTTCTAATGATCTACTCTTCAGAAGGAAAAAAATTGAGAGTAATCTTTATAAGTCTTGGACAAGATTTTGGAAAGTAAAAGTATCAAGTGTTAAGTTATAAAACCAAATTAGATGCTCTAGATACATGCATATTTACTAGCATATTATATGTTTGTGAAACATTGATGATGACAAAAGATTTGTTTACAAGAATACTGTCATTTGAAATAACAGGCTAAGAAAGCTATAGATAATTCAATGAATGCAAAAAGTTTCCAATGTAAATTACACACACACAAAAAAAAAAAAATGAAATTTTTTTTTATGAAAAAATGAAATATCAGATGACAATTTTTAGTATTTTCAGGGCATAAATATAAGGAAAAGACTTTATAGAATGTGGATGAAAGATGTTAAATGTGTGCAACTATCTTATATTTCTTCTTAGAAGGATTTGACAAAATAGGGAAGAGTTGGTGAAGAAAGTATTGTAACCTTATTCAGGGTTCACATTAGAGATATGTTTCTGGAGCATTGTATAAAAAACAAACAAAAACAAAAAAACTACATATATAATAGATGGAAAAAAGTATCTTCTTGCAAAATTTAAATTTGTTATACTATCCTACAGGTTACAAAGATAAGGCAAAATGTTAATTTATTCATAGAAAATTACGAAAACAAATAGTTACAACTAAATATAAACATCAATATTTATTATTGGTAGTTTGATGTACAATAATATAATTAATGCAGATATATATATATATAATCAACCACTAACAATCCTTATTTTTTAATTCATAGGTTTACAAAAATAATAACATATACCAATTTTATTTCCAGGATATAGTTTCCTGGAATTAAATTTAAAATAAATTTGACGGAGAGTTTAATGACATAAAAGTTCTTTAAAACCGTGTAAGAATTTTTTATTATTAAAACTCGTAGCTTATTTCTTCTAATTTCTTTTGATGCTAGTAGAAATATTCTGCTCTTATTGGGATGTTTCTGGACTTTAAATTACTTAAATAATTTTTCGACAGTGATTTTATTTTCATTGCAAAGTCAATGTAGTTAAAATTATAAATTGTTATTAACAATAAACATCAAAAATTGCATGCAACAGATTCAGTGTTTAATTAGAATTAGAAGTTAGTAGATGTAAATACACTCATTTATAAGTTTAATGAAATATTTGGTTACCAGAACTATAGCCAACTTTTATTGGTAATTACTATTTTATAATCGATTAATGGCAGTATTTATACAATACTAAGTTTTTCGTAGAGCAAGATATCATGTTTGTAACTATATCAGTAGTGTTGACTGGTACTTTTGTGTAACCAAGTTATGATAGATTTGTATTACTTTATTGTAATTAGTTATGACAGTGATATTCATTTGGATTATCCTTTATTGGTAATGATTAATTTTAAGTTCCTCTCTATTTAAATTTAATATATATTATAGCAAGAAATTTTATTACGATTGGTTGCTATAATTACAATTAATAAACTGAATGATTATGCTAATTTCAAAGTTTTAAATCATTCCATTGTTGGATATTAATAATTTGTTTAACTAAGTTGCAGTTTTTTTTACCAAGTCATAGAAATTTACTGATTATTAGTTTTGGACATTAGATTTGTTTTTGTCAGTGATGTCTTTATTGTTTTTTTGAATAGTGACTGAACTGGTATCTTCTGGATCATTTCTTTACTGTAATCTGGATTAGTTTCTTTGCTTCTGTAATTTGATAATCAGTTGATTACTAGGCTGATATAAAAATTCTTTATTGATTTTGCAATGAAGTCTCTTTTATTTACTTATGTACTCTTAAGAGTTTTATTAAATTTTATATTTAGCTTGTCACAGTAAATCATATCTCACATTCCCTCTATCTGATTTTTTTCTTTCATAAATTTCCTATTAGTTTTTAATTAATATAATGTATATAATTAATGTATTTGAAAATCATTAATGATTTTAATTTATAAGTTGTATTAATATTTAATGTGTTTTCATTTTTTTACATGACTTAATGGAATTATATTATAAATATATTACATTTATTTCAAGAAAGTATATTTCTAAAATCAAATGATTGAAGATAGTAAGATAATAAAAGAAAATGGAGAGGGAATGACAGAAAGAGCACAAAGAGAAAACAGAAAAGTCTGGTTATATCATTGTCTAAATGTCTCATTTAATAATCCAATTTCTTAAGTCACAAGTTGGCAAGCATTTCTTTTGATTTGGTATCCATTATTGATTATTCACAGATTATGGCCACTTCTTAAAAATATTCTGTTATATAATTGCAGTATTAAAATCCTATCAGTAGCTTGAATTTAGTAAGCAATAAATACACATTCATATATATATTTGTATATGTATAATTTTTTGTTTTCTTGCTTCTGCTTATCTATTGTAAATAATCATTTAATACTATCAATACAATTTAATATTATTATTTTTACAAATATATTTGTATGTAAAGATTATATTTTTAATTAAATTAAAATAAATTAGAATCATTTTATGCTTTAAAAATATATGATAATAATTATAGTTGACCTAATTGTACATTATTCTAAAGTATTGATTTTGTTTTTATAGGTATCTGAAATTATTGACTGCTATCGTGCTTTTGCAAAAATTCCTGCTTGCAATTCTGCCAAAATCATTTCTTCCGAAATTAAAAATTCATTCACTATTAAGTCTGTGTGGTCACAAAAAGATTTAGAACGTTCAGAATCAATTCTTTTTGTTATAAATTATTTAATTGATATTCAAGATGAGAATATTGATATTTTATTAACTACAGAACCTTTTGAGATCACATCAGAGTAAGTGTTGTTTTTATGTTAAGGTAATAAGAAATACTTTGAATTATTCTATTACTAAGAAAGTTTTGTAATTTTGTTTGTTTAATCACTAAATATTCTGAATTATTTTAATATTATTAGATTTAACCCAGAATTTCTGTATTTTAACACTTTCTGTTTTGGACTTTGGATTTTATAATAACTTTTCTGATTTGATCTACTTTAAACATTAGCAAATAATAACAATAAGCAAATGTTTGAGCAAGTTGTATTGCATGATATCTGCTTTTTTTTTTTTTTTTTACACTTTATACGCATAAAGTGTTTCTGAATATGGAACCCATTAAAGATTTTTTTCTTATGAAAATAATTTTATTTATTCTCTGAAAGATATTAAAAATAGAGCAATAATTGCTCAAAATGATATATTTCAAAAATTAAAAGTTAATTTTTTTTACATATATTTATTATAAATTGAGTAGTCATTGGTATTTAGCTTTTTTGTTCACATTTTTAGATATAATTTATCTTTAATTGTAAATGTTCATGTTATTGAGGTATAAGTCAAGCATGTAAAATAAATTTCTGGTTTTATCCTAAGATATTTAGTTATAATTTTATAAATATATATTGTTTATTTTGTATTATATAAAAATTATTACACGAACAAAGATATTTCTGGATTACAATTTAGATAAGATAAAGTTATTTTAGAAAATCAAAATTACTCTATTAAATATTTTATTAATTATTAATCTGGTTCTAATTTATTAATGAGATATTTCAGTTTGTTTCTGGGATTCTGCCATTTTAGTTCTGGACAAATCTTCAAAAATATGAAAATTAAAAGTGAAAAAGGAAGAAGACAGAGTTAACATACATTAGAGAAAGCATAGCCAAGCTCTTCTAAATAAAATAAAAAAGAATAAGTTCTAAAAATAATATAATGAAATTTCTCTTGTCTTAGTAATTTTTTTTTTTAAGTTTTCATTACTTAAAATAATGAAAAATAAAATAAAATAAAAACTTCAGATAAAACACTGACAGATTTTTTTTTTTTCCATGTGTCTCTTTCAATGCCTTTTCATACTTGTAAGGGCATGCTCAAGTTACATATCACTAGTTTTTTTTACTATTATTTAAATGCACATAGATATTTATAATAGAGCAAGAATTAATATTACAAAGTTTAATTATTTACAATAATTAAATTTATCATTCTAGATATTGGATGTACTAAGGCTAATCACTTTACAAATTTATTGCCCTTAAAATATTTGTTAGGATTATGTTCAAAAAATCATAACTCTAATGCTGACTGTCTGGGGTTTTTCCAGCACTCTAGGCCTCTGTACAGGATTTAATAATTTTCTTTGCAAAATATTGGCAGTTAAGTAATTATTAGTGCTACAGATTAACTTTAAATAATATTTTTTACCTATTGATTGAAACTTTCTATGCAAGAACTAATTTTATAATATCACTATTTAGTTTTAGTATGAAAAAAATTACTTAATAAATCAAAGAATAATATTAAAAAAATATATGCTGTTATTTATTTTTATTGCTTCTTGTTGAGACTTTCTGCATTTTTTTCCACTGACTACATTTATTTTCATTGTTTACATTGACCAACTAATTTAACAGCTAAAACAGAGTATCCAAAGGTTTTTATATTTATTAAATTATCATATCTATTCAAATTTTTTTTTTGGGTGTATTGATATCTTGCTCATTTTTGAATATATCTTCAACATATTATTAGCAACTTCTCTGAATTCATTCTTTGATATTCCTATTAATCTCTTCAAAACTTAAGTCTAGAATTGATTAAATTGATTATATCAAGTTGTCAAGACAGTAATTTTCAATGATATTCTTGTAGGACTTTAACTATTGTACTCTTGGTATGAATATGACCAATAGAAAAACTTAATTGATGTTCATCTCATTTGCTGTTAATAAACATTTCCCAATCACTAGTCAATTATAACAGATTGGGTTAGGTCTACCATAAACTTTTTTTTTTACCTATATTAAAAATCCTTTTGCTATAATCATTTGCAGCACTTAAAACATTCTTCATTTAGAGCTAGCAGGTTTTTTTTATGTGACTGTATAATAGTATATAATGATCTTAATGACTTGAATCTTCCTTTTTTACTTAATATTAACTATATCAGGAAGTTAAAATATAAAAAAGTTTGCTTAATGTCAATTATCTTTTCATAAAACTTTCAAGCCATTCTATGCAAGCATATTTAAATTTTATTTTTACACATTTTTATTTTACAATTATTTCTTCACCTCTAGATTTAAATTATTTTTCTGCAACATTTATGAATTAATGAGGATAAAGATCACTGTTATCTACTAAGAGATATGTCTATTCAGTCATCTAAGACTGTACTTATTTGTAAACATTATCCAAATGAAGTCATGAAGTTTTTAATACACGTAACTTCAGAATCCTTACCATATTTTAAAACGATGTAGACCATAAATTATCAATTTATATTTGACAACAGAAGATGAAATGATTTAAAAATGAATGAATTTTTATCAATACTTTAAAGTATCTTCTTGGTGATATTCTGATTAAACTGTGGCTATTTTATAGTTTTACTAACTATTTATTGTGATAAATTAATAAATATATGTCAAATGAAGTATATTGAATTAATAATAAATATAATTTGTATATTTTTATGATATAATATCTAACTTTGTGCTTGTTGTCAGCAATTATTATAAATTTGATAAAGAATAACTGTACAGTTAATTAATTTATGAATTGAAATTTTTTATTGATATAATCAGAAAAAATAATGACAAATACTCTGTTTTATTTGTACATATGCATAAATAAAGACTTATAATTAAATATGTGTAATTTAATAAATATTGCTTTTTAAAATAAATTCTTATTTATTTATTTTTTCAATTATTATTATTATCATTATCAACAACAGTCATTATTTATAAATGAGTATGGTCATTCTTATTCCAAATGGGGGAGGATGCAAATTGAGAGAAAGTCAAAGAATAAAAAGTTAGAGATGAGTTTTATAATAACTGTATCACATACTAATACTTACTTAGTTTATTATGTGACATCTTTCAACATTTAATCTCATTTGCAGTATACTTTTTTTCTGAAATTATCTAACTGTAGCTCTTTATTATGTTTTATACTCATTCATATTTTCCCAGTGATAGCAATTCAGTATTTCATCATTTTACAGAAATCTTTAAAAAAACATTACCAAAATAAATGGGATTACAAAAAAAAAAAAAAAAATCAAGTCAGATGACCTAATTTAACAAGCTTGTATTACAAATGTTATATATAGAGCTCGCAGATAAGCTTTTAACAAGCTTTGCAGAATATCCCCAGACCAGTTTCTGCTACTGGCATCCTCAGTGATGTGCTAGTATATTCAAGCATTAGATTAAAAATATCAGGACAAGCTCAGCACTTTATCTAATGTATAACTAACTATTAAGTAGAAAATCTGAAATTTTCAGACATCCATATGTCTTCCAATTCATTATATATGGTGTTTCTGAACTTAGTTCAGTCCCATATGGCTATTTAAGTTAGATAGCTGGATTGGAAGACATATGGATGGCTGAAAATTTCAGATTTTCTACATAATAGTTATACATTAGATAAAGTGCTGGGCTTGTCCTGGTATTTTTAATCTAATGTTTGAATATCCTAGCATTTTCACTGAGGACACCAGTATCAGAAAACGGTCTGGAATTGGGGATATTCTGCAAAGCTTGTTAAGAGCTTACTGCTCTATCTATAATAAATGGGCTCTATGTCTACTACAAAAAAATCCATTTACATTTTTAAAGGAAGTATCTTACCATTCGTTCATTTCATTTTTCTAGTTCAACAAAGATGTGGCTTACAGTAGATTATTTATTACAAGCCTATTAAGAACATACTGATTTGTCTTATGATGTTGCATTTATATTTTCTGAATCTTACGAGGAGAAATATTTCTAGTACTTTTATTTTTATTGTTATATAGAGATCATGTCTGATTACTATGCAATAATGTTAGCAGAGTAACAGTTTGATATAGAAATAATTTATGTGAAATAAAATAGTTATTTTATTATGATGAAGTTCTATATCTTTTAACTTTTTAAATGCAGAATCTGTGCTGAATCCCAACATCCATTTTTATATTGATATTTCAAAAATCCATTAAGATAATTAAATGATTCACATTATCAAGCTGATAAAGCATTTTTTTTATTTATTAAATTAATACATTAATGTCTGAAAGAAACCTCTTCAATGCAATTGTTAAAAGGATTTTTGCTGTATTGGATATTAATGATATTCTATGACAGTTTCTGCAGTGTTTTCATTTCATTTTACTTTTATAAATTTGAACAATGAATATATTCTTAAGATCAGATGCCACAGCCTCTTGGATTCATATATTCTTAAATAATTACAGTGATTTTGAATTTCCAGATGTCTTATTAAAAAAAGCTTTTTCATTTTTAAGATTACAAAGATCAATTTGAACTTCATCAATCTTAGAACATATTAATTTAAGGTCTGCTCAACAATTTGCTCCTATAAGAGGTCATATAGTAACATATAATAATCACATTCCACTCTTTTTACACTTTAAAGCAAAGTATATTTATTAATATTACAGTTTCGACTGTTTCTAGCAGTCTTCGTCAGATCTACAAAAATTTAAACATTATATCAATACAACCATATTTCATAAATATATCTATTAAATTTTTACAATTTTATCAACCTAATTATTAACATCATTTTATATATAAAAACTTACTATTATATAACTTTAAAATCTACTTTATCCTTTATTTCTATTCTTAATTATTATCATATTTATATTTATTCACCTTTTTCCTTTGCCATGACAAAGACTGCTAGGAACAGTCGAAACTCTAATATTAATAAATATATTTTGCTTTAAAGTGTACAAAGAGTGGAATGTGGTTATTATATGTTATATATTAGAAAAGCAAAAATAAAGAAGGAAAGAGGAAGAGAAACTATTGAGCTCATATAGTACTAAGTTCTTGTAATTAATTCTGTAAGACATCATTAGATGTATTCAAGTTTTTTTACAGTGATTTTTCTCTTCAATTAAATAAAGAGTTGTAAAAGTGTTGTGCAAAATTTAATAATGATTTTTTATTGCCAATAACTTGCCCATAGTTTACTATTCCTATCAGTAAATACATTAAAATTTCCAAGAAGAAAATCTGATCTTTTAATGATATTGATACAGCTTTAAAAAAAAATTTGAATGGCATTATTGATCAAGAGTTCATAAAAAGTGTGAGTGCCAGCACCAAAATTGATTCTAAAATTTTAGATTTCAGAATCTGACACTCGTATCATTGCACTAAAACACACAGTCTGCAAAAACTATTCATTAAGAAATAATGCTTTTTTTCTTTGAACTTTCTAAATCTAGTATGAAGCATAAATTTTGATAAAATGGGCACATGAACCATTGTATAAAGAAATTTTTAGTATCATTAGCCTTTCATTAATAAATCTAGAAACTTTAAGAAGAAAAGATACCAAGTTAGATTACACAGAAATACAATGCCATGCAGTCTTCTTTCAAAATTAGACATATTGTCCTTCCTAAAAAAAAAAACTTGCAGCCATCTATCTTATTATAATGGTTAAACTTCTTTTCCTTTTGAAAAACAAGAATAATTATATCAATCTTAAACATTTAACTCAGTTATAAATACTATTCTATATATTTAAGAGCCCCACATCAAGCACAGCTTATACTTTCTATGTAATTATATTTTTAAAAAAAATTGAAATATTTATCTTTATTGTTATTATTATTATTACTATCTCCTGTTTTGCCACCATTACTGTACTACAACTATTTCTATCATTAAGCATCACATGATCACTATCTCTTATACTAGCACATATTTGTTTATAAACAAAGCAAAACTCTCCATACAGTATTGCCACCCTGTGCCAAACAGAGTAATCAATGAATGCCAGAAGTCTTGTGCATAAAATCCCTATCTAATGCCTACTCGTCCAATATCCCCAGACTACTTTCTGGCTTGTGGCCATCGTCAGTGAGGAGCTTTGGATCTGAGAGCACTGCACATAGATCTTAGGATTTAATGCAACCCTCCAGCACCCACCTTTTATCTCTACTTAACTACAAAACTATGAGAATGAAATTGGAAAAACACAAAAATGTTTTCAATCTAAGCTCAATAGCTTATATAGTCATATGGGTCTGAACTCAGTTTAGCACCCATACATTTTGGTGTCTTTGGCTCCTTAACAACCATAGCCATCACTATCTTATTAGGCAGGATTGGTGTTAAACCATTAAGCATCGCATGATCACTATCTCTTATACTAGCACATATTTGTTTATAAACAAAGCAAAACTCTCCATACAGTATTGCCACCCTGTGCCAACCAGAGTAATCAATGAATGCCAGAAGGCTTGTGCATAAAATCCCTATCTAATGCCTACTCATCCAATATCCCCAGACTAGTTTCTGGCTTGTGGCATTCATTGATTACTCTGGTTGGCACAGGATGGCAATACTGTATGGAGAGTTTTGCTTTGTTTATAAACAAATATGTGCTAGTATAAGAGATAGTGATCATGTGATGCTTAATGGTTTAACACCAATCCTGTCTTATAGGATAATGGTGGCTATGGTTGTTAAAGAGCCAAAGACACCAAAATGTATGGGTGCTGAACTGAGTTCAGACCCATATGACTATATAAGCTATTGAGCTTAGATTGAAAACATTTTTGTGTTTTTCAATTTCATTCTCATAGTTTTGTAGTTAAGTAGAGATAAAAGATGGGTGCTGGAGGGTTGCATTAGATCCTAAGATCTAGGTGCAGTGCTCTCAGATCCAAAGCTTCTCACTGACGATGGCCACAAGCCAGAAACTAGTCTGGGGATATTGGATGAGTAGGCATTAGATATTTCTATCACTTTAATAAACAATCTAATCACATTTTACAAGACATGCCATATTTAGATTACTATTTTTAAGCCTTTTCACATTTGATGGGGATAATTGAATCTCTAAGTAGAGCTGCCATATTTATCATGTACAATTATTTCATTATGATTGTATTGCTTTATATAAATTGACAGTTACATATTTTACATTTACTAAATCTGTCTGTCATTATTCTCCTAATGGTGAAAGCTTTCTATACCCATATATTTTGATACAAACAAAAGAATGAAATCTGAATTGCTATGCAGGTAATTAAAGGATTAAAATTTGATTGCATTAACATATAAACCTACTTTTAATTATAACATAATACATAAGATTTTAATGGTTTTGACTGTAGATAAATTGAGTGGTTTTTTTTTTTTTGTAATGATTTTTCTTCTTAAATAAAATGTCCATGTGCTGTTTTATTAACAACAATAGATCATTTCAGTCTAAAAATATTGTCTCACAAAATTTGGATATGCTACCATTGCTTATTTAAATTTATAATTGTAATATCAATAATAGAAATAATAGCAAAGTAGAAAGTAATAATAATAATAAAGATAAGTATTTCAAATTCTTTTTAAAAATATAAATATATGGAATATGCTTATTTTATTTGATACAAAATTTTAAACATAGGATCGCATTTATGGTTGCAAAGTTGTCAAGGCTTAAGATTTATATAGCTGTCTTTAATGAATTTATGCTTCAAGAGAAAGAAATTTAATCAAATAAGTAGATGATTAAGAGCAGTTATTTTAGCAATCTCTAAATGTATCTGTGAAAGACTAATGATGTCAAAAATTAATTTGCACACTAGTATTAACTATACCCATCCAAACAAAACTCAAACAAAATATTGTAATTCTCTTTCACAGTAATGAGTAGAAAAAAAGATCATAATTATCTCATCCTACTTGGATTTATATGGAACACAGATTACTGGTTATCTACAACTTTAGATTTTATAATCAATGAATCTGTGCACATCATTGGGATTGTCCAGTGCCTTTTCAGTTCTTGAAATTCTCTCTAGTCCACTATTTCAAAAACCAGGCAAACAACAAATCTATATCAAATATGAAAATTGTATACTCTCTATAATATTTGCAATACCTTTAACTCAAACTTGATGTCTATCATAACCAATATTCATTAGATATATTATCTTAATAAAAAGTAACTAATTATTTTATATCAACATTTGGAAAAAAAATCAAAACTCATTCGATTTTAAAATTACTTTTATTACACTATCAATGAGAAGTCTCCCCTTTCCAAGTAGACTTACATAGAATTAACTAAAATTATTTATAATGTACTATTTTTCACTTACATATTCATAGCATTTTATGTTATTAAAAAAAATTATCAGCCATTTCTCTACCAATAATGAATAATATTTCTGTAGTGTAATTTTCATTACACTACTCTCACGCAAGGTAGAGTATGTTTTCTTTCCACTTTTAACACCTTTTGAAGGGATGTAATAATAAACATATGATCAAAGACATGAAAAAGATCTATGATTCGCAAGATGTACATTTTACATGGAACCAGCACTCATCAGTTGGCCCAGACCACACAATCTCTTACACATATCTTTATCATTGTTCAGTATATATATATAGCAAATTACTACAGTTTAATTGATAGGTGTCAAATGTGCAGTCTCCATAACTTTTAACACAAATCACTTATTGAAAGTATATTACTAATTTTTATTAGTCACTCATTACACTAGAGATTATCCAATAATGAATAATATTTCTATAGTATAATTTCATTACACCACTCTTACCCTCTTACTCAAGGTAGGCACAGAAAACATTCCTCACCTTGCACAAGAGTGATATAATAAAAATTACACTACAAAAATATTATTCTCTAGTCTAATGAGTGACTATATTTGGAAAAGAATCAAAATTTCACTTTATCTTAAAGTCATATTTGTTACAGTCTTAATGAAAAGCTATCCTTTTTCTCCAAGTAGAACTTATATAGGTTAACTAAAAATGTACATTATATAGTTTAATTTTGATATGCAGAACATTAATTTTTCATTCTATCTTCAAATTGTACTTACAATCTTAGTATAAAGCATTTTTTAAATTCCCCAAAACATCTATTTAGTATATTTTTTTTGCATAAAATTAATTAAATTTGTACCTGTATCAATTTAATGTATATCTACATTTCTGCAAATTAATTACATACACACTTTTATGAGTAAATAAATCTTATATATATAAATTAGCAACTTTTAAAAATTACTTATGTTAAATTCAAAGAAATTCAGAACAATTTTAAAGAAATAATTATACAAAGAAAGTGCTGCATTTGATTAATTATAATGCTTTCACACTAACAAAATATCAAAGAAATCATGAAACATTTTGATCTGATAATAAAAAATAAGTTTGGAATTTGTTTATATGTTGATGTAATTGACTTTTTACTATTTAGCATGTTTTTATTGTTTTAAATTCGAAAAATAAAAGAGGGGAAAAGAGATTATAAAAAAATTAAGGCATTTAAATAAAATCAATTTTTTAAAATAAAATTTTGCATTTATTTAAAAATATGTTTAATTTTAATAAAAATAAGTTAATAAAATATCATTAATAATTGCACTTTGTTTGATTGCATGTGTGATTGTTGTTATAACAATGATGTACAAATTATAGACTATAAGAATATATCTAATATTTAAGAGAAAATTGATATGTATAAAAAAAAAATTGTTTTAGTAGCTTTTTTTATTATTATTATTAGGTTGTTAAGTACTCAGAATTCTTCAGATTCTTTAAAAGCAATACTTAGAAAAATTTCAAGCAAAAAATGTGAAGAAAAGCAATATATCGAGGTAAATTGATATTATTATATATATTGTATAAAAAATTGTTTACAAATCAGAATAACTCCAAACAGAGAATTTTTTTCAAATAAGACTGTAGGAATAAGAATATTTACAACAAATAAATTTATGTAAAGACAAAACAGATTATAAAAATAAAAAATAGTCAGATATAAAGATTTCATGGCATATTTGTTGCTTCCTAACTTAACCGGCCATATCTGTTGACTTGAACCTGGAGTGAAACTGGGAGATTTTTTTTATAAAGTATCTGAGGATTTTTTAAATAAGCTCAGAATTTTTTTTAGATAGCTGATTTATAGAAAATCTAGCTATCTATCTGATATTAGTCAATAAATTGATATCTAGTTGTATGTATCTTGTGAGAATAATTTCCAGATCAGATAATTATAATTATGAATTCATGACTATAAAACAACAACAACTGAAAACACATTTAAACATCATGCAATATTTATCATATATAGCAGTGAATCCATAATTAGTATTATAACAGGATGGGGTGGTAGGATATGGAAGATGTCTGGAGGTTGATCATAGTCATACCTGGGGTGATGACAAAATTAGTATCATTCCCAATCAATTTAAAATGAAATATCAATAATTTACAAAAGTATATAAAAGTAAGATATATTTAAGGGGAGCATGAGATCAAGAAAATCTCTGAGAGATCAGTCGTCATTCAGAGTAAGTAAAATAACTATACATCAATCACATATCAAACAACATTATAAAGTAAAAGTAATTATAAGTAATACTCAAAATAAACTATTCATCATCATGAATGATTAATGATTAAAATAAATCAGTACAATAAATCAACAGTCAATCTTGTGACTGGATTGGAAATGGGTCTTATATAGACTAGGACTATTGAGTCTTTTCCAGCTTGGGCAATTATTTAAACATAACTTGGATGCACCATCTTAAGTGCTCATCCATCAGAATACATAAGAATCAAACAATAATGCCAGGACATTAAAACATGCTCATCATCATCAATGCTCAGGCTACTTGTACTGGCCAACTATAAACTTAACTTTTAATAAGTCTAAACTAAAATAAAAGGTAGTGCATGGGCTTTAAAGAGTATTGTCTTTTGCACCAACCAGGATGATGATTGATCATCTCTGGATGCCCAAAAGTACTAAATACCCATCTCCATTCATATATTCATCCATTATACTTTAATCTAGCTCAGAGAACACAAGCTGTATTACTGATATGGTGACCAAGAGATGATTTACATAATATTCTATAATTACTTACAATTAAGTCACTAGGATAAATTTTTACAATTGAATAAGTTAATTGGATAACAATAAAAAATGAAATTAAGATCTTATAGAATAAGATGTCTGCTTTTGAATAATATACAACAATAAAAGTTATCTTTCTGATTTTGAATAATATATAACAATAAAAGTTATCATACCGCTATTTAGAAGATTACTACAAAATTCAAGTTATTATATGGTGGTTTACATATAACACACATATATATGCACACAGCTGCACATTTTACAATTACATAAATATATTTCAATTAACACTTAATAATGACAAAAAATGATTAAAATTTGCATATATGTCCTATTTAACAAGTATTGACATATATGTGCACACATAAATATGCATTACAATTGACTTATATTGCAATCATCATATAAAATTATAAATACATGGTTAAACTTTTCAGTTGTGAATTAAAAAAAATACTATAAATGTTTAAAAATTTACATATATGTGTGTGTGTGTATCGCATTGACGTTACATATTTTAATTTATTACAATAATAAGATTATATTTTCATAATTGATTTAATATTGAAAGTATATAAATTTTGCTATTTTGATAACAAGTTTTACTCTTTGATGATTAGTTTTGTTGTTTTCTTAAAAAAAAATAGTCAGTTTTCAAACAATAACTGTTTTCATTTATTAATTATCAATGCATTTTAAAATGTCTCTTTTCTTTTATAGTCTAAAATATTTTCTGGAAATCTTTTTTTTCTTTTAAAATATAAATTTTAAAATAATGCATGATCATAGGTTGACTTTTAATTAGAAGATTCCTTTTTTTAATTTTAAAAATATAGATTTAAACCTCTTTTTCTTCTTTAATAAATGATTATAAATTAATATCGTTTTATATATATCTATCAGTTATAAAAATGTCATTTTACTAAGGAAATTATTTAAAATCTCGTTATCATATACAGTATAACGCTACTTACTATCAGCTGTATATAGGTTTATCTGTGCTTCTCTGCCTTTAGATATGTCAGCATATATATATAATTACTTCTTCAGCAAGCTGGGGTTCCCTGGGCAAACTGGAAGATTTTTCTTGGTGAGTTTGGTTTTGGTGATTGTCATCATCAAGAAAAATATAATCCATGTAAAATGTTGGTCTATAGTTGGTCTCCCTTCTGTCTAGGATTGTTCCAGGCAAGTAGCTGTCTTAGTTCGATAGATTTCAGACAAGCAACTGTCCTCTCCACATTTAAGGCTATGAATTTCAACACAAAGAAGTGGATCATTTTTCTCCATGTGAATTCAAACTCCTGCAAAGCAAAATAGTAGCAGCTCCTGGATCTACTGTTCTGCCTTCAACTACATCAGTTCATGGTAGCTATTGTGTCAACTCTCTGATACAGTTATCAACAAACTACAGCTATCTATTTTGGTCAGCTAAAATCAACTGCTGCAAACTTCAAGAAGCTGCAACAAAATATAACCAACTTTGCAGCTGACCAGCTCTTTCAAAAATTACTATCCAGATTGCAGCTGATATTTTTATCAGCCCTTTTATAGTCTTGGTGAGGTGGTAACAACACTAAATTTAAAAACAGTGAGGTTTTTTTTTTGTATTTCTCTAATCCCTTTTGAAAACAAGCTTGAAATTTTTATCAAAGTGTGAGTGGAAAAAGTTGATTTCAATTAACTTTAATCCTTTGGAATTTGATCAAAGGTGTGGTCTACATACATGTTTTTACTCTCTTCAAATCACTTTTAATTAAAAGCTACTTTTTGGCATTTTATCAGTTTAATTAATTAAAAAGATTTCAAAATAGATAATAGAAATTTTTACATAGATATATTAAATTATATAATATATACAAGCTTGTTTTTAAATTCAAAATCAGAATTATAATAATATTTATTAGGCCTTTTTAAATGTATATTTCATAAAAAAAAATTTATTTTAAATTGAGAGTTATTTAACTCTTTACTTATTATTATTTTATTCCAGGAAATGTAGAAAAATATCTATAAAAATTTGTCTGTGTTTATTTCTACCTTTTTATATATAGGTGTGTGTGTGTGTGTGCGTACACACTATATTATTGTGTGCTATGTAACCCAATTGGTTGCAGTATATATAAAAATACTAATAAAAAAATTAATAGCGAAGATACGTTATTCTGGAAAGATTATAAATTTATTAAAAATTCTACAACTTAGCACTGCTTTCAACCAGGTAGATCATATTCATAGAACTAATATAAGTTTATATAAATAGAATTTATAAGTTAAATAATTTATATATATCATTTACATGATAATGCAATAGAGAGTCTTTCTTATCTATTGTGTTGATGTTATTTGCAATGAACCATGCCTCTTTATATTTTCTTTTTCAATTACTGTGCTCAGTGCAAATGATTTTATTTTTAAGTGGATTGAATTTGTGACTAGACCTGATTTCATGTTCTAAAAATATAGATTTAATATTGATTGAAGTTGATAAGAAGTCCAAGCATCAAAAGTCATAGAGCATTGATCTATGAACCATGAACTCAAGAGCCACTCTACTATTGTATTAAACTACAATGCAGTTTGTATAATAATATTGGGAATAAGAAAGTGATTAGTTAAATCATCTAATATGCATCAATTAAAATGTAAGTTTCAAATGCAAGTTTCTTTCACCATCATTCTTTTTTTAATGTTTTATTCTCTACATATTGTTGTAGTAAAAAAAAACTATATAAATAATTAAAATTTTGCAAAAACATTTTTTGAAGTAGGATTTTAGATTAATAAATTACTGTTTTAAGATTTTATGGCAGCTTTTTTATATTACTTTTTTTTTAATGCGGCTTTTTTAATTTTTTTTTAAACTAGATTCAAAGTTTATATAATTATTACTAATTAATTGATTCAGAAATATATATATTATACTAAAAATAAACTTCATTGAAGATGCTCTGATAAAGAATATTGGGATTAACATCTTTTGTAAATATAGAAATGGCTCATACCAATGACTTAAGTTATAAATGAAATCTGTTTGACTTCCTAAAACTTATAAATGGGTTTAATAAGTGTAGAAATATATAGATTACAATTTTTTTTAAAATTATTATTACTATTTAAAAAACTTTATTATCAAGCCATAATGGACTTACTCAAGGTTGTGATTACTAAACATTTATTTTCTTTAGTTAAGTAGATGATCTTACAAAGACAATATTGTCAAATTGAATTTACTATAATTGTGAAAATAATCTTTGTTTAGAATTGAATATTTTAAAAATTAAATTTTTGATTTCAATCACAAAATGAAAGATATAAATCTGCCAAAATACTCTTAAGTTTAAATATGAGCATGCAAAAGTAATTTTTTTTAAAAAAAACAAACTCTAATAATGTTTAGATATGTTGACTCATCATCATGATAAAACATGCTTTAAATATGATATTTCCAAACATATACTATCTCTGATTAATTGATCAATATTCATATTAATTCATAGAATATACTAAAATAATTGTTTAAAGTTTTATTACCATTTCTAGATTAATTTTAAAATTAATTTATAATAGATATTTATCTAATTTTAAAGTAACCATCTTAAATAGCTAATTTCAGAGGAAAGGATTCTTCATGAGTTCTGCAATTTTTTTTTTTTACATTATTTTCCAAATAAAAATAGCTAGATATCTGTTTCTTTTTTAAATGTTAAATAAGATTAACTAGAATTTATTTTAATTACTTGAAAATTTTTAGTTTCGCTCCAAGCTTGAATCTTGATTATGGATATAATAGTAGTCTTTGTAACAGGTGTAATAGGCTCTATTATTAAAGGAAATATTATAAATATTGTATTTAGTATTAAGTATATCAAATATATATATATATATATATTTTAAAAAAATCATATAAGTTTATATATAGTAAATTATTTTGTTACTAAAGTGCACCGTATAGAAAATCATAAAGGATAGAAAGTTCTCAATGCCTGCTCCATATCACAAAATCATATTGGCTAATTTTATTTTATAAATAATCATATATGTATTTATTATTAGTTTTTTTTTTATAGATAATATAGATTGTCCATAAGTTATTATTTCTATAACAAGTTGTAAAAATTTTATTATTATAAGAGTTATCATAAATATAAAAATGTATGGTAATTAATAAAAAAGATTAAGGATTTTTGGTTTTAATTAAATAGATTATCATAATGCAGTTGATAATTTAATAACTAGAATTTAGAAAATTCCACATAAATCCTATTATTAGTCAGAATATAATACTGTTTTTACCCTGTTGTTATGCTATTATACTTATAGGGGATATTTTATATATATAAAAAAAAATCATGAAATACATTGCTAATTATTTTACATTCAATTATCAACCTTTCAAGCTAATTGAGCATGCGCCTTTTGAGAGTGTTAAATAAATGAATACTTTCCTCTTCAATCCAAGATATAGTATTTATGCAGGAATAAAAAGGATCCTCTTATTCCTACAACTCAAATTCTTTTATATGAGCAAATCTGAAGAACTGTTGAAAGGCTGATATTTGAATGTAATATAATTGTAAACACAGCGCTAGATAAAATAATTGCTTATTGCTAATTATTGTAAATCATTTCAAAGACAACATCTAAAGTATTAGAGATATCAAGGCCTATAATAATATGAATAACTTCTCACATCCTGTATATGCATATTATATATAGTAGCAAATTTTTTTACATGTATTGTTAAAAATATTTTATTTAAAAAAATATATTTATTTTTTTTAAGATTAATACACTTAATATTTTGAAAATTATGATCTTTTAAAGTAAAATGAAAATCATCAATTTTATTTTTATTACACTTGACATCTGCATTAAAAACAATAATTTACTAAATCTCTTTTCTTTATGGCCATGTATTGCCAGTTTGGGTAATCAGTAGATATCTTGATAATATTAATCAAAGCTCAGACCAATTTTTGACTACTGACTTTCATCAGTAAAGAGCATTGAGCATATAAATATCTAGGATAATTTAATAAATCAATACTTTGCTTTTAAACATTTAACAGCCAATACTATTTTTTCTTATTCTTTGTGGCCTGTATAGGTATAAAAAAAGTTAGCTTGGTTTAAAATCCTGGAAAACTTTCACATCATTAGATCTGAACCTACCCTAGCACCTCTCTGAGGAGTGCCAGAGCATGAAACCATGGTCAGAGGTTTGGGGGGAGTCCTGACAGAGATATTTTAAATGCTTTCTCTAGCTAAGCATTTATCACAAAGCTTGTTGAAGAATTGGCAATCCTCATTGTTTATAACTTACAAGCTTGAGAGAATAAGGTCGTGATCTATGACTTATTTTCACATCATTAGTTTGAATAATTACATAAAAAGTAAAAATGGCTGTTGGATATGTAATATATAATCCACTGCTTCTCAATGACAAAGTCAATAATTGTCTGAAGTTAATTTCTCATTCATATTTATAACAAACAACTTTAGAATGGAGTACTATTTTTGATACACTTATATTAATGTTAGATCTATGTTTTCACAAAGCAATAATATTTTGATAAGTATAGACAGTAGTTTTTTATGTATAATTTTTGTTATGATAATAGTACTTATATATTTGTGCATTTACAGCTTCAAGGAAAACTGTTGACCAGTTGAAACTGATAGCTATTTTGAAAGTTTTAATATATTAATGTATTATATTGGGTTATGTGCAATGAGTTATGTGGGGAAAAAAGTGTTGGTATTGTTTGTTTATATAAAAATAATGATGATGATGATGATAACAATAATATTTAAAGTAATCTAAATTATTTAAACTTATTTCTACAAAGTCACAATACATTTGCAAACTTTTATTTTCTTTAAGGATTGTCATTTCAAAAAATATATGTGCTAGGTTTTAAATAAATAATTGTTGTGTTTGGTTAGGCTTGCAGGTTCGTTTCCAAATCAACAGATACAAAAAGAACAACTATTCAGCAATTAATATGTACAATTTATTAGTATAAATTATATACACACATTAGTTAAACAAATGTACAAATACAGTTGATATGCTTCAATGCTGAGATAGTCATGCCGAGTAAGGAACTCACTTCCAGCTAATGATTAGCCTGCATCGTGAGTTGTGGTAAGACTCTTTCAGCTATATAGTTAGCTTGCCTCGAGTTGGCTCTAGTTCAAATGTAGCAATTTCCAGTCTGTAGGTGGACTTGCCTCACTGCGTGGACGTCGCAATAATGACTAGATAAATACCTTTGCTGATGGCAAAGGAGAGCATGTTCTGTCATTCAGGTTAACAGAAGTAATTGCTCTCTGCCTTGCCTTCAAAATGGTGACTATTTAAAGGCAGATCTCCTACCTTACTGGAAACACACGGATTCAGTGCATAAACCCCAGTGAAGGTTTTAATCCCATTGGATAGCAACTGGGTGCTAGCCAATCAGGCAAGGAATCTGGAATAGTCCACTTTTGAAGGCAGGGTCAGATATGACATCCCTCCCCCTGGCTGAAATTAGCCCTGGAGGACATAGTCATTGAAATGCACTGGACGACATTTTGTCCACTTTCTTGGTTTCTCCAGTTGATTGCTGTTCCTGTCTTTATCTTCTTCACTTGATGAGTTTGTTTATGGTTGTCTGCTGCTGTCGTGATAGCTTCAGGGGTGTGGCTGAGTCTTAGCTGGTTGTAATGGCAATGATGATGATGACCATCTTCAGTTTGCACAACAATGTAGAGGCCCTTTATTTGCATCACTACTGCTGGTCTCCATCTTGTGGACCCATAGTACATATGACATAGTACTTTTGTTCCTATTTAGAATTTTATTTTGTTTTTATCTTCTAGTTGAAGTTTGGCCTCTGGTTTCAGCTTTTCGTTAAAGACTTCTGATTCATTAGACTTTAACTTTGATAATGTTGTGAGCTGGTTCACTTTGGTCACTTTGAACCCTTAGTGACTGAACCAGTCATGACCTATTAAATCATTATGGTTACCTAATGCCACTACCAATGTTAGGTATATAGTTTTGTTAGGCATAGTAATTTTTCCTGTTGTTTGACCCAACAGTTTAATTTGATTCCCTTGGTAGTATGATATTGACTTACTGCAAGGATGCAGCTTATATTTATTTTTTTTATTTATGATTGTCCAAGTCTTTCTTGAAACTATAGACACTGCTGACCCTGTGTCAAGTTCCATATTAACTGCTGTATCATTTATTATGACAGTGTGTATAAACCCAGACTTGTCATCTCTGATATGGTTTATACAGGCCACTTGTATATGTTTCTTATAAGTGCCTTTACTATCTTTAGGAATTTTGGCTGTTTGTCTTTTTAATTTCAGATATGCTGCCTTTATATGTCCTATACACTTGCAAAACGTGCATGTTGCTTTGCGGTATGGACATTCCATGTATATGTGCTCATTGCATCTACAGCAACACCTTAGACTATTTGATGTTGATTTATTTGAGCTGATTGAGTGCTTGGGTGACCCAGTGTTATGTTCAATTTTTTGCACTTCATACTTTATATGTAAGTTTTTTTAATGGGTTAGCTTGACTAGCTATTGTTACCACTAGTCTTGCTTGAGCTGCCACTGTCTCAACATCTAGTTCTGGAATCATTAACAATTTCAGCTCAAATTGTTATCGTTTATGCTACAAATAAAATGATTATGAAGTGCTTCATTCATGAAGTCTTTGAAATCGCACTTCAAGGCTAATGTACAGGTTCGTGTTGCAAATTCTTTAGCTGTTTCACCCTGTTCTTGTATGCTGAGATTAAAATGGTATCTCTGCATTATGGTCAAGGGTTTAGGAGAAAAATACTCTGTGAGAATTGTCAACACTCTATCAAAATCCAGCTCAGCTGGGGTTACAGCCGTAGATTGAGACCTGAGTATATCGTATGTTTGCGGATCTCTTCATTAATGTAGCTAACTTTAACTCAGGCTTTTTATATTGTTAGCCTTTAGATAAAAAATCAAACGCTCTTTATAATTTGTCCAACTCTCAGGCTGAGCTGGCTCAAAAAATTCCATAGAGCCGATTACTTTAGTCATCTTTTTTTATTTATGCTGAGTAACCACTCATACTTGTTTTTATAGTTACGTTATTGTAACTAACTGAATGAAGCTTTTAAACCACTAGAGCGAGCTTTTACGCTGTCTTGCGAGTAAAGCTCTCATGATTGGTTGAAGCTTCAAATTGACACGCCTTTATGATTGCGGTAATTTTATTCAACAGTTTTACATTATTTTTCTAAAAAAAATACCACTGAAATGAAATTACGGTAACGTAAATTTTTTCCAAAATGAAAAAATAATAAAACAAATACACACTCGCATATTTATTTCATACGTTTAAATCTATTGAAACTGGCGTAATTTATAATATAATTTTTCCAGACGTGAGGGAAAAATTTTCTCTGTTACTGCACCAGATCTGTTTAAACTGGCATAGTTTATTCTAATTTTTCCAGCCATGAAAGAAAAATTTATGTCCAGCTGTGCCAAATCTGTTGTGTTTGGTTAGGCTTGCAGGTTCGTTTCCAAACCAACTGATACAAAAAGAACAACTATTCAGCAATTAATATGTACAATTTATTAGTATAAATTATATATGCATGTTAGTTAAACAAATGTACAAATACAGTTGATATGCTTCAATGCTGAGATAGTCATGCAGAGTAAGGAACTCACTTCAGCTAATGATTAGCTTGTGTTGTGAGTGTCTGGTAAGACTCTTCCAGCTTTGTAG
The DNA here is from genome assembly GCA_028023455.1 of Epiperipatus broadwayi. Classification (NCBI taxonomy): domain Eukaryota; kingdom Metazoa; phylum Onychophora; class Udeonychophora; order Euonychophora; family Peripatidae; genus Epiperipatus; species Epiperipatus broadwayi. The sequence goes on along the minus strand of JAQFVV010006214.1, from coordinate 7,730,576 downwards.
TTAGCTTGCCTCGAGTCAGCTCTAGTTCAGATGTAGCAGTTTCCAGTCCGTAGGTGGACTTGCCTCACTACGTGGACATCGCAATAATGACTAGATAAATAACTTTGCTGATGGCAAAAGGTTTAATGGAGAGCATGTTCTGTCATTTAGGTTAACAGAAGTAATTGCTCTCTGCCTTCCCCCCCAAAAGGCTGACTATTTAAAGGCAGATCCCCTACCTTACTTGAAACACGGATTCGGTGCGCGAACCCCAGTGAAGGTTTTAATCCCATTGGATAGCAACTGGGTGCTAGCCAATTAGGCAAGGAATCTGGAATAATCTACTTCTGAAGGCAGGGTCAGATGTGACATATATATATAATTAAAATTACCCCCAAATCTAAAACAACCAAACTAGCCAAGAAAAAATCCACAACACAACCAATGATTTCACTACTACAAGCAGACTTTTCAAGTGTAAAGAACTACAAAACAACAACTTATTTATATTAACCATTACCCACAATTCCATTTATTTTCCATCCACCCTTAATATTGAAAGATCTTTTAAATAAGTTAATTGCTTCAGAATCATACATTTTTAATAATAAAGATTTTTTAATTCTATTTATTTCTCTCAAAAAAGACAACCATGACTTCCTCAAAATTAATAGTGTGGCCTGTGTCTTTTTCATGAACATCAAAGCAGAACTAAGATATTTATTTCTAACCCTACTTTTATGTAACTTTATTCTTTCATTTAAGCTCAAACTATTCTGACTTATATAAACCTTCTTACAAAAACAAGGGATAATATACACTACACTGGGAATAGTCTGTATATATATATATGTATGTATGTATGTATGTATATATATATATATATATATATTGTATTTAAAAACTAAGCCATTCCAGAACAATCTCCATCAATATTATTTATATAAATTATATGTTTGATTATTCAAATCTTATTTTCATTATTTTTTTTTTTAGATTTGGTGTAAAAATTATAAAGTTCATAATTATGACTTTGCTGCATTGGAAAAACATGGCAGAATTTACGAAGATGGTATGTTAAAAAATTTTCAAAATTATTGAAATAGATTTTTGTGACATTTAATTTTCCTTATTAAGTATTGTAAAGACCTCATGGTGCAACAACTGTGCACCTTCAAAACATCACATGTATGGGGAGTTTGTTCCTTATATTAACTGTGCACCATATCTTAATTAGATAAACTTAAAAATTTATTCAGGTTCTAATCAGATATATGATTTTTTTATTATCAGATACTGATCCTTAGCCAATTCAGATAAGTATGTAATATTGATTGCCTTATTGTTAGAAGATAAAACAAGAATGCTAAATCTCTCAAATTTGACAGTTGAAAGCCTGATGAGTAATGCCTTTTTTATTATTTTTCCTTGGCCTTTGAATTGCTATGTTTTATTTAAAGATTATTTTACCTTTTAATTATTATTAAATATTTTAAAAATATTTTTTTAAATATATATTATATTTATAAATATTTAGATATTTTTCTTTCATACATGTAAGAACATATTATATATTACTAATCCCAGAAAGTTAATAAACTGATGATTCAAGAAATTAATAATTAACATATATTCTATTTTTAATAACATCTGCAATAATGATATTTATGGCATTTATTTTTACTTTTGATCTAGGGATATTACTATGCAGTACGAATATTCTTTTTGACTCGGATTTCCATGACTGTGTCTAGATTTATTATATAGGATTAATGATTAAATAATAAATTTACATACTTTCAATGACTTTTTATTTAGAAAATTACAAATAGCTTAATCTTTGGCATTTTAGTATTGAGTACAATCAAATTGCTTTCTATTACTGGAAATCATATAAAAGGCTTTCTGACTTTTCACTAGATATTTAACATAGCATATAGGAATTGTTTGTAATTTCTTTCATTTGTGTAGTTTGAAGTGGTATTTCATTCTTATTGAGATTGTGTTCACTGATATCAATTTACACTATTGCAGGTCAAAGTAGATATCAGTAATAAGGTACTAAGGGGAAAAAATGAGCAAAACAATAGAAGAAAATAAAGACTAGTAGAAAGAAGACAATAAAGTGAAGAAAAGAATTATGTACTCTACTAATGAAGGATTATTAAAAAAAGGAAACAAAATTTAGAATAGATTTTATAATTGGTTAATTATACCAAATCAAATAAAGAAAAATTATTATTTGTGTTGTTTTTCACTATTACAAATTTTTTTTTAAAGAAAAAATTATTGGTTATTTGATGTCAGTTAGTTGATAAACTGCATGAAAAAATTTCCTCTAGATTTATATTAAACAACTGAATAACTTCATTTTCATGGAAATTTATACAAATAAAAAAGGTTTGAATATCAGAGCATAAAGTGATTTAAAAATAACAATTTTTATCCCATGGGATAAAAACAGAGAGAAGATAGTTTGCTATAAAAACTTGGGAAGTTTATAGATTTTTTATTTTGTCGATTTTTTGTACTTTTATTGTACTGACATATATTACTACTACAGTGCCTATTGCTGCTTTATCAATTATTGTATAGTATATAGTCAAAAATAAACATTTTTTTCATAACAATTTTTAAAAATTGTTTTAACACAGATTACTTAAACATCCTGTGAAATAATAAAAAAATAATTATAAATAAACCATATTTGCAATTTTCATTAAATATAGTTGAAATGTTTGATGTTTAATTAATTTTTTTAAAATATCTTCATAAATTTTCATTATCAGCTTAGTAAAATGAAAAGAGGAAAAAAAAAGTCTCAATATGATATTTTGCCGTTTGATTGTTATTTGACTCCACAAGCAATTGCTTGCAAACAAATAAATCAAAATCACAATATTTATTAATGTTAATTAATAGAAGAAGTTATATCAACAACCCAAAGGTATGTCATCACTTATAACAATACGGAGAAATATCAGGTTTAAACCATCAGGGATCTGAGGAATTGTTTGTTTATCCTTGAGTAAAATATATATATACTGAAAATATATCTAAACAAATTTCAACAGTCAAAAACTCAATCCAATCTTCAAAATCATGCTTTAATTATCTGTTCATTTTTAAATACGAACTCCTTAAATAAACATTAATATTTCTATTTTGTAATTTATAATTGAATTATAATAATCATCCTCTATACTCTTGTCACATTTCGCAGTAAAATGTTTAAATTAATTCTGAATCAAAATACAGAAATTTGTTTTCAGGTGTATTTCTGAGATTCAAGTTACGTGGTCATAGACCGTCAGAACCTGATCATCATCGAGCCCACATTTGGGTCACCATTTTATGATAGATGAAGGGTTTTGTTGTTGACTTGAGGATGCAGTGTTTTTCATGAAACTCCATGGAATGTTTTTTCTCAGGCATTGTTCCAACCCTCAGATTTTTTATATTTTTTTGATTGTTTATCATGGTCCAGTTAAAATAGTCTTGGCATGATCTCCAGCCTCTAAGCCTCCAAGAAAGGGAGCAATGCATAGTTCTGTATTTTCCAGCCCCTAAGATTCAAAAGAGCAGGGCTTGCAAAGATTTTTGCATTTTTATTACATATGAAGGGTTGTAGTAACTTATAGTGTTTAAATTGAGATAGATCTTTTGAGTTCATGCTACATTATATACTTATAGTCCAGTGACTGAATTCTGTATCTATTCCAAGATTGCAAGTCATTATGCATTATTTTGCTGTGAGATTCTCATCAGATTTCTAAGAAAAATTTTGATAAATGATTTTTGACATGAACTTGTGTTTATAGATGCATATGTACTTATAATAAAAATACAATAGAAAAGGACATCAGTCACACACACACACACACACGAACAGGATAGAATTTGAGAATAAATCAAGATAAATAAATTAATGAAATAAAACCAAGTATTGAGACAATAAAGTTGAAGGAAAGGCATATTAAGGTAATGATAATATAGGAGTCATGTGAGGTAAGGTGAAATATTGTTGCATGGAAGTTAGGAGGTGATGTTAAGCTTATTTTATGAGATATTTTTAAAAGTTCAGATTAGTAGTTCCTGTGTAAAAATAATTCAATACAGTTTTTTTTTTTTTTTGAGGAATAAAAGTCTATAATAGAAACATTTATGCTGCCAAGAGGAAATGCGAAAAAGATGTAAGAACATGATCCAAAAGAAGATGATTAACAACCAATGGAAGGAATTCAGAGACTTTTAGGAGGCTTCCATGTTATTCCAATTAGATAGTAAAAAGAGAGACCAACAAAAAAAAGAAGAGAATAAAAAAAGAGACAAACAAAGAGAAGATGATAATAAACAAAGAGAAAAAGTGAATAAAAACGGAAACCAACAAAGAGAAGATGATAATAAACAAAGAGAAGAGAATAAGATGAGAGACCAACAAAGAGATGATAATAAAGAAGAAGAGAAAAAAAGTGATCAACAAATAGATGACAATAAATAAAGAGCTAAACATCACATGATCACTATCTCATACTAGCACAATAATTGTTATTAAACAATTCAAAATACAGCAAAACTCTCCATATAGTAGTGCCATCTTGTGCTAACAAGAGCAATCAATGGATGCCAGAAGGCTTGTGCATAAAATTCTTATCTAGTGCCTACTCATCCAATATCCCCAGACTAGTTTCTGGCTTGTGGCCTTCATCAGTGAGGTGCAGTGCTCTCAGATCCAAGGCTCCTCACTGATGAAGGCCACAAGCCAGAAACTAGTCTGGGGATATTGGATGAGTAGGCACTAGATAGGGATTTTATGCACAAGCCTTCTGGCATCCATTGATTGCTCTTGTTAGCACAAGATGGCACTACTATATGGAGAGTTTTGCTGTATTTTGAATAAATAAAGAGAAGAAGAGAATAAAAAGAGAGATGAACAAAGAGCAGAGGATAGTATAAAGAATGAGCAAAGAGAAGCAGAAAATAGAAAAATAACAGAAGAAATGTTAAAAGAAATAAAAGTAGATATGTTACAGAAAATTGAACAAAACATTAAAATATCACTAATGAAATAACAGACCAAATCAAACAAATTGTGAGATGAAATAAAAGGATCAGGATATGAAAATAAAGGAGATGCAGTAATGGAAAATAAAATTAGCCAAGTGCTGAAGGCAATAGAATCTTGTGAATAATGAAAGTCAATGAAGCTTGGAATTTGTACAAGAGCATATAGGAGACCTGGCTAATCAAATTAAATTCCTGCAGGTCAGAGATGAAGATAGAATTAGAGAAAGAGTAAAAAATTGGAGGATGACTATAGACAAGATGGTCAAAATGAAAAAAAAAAACAGTCATGTCTACATTAAAAAGAGAAGATGAAAATACAAAGATAGAGGAAGTAAAGATAGATAGTCAATATACATACCAAATGACTGGAATTGTAAAGCCAATTCCTTAAAATAAGGACTTTTTCAGGAAATGTTGGTGATGCACCCATTGAATTTGTCAACAGTCTGAAAAGATATGACTTAAGAGGTAAAACTAGCAATAGCATGTAGCCATCTTCAAGGTGTGCATCGCAGGCATGATGGGATTCACTATTTACCCATCCTCATAATTTTCTTAGAATTCAAGCAAGCAATCATGAAGTGCTATGAGTGAGGATTATCAGGAAAGGGTTAAACATAAAGTATCCCAAGAGAAGTGTCCTGGTGAGCCTTACACTTCATTCTTTAGAAAGCAAGTAGCAAAATTGAGAGTACTCACTGCAGATCTTTCAGAAGTACAAATAATAAGAATATTAAGATACAGCTTCCCAAATCATATTGAAAGGATGTTAATTGGCATGACAGGAATATAAATTAAGCAGGTGGCTGAATTATTAAATGTATTTGACAGCAGCAAACCTGCACACACTGAAAAAGGAGAGGGGTTTAGATCGGCAACTAAATCAACCTACAGAGGAGATAATAATCCATATATGAATGCTATCTAATAAGCAGAAAATAAAGAGACCACCATGGTATCATAATGGAAGAAATGAAGTGTTTCAATGGAAGATGAAGCAGAGAAGATCAGTTGGTAGTATCCATAGTACTACCAGAATCCGAATAATTGGAAGATCAGGAAGTGTATCAAACATTCATGGAGGAAATATTCATCAGGAATATGGTTCTTCATCCCATGACAGAATATATAATTTGACCAACCAGGAGTAGATCACCTCACAACACAGAGTTATTATTGGAGAACTAATCATGATTCTGTCTCACAAAGCAGGATGCAGTTACACTCACAGCTGACAAAAAAATGAAAAAAAGCAAAACAAATTTGAAACTGAGGAAAGGATAATACTTTGAAGAAATTGGGGATAAATATTAGAAAGTATTGTAGCATTGCCTTCAGTGCTGATGATGGATGGTGACATTCTTATAGACAGAAATGCAATGTATTCATGATGCTCCAATGTTTTATTTCAGCACTACACCTACCTAATGTTTAAACTTTTTTTTAATAAGCCCTTCAGAAGTGTTGGGTTTTCTATCAATAGAATATTGAATTGTCTATCAGGCATAGAATTGTATCATGGGTATGGAGCCTATACAACTTGTAAAGTAAAGGAGCAAAATATTCCACATGGCCAAACATTCCTTTGGTCACTTTTTTCCTCTTAATGTGCCATCTGGATAGTGAGTTGTGTTTGTGCTTAAACTGAGATAGTTTTTGTAGTGCTCATGCTGCATTGCAAACTTGTATTCTGTGATGAGGTTGTCCATCATGGTGGTGGAGGTATGCATACATATATTAGGCCAATAATCACCCCATCTCCAAAAATAATATCAAATAAATGAGACTACTACCAGTAACCAAATAGTCTAACATGGCTTAATTAAAAATTATATCCCAGCTTGTAAGTCTGAGTAAATGTTAAAATACAGCAAAGCATGGCTAACAATAGACCCAAGACTAGACAATTGCTTTTGAGCAAATAGCCCAATAAGGCTTAATAAATTATATCCCACCTTGTGAGTCTGTGTAAATGTTAAAGCACAGCAAAGCATAATTAACAAATTTTTGTTGTAGTGAAATGAAATTGGCTGAATCAAACTAAAATCTCAAGAAAGAGGTTCAAGTCAATTTTATTTCACATATAAGACTGGAATAATGTAACCAGTTGGTTACATAGTTGCACTAGAAAAAAATAAATAAGTAGATAATTGGCAATATGTTCCTCAGGTTTGGGAGTAAAGAATTATTTTATTAATTGGGGGGAAATAATATTTAAATTTTCTTGGACCTATTTTTTAAAGGGCCATTATTTAATTCAATATTTATAAAATCTCCATGTGATAGTAGGAACAGTCAGAAAATGTGTGACTCGTAAACATAGTGCAGAATTCGACCACCATACAGAACAGCAGCACCATCGAGTAGCGAAGCCACCCCCGTGGTACTGAGTTAGAACATAGTTTATCGGTTCCACAATACCACCCACGAAACAACGCATCTGATGCGACATTAGTAAATATTTCCTTAGGCACGGTGGTCAGGGATATGCAAGAGACTCATGATTTTATTCTCGAGTTAGCCAATAATCAAACTAATATTAATTAAACATTCATATTTACATAATCGAGGAAATATTATATAGAATGGGTATCGAATAAATGAAACGTAATGCAGACATATAGTTTAAAATTATTTATTAACACATTTTAAGAAGACAATCATTTACTAAAAATATTTTGTGGATTTAAAGCTTCAGTAGCGGGATTTGCGACATGATTATATTTTAAAGAATACATTTATTTATTTAGACATTATTTTATATTGAGGATTTCAGTAGCGGTATTTCCGATACTGAAATGTTTACAAAAGGAATTCACTTATTTGAAGGCATAATCTAGCTACCTAAAATTCTCGAGTAAGTATTTCTAATGCATGCCTGGAGGGATTTATACCTTTGCAATGCAAGAGTCTAAAGTATGGGTTATAAGAGTAATGGCAGACATATATTTATTTAATTAAAATATTTATTTATAACTAAGGGCAAACATTTATTTGAGAGTGATTTATGAAGATAATGCAGAGGCGGAGTGATATATATAGAATAATAAAATTAAGCAAAAGAACACGTGGTACGCTTTAGAAAGGCGATATGGAATGGCAGTATATTGAAACTGCAATGCCGCGAATAGGTTTATAAGAATGTCGGGCTGGTCTCTGCCTCGGCCCGACGAAGTAAGGTGTCACATAAGCATAACCAGGGACAAGCTGTCCGTGTCGCAGTTTTGCCGGCTGGCTGCATGACATTGTCAAGTTCTACGGGAGCACCCATTATGCCCGCTTGTGTAGGACGACTGGGGTTAATTTCAACCCTGAAGAATCCGGAAATTTCACGGCGGAATGGGTCATCGCGTCTCTAAAACGTAACACATGTATACTGTATAAACGGTTATGATGAGATTTAAATAGATTTCTGACTTGGCCCTACATTACCAACATTTACTCAAGAACTCTGGCGACTCTCAAAGAAATGGGATTTTCTAGAATTATTCATTAGATTTAATAAATACAAAATATATATAAACTGGGAGTTATTACAACTAATATGCCAGCCATTTGTGAAGTAGTAGACCCTGCATTACAATAAATGATGCACTGAATGCGTGTCGATTTATATGAAAGTGAAGTTATTAAGGAAATGAGAATGTCAGGCTGGTCTCGGCCTCGGCCCGACGAAGTACATATTAATGAAAATGTGACACGCATTCACTGTTTCAAACGATCATAGATTTAAACTTTGAAAATTGAGATAATTATGAGCATGCAATAATTAAATAATAAATATAGATAAAATGTAGATTTTAAAATACGCACCCAAGATAGAATGAGGTAAGCTAGATTAGTAGAGAAATTTACACATTAAGTTAATTATTCAGTTTTAGTTATACATATGGTAGTTTTACATTTTATAATTTAGATAAGTAGTATGAAGAAGAGCTATAGCATATTATTAGAGTACTCTAGAGTTTGAACACAGACAGGTACCTGTTTTATAAGAAGTTTTCTGATTCCATTAGTTTAGCAGCAAAAAGTTCACGAGTGGCAATTCTTTCTTGTATTTAGATATTTCATTTTCTTTCACAGCAGCAGCAGCTTTCTCATTCATTTCAGGCAGCAGATCTTCATGGTGAATTTATGATGGGCAATGGAAAGTTCGGCATCCGACAGGCCATCTCCCGATGGAGAATAATCTAGGTTCTTTACTCGGTCATACCTTGGCAGGAACAAATTATTTTTATATTTTTGGGAGACTCTCAGTGATCGAGAGCAAAGCTAAAGTTTAAGTGAATGTCTCCAGCAAGTCTAAGATGGCCTCTTTTTTTATCTTGATCTTTCACATTTTTGTTAAGATATTTTAGGTTCTACTTAATCTGCCCTAAGGATAATCAATGCATTTTGTTGGGTTTTTTTAAATTAAAGAAAGGTGCCGTTCTATTGTTTACATTTTACATTTACTAATTATACTTTGGGGAATTTTTCTTTAATTAATCTATTATCTATCACTGACCGATGCTTTTCAATTTCAAAGACAAAAAGGGAACATAAGATTATTTTAACTTTTAATTAAATATTACATCAGATTTTTTTAGAATTATTATTAAATGAAATTTAAACAAAGCAATAAATACGAACTTTATAATCCAAAATAAATGATTAAAATTATACAAAATCATATAACTAAAAGAAATCTAAATTATATTATTTTATCCCTATTTATTGTGTTTAATTTGAGATCGAAATGTGTGCATGTTTATGCTGAATTCTACATATATTTATACATTTTTAATATTGCTACACACATAATTCGATACTAAAAAGTTTAAATTTGGGCGGGATAGACCGGTCAATGAGAGACGACAGAAAAAGGTGAAACTTAAGATTCGAATACGAATCTTACTGTTTCAATATTAGGTCAATAATCACCCCATCTCCAAAAATAATATCAAATAAATGAGACTACTACCAGTAACCAAATAGTCTAACATGGCTTAATTAAAAATTATATCCCAACTTGTAAGTCTGAGTAAATGTTAAAATACAGCAAAGCATGACTAACAATAGACCCAAGACTAGACAATTGCTTTTGAGCAAATAGCCCAATAAGGCTTAATAAATTATATCCCACCTTGTTAGTCTGTGTAAATGTTAAAGCACAGCAAAGCATAATTAACAAATTTTTGTTGTAGTGAAATGAAATTGGCTGAATCAAACTAAAATCTCAAGAAAGAGGTTCAAGTCAATTTTATTTCACATATAAGACTGGAATAATGTAACCAGTTGGTTACATAGCTGCACTAGAAAAAAATAAATAAGTAGATAATTGGCAATATGTTCCTCAGGTTTGGGAGTAAATAATTATTTTATTAATGGGGGGAAATAATATTTAAATTTTCTTGGACCTATTTTTTAAAGGGCCATTATTTAATTCAATATTTATAAAATCCCCATGTGATAGTAGGAACATTCTCAAACATTAAATATATTTAAGAGTATTTTTTAAAAAAAAAAATAAAAAGAAGGTAGAACAAAATAAGATTTGGATAACTTTGTAAATTTTATTCTTAATTAATCAGAATTGTTTTTTTATTTCTCTGTAATGAAAAATAAAAATAAAATCAGTGCAATTAACTGATTCTTTTGTTTTTTTGCCAAGAAGATTTGGTTTTTAATTATAAAGGAATGTCAAGGTTTTTATAATATTAATTTAAGTTTTTGACTTGTTTTTAATATCGATGATTAAGAAGGAAATTGTTTGAACAATTGCGTTTATAAAATTTTATCTACTTGGTTGTCATGAATATTATTATGTAAGAGACAGATTGTAATTGGCTTGTGGGCAAGATTGCAGAGAGCAGCCATGTGTTAATCCTGTTAAGGACAGTAGGAGAAGACATTTTTTTGATAGCTTAACTGTAGAAGAGAGAGCAGCCAAGTGATAATCTTGCTGTTGAAAAGGACAGTAGGAGAAAAGAAGAGAAAGCATTGATGATTTAATCCAGCTGGTAAAGAACAAAGAAAATAAGTTTTTATCAAGCTTTTAGCATAGTATGAGTTTGGCACTAAAAATGGTTTGTCCCATAAAAACCATGTGCTGGATTCAGTTAAAAGCTAGGCATCATCTTCTTCCTTCATGTAATCTATCTTCATTGAAATAAAAATGTAGAGAAAAAGGAACTCCCCTAAAGTAGTCTGCAATTGAGCCTTCAACCAAGAACATGTGTCTGTTGACATATTTTCACCTGGAAATTCAAGAGGAGAAACAAATGGATAAAATTTGATACTTTTCATTTACCTGGAATTGCTACAAACGCAGGAAAGAACAAATTTAACCAGGCCCATATTTAGAAGCCTTCAGGGAGAAACTTCATTAGAAGTAATTGGAAAAGCCTCCACAAGCAAAGAAGTCGTGGCTTGAGATATTATTATTTTTTATGTATGCACACTAATTTTTTTGTGATAATGGAAATTTTTTTTTTGTTTCATAAAAGTAATAACAATTTGATTTTTGTGTTATATAATAATTGATAATAGTAATACTTTACTAAGTTAAATTATCTCAAATTGTTATACATTTTTTTGTATATAATCCAGTCAAATTTTTTTTACAAATAGTGAAATAATTTTTTTTTTAAAAAAAATCTGTAAAGTTAATTTTTGTTCTTGCTAAGCTGAATCAAAGATTTTTATCTTTGATTCTGAATATGTTGTTTAATTAATTCTTAAATATTTTAAAGAAATTGAATCAATGATTGTTATCTTTGATTTTGCAAATGTTTAATAAACTCTTAGCTATTTTTAAAGATAGAACCTAACGAATTTAAAGTTAATTCATGAATCAAAATTAATTGGTTGGTTAATATAATTTTTGTAAAAATGTATTTTATTTTGATGAAATGGGTAGTTAGAATGTCATACTATTATACCATTTTTTTTTGGTGTTAGTTATATATTAAATAATTGTTGTTTTTTTTTAAATTTTTTTGTCTTAATTTTTTTATTCTATCAAATTTCTTTTTCATGAAATGCAGAGTCTATGTGACTTTATATCATGACAGTTTTTTTTTTTATGATCTCAATAAAACTAGTTATTTATGAGTAGGGGAAACCCATGATATGCTTAAAGTTATTTATAATAAGCTAATCTATTTATTCATTTCTCTCTTGCTCACAGTAATAAATTACAGAGTTCTTACTTTCTGAGCTAGATTTGTGCATAACAGCTGTATGGGACAGAGGGGCTTATATATTTAGTGCATGTGCATCCAGATGATGATGATGAGTATGATTCTGAATTGGCATGAAGAGTATATTCTTCACAGTCCATGCACTATATTTTATTTAGTTTAGTCTATTAAAAATTTATAGTTGGCCAATACATCAATGGTACTAAGTGGCCAGAGCAAACAGCATGTTTTAATACCCCATCATTATTGTTTTTATAGTTTATATCTAGATGAATAAGCACTTACATTTATGCATCCAAATTAAGATTTAAATAATTGCTTCAAGTTGGCAAAAGTTCAATAGTTATCCTGGTCTATAGTAGACTCATTTCTAACCCAGTCACCAGATTGACAATTGATTTATTTTTGATTGCTAATCATTCATGATTGATGAATGATTTTTACTTTTGGGTAGTATTGGGGAACTTATAGTTAGCTGGGCTGATCTCTCAGAGTGATCTATCATGCTCATCCTTTTAATATTAAATTTTATATATATATTTACTTGAGGATAAACAAACAATTCCTTAGATCCTTGATCGTTTAAAGCCTGCTATGTCTTCATAGTGTTACAACTGGTGACCCAACTTTGGGTTGTTGATGATCACAGGTTGGTGAGCCTCTCCTCAAGTATAGCTCCTTTATTTCCCTATAGCATTATAATATATATTTAAATATTAATTAAACAGAATCTTTTTAAATGATAAGTAAGTAAAATTTATCAACAAACCAATTAAACTACTACCTGAAAATAAGTGGTATCTGTTGTAAGATTGTTGTTATATAAATATATGCCTGAATTAATAAAAAGGCTCATTATTTCTTTTGAGATTTTAGCTCTTATTATTCATGAATTGGCTTGTTTTGCTTATATTATAAGACCATGTTATTCATTAGAAAAATGTGTAATTTTTAGAAAGATTAGTGATAAAAGAAGAGGATGCCCTGTCCCAATGGTATGAATCAAATCATTTCATAATAATAAAAGTGCTTTTGATTAGTTATTTAAGTAATACTTCACTCTCAGGGAATGCTTATGTATAATCACCAGAAGTCAATATCAATTTATGACAATAATAATAATAATAATAAAATTCTGCAGGAAAATTAATTGATTGTCAAGATAATTCCTATATTATTTGATTTCACACTCTCACTTTACTTTTTATGTATTGTATACTAGAATAGTGATTCAAAAGATATTAGCTGATGAAAATAAATACCACAGTTGTATGATGCTACAACTGTAGACATTTTTCAAATAGGTATTGAGATGATATTATTTTGATTTTTTCCATTATACAGAAAATTATATTTTAAATTGTTTAATTAAAAAATAATGAAACTAAACAAAGTTTAATTTTATTATCAGCACATAAACATTTTATATGTAAGTTTGTATTTTGAATGTTTAATATCTTATAAAGTGATAATTTATAATTTGGTATTCAGTTATTAATACAAATTCTCTTAGGCCCTTTTTGTTTTATTATTTCTAGTTTGTCATTGAAGTTTAATGTTGCTTTTTTTTTTTCTGTATGTGCTTCATTAATTTTTGGAACCATTATGAGTGATTTATTATTTAAAATAGATGATCTATAATACTGATGCAGACTTTGTTTTTTAAAACAGAAAATGTTAAGAAAAATTCAGTAGGCATGTGTTACACTGAAGCACAATTGTTAGATTTAATTAATAAATAATTATACATAACTCTATGCTTTGATTTGTGTTTAGCTGTGTTGAAATGGGCTGATTTAGGAAACATCATTGCATTGATTACTCATACTTTAAGATCAAGTTGGTTGACTTAGAATTATTTATATAAAATAATAGTTGTTATATTTCTGTGGACTATTGATGATACCTCATGGCATCAGAAAAGAAAGATTGTTTTTGAAATTTGCAATCCCCAGAGTAAGTGATTAGTTTTCATGTGATGTGGTGACTGAACAATGTTTGTTCACACACACTATGATTAAAATTTTCATTTTTTCACGTTTGTTTCATAGTGTTAATAGATAACTGCTAATATAAAGATTATATTTAGCCAATCTTGCACCATGAATATTTTTCATTGGCTTTCAAAATTAATATTATTAAACATTCAATGTAATCACTAACTTATCAATATATATAGATCTGAATCTATTCAGAATTAATTGTGCATTTTTTAGAATGTGAATTCTCTGTATTTAATAGTAATTTAAGTATATAGAATTCTTATATTTTTTGATAGCTAATATTTATTTCTGAACAGAATTCTAAACTAAAGGATGGGAAGTTAGAGTAGTGTTTAGCATAGCTGACTGATGGACTGAAATTCAGTTCTAGATTGAAGAGAAAAAATTCCTAGTATGGTCATTTAGTTTGAAATTAATGTTACAAAAAATATCAGCATATTAGAACCATAATTAATTTTACAAGAGAAAGAATACTCTTGAAATTATTATAGTAGGCAATATTCATAAATTGAAGTTATCCTGAATATCATTAATAAAATTATGAATTGTAGAATAGGTCTTTAATGGTATGTTGTGGGTGTGAAAGCATTTTATATTTTAATGACATATTTTTTGATGAATTAGGATCTTAAAATATGAGAAATCAATTTTCTAAAACTTATGTACTACTAATAATAACATGATGTGACTTGCTACAGTCTTGTATTTTAAAACTTAAAGCATTAAATATTAAGTTGGTCAATTATTTATTCATCTTCAATATATTGGAAGGATTGACATCTTTTTTTAAACAATACTTTTTGAATCAATATTACATAGACTGATCTGAGACTGTAGATAATCTGGAATTTTAATTGTTAGCTACATTCATTAATACTATGGTTGGGGTATAGTTGAACATGTAATATGTAGTAATTTATTTTATATATGTGTATATATGAATATAGCTTTGAGGTTATTTTATTATAGTGTTACAATAATATTTATTAATAGAATAATGATTTACCTATATTTTACATTTTATTATCTGAATAATAGAGACACTTAAATACCTATTGCTAGAGACTCTTGTAATAGTAACAAGACAATATACCCATTGAAGAACCTGAAATCATAGTGATCATGCATGCTCACATAAATTAAAGGTTGCAGTGAAAAATGATAATTTATTTATATGCAGAAAACAATTTTAATTTTGAAAAAGTCATATGTAGAGATATTAAAAAAACCAAGTAATCTTAACAATAGTGTAATTAAACCACTAAACATCACATGATCACCATTTCTTATGCTTGTTCACAACTGTTATTAAAATAGGAAAAACTCTCCATACAGTAGTACCACTCAATGGAAATCAGAGTAATCAATGGATGTCAGAAGGCTGGTGCATAAAATCCCTATCTAGTGACTACTCAGCCAATATCCCCAGACTAGTTTCTAGCTTGTGGCTTTCGTCAGTGAGGAGCCTTAGATCTG
This sequence comes from Epiperipatus broadwayi, assembly GCA_028023455.1. Lineage (NCBI taxonomy): Eukaryota > Metazoa > Onychophora > Udeonychophora > Euonychophora > Peripatidae > Epiperipatus > Epiperipatus broadwayi. Next base: position 7,714,867 of record JAQFVV010006214.1, on the reverse strand, counting down.
AGAGCACTGCACCTACATCTTAGGATCTAATGCAACCCTCCAGCAGCCACCTTTAATCTCTACTTAACTACAAAACTATGAGAATAAAATTGAAAACACTCTAATATTTTCAATCCAAGCTCATTAACTGTTATATAGTCATATAGGTCTGAATTCAGTTCAGTACCAATACATTTTGTGTTTTTGGTGCTTTAATAACTATAACCATCACTATCCTATTAAGCAGGATTGGTATTAAACCGCTAAACATCACATGATTACCATTGCTTATGCTTGCTCATAACTGTTATTAAAATAGACAAAACTCTCCATACAGTAGTGCCAAGCCAGAGTAATCAATGGATGCCAGAAGGCATATGCATAAAATCTTACTCATCCAATATCCCCAGACTAGTTTCTAATTTGTGGCTTTCATCGGTGAGGAGCCTGCTGGAGGATTGCATTACATCCTAAGATCTAGGTGCAGTGCTCTCGGATCCAAGGCTCCTCACTGATGAAAGCACAAGCTAGACATTAGTCTGAGGATATTGGATGAGTAGGCACATGTAGGGATTTTATTCACAAGCCTTTTGGCATCCATTGATTACTCTGGCTTGCACTGAGTGGCACTACTATATGGAGAGTTTTGCCTGTTTTAAATAGTGTAATTCTATAATTGCTGTATGCATTATGTTTAATGGGGATTTTTGTGTGAAAAAATAATGATCATAGTAAAAAGTATTTCTATTTGCTTAAACTGAATAATATTTTTCCTAGAAATAGTTTTTCACTGATTAATAAATTATGAGTTCAGTAATACTTTTATGTGAAGTTTAATCATAGAAAATGTTTTTTATTTTAATGAGCTTTGATAAAAAATATAATGCAGTCTCAATCACCCATCATAAACGAAAATGTTCTGCACAGAAATAGAAATCAGTGATGTAAGAAAAACACATTATTTTTATCAAGACTTCATAATAATCATTATAAAAGTATTCTTTTAACTTTTAATACATATATATTTTTTTTAAAAATTCTATTGTATTTATTAAGTACTGAATTTTATTAATTTATATTCATGTAATTATAGCAATATATTTTTATATTATGATAAATGAAAATATAATAAATAAATAAATATTTGAAATACAGGCACTTTTGTAAATGTAGGGGATTTAAACTCAGATCCTCAAGCACCCTTCAACTATCCATATCATCTCATATCACTGATACACATGACGACACATGTGAAAAGATAAATAATCACCAATATACATATTTCGTGCTGAACCAGCCCTCATCAGTTGGTCCAGATTATCATCTCCCACCCATATATATATAATCAGTGCTCAGTTTATATTAATATAGCAAACCCTCATACTTTAATGGACTGGCTTCAATCTATTCCAACTTCCAACTCTTCAGCCATCCATACTATTGAAATCTGACAATAGAAAACTCATATCCCATGCTGATGCCAATATTATTGCCATGCCGATGTTGACCTGAAGTCACTCTAAACCCTAATGTATAGGACTTTATCCATTTAGATACATAGAAAGAGGGATAAACAATATGCAGGCTGTGTATACACATTGAGCATGCATGCTACCCATGCCTCTTCTATGTATTTAAATGGATAAGGTGCTATACATGAGGGGTTAGAGTGACTTCAGGTCAACATGGGCATGGCAATAATATTGGCATCAGCATGGGATTGAGTTTTCCATTGTCAGATTTCAATGGTATGGATGGCTGAAGAGTTGAAGGTTGGAGTAGATTGAAGCCGGTTCATTAAAGTATGAGGGTTTGCTATCTTAATATAAACTGAGCACTGATTATATATGTGTGTGGGAGATTATAATCTGGACCAACTGATTAGTGCTGGTTCAGCACAAAATACATATATTGGTGATTATTTATCTTTTCTGTATGTGTGGTAATGTGTATCAGTGGTATTATATGTAATAAATAAAAATATATAAATTATAATTTAATATTTGTTTGATATACATTTACCATTCTGTATATTTAATTTTGTTTTTGTATTCTATGTAGTAACTTTATTAAAAACAACAGTAATAAAAATAGATTATAGTTAGTTTTTTTCAACCAACTTTTTGAATCAATTAAAAAAAGGTCTATTAAAAAATTAATAAAGTCAGTTTTACTTTCATCTTTAATTTTTTTTCTTTGTTCAACTAAAAGATCTAATCTTTTTTTAACATAAGAGTGTGAAAAATGACTTACTAATTACTAGAGCAATTTAAGAACGATAAACATAAACACTTATGTCAATTACTAGAGCAATTTAAGAACGATAAACATAAACACTTATGTCATTCAGGTAATATAGCTTGGGGTTTTATTTGAATTAAAATAATATATAAAGACAGGTATCACATTATTTATTCTATCTACTTAAATAACATTAATTGCTTAATAATTAATAAAGAACTTACAATTTAACTGAAAATTACTTTGAAAGATTAAAGAAGCAGTAATAAAATTGTAAAATGGTAAATAGATTGATCAGGATTATAATGCATTGTGCTGTTAAAGTTAAAATGATGCATTCAAACAGCTTTTTTAAAATTGAAATTAGAATTCTCTGAGCCATTAAACCTATACTATATTCTTCATTCTGATATGGCTTGTTTCATAAATTAATTTCAATTATACTTTTATTATGCAATAATGTTTTCATTTGCCCCACTTAATATAGTGTTAATTTATCATCTCATTTTTAAAAAAAAAATTATTTTAGGTCATCTTCACATGTTTTTGTATACCTGTATCAAATTTTAGTCTAATTCTAGGTTTTGAAATAATTCATGTTATATGAAAGGATAAAATTAACAAAAAATTACATTTATAGAACTAATACGTATATGAAGTATTGTATATATTTTTAATTCTTTTTTTTTAGATCAGTTTGGCTGCTTTGAGTGGTCATCACATGATACACATTTACTCTATGTTGCTGAAAAAAAACAGCCAAAAGCCATTTCTTTTTTTGATACCAAATTTAATTCAGAATTAAATCAGGGAGATGTTGCAGAAACTTTTCTCAATAGAGTAATGATAATTTTTTTTCAATATGTATTTAAATATTAATTGATAAGTTAACTTTATTAAATCCAGAATTTTAAATTTTAAGGGACAGGAGCACGTATACCGGGAAGACTGGGGAGAAAGGCTTGTGGGAAAACATCAGCCTGTTTTATGTGTGATGGATATCTCAGAAGGAAGCATTAGTTTGCTTGAAAATCTTCCAGAATATATCTCTCCAGGACAGGTATTATTTTTTTCTTTAGTAAGATTTGTTGTATGCGTAGATAAATAAATTTTTTTTTTCAACTTAGCTTTTTTTTTTTTTTTCATTTCTCTTCTTCAATTTTTTTTCATATTTTGTCTCTGGATTTTTTTAAAAATAATAACTTAAGTAAATATAAACCTAGCATATTTAAAATGTTTAGGATGTCCTTAAATTTTATTTATGTACTTTTTTCTTTTTAAGTTATTTTGAAAAGAAATTTTTTGTGAATAAATTGATAAAAAAAAAAAAAGTATAATTATGTATATTACTGTATAAAATTCGAAATATAGTTAAATAACATGTTAGTAGATTTGATTATTATCTTAGAGAAACAGTGTAAACAAATCTTACATTTCTGGAAATGTCATAAAATACAATTAGTTCTTCTCCAGGGAAATTCTTGCCCATTACATTAATGGAAAGCAATTTAATTTACAAATTTCATAAGAGTTCACATATATACAACCCTTTAGGGTGAGCTGCTTTTGAAAATTTGAAATTATTTGAGAGCCATAACTAAATATTAAATAAGGTTATATTATAAATGAACAAATACTAATTGTATTTGGGTATATTTATTGAACATTGAAATAAATACATAAAACTAAATAATATATGTATTAAAAATTGAATATAATAAAAAAAAGTATGTTTATTTATTATATTTATTTGTTGTGACAAATTTTTAAAATTCAGTGTATAATTTGTCATGCCCATCTGCAGCAATTCTTTTAGATGCTGGTTTGTTAATTATGCACAATATTTTGATTTTACAAATTTTAAACTGGAATAAAAAGATTCACAGAAATAAGTTGTCCCGAAAATCGAAATAATTCAATAAGCAGCCTTTTCTAATTGTAGATACTTTGATTCCGGCACAAATTTCAAGAATCCATTGATCGGTGTTGACTTATATTGTAATAGTAGAGCTTGGTCTTCTTTCATTTCTAATAATTATAAAATCCCAGCTGCGTTTTCAACTAGTATTACATTGGATATGGAAAACCCATCGTGAATGATATCAATAGCAAATGGATTTACATAAAAAGCAAGAATTGATCTAAAGTATTTCAAATCTTCAAATATATTATTAATTTCCGTTAATATTTCTTCTAGCTTTTTTTGATACTCATTAAGTTTTTCTAATTTAATATCTGCACAGATGTTTTTAAGACGAGCAAAATGACCTAATGTCTTATTTTTAATGTCGTTTTGAAAAAATTGAATTTTTATTTGGAAACTAAATATGCTCTGATAAAGATCAGATATTATTTTATCTTTTCCCTGTAATGCTAAATTGAGTGTTTGTAAATGTTGCATGGTATCAGTAAGAAATATCAAATCCTGCAACCATTCATCATCATCCAATTGGGGATATGATTTTTCTTTATTTTTCAGAAATATCGTAATCAGTTCAAGCAAATCTACAAATTGATCTAATACATTGTAACTAGATAGTCATCTAATAATACAGTAGAAATTAATGACATTTGGAAGTTCTTCATCATTTAATTCTTGAAGAAAATTTTTAAATTGACAGTGATTTTTTGCATTTGTACGAATGTAATTTACAATATGTAGAATAGTTGTCATCACATCAGGATATTTTAAATATTTAGCAACGAGTTGTTCATGGTGAATGATACAGTGAACCAGCATGACTTGCTGAATTTTAGATAAGACCAACTTTTTTTCCAGCAATACTGGAGCTCCATCAGTTGCAATACTTACGAGCTTATTGAGTGGCACTTCAAAATTCTTCAAGATTAAATTGAGTACATTTTTTATATCGATACACGGGTTGATTCTTGAAGTGCCACTAAATCTAATAATTCTTCTTTAACAATTAATTCAAGAGAAACAAATATATGAAATCAGCCAATTGAGGGAGATCTGTGATATCTGTAAATTCGTCAAGAGCTAAACTGAACACGATACAGTTCTTCAGATCATTTTTAAAATTAACTTCAAGAGATTTATTAATTTCTGTTATGCATCGTTTGATTGTGTGTTTCGATATCATAATTTGTGAAATAATTTTATGCAACACTGCATTATTTGGATCTAAAATTTTAACTATCTTTTCTAAATTTTTTTAAATAAACTCTCCTCCATACGGGCGTTTTGCACGAGCAGTGTTCTAGGAAATTATGAAACTAGCTTCAACAACATTGTTAGCTTGATTGCTAAATGCTGACAAAATGGACTGTTGTTTATTTAAGCTTGATTTTAATGAAGCAAGTTTTTCTGATCTTAATTTCAAATTCTGTGGATACTGAGCAGAAAATTGAGGATGATTGGATTCATGATGACGACGTAAATTACCAACTTTATAATTTGTTACTGTAGACTTACAAATAAGACATAATGCCTTTCCATTATTGTCAATAAAAAAGAAATTTTCCTCCCATTCACTATTAAAAGTTCTCTTTTCATGTTCGTATTTTCTTTTTTTGTTTTTGTTCTCTGTCGCCATATTTTTTAAAAAACTGAAGATAACAGAAGGAAGCATTTAAGTAAATAAAATTTTTGGTTTTATTTTTAACAATACGATAGAAACACATAATGCTGAAAATGTACTGTGAAAGAAATTACAATCAATTTACCAAAATTTCCGAATACAAACTGCTTCATACAGAGCACAATACAAACTGATTGCTTCAAAAAGTTTACAAATTCATAGTGTCAGTCGGACATCATTTTCATCAATTAAACTTTTGAAGTAAGAAAATTTTCAGGTGGTTTGTACCTTGGCTATTTTATAATAAGATAGTGAGGCTAGTATATACCCTAAATAAAATACTGCAAGATTAAATAAATATGAATACATGTCAGTATGAGGTCTAAAGAAAACTATTTTCTCGATTTTAGTACGTTTAAAAAACGTAATTTTTTAAATTTTTATAAATTATTATTATTTTCCAAACTATGTAAATACGAAAAGGGACCTAAAGTACATGTACCGTGAGTTACTATTAATCTTCTAAAGAACTGCAGTTTGGCCATGTCTGCTATATAAGAATTATATATAAAAATTCTCTACCCATTATTAGTTATTGCCAAAGAGCAGGTTCTGCTCATCATTTCAGTAATTTTCTAGTTTTTTTGCTCTCTTTTTTTTATGTAAATATAACTATTATTTTTGATTATCAGACAACTTTTTTTCTCTTTTTCTTATCCTCCTCAGATTTTTCCAATATACCATCTTTTTTTTATTGTCTCTAAGTATATGTCGAATCCAATTATTATCTACCTATTCACTGATTAATTTCAACATTGTTCACCCCATTCTAATATTCCAATTTTTTAAAATTCTCATCAAATTTACATTTCTTAAGGTCCATATAAAGCCACATTTCATACAAACAAAACATTTTAAAAGCTTAATTATCAGTCAATCGTTTGGTTTTTAATAACCATAGTCACCTAAATCCTTTGTCTAGGATTGGTATTAAGTCACTATAACATCACATAATTATTTGTTATGCTTACACAATCTATTAACACAGTAGCAATATTTCCAACTAGTGTCATAGTAATCAGTGAATTCTAGGAAGTTAGTGCATCAAAATTCATACTTAGTGTATACTCATCCAATATCTTCAGACTAGTTTCTAGCTTATAGCTTTCATCAATGAGAATTACAGTCATCTATAGTCATTGTTTTAGGCTTATATTTACTTATTTTTATTCAAGCTTTCAACAAATTTCATTAACTCTATTTAACATTTTTTTAAACTCTTTTTGACTGTATATATGTATTTTTATATCATCATCAAATCTGATCCATTGAACTTTTCTACTTTCAGTGCAAACTCTGTCATCATTAAAATAATAATCATTTGCAATCTGTCTAAATAAATATTAAACAAAATAGAAACAAATGTCATTTCTATTAGAAAACTATTTATATATTTAAGTGTGTGTATGTGTATATATGGATTTATAAAAAATAAGATTATTGCATGTTTGTGCATAAAATAATGTAATACAATTATATTTTATAGTTTTGAGGAAGATTGTAAAGCAGCTGAAACTGTAAGATAAAGAAATCGAGTAAAGCATTGTAAAGATTTTATAAAAAATAGTAGATTTTTTTTTTTTTAGAAATTTATTTAAAATTATTTAATCTTACAAAAATTTGATGTTTCATATTTAATTGCCCATTAATCGTCATCTTTCCTTACAATATCTAACTTTTTTCTTCAAAACTGCATAATTTATCAAAACTTTTTTCAAGATTACTGAAACACTTATTAGTATTCTCATAATTCCAATTGCATCTTTAATACAAGCTGCTCTTGAGAAATTAAAATGTTTTACTTGTTATAAATACAATTATTTAATACTCTCTAGAACATCTTATACTTTTTCTTTGCTCGATCCTTTTTGTAAATGGAATTATAACTGTTAAAAGAAAATCTATAAGCAACTGTCTTTAATTATAAATTAAACTTCAAACATCATTTTACTTTTTAAAATCTTTTATTCTTTTAGCTTTTAATTCATCTGGAATTTCCATCATAAATTCATTATATTTTTCCTAATCTTCATGTCAATTATAGCTTTCACATTATCACTTATTCTTCATTAATGCACAGTTTATTTTTCAGCTTCTTATTAATTTTTGTAATTTTAATGAGAAATTTTTATTTTTACCATAAAAGACAAGGATTATTCTTCTTGTTCTCAGTATGTTTATGTACGCTACTAATACTATATCATTTTTTGGTTCAATAATTGTTTTATTCATGGTATTATGACAAAATGTTTATTATAGTATACATTGATTCATAATACCTTTTTTTTTTTTAAACAGTTCTCCTATTTTATTATTTTTTTGTTTATGAAGTATTACAGTTAAATCGCTAAACATCACATGATCACCACCTTTTATGCTAACACATAACTTATTAAACAGGCAAAATTCTCCATACAATAGTGCCACTCTATGCCAACCAGAGATTCAATGGATGCCAGAAGGCTTGTACATAAAATCCCCATCTAGTGCCTACTCATCCAATATCCCCAGACTAGTTTCTTGGCTTGTGGCATTCATCAGTGAGGAGCCTTGGATCTGAGAGCGTGGTACCTAGATCTTAGGATCTAATGCAACCCTCCAGCAGCCACATTTTATCTCTACTTAACTATGAAACCACGTGAATGAAATTTGAAACACAATAATATGTTCAATCTAAGCTCAATAGCTTATATAGTCATATGGGTCTGAACTCAATTCAGCATCCATACATTTTGGTGTCTTTTGCTCTTTAACAACCATAGCTACCATTATCCTATTAGACAGGATTGGTGTTAAATCACTAAACATCACATGATCACCACCTCTTATGCTAGCACATAACTGTTATTAAACAGGCAAAACTCTCCATACAGTAGTGTCACCCTGTGCCAACTAGAGTAATCAATGGATGCTAGAAGGCTTGTGTATAAAATCACCATCTAGTGCCTACTCAACCAATATACCCAGACTAGTTTCTGGCTTGTGGCCTTCATCAGTGAGAAGACTTGGATCTGAGAGCACTGCACCCAGATCTTAGGATTAATGCACAGGGTATCATTATTGTATGGAGAGTTTTGCCTGTTTAATAACAGTTATGTGCTAGCATAAGAGGTGGTGATCATGTGATGTTTATAGGTTTAACACCAATCCTGCCTTATAGGATAGTGGTTGCTATGTTTAAAGAGCCAAAGACACCAAAAAGGTGCTGAACTGAGTTCAGTCTCGTATAACTATATAAGCTATTGAGCTTAGATTGAAAATATTATTGTGTTAAATTTAATTCTCATGGTTTTGTAGTTAAGTAGAGATAAATGGTGGCTACTGGAGGATTGCATTAAATCCTAAGATCTAAGTGCAGTGCTCTCAGATCCAAGGCTCCTCACTGCTAAAGGTCACAAGCCAGAAACTAGTCTGGGAATATTGGATGAGTAGGCACTAGATGGGGATTTTATGCACAAGCCTTCTGGCATCCACTGATTACTCTGGTTGGCACAGGGTGACACTACTGTATGGAGAGTTTTGCCTGTTTAATAAGTATTACAGTTCTAATCTTTCTTTATTGCATTGCCCAATTTATCCAATATTAATATCAATCACTTTTCTTTATTCACTTTCTTATAATGCATTATACACTTACTTTACTCTCATAACGTTTTTCAATTGCCCCAGCAATCTTCTTCAGATCTTTTACTCCTAAACTAAGTCAACTAACCAATTGTTTAAATAAAGTAAATGTATAATGCATTGTAAAAACATGTATAAAGAAAAGTGATTGATATTAATGTTGGATATTTTTTATTTAATTATATTTCTTTTTCTCTCTATCATTTTATTAGTCACAATATTGTTAATCTCAAATCGTTTTTCTTCTGTTATTTTTTTTGATAATCTATGCACCATTTTCTTTTAAATTTTTCCTAAATACATTTTATTTGAATTTACATTAATATTTCTCTTTCTGTCATTTCAGGATCTCATAGTACAGAATTAGTGTTGCCATCTTTAATCCGAATTTAAATCCTGTCTAGATAAAGAAATTTTTTTAAAGTTTTAATTAGGCTTATGATTTTTTTTGGAGTAGTCAGGACATATATTAATATTCTAATAATGATTGGTAAATGAATATCAAACTATGCTTAACTAAAAATTAAAATGAGGATTAAAAACACTGAAATTTTCATCACTCTCACTTGTCAAGACTAATAAGTAATACCTTCTCCTTTATTGTGTCCCAGTGACAGACCTTTGTCCTGCAATGGGCTATTTAAAGATATTTTATCCATTGTAATCTATTAATATTTCTTTTTTAGCTTAGAACTTCTTAAACTTTTAAAATTTAGTTTTAATTCTACCACTATTAAATTAAACTCTGAATTATTGTCAACTTCAAGATATGCAACTCTTTATTTATGCCATTTCTAAGCTAATTCTTAATTTATACATAATCCAAGAGAAATGTTTTTCTTCCACTTTTCATAAGTAAAACTTTCTTTTAAAGATTTTTATCACGGTGAATATATAATTATTTTTTCTACACAAATTTATTAACATCTCTTGCATTTTTTTATTAATTCATGATCTCCCTACTATTTTATTTCCTTTTTTCTGATATAGCACAGCACTTCATTCCACATTACTATTATCTAACTGATTTTATATTCATTTTTAATTACTTTTATTATTTTCTTCATAAAATATTTTTACTTTGTCTTCGTCAAGTTCACTAGTTGATATTATTCAATCTTCAGTTCAAACATTTCATTTAGCAATTCTATCATTACTTTTCAAATTCAAAGGTTTTGAAACTAAATTGTGAACTGGATTGATCTGCTCAACCTTAGAGAAACAGAATTTTTATTAAGGGAGTATTTTGTTTGTATTTCCTAAACACTTTTTTAAAAAAAACCTAATGAAATTTGGCCACTTATTTTGGTTATACTAAAAAAAAGGATGCATTGATAATAAAAAAGCTTACTGTTTCCAGATTTTATTAACTAACCGCACACAATTGTATAAAGATATATATAATAATTAAATTATAGGATGTCATAATTTAAAAAAAAAATACATTTTCTAGCTTGTAAGTTTGTGTTTATTTTGAATTCTGCAAATAGTCTTTGATTCAACAATGGCTTATAGTAGTCATTACTGAGAATTTGCTATAAATTATATTTTTTGTCACTTACAAACATAACATCTGACAAAACAGATTGACAAAAGACATAAGTATTGCATGAGAGAAAACTTATTAATGATTTTTAAGATGTATAGGTTTATAATAGTTATAAAAATTTGTTGGCATAATATATTAAAGTTTTTTTTTAGTTTTTTTAAAAATGATAACGTTATAGGATTGTTTTTATTTTGACCCATAAGGCAAAATGATTATTGAAGACCACTAGTGCATGCAATCATATGTAACAGATTAAATATAGATTTTAAATTTATTTGAGATATAGAGTTGTTTTTATATCATTTTAGAAAATAAATAAAAAATAAATTTGATCACTGAGAAACTTAGATGTATTTGAATTTTAAGATATGGTTAAGGAATGATTATTCAATTTATTTTGCAAGATATCAAAACAAAATCACATAAATAAGAACATTTTGATTTAATGAGAATGTTTATTAAATATGCATTGGAAGCTCTGGCATATTTACATTTATTTGCTTTGATTTAAGAAAAACGAAGTTTGAGACATAAGTTAAAGACAGGAAAAGAGTTGCAGCTAAAGATAGTAATTATAAATATTGAAATCTAATAGGATTTTTTAGATAAAATATCAGCTATGATGTACTAGATAAACAACTAATTAATGCTAAAAATACAATTTGAAATCATGCCATATAATCATATTTATAATATTAGTTTGCCCTATACTAAGCCAAAAATTAAATATATATATATTGATAATTGTATTGGTTTTATTTACAGTGATATTTATTAAATTTATTTAGGGTTTTAATAAATTAATACTTACATAGCTGTTGTATTGTCTATCATCAAATGATTCATTTGATAAATTAATCAAGATAATTGTGAGAATATATGCTTTGATCTTTTTTTTTTTTTTCAATTTTATCAACAATAATATGGACTAGATATATTCATCATGATCTTTATAAAGGTAGAGCTAGATACTAAAATGAAAAATATTATTCTATTGTTAATTGTCAAATTGCTTGTTGGCTGAATTAAAGAGTATCTTAGTTATTACCACTAATTTATGAATGTTTTAGAAAATGGTAATTTCATTAACAAATACTACAACTGAGATAATATAACTAAGATGCTATAAAAAGAATAGGTTAACATAGATAGTGAACAACATATCGCAATCCTTGGCTTCAGAATTCTTGCCAACCAAATATTATGTTTTTAATTTCTAACATAATAAGATTCAAAAGCCTCATATAATTTTGCTGTGTACTGCTATTACAAATACTTATGGTGAACAGACAAACGGAAATAATTATTACACAAACAATTTGATTAACTAATAATTGACATTTATTTGGCCAGCAAGACAACAATATTAAAGGAAATATTAAAATAACACATAGACGTGGTCATAGAGGCTTATAAAATAATAGTAAGGCCAATGCAACCTGTAAAAGTTTCTAAGTTTATTTTGGAACTTTCATTGGCAGAAATTCATTGGGTACTCTGTTGTCCTCTTATACACTCGAACTTCAGTCTCACAATTGTCCTTAGTTCACAATATGATGCAGCTCCTATGATACAAGTGTGTATGCGTACATATTTCTTTTTAAATTCTGCTTTTGTTCTGTTCGAGATCATTTTTAGGTAGCAACACTATAATATTTTAATAACTTTCACATACCATGAAAATTTCTAGAAGTATTTCTACTTCTCAAACAGGAACAACTCTTTTAATTTTAATCAACTTAATTTTTAATATTTTCTCTTCCTCTTTCCTTCTTTCTTTTTTCTTTTTTATATAACATATAATAATAACATTCCACTCTTCTTACACTTTAAGCAAAATATATTTATTTATTTTTTCCAGTTTTGACTGTTCCTAGCAGTCTTCGTCAGTTCTTATTCTCTACTTCTATCTTTCCTCCATTTTCTCTATCCCATGAAGAAACATAGAAGAAGTAGAGAATAAGATCTGACTAAGATTGCTAGGAACAGTCGAAACAGTAAAGAATAAATAAATATATTTTGCTATAAAGTGTAAGAAGAGTGGAATGTTATTATTATATGTTTAATCAACTTACTTGATATTTTGCTCTATACAATTTAAACAAATATTTTTTACTAATGAAAATATCTAAGCACAAGTTTATCTTATCTGAAATATTTTACTTAACTATTAAAATATATAGCTTTTCTTTTTACATTATTTAACTCACATAAATATTATTTAGTTCACTTACTATATTTTTTTATTTCTAAATGTAGAAAAAATTTTAGCAAAATTTTTTTGTTGGTCAGGTATTGATATTGGGTTATACTAGGTATATATACTGAGTTACTATGATTTTTAGTGTTAATGTGATGTTGAAATTGGTTCGTTTTTTTTTAAACATTTGAATAGTATGAACTTGTAGTATAGCTTTAATAATAAGATGAAAAAAATTTTTTAAAAAATTTTGGAATGTAGTTTTTTAAAAAAAATTTTATGCAATTATTTTTATTTTTTTATTAAAGAAAAGTGTATCAAATTGTAGCAGTGATGGATTGTAGAACTAAATTTAGAAGCTCAGCTTATCATTTCTGGTGCTCAAATGTCACATGATTTTATGAACAACTAACTGTTTGATTACTACTATTATTACTTTAATAATGACTATGAGAACTACTTTCTATTTAGAAATTTTCAATTGTGATTCATTTAGCAAATAAAATAATGCTTGTATAAATATTTTTTAATCAATTTTTTTTTGTTTAGTAATTAAATAATCAGGAATTATTTAATGATGATAAATATATTATCAAAATATTTTTTAGGCAGTTTGGACTCCTGATGATGCTGGGATAGTTTGTGTAGGCTGGTGGAACTCTCCTTTCAGGCTAGGATTATCATTTTGCCCAATTAGAAGGTATATTTTGTGTAAATACACATATATATTACATTGTACTGAAACTAGCAAGAATCAGTACTTTCATTACTTATAAATAACTATATCTTAGAGTAATGAGAGTTTACTTGTGATGACAATTATTCAAGAATAATTGGTTAATTTTGGAAATCATACAGAATTGAATTGTACAAAGAATGTGATGAGATGCTATTTAATTTCAAAACAATATGTCATGAGACACACATTAAGCTGTCACTCCATAAACTTATGGATCCAGTTACCTTTCATTCACTTGAGCTTTGTATAGCAGTCTTCTCACAACTTTAAGTGTAATTCTTTAGCTTTTCATTAGGCATACTTTGGAATATATTTCTTTGTTTCATCAAGCTAGCTAACTGTTCAACAACAGGAACACTCTTGTGTCTTTATTTTATAAAATTAAATTTGTACTACAAATTATGAGACATGGCGTGACATCATTTCTCTGTTGAGAATCTATATGATAGCAGCAGTGAATGATATACTAATAATGAGGACTCAGCACATAGTGTTAAAGATCATCATCATAAAGAAATTTTCCATCATAACTAGAATAAGCAAAGAATTACTAAGTTTTTATTCTCTTACCAAAATAGTTCTTTAGTTTTGAGCATCAAAATTCAGTTTTAAGATATTTACCATGATCATGGATTTCACATTTCAAGATTTAGTGTATGGGATTCTTGGTCTGGTGTTTCCTACAGGTGTGTGTATATTTGGACATCTTCGAAGTTACATATATAGGGCGGGAAATTAAGGTAGCACTATGGCATCATAGTCAGCAGGTCAAATAGGCAAATGTGTAGGGAATCTACCACACATTTTCTCTTTCACTTTGCCCAAGAGGAAAGTTTCTACTATGTTATACATATTGCTAACATTCCCCTATATATATATATATATTTCTTTTACACTTTGTGCTTCTCAAAATGTCCTAGCATTAGATGATACTAACTATAATTGTCATAATAGTAATCACAATAATCTGTTCTCTGGGATTTTTCTTTTATATTTCCCTCCCCACTATCTCTGGCACATGTTCTAGTCCACCTTAATTCTTTTTCTAAGAATTTTATTTTCACACCTGTTTATTTTTTTTACTAATTCTTTTAAAAATGTTTACAAAGTTTATATAACATTTTCCATTCCAATTTTACTATGCAATAACAATATTTCACCACTGAATGAATGGTGTACTTTACAAAAAAAAAAAAGAAAATATAAATAAAAAGGTAAAATTATATTTGTGTACCATTTATATAATTTCATTACATTCTTTCACTTCTTATATGAATAAAGTACACATTCCTCTGAAATAACGGTATTGTATATAACACTCGATCGCCATCTTTAATGAAAGCGAAAACATTCACATTCTTAAAGGCAATTCAGAATTACAATTTTATTGTAACTGGCCAGGGGATTACTCAGGAGAGAGTGGGGAGCACATCTTAATATGGTCAGACTTTGGGTCTTCGGATAGGATGCAAATGATTATACAATGAAATACATAATTGTATCTACTTCCAATAGACTAACTCTGCATATTTTTATTAACTTAAACACTATTTGGGTTAGTTCATCCAGTTCTCACCCTTTTCTAGCTCTGTTATACACAGTATTAAAACTCAGGGAGTAATTGCTTTTGTCTCTCTTAACAGGGAATAAAATTACACTAATTAGCAACTGTTACATCTCTAAATAGATGATAATTGATTATCTAAGCTCTATAAATATCTTCTAATATCTTTGCACATAGAATAAGGTGTGTGTATGTATATATTGAAGATTATCACAACCATTGGCATGGATATATCTATTTATGATTTTAATAATGAGAATAATGATGATAACAATATTGGTGGTGGGTATAAGAATAATGATGAGCTAGAGACCAGATTAAAGTAACAAATTCTTTTAACATTTATTGATAACAAAAAAAAAACAAAAACAAATGTTTAATAATACTGAATTATATAATCTGCTATGTCCAGGATGAGATTCTGCCATATTGTTATCTAATAATGATAATAATAAAAATCCTTATTTCTCAGCCCATGGTAGAAATTCATGCACTTGACATCAGTTATTTACAAAGACATATATATAAAATATTATTTACATAACCGTGAATCTAACTGGCTAATCAATCCTATTTTCACTCACATCATAAAAATTCTTGTTAATTTTGCAGTGATATCTTTTTGACTTTTATTCCTTTAAGTGGAATTATTTAGGTTTTTTTTGTTGAGATTTATTGTGACATGCAATAACATGATGTATAAATTTGAAGTATAAGAGTGATCCATTAATTATAAAATTGTTTATAAACCAAACTAGAATGGACTAATCTTTTAATGAAAAATAACAAACTCATTACCGCTACATCAACAGACAATTTAAAGAATAATGTAGCTGTCTTTTCTTTGTTTATATTGATCTCATAATAATATGGAAACAGAAAACAAGACATCATATAAAGTTGCAAAGAAATAAGAAATAAAAATTAAATTGCAATAGTAAAATATATTTAAGTAAAATTAGAACTTTAATTGTTTATATATATCATTATCATTTTTAACTATTATTTATCCACTTCAGGATAAAGATCTTTTTATTCTACATTTCTCTAGTTTTAAATTCATCTTAGTCAGTTATATTGATGAACAATCTATATATGTTTGTCATTTAATCAAATTGTATGTTTGAAATATGTTATCCATTAATAATAAAAGTAGTTAGTTATATTAATCTTAAAAAATATCATCTAAAGTTTAAAAAATTTTCAAAAATAAGAAATAAAAATAAAATGGCAATAAAAAAAAAATATTTAAATAAATTTAATCATTTATTTACATATTTTAGTTTTCAACTATTATTTAGCCACTTAAGGATAAGTAGCTGTCTAAGTTTATTCCACATATCCCAGTTCTTAAATTCATCTTGGTCATCCATGATGTCTACACATGTTTGTCATTTAATCATGTGATTATAATGACTATAATAACAATAATATGTGGAAAGTATATTTAGAATCAAAAGATTTCCTTTTTTTTAATAACAAATTTGTCATTGCATCCATGTATATGTATGATAACTTACTGTTTACCATTACAAGCAAAACACTACCTAGTATGTTAGATTATAAAATAAATAGTATTTTTTGCAATTGGAAATGTTAGGTTATTATGATATACATTATATCACAGATTTCATTGTCTAGTCTTCTACTGCAGCTAAACTACTGAAAATTTAAAATGAACTTGAATTCCTCATAATTATAGTTTCATAGACCTATCTCTGTGACAGACAGAAAGATGATCTTTTATTAACAATTGAATAGCAATTAAAAAAAAAGTTCTAACTTTATATAGCTTATAAAGAAATGATATTTTTACAATCATTAACCTCTGTCTGCTTTTCTATTTACTTTTTCAATAATTTAACTACAATAGGAGTTTGGAGAATGCCTTTAAAGATATTTAATATTTGGCTCCATAGGTAAGACTTTCATACATCTTGAGTTTTTAAATTATTATACAATATAGATATTAAAAGTTTTTAATGAGATTTTCTGTGCATTTTTTTATTTTGAGTTCTGATTTGATGTAAGCGAGCATACCGTTTAAAAACTGGACTAACAAATTGATTACTTGTAAAACAAACATAGAAACACTTTGTTTATTTGATGTTTTTAAATAAAAGAGATAGAATAGACATCAGTATTTAATATTTGTGAAAAATTAAAGCAGTATAACTTTTCAAATATTTCATAAATCTCTCATAAATTATCAAATGTGTTCAATTTTGATTTAAGGGGCATTATACTGTTGCTGATAACATGATTTCAATTTGCTACTCCAGTTGTTAATTGATTATTTATTTGGTTACATCATAGCTGAATTTTAAAAAAACCTGCATCTATAAATCTGTAAAAATCTTTTAATTAATGTATATATCTTACTTTATTAAAATTTTAATAATAACAATGGGCAAAAATGCTGATTGTGTTTGTTATACTGAAACAGTCTTTTAATTTCTATGTACTTTATATAAAAATTAATTTGCTCAAGACAAATTTTATGAGTATCTGATGGAGAAGCCAATTAGTCTTTAAATAAATATTATATTTTTGAGTTGTTTATTTGACTACTGAGTTTTCTTTGATATAGATGTAATTAGCATTTTTTTATTTATATGAATAAATACATTCAGAAAAAAAAAATTGACTTTTCACAATGTTTCTAATTTAATATCAGTATATGAAAACAAAACTAAAAAAAAAAAAATACTAAGTTATTGTCAAATTATCAACTATAACATAATAACTTTCGACTATTAAATGCTCTAAGAGAATAATATAACTACAATTAAGATTTGTATAGAAAAAAAAAAGATACTTAAAAGTGTCATCATTACATTTTCCAAGATTTTTAATGTCAGTAATTCTTTTAAATTTTGTTTTATTAGAGTTCCTGATTTTTTCCTCCAGCAAATAAAATACCTGTTATTTTTAAAACTAATTTTTTTAAATCAAAAATTAACATTCTGATTATAAACTTTTTGTTTTTTAAAAAAATATTGTGAAACAATTGTTTAATTACTTAATAAGATTTGTTGATGGCATATATTTTTTAAATAAATTAACATTGTTTATAATAAAATACCAATAATATGACATTGTTTCTTATTTATAGATTATAAATAAATTAATTATTAAAAATTAAATAATATTTTTTATTTAGGGCTTATGCAATTTATTTAATTGTCAAAATTTAGTTTAAAATTATATTTTAGCATTTTTTAAAAATATTGCCCATCTTTTTCAAAGAAAATTACTATTAAATACACAAATAGCTTGTATTATTTAAAATGTAAGCTATCACTTAGCAGCCATTATTATAAAAAAGTGTAATGAAGTATTTATAAATAAATACAATAAAATAAATAAATAAATATTATACATAAATATAAATGAGTAAATCCTATCATAGAACATTCTCGTTCTAATACGTTACTCAGAATTATTTTGCAGGCAGATTCATAACAAATCATTTTTAATAAACTTGCAAATGCGATTTTTACTTTTCATTTGTCAATGCTATTGAAATTACTGATAATAATAACGAATGAATAAATGTAAATATATTTATAATAAATATATATTTTCAGGAGTGCATTATTTTATATTGAATTTCAAAAAGGAAGTTACAGTAAGTGCCGCTCTCCCGTATTTAATGTTTTAAAAATAATCTAAAGCATTTTTTATTGTACAATGATCTTATATATATATATTTGTGCGGCAGGTATTATTGGTAACAGTGACAAGTCTGTTAGATGTCCAGTTTTTAACGGAGATAAATCTCGATTAATTTATCTTGAAAATGATTTTGGAGGAGCTCATCATAAATCGAGTCGCCTAATGATGGTAAGAAATTGCATTTTAATTAAAATAATCATTACGAATCAATTGCTTTAAAAAAAAAAAAAAATCTCATCAAAAAATAAACATATTTGATTTATTTTTAGTTAGTATTTGTGGGGAATAAATAATGAACTGACTTGTATTTAATAAGTAAAATATTCATAAACTGAAACATTTACATCAAAATATCTCATAATTCTTAATTTATATTTTTACATTGCATATCTCTCTACTTTATAGCTATTTATGCAAGCACATTTATGACCATGTAAGGGCTTCATAAGTGAGCCTACTAACATGAAATTTCCCATGTTTGTACATTGTGGGTAAATAAATAAATAAATAAAGCAGCTATACAGAGTACTAACTTCTTGGTTTTTTAACTATAACTTCATTTTTTTAATTCATAATATTAATTTATAATAATAGCATTTTTTTAAGAAAATAAATATGTATATATATATATATTAATAATGTCATTGAATTTTTTAAAATATAATATATTGTAGAGAATATGAAATAAGCCTGTAACAAAATTAAATACATGCAACATTATTTTGGCAAACGCTGAAATAAATTTTAAAAATAAGTAAATATATATTTTTTAACGTAGTGATATTATGATGTCTAGAAAAGTTTTTTTTTAATTTGAAGGACATAGTGAAATGTAAAAAGTTTGTAAGTAGCAGGGATTTTTAAAATAAATTTTTGAACATATCAAGGAATACAATAACAGTCTGAAAACAATTAAGATAATTATTTTAGATAAACAAAAAAATAATATATATATATTATCAAATTCTTATCTCAGTGCATCTTAGCTCAATCACAAAACAACTATCTATCAATCTAAAAGTCAAACCAATCTCTCTTACTTTGGATGCATTTTTTGAAATAACCAGTTCACTTTTTTCTCCCCAAATGAATAAGACATACATAGCTCATATTGTAATTTTAACTTCATGTACAATTTTTTTTGAATATACTCTTAACTTCATATATATATATTTCAATTTCATCACAAATTTCTGAAACATGACCAAAGGCATATGAAAAAGATAAATCCTCAAGATGCGTTCATGCTGAACCAACACTCATTAGTTGGCCCAGATAACAATTTCTTACACATATTTTCATCATTTGTTTAAGATTTTAGAAATAGAAATTTACTATAATTTGATTACAAGTGTCAGACTTTCTGAATTCACAAATTTGCCACAAACATTTTATAGAAACATATTAATAACTGAAACACAGGCTTATTATATATCTGTCTATATATGTAATATAGGGTATATGAGCACAGACTTTCACATGACCACCACTCCACTCTATCTAATAACACTGATACACTCAAGCACATATATGCTGAAAAGATAAATAATCACCAATATACGTATTTCATGCTAAACCAGCAATCATTGATCATTCTTCAAACTAGAGATTATCTCGATCCCAAGTATACTCTTTAATTCTCACTTAATTAATAATATGTGTGTAGTGATATAGAGGTCTCAACACTTGTGTTTCCTTACCCATGTTGACAGTTTTGATAACTTTTACTCTCTAGCAAGGCAGGGACTGGATTTTATCCCATTTTTTAAAAGGGTATATTATCCTTTGCACTGTAATATATTTTCAAATTTTATTCTTATCTCAATACAGCTTTTACCATAGCTCAATCATATCACAAACATCCATTAGCCCAGAAGTCAGACCAATCTCTCTCATTCTGGATGCTTTTTTTGAAAAACCCAGTGCCCTTTTTTTTTTCAAATGGGTAAGATATACATAGCCAAAATTGTAATTTTAACTTCATATACAATTTTTTTCTTTTGGATATACTTTTAATTTCATACAAGTTTTTATTTTTTCTCAGTGCATCATTCACCTTTAGTTCAATCCTATCACAACTGTCCATCAGCCCAGAAGTCAGACTAATTTTCCACACTAGATACATACAGAACATACAATTTTTCAAATAAGCCACATAGCACATGTTACAATTTAATTTCATATACAAATTATTTAAACTTATCTTCATATATATAGATTTTAAATTTCTATTCATCAATCATTACCCAAAAATATTATCCAAAACATGTGAAAAATATAAATGATCTTCATCACATATCTTGGATCATATGTTTTGGTAATGTATGATCTGTAGATGTTTAAAATCTATTTAAATATATATATATGAAATTAAGTTTAAGTACCTCTAAAAATAATGATATGTATATGAAATTAAATATTAACGTGCTGTCATGACTTACTTGAAAAAATATATGTTCTTTATGTACCTATAGTATGGGTGTTTTCTAGGCTGATAGATGGTACGATTGAGCTAAAGATGAATGATGCATTGATAAAAAACCAAAAAATGTACAATACATTATTGTGCAATGATCATACACCCCTCCACAAAGTATTAGGATAGAAACTTGTCTCTGTCTTACCTGAGAGTGGTGTAGTGAACATTCAGATGCATTGATTAAAAACAAACAACTTCTAACTTTATGTACATATTTTTAATATATAAATGCTTGCAAATATAATAAATATACCTATTGCATATTTTTAGGTAAAGTTTATT
The DNA here is from genome assembly GCA_028023455.1 of Epiperipatus broadwayi. NCBI lineage: Eukaryota > Metazoa > Onychophora > Udeonychophora > Euonychophora > Peripatidae > Epiperipatus > Epiperipatus broadwayi. The sequence goes on along the minus strand of JAQFVV010006214.1, from coordinate 7,692,930 downwards.
ATAATAAACTGCCACCCAATATACATTTAACTTATACTTGCCATACCTTCCAGTATCACGTGACCATCAGTAAACAAAAAAAAAATATGCATCTTTCCATTTATTATCTAAGTTCTTTAAATAGACTTTAATTATTATACTGTAATAATAGAAGCAAATATTTAAATAAATTAAGAATAGTATAATAGAAAAACTAATAAACTTTTAAATTTAAATTAATAAAGTAACATTAATTACTACTGATTATTAAATCTTATAAAATATTCCTAAATATTTAAATTTGAAAGTTTGTCAACTCTGTCATTATATTATCCTTTGCTAGCTTAAATATTTGCTCCTATTATTACACTGTAATATGGGAATAGATATATTTTCCATTTATTTGTAGTTATTCATCGTGGTACTAGAAGAGATGGTGAATGTGTATTATATGAATGCTGAGTTGCTATTTATGGTAATAAATTTGCTTGTCCAGTGTTCAATTGACCAAAATTTTTCCAGTTAAGAATTAATTTATGAACCATAATCTCTTAAAATCTACCACTATAATAAACCACAGTGGATGAAAAAATAATTATATTGCTAGCTTTTCAGCAGATATATTTAATTAATGAAAGCATTTTTCGACTTAAATACTATTCTTAATGATTATGTCATTTTTAATTCTAATAGATAGTTTAATAACATATATAGTAGCATAAGAATAGTAATATCAAGTAATAGCAGTGATAAAAATAATATAGTATTATCTAAGAGTAATTAATACTAATGTATGATTAACATATCATTGTATCTTATAATTCTACATAAAAAACTAAATTCTCATGCAAAATTTTTTATCATACTTTTATTTAGTAATTCATGATTGTAGATAAAAATTTTATATTAAATTAGTATGGGAAATAAGTTAATATTTTAGTAATATATATTAAAGCTATAATCTTAAGACTATACACCTAGATGCAACAGTAGAGACCTCTACAAATCTTAACACAAGATTAATAGCTTTAAAAGATTTTAGCCGTTAATCTTGTGTTAAGATTTGTAGAGGTCCCTACTGTCGTATCTAAATGCATAGTCTTAAGGTTATACCCTTAATATATATTACTTAGGTAATGAGTATGCACTTACCAAATTATTAATTACAACTTGAATATTTTAGTGTAATTGGATGACCAAAGAAGTTTCTGTTATAGTAGATACTGTTAATTTTCCAACTGGTGAGTTGATTTTATTTATTTTCCTTTTAAATATTTTTCAGTTAATATTCCTCTTTCACAAATCTCTTCCTGAAAATTTAATTAATACTATGATGCGAACAAATTACATGTGTTGTATAATCTTTTATTAGTAGAAAACATTTTTAAATGTATTTTTACAGTGAACTTTTGATAATTCATATATACATCTATCATTTTTCTGCAGTCATTATCTACTTTTTTTTTGGTATTTTTTTTTCTGATTCATTGTTTTCAAACTGGTATTTTCTTTGTCTTTTGATGACAAATCAAGATCCTAATATAATATTTTTCTGCATGGATATATATATTTTTTAAACATGAAATGATTATTTTTTTATTTTATTTAAAAAAACGTCTTTTTTTTTTTCTGTTTTAATTTGTATGATTCTCATTTTGCTACTCATTCTTTTAAAAAAAAATTTTTTTTTATCAGCAACTTTATTCTTTTTTAAACAAGTCTCACAGATTCAGACTCAGTTTAAGTATAAATTAGTTCTAAGCAAGCAAATGTCAGTTTTCTTTAAATTAATGCTTTGTTAAAATTATTTATTTTAAAAAATAGTTATATCTAATCACAATGATTAATTTTATCTGTAATTTTTTTAATTTATATAATTAAAAAATTATATATATATATATAATATACTTTATATACACATATATTTTACAAGTAGTAAATATGGAATGTTTTAAATTATAATATCTTTAATGTATTTGAGACTAATTGTTAAATTGAATTTTATATATGCAACATTTAAATGTATCATTATTAAATTGTTTATCTCTAATATTTAATAGTTTCCATTTTATTTCTTTTACTTCTTGGAAAATTATGATTGAGAATTCACTGATATATACTTATCAGTGCACAGTTTATTTCTCTTGCAGCACATTTTAATATTGATAAATATTATTTATCTTAAACTCAAACTGATTTCATACTTCATGTATGTTCCAGATAGAATATATCTTTTTCAGGTGTGTTGAAAGTTTGAATATCTATAATCAAATTAGTATTAATCATAATCTTTTATATTAACAATTATTTTGGGGATATATTTCTTTTATATTGTAAATTGATAAACTCATGTTTTCAGATAATCATTAAATTCAAATCAGCCTTCATAATACCAAGCACATGGTTGTTATTATAAGATTAGGGTTTTTACATTCGCATATACATATAAAGCAAATAATGATAAATTTTAAAATGAAAGATATAATAATAATAATAATAATAATATTGTTAATAATAATAATAATAATAATAATAATAATAATAATAATAATAATAATAATAATAATAATAATAATAATAATAATAATAATAATAATAATAATAATAATAATAATAATAATAATAATAATAATAATAATAATAATAATAATAATAATAATAATAATAATAATAATAATAATAATAATAATAATAATAATAATAATAATAATAATAATAATAATAATAATAATAATAATAATAATAATAATAATAATAATAATAATAATAATAATAATAATAATAATAATAATAATAATAATAATAATAATAATAATAATAATAATAATAATAATAATAATAATAATAATAATAATAATAATAATAATAATAATAATAATAATAATAATAATAATAATAATAATAATAAAAAAAAAAATACAGCTCAACATACTGTGAGGAAAAAACCTAGTTATTAAAAATCATGTTAAATCTAATTTTTTTTAAGCTACATTTATATGTGTAAGCATATCTACTCCCATGCTAAATAATTGATGAAAATATCAACAAAAAAATTTATTATCAGTAATGTATGGTGTACTAGATTTCTTATAATGGGCCCATTAGCTTGCAAATGCAGCCAGGCAACAAATTTCTCTAAATTGATGAATCTTAATACTTTAGTAGCAGTAACTGCTCATTTATGTTCAACCACTGTTAAACATTAAAATTACCAATTTATATTAACAAGTTGATCATATCACTAAGACATAGAACTGTGTTATCATATATGTTGTGTATGAAAATAAGATTATTCTTGGGATTCATTAAAAAGATAAATTATCACTAATGACTATTGTTAGTGTCTAATTAAAAAAAAGCAACTGGTTTTGTCTCTTTAGTAAAATAGCTAAATGATTGTGGTGCTTCATAAGAAATATAAGGATTTAAAGATAAATTTAAGAATATTTAAGAATTTTTGGATAAATTAAAACTACAAGAGAGTTCACATCGTTTATAGATCACAGTCTCTTTAAATTTTGTATGATCTGTTGAAAATAGCAGATATAAGAAATTATGTAATTCTATTAAATCAATGGATGACACATATTGTTGTTATTTGAACATGTACAAGTATTTGGATTATGATAAATGTATGATGACTACATTTACTGGTATATCCATTTCATTGATTCATTTTTTATTTGGAGAGAGATTTTCAGCTTGACAATATTAAAATAGCTCTTTGTGGTCTTAAAAATAAAAAAACTGTGGAGCTTTAAAATTATCAAATTTCGTTTTTAGCTATATATGGACTCTTAAGATCACACCACATGATTTCTTATTGCTTTAATTTATAAAAATAAAAAAGATAGAAAAGACTGCAATAATTATCATGAAATGCCATTGCTATCCATCACAATAAAAATATTTTCAGAGATATTATTGGATAGGTTGTTTTAATGATTAATATGTGTTGTTATCCGAGACTCATGAACTACTCTTGATATGGTTTTTGTTGTAGAGAAAGTTCTGTAAGCAAACGTGTTTTTCACTTATCAAGAAGATTTGGGTAATATTTAAAAATAACTGTTTTTATGCAAGTTTACTCTTATTATATAGCTTTCATCAAAGTTAATATTAAACAATAAAATTTACTAATACCAAATTTGTTTTTTATTGTTATATTTATTTAATATGTTTTAAAATTTGCATTGATTAAAAGTAAAATAAAGACATTCATTTTCTTGGTTCATAGATTTATAGTGTATTGAAAATTATTCTATTTATGTCAATTCAAAGAATTATCAGCAAAATATTATTAATATCTTGAATGCAACCTATAAAAAATTTTATTTAATAATTTATATACAAAAAATTTGAATTATTTTTCAGGTATTAATGAAAAAAAATTCAGTAGCGTGATTTAGTTTGAAATTGTATATCAATTTAAATATTTTAGGAGTTTTTTTGTAGTTAAAAAGGCATTTTGGATATTGAAATGAAACACTGCTTTAGTGTAGATCAAAAATAGGACATTTTATCATAGGGATATACAATCACTTTAATTAAATTTTTTGTATATAGGGCAGCTTATATGAAATTGAGACATGGATTCCTTGATAAGATAACATAAAGTCACTTGAAAATTTTTATTTTAAGATTCTTTGTAACATTCTGAATATATGATGACAAGATTATAGAAAAGTTGTTTTTTTTCATCATGTTGGATATTATGATTTTAAATCTACTACTATAAAGATGCAGTTTCATTGATTTGTAATGTGAAATAAGTTAAGAATACTTTGAACTTGATTTTTATTAGAGAGGATATGACAGGATAAATTCTAATGGAAAAGTACAATTAGGAAAGATGTTGGAGTTTTTAAAAAGTTAGTTAACTACTGAAAAAGTTAAAATCAGTTTCACAAAATAAAACAAAAAAAGTTGCCATTATCTGTTATATGTGGGGATGTTTGAATTTCATGAATTGGTGTATATACTCATTGCTAAACTTATTTTAAACTAATTGCTCTTTGCTGTGACCATATTCACTTACTAATATTTATAGGTCAAAAATGTATTATTTATTTTAATTAAAAGTAGAAATTAATCTTCAGTTATTTTATAAATACTTTTTTAAAAGCAATAAATCTCTAAGAAATTTGTTTCATTTATGACACACATTTTAAAAAAATTATATCAGGATTAAAGGAAATTTATTTTTTGTTAAAAAGATAAAACTTGCTTCAAGCAAAACTGAATGTTTAAAGGTAGAATCACTGAGAAGAATAGAGGAAGACATAATCATGAATTATCTTTTCAACAATCATTAGAGAAGAAATATAAAGATTGTTCAAAGAAAATCATATTCATAGTAATATTCTAAAAGTGGGGGAAAAATACAAGAACTGGTAGATATTGTTATATATTGTTAATGAAGAATATAAAATTAGAGATTCAAATGACATTAGAGTATCAGTGAATATATTAAACAGTGATAAATTAAAAGAAAATTATAAATATAAAGGCAAAGATAGTTGAGGAATGAAATATACTAATTGAGATCATAATTAGCAAAATATTGGGAGAGAAGGGTAAGAATTTAATACATGGAATCAAAATTGTAGACAAAATCAGAAAATTGTGCTGGAAAAGTTATCTGAGTATAAAATTGGGGAACTTAAGTATTCACTTTTCATTTTTGATTTTCTGACCCAGAAAAGCCGTGATTAATTTGTAAATAAATAATAGAATAATGAAAAATTATTTTTAAAAAAAAAAAATAGCAAATATGGCTAATTCAAATGATGATGAAATTTTCTAATATAGTTTAGAGAAAGAAGATTATGAGTATTTGGAAAAGTTTATAGATGAACACGAGACTTAAAGAATAAGTTATTTTTAAGGCAAATAGTTAAGATCTATCAAAGCCAAAGTATTATTGTGTAGTGCTAAGTTTTCTACTAATATGCCATTATTTTACTAATCAATATTCTATTTTTTTTTTTTTTACTAAGGAGCATTTAAAAATATCAAAAAAGATATTATATACAAGGGGGACAATCATTCTCCTTCAGGCTAATATGCTTAGCATTTAAGCAGTTAAGGATCTTATTCAAATAGTTTTTAGTTTATATTCTACTGAATCTATTGATTATTATTAGTCTTGAAGTGGATAAACTGCTGTGGAGATTTGATAGAATAGAATTATCTAGTACAATAGATTTGAATTTTAGATTTAATTAAGTTTCATTAAATGATGAAAATAAAATGATTTATTTTTTAGTTTTCTTTAGATAAAATGAATTAAAACCAGATTGCTCCAGGATTCCAAGAGTAGTTTATTTTATTTCTAAGAAGTGACAAAAGAATGCTGGAATCTAATTTAAGGAAAAAATATATTTTGTTACATTAACAACACATCATTATAATAGTATATTTTTGGAGGAACTTGAGAAACTAATTAAATATATTTTAAATGTGAGCCACAGTTATTATTAGAAGTAAATATTTATTTTCATATATAAATGTTTTTTTTTTTCATCTAGTAGAAAATCCAACTATTGTTACTAGGAACTATCAGGTTTCTGAGAAAGAAGGAAACTCATAGTGTTTTCTTGATTTCAAACTCAAGATAAAATCCAACAAATTCTCCTTTTTGGTTTATGCACACTGGTTAGAAACTCATTACATGGATTTTATAACTTTGTACATTCTGCTTTAACTTTGATTAGTGTCATATTTAGCACAACAAAATTTTCAAGAGTTAACATCCATTGTCATTGGCAGAAATATTCTTTATAAGACTTTTAATGGTTGCGATCCCAGATATTTTTGTTCAGAGATTTAATTTGGTTTTAGGTTTCAAAAAGTAAATCCTCAATATCATGAACTATTTTTATAATATTACCATTAATCTACATTATATTGATTTAATATTGCTTCCTGACACATATTCTATATTATAAAATAAAACTTAATATTATCATAAGATAGATGGACATAGATATTGTCATATCTCACCCTACCCTTAGAAGTGGACTAGTCCAGATCCCGTTCTTATCTGATCGGATTGAGCACTTATTGCTGCTAACCAATGTGTAAACATGTGGCCAAAGTGTAAACATATGACCAATGTGTAAACATATGGATAAATTTCAACCATTGGTTGGTATGGGACAATAGCCAGTGATGCTCTCTGAATCCGATTGCTGCTAGTATTGTTGGGGATCTGACAATAAATAGTCAGCCTTTTTGGAGGCAAGGAAGAGAACGTCTATCTAACTTAAACGACAGAAAGCACTGCCAATTGAAACCACTGCTGCTATAAATCTATGCAGTGAGGCAAGTCTACGATAGGATTGGAAACTGCAAAGATTAAAGCCAACTCAAGACAAGCTGTCTAGTATAGCCAGAAAAGTCATTGGACAAACTCTAGGCAAGCTGTCTAGTATAGCTAGTAAAGTCATTGGACAAATTCACAAGGCAAGCTATTATACACAGAAATGAGTCCAATCATTCGGACACTACATGGTCAGCATTAATGAAGTTCAGATATATGGAAATATATTTATGGATTGTATATTATGTAAATATATTCAATACTATTGAATCAGATTAAATAAACTTCAAGTATTCATATTTTTTATTACTGTTGGTTGGAGTCTGCAATCCAGACTAAACACAGCAGATAGTATTAATAATAAGCATGTTACAAATATTTCAGTTAATAGCTAATGATTTTATAACAATATAATACATCCCTAACTAGTTCTCTTATTTATTTGTAGGATGACAAAGTATAGTAGACCGCTTAATGCTTATACTTAACTAAAAACTGTCTATTAGTAGCATAATTATTAAAGAGAACCGACCAAACAATAATTAGCAAACAAACAATTTATTTTAAAACACTTCTAATTAAAACACGATATTAAAGAATATTATAATAAACAGAAAATTATAAATTTATTTAAGCACACTTTTAGTAAAATACATAATAATAAAGAATAATACAATTAAACATTATAGATCTGCATATGCACACTCACCTTAAAATATAAATTAACTACTCAAAGGAAAGCTTTGCACATATTAATTAAAATATATTATAAGAAAATTAAATACACACGCACATACTAGGGTTTATTTTATATGATAATTACAGGAGGCATTTGAAGATTGCTATGGCTATCAAAATCTTTTATTCAAACACAATCAGTTCATAAATGGGAATAAGGAAATTCATAATTACCTAGGATTTTTGCACTTTATTCTTCTGGGAATACGACTCCTCTCTTCTATTGTAGTGGTCACCAACTGGTTGGATTTTTTAACTTCACTAATGGTTTTGGCTCCTGGCTGACTTTCTATGTTTCTGAAATAGACATTCCTTGACTGTTCAGATTATTAAGTGGGCATGACTTCTACATGGAGGATTTTTCTGATGTTCTGTGGAAGATCAGGATCAGAGACTGGCTGCATACTCTGTTGACTGTCTGCATGGTATTAGATGGTTCTTCAGTAAATGTAAAGATACCTAATCGCTTTCTGGGGATGCTAATAGCTTCTTTTCTCTGGAAACTTCCACGATAGTAGCATGAGTACAATATTAATCTTAATAATTATTATGAATGAAACTGAATGACACTAAAATGACCACCATGAAAAAAAAACTGCTGAACTACTATGAATAGATTTTTCAGTCTATTTATACGATTCCTCTTTATTGTCTCTAGTTATCACTCTGATCTAGTTTAATTAATTCACAACTTTTATTAATTACATTCCCATTGTGTTTTAATCTGCATTTTTGCATAGATTAATCTAGCCTTCAGATCAAATACCGTCTTGAATTATTTCCATTGTTTTCATTTAATGCAATTTAAAGTTATTATTCCCTTCCTTCTTTTTTATTGACCGAGCAATCTTTAAGTGGATTTAGGTTTATACACTTTCTTTTTACATTTTAATTCAATTTTCATTTTTACATGCACATTTTTATTTCTTAAGGTTTATGAAGAGAGAGAGAACTCTATTTTTCAATCTTTTATTTGGTTAAATTTCTCCCCCCTGTACTCCCTCTTTAATTAGCAAAACTTTATTATAACAAGATGATGAGTGCTTTGTTTTTTGGCGATCTGCGTTTCTAAAAAAAAAAAACTCTTCTAACTTTCTAAATTATACTTCCCTTTCTTAAAACTTTTTCTAATTTCTTAAAACTTTTACTTATTTCTTTTAAAAATATTTATTCCAGTCATTTATTGATAACTGATTCTGCAGTATTTTTATTTCTTTAAAATTTCGTTTTTAAATCTTCTTAAACTAATTATATTTTCTGTACAAGTATTACAAAACATGTAACACTGCTCATTCGCGATACAATATATATATATGTTGATACAAAGACTTTCACGGGTTGCATATATAAAAGACATATTTTGCGGGTTCATCCATGTTAAAATATTTTAAATATTGATATACTGACGTTTTGACTTGGTCACACAAGTCATCCACTGGGTGATAAAAGGTAGAAAAACAGTTGTAGAGGCACTACAATCACTGATTTGAAAAAAACGTTAAAGTCCCACCAATGGCAAAAATGTTAAATTACGATTGTTTTTTAAAAAAATCTTTCCAAATAGGAGGAAGTTTGCATGTATCATCTCGCTTATTGATACAATCTGGCCTTTTAAGTATCTCAATGGCTTCTCTAATTTTGCACTAGTATAGATTATCACATCTGGATATGATCCTGGTTACTTATAAGGCCAGATTGTATCAATAAGCGAGATGATACATGCAAACTTCTTCCTATTTGGATTTTTTTAAAAAGCAATCTTAATTTAACATTTTTGCTATTGGTGGGACTTTAACATTTTTTTCAAATCAGTGATTGTAGTGCCTCTATAACCGTCTTTCTATCTTTTATCACCCAGTGGATGACTTGTGTGACCAAGTCGAAACGTCGGTATATCAATATTTAAAATATTTTAATACGGATGAACCCGCAAAATATGTCTTTTATATATATGCAAATGGATATGTACAAGCTTCCAACAGAGTTCTCTACATTGTCATGAGATTTGATCAAAGATTTGGCTAGTAAAATCAAAAGTGGCAGGTTGTTAATTCCAAATTGATTTTTGACTGTTGGGAAATTGATAGCAAGTAGATAGATCACTATTCTTGATAGCTTTATATAATTACTAAACTTGCTGATTTAAATATTTTAATATTTCAAATTTAGATCCTTCAGCGAATGAAAACAAACAATTGGAAAGCAGTTAATGCTACTTTCAGATAGTGACTATGATGCTATTTAATATGATTTTATCATACTTGCCTTTTTTTTAAAAAAATAAAGACTTATACAGAATGTATAAGTTTCTTCTATTCAAATAAAATTATCCAATGAGCAACATATTATACTATGGTCAGATATTCTTTATTATCTTTGAATTTTTCAAACCAAAATTATTGAAAATAATTCACAAGTGCCTTTATATCTTAACTACCTTGGTAGCCTGAATTTAAAATCAGTATGCTCGATGTTTTGATCATTCATTTACTTAGATGTTTAAATATATTTGTGAGTAGTAAATTTAGTTAATTCCAACCTATTTGTAATTTTCTGAATGAAAGCTAAAAGCCACAAAACAATATTTGTAATGGTTGCAGCATGTATTTAGAATTTTTGAACCCTACACAAAATTTCCAAAAGGCTCTTTTTAATGTTTGTAATACATACCTTAATATACTTTTTTAATATATATATAAAACAGCTTGTAAGATCCTAGAATCCTATGCTCATTGCCTTGATTTATTTCAAAATAGTTATACAGGCAGGCAAGAAATGCATCAATAATCTGCAGTTTTTCAGTGCTCTATCAAATTTTTTAAAGACTTATTCAGAATTTAAAGTTAAACTGTTGCTTATGTTTTTGGGATTGGCTAGTGTTTCTACTGTGATTATGTAAAACTATATTTAATAAATATTTATAAATATTTTGTTCAGTATTATTTTTTTATTTGAAAGCATCTTCTGTATTTCAGGTGATGATTTTCCAGGCATTTATGTAACTCTGCTTCCAAAGCGATGTTGGGCAAAAGATGGCATACGTATTGTTATGCATACAGTCTGGAGAACTGGAAAGGTGTGATTATTTTGAGTTTTCTTATTTTTTTATAGTTAGCATTATAATATAATTATCATATATCCATTTTTCCTATTATATCTTTTTTCAGTGCAATTTTTTTTTGTCTAGGTCGATTTTTATAAATGTATCATGAATATAAAAACTTATGTTTATGGATTTTTATATTTTATATTAGTATTATATGTATTTTAAGTAAAGATAAATGTAAAACACTCAAAATATCTCACTACAAGGCAGAGACTTTTCATACAAGAGCAATGAACAGGAAGGCATTATAGTGGCTTAACAATTGCCAAATAATATGGATTTGAGCAGTTTTATTTATTATCCTTATTTTACACTGTAGGCTAAGAATAATTTGGCATGATTTCCTGTGATAATTGTATGCTATCTATCTGAAAGATGAATCTTAAACATTACTGAAACCTGAACATTTTTAAAAATTGGATTTAAGTCCAAGTTATTGGCATTATCAGAAGATATACTAACCATTATAAAAATGTTAACATTGTTTTTTTTTATAGCAGTGAAGGTGTATCATATTATAATCAAGTTTCCTTTTTTATGACTCAGTTCATTAACACTTATCTATCTGATTTAGATTCATTGGAACTCTCTTACTTTCCAGCTGAATCAAGTTTACTGTCAAATGTTTAGTTGATTTGGCTATAACCCGACTATCTGAAAAAATTCTTAGGTTAATTAGAAAATTCTCAGTTTTTCTGTAATAAGTCTGAAGTTCCATCCATGTTGAATGCCAATTCATGGTTCAAGAAAATTTTAATGCACCCATAAGTACATTATCAGATTTTTTATACTAATACTTTATATAATGCAAAATATTTATTAAAGATATTATATTTCTGACTTGTAGTATGTGATCATTAGTATTTAACTTATGAAAAATATTTTAATTTTATATAATTATACATAAGTGGATCAAATTTTTAAACATACTTGAAACATTGTTACTAAAAAAAAAATCCCAAGAATGTTTATATTAATTTTTTCATGAAGATAAAAAGAAGCAGCATTTTTGGAAATCTATGTATTTGTGTATATGTCTTTCTATTATAAAATAAAAGACTGAATATAATATTATTATTTTTTAATTTAAATTTTTCTTACATGTTTTTTTATGATAAGTGTATGGTAACTCTATATAAAGTACTATTAACAAAGTGAAATAATTAGTTGCTTAAGAAATATATAATATTGGAATACTAGAAATGATAAGATGACCTTTGACTTACGAATTTTTATTTTTGGATCCATAACTCTATCATTGCACTAAACTGTTTCTTATTAAAGATGGTTGAGGTATATACTTTCAGAAATATTTTTTAACTAATTATAAACATTTAAGATTTATCTTTTTGAAAGCATTTTTATTTGTTTATGTAATACATATTAGAATCATAGATTTTTAATAATAACATATTTCCTATTTAAAGAAGGGATTAAAATAACTTACAAATTTGTAATTGAAACAGGCAAAACTCTCCATACAGTAGTGCCACTCAGTGCAAGCCAGAGTAATCAATGGATGCCAGAAGGCTTGTGCATAAAATCCCTATCTAGTGCCTACTCATTCAATATTCCCAGACTAGTTTCTGGATGTCCAAGACTCCTCACTGATGAAAGCCACAAGCTAGAAACTAGTCTGGGGATCCTTCTGGCATCCATTGATTACTCTGGCTTGCACTGAGTGGCACTACTGTATGTAGAGTTTTGCCTGTTTTAATAACAGTTATGAGCAAGCATAAGAAATGGTGATCATGTGAAATTTGTAATTGCTTTGATTTATTTAAACATACACATTTGAAACTCAATTAATAATGCAATTTCAGATTTTTTGCATTTTTTTTTAGAAATTATTTTATATATCAGAGCTCTAATTTGAAGAAATGGTGAAGTATTTAAATGTGAAATAAAGAGGCAGAAAGTAAAAAAAATATCACAATTCAATCAATTTTTTCAAAATATGAAGAGACTCAAACTAATATCCTAGTCAGATTTTAAAAAATCTTATAGTGTTTCAAATTTTTAAATAATTAGGCTTGGTAGTATAAAAGGCAATGGTTGGATATATTTTATGTATGTAATTACTCTTATCTAAATAAAGGCTAGGTAATTGAAATTGTTTTAGAAATCTGTTTACCTTATATTGCTACAGGTTGGGTAGATATATTTACTATGTGGTTTATAAGAGCAATTTAAAAAAGAGAAAAGCCAATTGAAATTTGATTTATCTTTAGATATGCTCAATTATTATTCAGCATCTATATGCGTATTCCATTTAATATGACTTGCTAAATTTTAATAATGACTTTTCTAATGAAAAACAGACATCAGATATTTTTATAAATTCATTTTTGAATTTATTTATATTTGAACTGATATTATTGATGCTTAAAAAATGATAATATTTCTTGTCTGAAACCAAAAAAATATCATTTGAGATCATGTTATTTTTATTGAAAGCTGTCACAGTAAATGTGCTTAGTAAAGAAAATGTTTTTATTTTTATATTTACATTCTGAATTTTGTATCATTAGTTTATTAAATTTAGTTGATTTATTTATGGAATGTTCTTTCGTAACTTCTTTTTTCATATCACCATTATTAAATAATTAAAGAAGAAAACTGCTCTCAAGAAAACACAAACTGATATCTGAATGTTATCACAAATAAAGTAGAGATATTAACTTCTTTTTAAAATTACAGATCATATTTTCTGAAAAAAGAAAGTAGAACTGCTATGGTACATTTTTATTAGATTAAGAAATAATTTTAGAAGTAAAATTAAAATTAAAATACATTTCCTATAGTTAGTTAGTAAAATTTGGTTGGTTACAAAGAAACAGTCAAAAAAAATTCAGATAATCCAAAGAAAAAATTATAATATTATGTTAATTTTAAGAGATATGAATAAGTACACATAAGTAAAATTTTAAAATCATAGAAAGTGAAGTAAATATGTAAAGAGAGCAAAATGAAAATATAAGAGAATGTTTAATGAGAAAAAAGAAATATAGCTGAGAAGGACTGACTACATTATGACATATATATATAGATAAGACAAAATGATGCCATTATGGAATTTGGAGAGATTGGATAAAAAAAGCTAGTAAAGAAATTAAGAATAATAGTAATAGATATATGATGATGACTAAATGAATGATGGTATTGGAATTTATTTTATGACATTTGTGCTAAACATTAAAATTTAAATATTGCTTTCGATTTTATTTTACTTCAGTAATTTTGTTATAAGTTAAAGGGATTTTGTGATATATATATATTGCAGGAAATTATTGTTGTAAACAGTAATACTAAAGAAGTATCACGTATTACACAAAGTAAGTAATTTTTTGTGTGTTTATATTTTTAATCTGTTTATCATAATTATAGTATAAAAAAGAAGCAGAATTATTATTCTTAATGATATTATTACTATTTGCATTGTATTGTATACATTTGTGAATACATTTATTTTATTAAATCATTTTAAATTTATCACTTTTTATTTATTTATTTATTTTTTATTTATGCCAAATAAATATTTCTGACAAAAGAATTTGCGATGCTAGAATGCCGTATCTTTCTCCAGTGGGGTGGGATGTTTGCAACAGCAGAATGTTGTATTAAAAAGACATAACTAGCTGCTTTTATTTAGTATCGTAATGTGTTTATTACTTTTGTGTAAAAATTTATTTGCTTCTGATGTCAGTTTCTAAAGTTCTAGCAAAAAGCAGCTCTTCGTACACTTTCTGATCTTGAATAAAGCAAACGTACACCAGCAACAAAGCTTGATTATTGAATAATGTTGACTTGTCCAGTTGGAGGCAAAACATGTTTTTTTGCAAATGATTACACAGTTTTCCACATCATGACTCATTTTGTCGATACATCTTTGAACTGTGTTACTGCTCAAAGGAATCCTTTTTATAACATTTTGTGTTGGTTTGTGGAGTACAGTGTTCAATACCTTTGAGACGGCTAATAGAATCAGTTTCTCCCCTATGGTATGCTGTTTGCTAGACTTTGCAATAAGTAGGGATAATGTTGTACAATGCCCTTAATCCATCATTATTTTGCTTCGATGATGAAGCAAACGTATTATCTATTGTAGTTCTCTTCAGAATTTTATTTTTAAATGATTGAAAGAATAACAAATTTTTTTTTACTTTTTTGTCAGGGTGAATTCTGTTCAAATGAACTGCTAGTTTTAATGGTTTTATAGCATTGTTGTAAAAGACTTTTTCACATATGAGAGACATTGATAAATCTTTGTTTGATAGTAATGGAACAAATCTTAGCTTCAAATAATTCAAGCTGTACTGTCTGCATTTCTTTTTTGGTTCTGTCATTATTATTGTAAGAAATAAAAACGTTTATTAACAAACAATTTTAACAGATAAAAAAACAACAATAAAGTATGTATTTACTTGAAACTGAAGAAATAAACTGTGTCCTCTGATTTTCTTTTTCGTAGTACAGTACTGTTCCTCAATAAATAATTATATTCAAAGTTCAAATCACAAATAAGTGCATGTCACATTAAACAAACCAATTTATAATGTTTTATGAAAGTATGACTGTACAAGACATAGTTTCTGTTAATATTTAATATAATCTCATTCCACTGTGAGCAAGTGCGAACATGCAATGGTTTTTCATGTTCGCATTTGCTTCTATACGTTCGATAAGACAATACCAGACATGTTTGTGCTATATGTATTTTCATGCATTTTTATGTGTGACTTTTTTAATGACACATTTTACTTTTTCATTCGCAAGTTTGATATGTAATGTGTTTTTATCAAAAAAGTTTTTTTTTTTTAATTATTTTATTTCTTAATTAGGTATCTATTCGAATCGTAGATATTTTGAAGTAATAAGCAAATAGCAGTAGTAAGGAGTTCTATTTTTGCTGTCGTTGATCCCCAAATTTTTTTATTAAAACTATCAATCTCTATAAAGTTCAAATCGACCCCATGGGATCGATATTGACCACTTTGGGAACTTTTGGTTTAGAATAAATCATAATTCTCCAAATCGATAAGGTTTTCTGTAATTGAGGAGAAGGTAGAATTGATTGCTGATTTATTTTATTATAATCCTTAATTTTTAAAATCGATATATGTGATAATACATCACACATCACTAAAGTTTATTGTCCTTTCCAAAAACATATAACTGGCATAAACATTTGTGCTTATAAGGGAGAAATCTCTGGTAGATCAAGATAAAACATTGAATTTTTATATTACAGTTTTGTAACATTGTTAAAGTCATCTGAAATATTAGAATCAATAACAATATATGAATTATACAAAAACATGGGATTCTGATTAGTTAAATGAAGATTAGCTACATCTTTGTCAGGATTAGTGAATTTTTTTTAGAAAAATTATGGGCAATATTTTTTGATAGTCCATCTGATCTCATTATAATGGAATAGACTTTGAATTGAAGATTGTGATAGAATTTTACAGTCAAATTTTTAAAAAAAATCTAAATAATATTAAATACTTTAGTTTTTTAATTTTTTAGATGGAAAATGAGTATAATTATTAAATTTTATATTTTATTATAAAAAAA
This sequence comes from Epiperipatus broadwayi, assembly GCA_028023455.1. Classification (NCBI taxonomy): domain Eukaryota; kingdom Metazoa; phylum Onychophora; class Udeonychophora; order Euonychophora; family Peripatidae; genus Epiperipatus; species Epiperipatus broadwayi. The sequence goes on along the minus strand of JAQFVV010006214.1, from coordinate 7,676,203 downwards.
ATATATTAGAAATTGAAATAATAGAGTCTAAGACAATATTCTTAGCAAGTTTTTTTATTATTATTACTGCTTTTAATCTTAATTCTATTTACATCTTTGCTCTTGAATTCTAAATCTGTTTTTAAAAAAATGAATTTGCTAGTAGTAAACTCAGTCCTAACTTTAGCCATGACTTTCATTTTGAGTAGTAAGAAGTGAAATGAATGTTTTCAAATAGATTAAAGATATTCACCTAAAATGGCAGTAACAAGAAAAACAATCATGAAAACATCTTGAAAAGTCCAAAGGATAAGAGAAAACATTTACCAGGATCGCTAAATGTCATATAATAAGTAATTTAGGTTTAACAAGTTTTTTTGTCATTGCTTTACTCTCCAAGAATAGCTACAACCAATTTTGAGTATTATTTTTTTGGTCTGTGGGTCCCCTGAACAAATCAAAATTTATTCGGAAAATTTTCAAAGTTTATCTGATGTGGATGGCATGCTGATGTGCTACAACTAGATTCCTAAATAATAGATCATATTGGAATCATTAGAACCAATGGTAATTAGCATCAATGATGACCTAAAGTTTATTGCTGGATTATGTGTTCTTTACTAACAGACTCTTTAGTGTCATCATCATTTGCTGTATATTACTTTTGTCACTTTCTTAAATATAGCAACATTTAAAGATTGGAATAACGTATATTTAATAGTAAAAAATTTTAATTATAAGAGTTGTAAATTGGTATTGTTTATGATAAAGTCTTTATCCATTGCATTGGAATCAATAAGCATGCAATTGAAATTGTTGTAAAATTCACAGTTTCATTACATAGCAGATCAATTATCATTAATAATAATATTTTAAAATGTCATTTATTTGTTTTATTTTGAGCAAAATATATTTTGATTTATTAATTTTTATTGTTTTTTAGGTGTTCATACAGGTGCATGGACATTGCTTGATATTAAGGATAATATTCTTATTGCATCTTTATCATCTGTAAATGAAGCTCCACATTTGGTAATTTGATTATTTTTTTAAAGAATTATTATGAAAATAACAATACTTTTCCTTATAACTACTAAAGCAAATAATTTATATAGATATATAAAATTATAGTCTCATCATGTTTTTTTCTTTAGCTAATCGCTCAGCCAATCTATTTTACTTCATCATGAATATCTTCATTTTCAATCATTATCCATACATTATGATTCTTTTTTACAATATTCCAATAAATTTTTATATTTCATCTATTTATATCACACATAGTCTTTTTCTAGATCTTTTACAATTCCTTGGAATTTAATTTAAAACATATAAATAGTTCAATTCCATTTCAGCCTCTTAATTTATTCAAACATGTCAGTGATGTTTCTTTGTTTTTTCGCCCATGCATTTATTTTCAATGTTTTCTTATTTCTTTCAACAGATATCTCTTATACTTTGTTATATGGTCTCAAACCTCTATTGCTCCTCTTTTATGTGTCAAAATCTTGGTGAATAAATATTGGTAAAATATGTTAATTAAAATCTTTTTTTTACTAGTATCTAGACATATATCATTTTAATAATGAGTTATTTATACCAAATACACTTTGTATAAAGTTTAATTCTATGATTAATTTTATCCATTGTGTTTCCATCTAGTGCCTACTCATCCAATATCCCCAGACTAGTTTCTGACTTGTGGCCTTCGTCAGATGGAGATTTTATGCACAAGCTTTCTGGCATCCATTGATTACTCTAGCTTGCTGTGTGTGGCAATATGTATAGTGAGTTTTGCCTGTTCTCATTGATAATATTATAATTATATTTGAGAACATAACATTGAATCAAATAATACAGCTATCACAATTTTTTTTTTGGGGGGGGGGGGGATGGGATACATTTAATAACACATTTCAATAAATAAGTTTTATGATAGTTGCAATGAGCTTTCAAATTCATTTGATTTTTATGGTGCACATAACAGTTTTTTTTTTTGATTCACAACAAAATATTAAAAAATTAAAATCAGTAGAAAATCAAATGAATTAATAATTGAAAAATTTCAGATATATCAGTCTGAAAGACTATTTTATTTGATTACAATTCTGGTAATTAAAATTTTATTAAATGCTTTATTAGTGAGTGTTCTTAATTATTATGATATGTCTTTTTTCAAATGTGATAAATGCAATTTCAAAAAAAAATGTGTTTAGTTAAGACATCCACTAATCAAGATGGCCTGATCTTGTGAATCCTAATTCATGTGTGCAACATATGGAATCTGAAGTTTTTTTCTTTCTGACAGTCATCACTTTGATGTTATAAATTAATAACACTGTTATATTTGAGAAAATTCTTATAGTAAGCATGTCTTTTACATCCAGCCCAGCATTCATTGGATTATGTAGATCTCCAGGATTAAAAAAAATTTAGACATTCTGAAGTATTTTAAATATAAAAATGTAGCTATTTTGAAATTTAGACTTAGACCATTCTGTGTTGATTTAAAGCATTTAGCTATTCCTAAAAGCTTCTGCTACCAACTCGGTAATTAAAATCTTCTAAAAGATTTTTACCGATTTAATCTTGAAATTTGAAGTGGAACTTGAAACAAATTATATCTTCTATCTGAAAATATCTGAATCAGTGAACATTTCTTTGAGGAATGCAATGAATTCAATGTGACAACAACAGCAATAATAAAAGAGTAAGTTCTGGAAGATCGTAAAGTTTGATATGATTAAGTATTGTATTTAAAAAATTTTCTTCTAAGTTTCAAACCTTAGAAAGGAAAATTAATGAAATACCTGATATAAAATAATTGTTGCATATATACTGTTTTAAAATTGATTTATGAATCTTAATATAAATATTCTTGAATGATTAAAATTGTTTATCATACAAAATGAAATAAATGCAGGAAAGTTGTACTTATATTGATCATTGATTTTTTTTTAAAGTGAAAAATACAATCATGGATGTGAAAATCGTATGTTTATGGGATTTTTAATTATTAAAATTGTATTGAAATTATAGCAAGAATTTTTCTCGTTGTTATTTTCTTATACTGTAATATGTTTCCAATACTGCATATCTCAAATAATGTTTGTAACAATTTTTAGTTTATGTTGAATGGAAAATTTGTATATAAATTTATTTACTAAATATATTTACTATTTAATAAAGATTTACACTAGAAACAAAGAAATAAAAATACTATCTATAACTTCTAATCAGGTAATCCAACTATTAGAAGCTTTGTAACTTTTTACTTTAGCATGTTTATATTATATTTTGTTACACATTACTATTATACTTGGAAACTGTCTGATGAAAACATATATTACTACAGGTTTAGTGTAACTGATAAACAATATCTTAAATAGTTATGTAATAATATTTTTCATGTTTTAGATTAAATAATAAGAATTTTTGTATATAAATGTAATGTAATTGATTTAATTTGAACACTATACTAGACAGTGTTAAGGATATTGTTAATAAAAAATTTAAAATAAAACTAAAGAAAAGAATAATAATATATTTTATAGAATCAAATCGTACCAAAATTGCAAATATTTATACATTAATGAATCTAAATGTAATTATTTTTTAAAAAAGAAAACTTATGTAGGAGCATCAGTAACTATATGAAAAAATAAACAAAAATATTTTCGATTCATATGTTGAGTATGAGAAAACCATGTCATTTAGTCATTTAAATATTTTGCATCAAAAAAGAAATGGCAAAAAATCAATAAAAATAAATTACTTAATTTTTTTTTTTTTATTAATTGGCAATATACATATTTTTGAATCTATGATGCTTGGGATTTGGAATATAATATTAGATAAGATGCAAACTAGAGATAAATTATTTATTTGAAGGATTATGATAATGATGAGAGTCATTTTGTTGATAACATTACTCTGTTAAATTAATTATATATTTACTAAAATAATACTATACTATTAAATCAAATTTATTCATGAATTGTATATTGAAGAGATTTATGATCTAATGCATACATAGATATAAATATATAAAGATATATACTATATCCTATTACATGTTATTTTCTAGATGGCAGGAATCTTACCAGAAATTGGCCAGGAAAAAAATATTAAATGGATTCAATTGGATAGTAATTATAAAGTATTTTCAGAAATTACTTGGAGAATTGCAACATTCACTCCTACTCCAGAAAGATGCCATCCTAAATATAGTAAGATTAATTTCATTTTATTAAATTTCACAATGTCATATATAACATTTTTTTATTGAATATATATTTTAATATGTTATATGGTATTTTTATCAGTATGCTGTTACTATATTAAACTATCATAATTCTTTATTTCTTTTATTTTTTCTAATATATATCCATCACTTTTAAATTATAAAATAATAATAAATAAATATGCTACATACATATAAATAAGTGAAGTTTTTAATAAAATTTTATAGCTTTATAGCTGAGCACTTTTGGGGCAATCTTTAAAACCCCATAATCATAGCTATTTAATATATAATGAATGATAAATAACGTTTTTTAAATGCGTGTAAATATTTTACATAAAATATTTATATATTCAAATAATTAAATATTCTATGCTATTAACAAAAGAGAAGCTTGCTTTACTCTTTTATACTACAATTGATTTCCATCACCTAGTGTATGATTTCTTTGATTTCCTTTTTTAGAATGCAGTGTATATCAATTGCTGCATATATCTCCTAGTTCTACACATAACTAAGACTACATAAACAGATTTTATAGTAAAATTATGCAGTAAAACCTCATTCATTCATTTCCTTCATTATTTCTCAAGCACAAGTGTGTGTGCGGCGCAACTGCTCCCAAAAGCTGTTAATACAAATACAAATAGCTAACTAAAATATTTTAGTTAGCTATTTGTATTTGTATTAACAGCTTTTGGGAGCAGTTGCGCCGCACACATACTTGTGCTTGAATACATACATTTCCCAAAAGTAAAATTATTTAACTTAATCGGTTCATTATTTTTCTTTAAACACTTGATTATTTGTGTATGATTTGACATCGGGTCATTGCTATATTTACCAAGTTACAGTCATAAGTAGTGACATTAAAACATTACTAAAATCTCATTGTTGACTTAAATATATTGAACCAGGTGGGAGTAGGTAATAATAAGAAATTAATAGGGAAGAATAATTTTAATAAAATATTGTGGAAAAAAACAATTGTTTTGTTTCTTTAATAAAAATAAATATTATAAAATTATTTATTAGACCTCGGTATACTTCAGCTGCACTTTGAGTATTGCATTACACCAGCCCCTCAGGCAGAGAAGTATAATACCAAAGGTACCTGTAGCCAAGCTGAAGTTATACAAAGTATAACTTAGGCCACCTTTCCAGGCTGCAGAACTTCTCAGCTGCTAAATTCAACCTCTGTCATTCAAGGCACTTTATTTGTTTTGAAGTAAACTTCAGGCACCAGTTAATTACACTAAGTAATTAACATGCCCTGAATGATGGCTACTAATTCAGCATCTGATTTATCCCAACTAGCTCAGTCATGAAATTACCAAGAATAAAATTAACTGACTATGTGGGTATAACTAGAAAAGAACTACTCAACATTAATTAGCAGACAATGTTTATTGCAATATATTTTAAATAAATTTGTTATTAGAAATTTATCAGCTAAATTTATCTCCCTTTGATAAATAATATAATTGCCACACTTACCACACACATATATATTCCATAAAATTATAACAATAAATGATATTAACTTCATACACCTATATTCTTAATAAATACTTAAAAATAAATTATATAATTAATATACATTTAGAATTATAAATAGTAATTATTTAGGAAAGCTTTGTGAACATTTGGCTAACACTGGGAAGCAGATATACACAATCATACTATAGTTCATCTCTATGCTGAATATCAGGACACTCAAAGATTATTACTGCTATTATTGTTCATAAAGTTAATATTAGTCTATGAATGGGAATAAGAAATTTATGTCACCTACGATTTTGGACACATTGTACTCTGAGATGTGGCTTCTCGCTTTCTCCTGCTGTATGGATGATTTACCAACTGGTTGGATTTTAGGTTTTGATAGTTTTGGTTGTGACTCCTGTTTGCTTCTTATGTTCAGGTATATAGATATGCTTGGCGGTTCAGATTCCTTAGACAGGCATGACTTCTAACAGACGGATTGCTGGTATTCTTGCAGACAGGCTGGAGTTTTGCCTCATGTTCTGATGACTGCTTAGCATGGCGTGATCTTAATACAGTGACAAGTTGAGAGAATAAAAGTCTGCAGTGAAAAGAACTAAAAAAACTGAGTGCGTCGAATTTTCTGTCCTATTTATGTCACCACCTCATTATCTTTTAATTAAATTTTTTCCAAATCAGTTTAATTAAATTAAATTTTATTAATTATTTGCCATTGTCTCTTAATCCGCATGCTTGCTTAGATCACTCTATCTTTGGATAAGATACAGTTTTTAATTATTCCCATTGTTTATGTTTTTAGCAGTTTATAAATACTAATTCCATTCTTTGTTTATCGGACAAGCAATCTTTGAGTGAATTTTAAATTTGATTATAAGCTTTCCTTCATTTATTTAAATTTAACTTTCAGTTTCCTTTTTCTTTAACATGCACACATTTTACTTCTTATGTATTTTAAAATCAACCTTATTTATGCACACATTCCTTATTTCCTCATTCTTAGATAAATGGAAAGAGAGTTTTTTTTAGTTTTTTTTAAGATTTCTTTTTTTTTTTAATAGTTTAATTTTTGCTAAGTTAAATTTCCCCTCCCCATGAATTACTCTTTAATTCATAAAACTTTATAAATGGCACAGTGTTCTGTCTTTTGGCAAACTATGTTTTGTTTTTGAAAAAAAAACTCTTCAAACTTCTACATTAAACTTCTCTTTATTAAACTTTTAATTATTTCTTTCAACGAAATTTACCTCAATCACTTATTGATAATGGTTCCATAGTGTTTTTATTTCTTTAAAATTTTTTTTTCTTTTTTTATAAATCTAATTTAAGCTGCTTATAAATTATTTTATCTTAATTTTTTAATAAAAATTACAGACATGTAACACTATTCATTAGCGGTACAATAAATATATATATATACATGGCTTCAACAAACCCCCCTTTTTTTTATAATTAACAATCTACTTCATCGTAATATCTTTAGTTTGAATAAATTGAACTCTTGTTGTGTGTGTGTGTAAACATGCATGAATATATCATAGGGTATTTTTTAAATATATATTTAAGCATTTATTGCTTAGCTTATTTTCAATTGGTTTTAGTGTGTAGATGTGGACATTAGCAGGGTAACTTAGATAGGATTATAGGTCATCTGTACAGTATATTGATACAATGTATATTACAGATTCATTATATTATTAATTTTATAAATTTTGAGTTCATTTAAGAGTTTCTTATTTAATAATAGATTGATAATCTTATTAATATTTAAAGTTAAAAACATTAAATCTCTTTAGGTAATATCTATATATTTTTATTCAAATATTTTAAAACTTATTGTCTGTATTTTTTTTTTTTTATATATATATAATTCTTTTAGAAGAATTAACTTATGAAGGGTTATATATGAAAGCAGTACAGGAAAATACTAACAAGATTCCCCTTATAGTTTGGCCTCATGGTAATTAATATTATCTTTTATTTTATTTATATATATATATAGTACATTACACAAATTTGTAAGTAGAATATTTGTTAAAACAGTCAATATCATTGCAATGTATTGCTATTTTTAAAAATGACATTTTCCAATTTTAATCTTTAATTTTTTTTATATGTTTCAATTTTTAATTATTAGCTTTAAATTTAATAAATTAGTTTTTTGGAATTTAATTGGTTTAAAATAGATCATGATGGTAGTTTATTTGTAATTCCATTATATTTCAGTTAATACTTCACCTATAATTAAAGACATATATGAATTAAGTGGTATTTAAATTGTAAAATTTATTGTATTATTTAAAAGATATATTATGTGTTGTTTATAAAATAATTTATTGACTTCACATGATCTTAAATTGTTTAATTTATTCCAAGATGTTTAAAACTTTTTTATTATATTTCTTATATTAAATCTTTTTTTAAAAAAAACATACTCCTCATAATGCATTTTACACAATGCTTTATTTAATTTCCTATGAAAGTTAGTTTCTAATTTGAAAGATTTTTTATGAGAGCTGAAGATTACTAATTGTTGAAAGAGTCATAGGAAATTAAGTTAATGGTATTATCTATAGTTTAATTGTTGTTCTCCATTGAAATAGATTTACTCAATCTCTCTGATATATTAATAAGGGTATCATATTTATTAGATATGATGATGTTTTTGTATGTTCCTCATAAGCTTATTCAAATAATGTTTAATAATTTAAATAAAATTCCCAATAGGAAATGAGTGAAGGAAGATGAAGAATTTAATAAATCTATTAAATTTTTAGATAATGCAGTGCTGGTGATTCCTGGTTGTGTATATAAAGTTTGTGTTAGGTGTTATTTACATCTTATCAAAAATTTTATTTTTCTATAAAATTGCAGGTTTGAAAGCATTTTTATTTAGAAATTTAAAATTTTGGAAATATGAATCTGATAGAAAAATCATATTGAAAATTAATAAAAATGATTTGATTAGAATTGGATATTCTAAAAGTATGCTCAATAAGTAAATAAAAAAAAATTTACAACTATGGATTGATACGCTCTATATTCCTACCTTTGCATCGAAAAATAATTTAATTTATCAATAAAGAGTTTAATATTGGTTTCCAATGTCCTTTATTTTTAAATAGACTAATTAATAATTTTAAGGATATGATTGAAAATGATGATAAAACAAAATTGATTTATGACTTAGATTGACAGATTTATAATGCTAGATATTATGGTATGACATGAACAAATTTATAATCTAGAATAGCTCAGGGTGTTTATCTATAAAATAGAACGATGAATAATAGTGCATATAATTCTGCATTTTCTGAATATGTGAAGATAACTGCTGATGTCAAAATTACTTGTTTGAAGAAAAATGATAAAAAACATAAAAGAAATATGGAATATAATTAATTAAAAAAATTCCATTAATATTAGAATTAGTAGCATTCTTCTTAATAAAAACTGGTGTATAATTAATTTTAAAAAAATCTATTAATGAACCAATATCATTCCTCATTTAAATAAAAACCTGGCTTAACAATTTTTTTATACCATATTCTTTCGGTATACATATATTGTAATAATATTTTAATGTCTAAATTAATAATCACAACCATAAATTCTAAAAAAATTTAATGGCTTATCAATAAAGCAAATATTATTGATTATTACTATTATTGTTGTAAGCAATATGTAATTTTGCTTATAATGAATGTTTTTTTATATTTGTAAATAGAAGGATTTGAACTCAGGATTTTTCAATCTATTCATCCTCCACTCTATCTCTAACAATTGAAACACATGACCACACTTATGCAAAAAAGATACATGATCCCCAATATATGTATTTTGTACAGAACCAACACTCATCAATTGGGCCAGATCATAATCTCCCATATAATCTTCCACATATATATACAATAAGTGTTCAGTGTATATGAAGATAGCAATTCCTCAAACTTTAATGGAAAGGCTTTAATCTTCTCACCCTTCCAACTATTCAACTGTCCATTTCATTGAAAAACTGACAATGGAATGCTTAAAACCCTTGTTGGATTTGATATTATAATTATGCCCATGTAGGCATTACACCAATCTAACCCCTTATATTATCAGATATTGCATATTGATATATATATATATATATCAATAGGAAAGAGATGGGCTGAACTTATACTAAGATGTAATCTATTTCCCCAAGCAATATGCAATTCTGAGGCAGTATATAAGTTGCTTATATTGAATGTTTCTTATATAAAATTGTAAATAGAGGGATTTGAATTAAAGATTTTTCAGTCCGTTCACCCTTCACTCTATCTAGAGCAACTGATACACATGACCACACACATGCGAAAAAGATAACATGATCCCCGATATACATATTTCATGCAGAATCAGCACTCATCAGTTGGGCCAGATCATAATCTCCCACATATATATACAATCAGTGCTTGGTTTATATTAATAAGATAGCAATTCCTCAAATTTTCATGGACAAGCTTCAATCTTCTCATCCTTCCAACAATTCAAATCATCTATTTCATTGAAAAACCAATGATGGAATGCATAAAGTGCTTTTTGGATTTGATATTATAGTCATGCTCATGTAGACCTTATGTCACTCAAGCCCCTCATATTATCGGACACTACATATTCATTTATAATAATAGAGGGATGGGCTGAACTTATACTAAAATGTAATTTTATTGCTGATAATGTGATTGGAAGTAATGTTAATATTATTAATACTTCTACCTAATAAAGCAATTATTAAATTTATTCAAGATGACTTTGCATGCAGATTTTATAAATACACAGCATTTTAAAAAATTATATGTATCAAATTTTGTTTTATCATGGTTAAAATTTTGTTAAAAGAGGATACACACACACACAAAGCTAATTTTGAAAAAATAATAAACAGAATGACAAGATACAATATTAATTATAACAAGAACAAAATATTTAAAATATTTTAATATAGTAGTAACTTTATTATTGCAGCTAGACAATTTAAATTATACTTGATAATAATATAAGATTGTGAGCATGAATAGTTAGGTGGTTAAATGTGTTTAAAATTAAAAAGTATCATCATAAAATACTTAAAAAAAATTATTATTGGAGTAATAATTAAAATTGTTATTAATTATAATAGAAACTTTAAAAGAAAATAAAATAAATCATTTAGTTTAATATTTTAATATTATAAGAAATGTATAAAACAATAATGTGTATTCAAAATAAGAGTTATAGATCACATGACTCTATTCTCTTAAGCTTGTAAGTTATAAACAATGAGGATTGCCAATTCCTCAACAAGCTTTGTGATAAATGCTTAGCTAGAGAAAGCATTTATAATATCTCTGTCAGGACCCCCCCCCCCAAACCTCTGACCATGGTTTCATGCTCCTCAGAGAGGTGCTAGTGTAGATTTATACATCTAGATCTAAAAATACCAACCCAAAGCCAGAATTTAACTAAAAGTTATCTATTGAGTGGAAAATCTGAAATTTTCAGACATCTACATGTCTTCAAACCCATATAGCTATTTGAGTTGGATAGCTGGGTTTGAAGACATGTAGATGTCTGAAAATTTCAAATTTTCCACTCAATAGATAACTTTTAGTTAAATGCTGGCTTTGGGTTGGTATTTTTAGATAGCACCTCTCTGAGAGTGGCAAAGGACGAAACCATGGTCAGAGGTTTGCAAGGGTCCTGACAGAGATATTTTAAATGCTTTTTCTAGCTAAGCATTTATCACAAAGCTTGTTGAGGAATTGGCAATCCTCATTGTTTATAACTTACAAACTTAAGAGTATAGGGTCATGTGATCTATGACTCTTATTTTGACTATTTATAGTCTCTGCCTTATGTCTTATGCGATGTACAGTCTAAATGCAGAAAAGGAGAATCAACCCTGAGATATTAATTTTGCTAATCTTAGATGCATCTCTACATATCAGTGTATTTTCTTTTAAATATTGTTAAAGAGTGTCATACTGTAACAAATCAGGAGGAGTGTTTTGTTTTATCCTCTATTTTTTTAAAAGGGTGGGTCTCATTCTGGATAATAAAGATTTTTGGTTTTCTGTCAACATATCTTTATCCCTGATTATAATGATGTTTATATTTTTTTTGGTTACAATATATATGTACTGCTATCATTTAATCAGCTGAATACTGCAAATATATATATTTCTATGCTCATATAATGCTAGAAAAATAAAACTTTATTAGTAAAAATACCAATTCTCTTTATGCACTTACATGTATTTTAGATAGAATAACTTAATTAGTTAAAATGAGATCAAAAAATTAGTATTTATGAATCTAAAGATTACCAGTATTTCTGTGGTTGACTGTCTCTGATTAGGTCAGACAACTTAAGATTAAATTTGTTTTTTTTTCTTTTTCTAAAAACAATTATTGATTTAATTTGTTGATGAAAATAGCCCAATGTATAATGACAAATAAAATATCATCACAAACTTCTATGTAAAAAATTAAGATAATCAAGAAAATATTTCTGTGTGTAACAGAAATATGTTAATAAAGATATTTTTTAAATCTGATTTAATATAATTAATGAAATGTCACTATAATAAAGATATTGTTAAACATGACAATATCTCTATATTATTGGAGTTCATTAATTAAATTAAATGCATTTTTATTAAGCACTTTTATTTAATTTATAAATTTCATTTGTTTGTTTATTTAAGATACATTTTTAAATCAAATTTTAACATACTTCTATCAAATGGATTTCTTTAAAATTTTGTGCATATGTTAGAAATTGATGACAATGCAATATAAGAATGAAATATTTCAGTTTAGTTTCTTTATTTATTTACTATAGTAGTACAAATAATGAAGTTGCAGAAGAATAAATATAAAGTGATTATACAGAAAGTGGGTTATTGGTTTTTATGCTGGGTTTGCGAAAAGATAAGTGGGATTTAGATATGAAGGTCATGGAGTTGACAAAGATTATATTGTGGAAATGGGATGGAGCACATTATGGAAAAACTTAGAGTGAGGAATGGAAAGGGAAGGTAAAGTGTCTAACAGATTTCTCTAGACAGAGTTACTGAGAGATTCCTGACTCCATATAAGGAGAAGTCACAATGCATCACATCACATCACATAGAAAATTTAATTTACGGTGATCAAGTTAATGATGACCCAGGGAGGGCAAGAACTCAGTAATATTGTTCAGTCAACTGAGAAATAAAACTAGAACAAACATTAGCTAATATAATTTTAATTTAATTTAAAAGTTTATTAGATTTAAGAAAAAAAAAATCTGGCAAACAAAATACGAAAGTTTGATTTAGATTTTACTGGCGTATTCATCTAAGAGTGTATGTGAGTATTAAAACATAAAACACCCTGGCAGATAGATTTGTTTTTTCACCTATAATTTAAAAAGGGGATTGATAATATCTTCTTGCCAGCGATTTATAAAAAAAAGCAATTCCAATTTTCCCATTTAAAGATTTCTGAAAATAAGGGGTCTTACAAGGAATTCAATGAAATAGTGCAGGTGAGCTTTCCTTGGCCCGGAATAAAGCATCGAGACCAAAGATGTCATATGTCTGCAGAATGGCTCATGATATATTACTTTTAAGACAATTCAATGTTAAATCCAAATACAAGACCAGAAAGGACAACAAGAAAGGATTATGCTTTTACATAATCTTAAGTAAACAAAAACTAAATCTCCAAAATAGGAAAAAGAAAACAAAGCACTCGATAAACAGCTAGCCAAAAGATTTTCAGTTTGCTGGAAATGCAAACTACGCTTATCCTAAATTAATTTCAGTATATCAACAAAAGGGATAGGTGAGCTAAAGAAAATTATGCAGATCTGCCAAAGCATTCATCAAGGGTTAGTAACATAAATGAAAAGAATACAAAGCATATCAAATATAAAGTCACAGTACACTGTCAGATAAATAAATTAAAAACGTAACATCTTAAAACTAAGATTTCAAAACACAATAAATACAATGATAAGAAAATAGGTATAATAATTATGATATTAAATAAATATGCAAACATTAGACAACAGATTTACTTTTAGATTAAGTGGAGAATTTAATTAAACACCTATACTCTGGAAAAAATACAAAATATTTTACCTTACGGTAAAGCAGAGTCCAGTGAGTCCTTCGACAGATGCACACAGTTATTCTTAAGTTAAATATTTAGGTGGCTTTATCTCTTCATGGTAGCAAGTGTGAGGCATACTTTGGATCACTTCTAGTTTGGCTTTCAAGACATCTGGAAGGAACAGCTTGGGATCAGGATTCCATCTTTGGGTCAGTTTACCACTGCATCTCATAGATTTGACCACTCATGGTGTGAAATTTGGTCACCTTGTGAAAGCGAATGCTATCAAGCAGATGTAGGCAATAATAAAAAATTAGCAATATGTCTTAATGACAGACAGCCGAGGACGAGAACAGCAATCTTTTAAATATAGCAGGACTGAAAGCCTAAGAATTTCCACAGACTAATGTAACTGAATAATAATGAATCAGCAGAATAAAAATAAGCTGAATCAATACTCTTTTCAGGCAGAATAATCTAGGTCAAGCCAAGAATAATAAGTCCGAAACTTTTGGTCCTTTTATATGCTCTCCTATCTCCCACGTAATCTTTCTTCTTTTTTTTTTTAATTAGAAGTTTTAGCCCAGGGCAAATCTCTATCTCACACTTAATCTTAATTAAAAATTCTGACTAGGGCTCTTAAAAATTAATTAATACAAAATTAAATCTCCATTCATTTCAGAATAGATTAAAATAGATTATAATTAAAATAAAAGAAACAGGAATGCAATTAAAACTTTCCAAAATTAAAAGTTTCCTCAAAAAAGGATTAAAACTTTTAAATTAGAATGTTTTTACAATTTGATAAAAAAAAAAAAAGTGTCACCAGAAACTTATTTTTAAACTAAAAAATAAAATTTAAAGGTTTTTTTAAAACTATAGCCGCGTATGTGCGCTATAGCACATAACTTTCAAATAGCTTCTTAAAATAAAAGTTAGTATTAATAAAAAGAAAAATTCGCAAAAGAAAAATACATAAGTGTATGTGCTGAAATATACTCTGATTATGCAAAAGAACAAGCGTTCAACTTTAAAATTAACTGTAAATATCGCGATGGAACTTTTGCAGCAGATGATATTTTCTTTTAATGTCAGTTTAGTCTTGCTTGTGAAAATTACGCTTTTTCAATATTGCAAATTATAGGGTATAGATTGATTGAACAATAAAGACATTATATATATTTCTGCTAAATCAAAGATAATCATTATGATATTTTAGCTTATATTTCTGAAAATACAAATGTAAATCTATGAACAAACCTAATCCAAAATCAAAATATGTTTGTGATTTAATATTGGCAGAAATTGAAGAGGTCAATTTTTTTTTAAAATTAAGTACATTTTTAGATGTTGAGGATGCAACATTTCATGTTTCTTAGAGTTAAAACAAAGCTGTGGGTTGCACCGAGTTTATAAGCAAGAATAGAACACTCAGATTAAATTATTGATGTATGTAGATCATTCATTATTTCATCAATTCAGTAATGATTGTGTCCATTTATTAAAGATCTTTTTTATTTTGCAGCAATTCATGCATCAGATTAGTGTATTTTTTTTTTTTTGGGGGGGGGGGGATAAGTTTCTCAATTGTATGGCTTTCTGAATCAATTCATGAAACTTTCTTTGTGAAATTTATGAAGTTTCAAATATTCCATAAATCTAAATGCAATTTAGAAGATATCTTTGCTATGGTTGGAGAAGACTGCAAATTGCACATCAAGATACATATGTATACATGAATTCCTTCTACCTTTTTGATATTTAATCTTAAGTCTCAGTACTGATATCAAAATCTGCTATTAATAACAAACTTTTTTTGTTTTTAGTACACACATATACATAGGTGTGTATATGTGCTTTATATACACATTGAAAATTTGTGAAACATTGACATTATTTATATTTTATATGCTCATTGAATTAAGAAATTAAAATATTGAAAATTATTTTTTTTTATATAATTTTTTTAATTGCAGATAATTGAAATTATGGATATAGAGATCGCTGATATGGAGGGAGGGAGATTGTATTATATAAGAAAAAAGTCAATAGTTTTGTGTTGGATTTTGCTTTCAGTTACTTTCAATTTATTATACCTTTAAATTCAATGTTTAAATATAAATATATATTACAGTTATTAGCTAAAATTCCTTGATATTTAAAAGATTAATGATTACAATATCACATAATAATATAGCATTATCTTTAATTTTAAGTATTTTATTGAGAGGTTTTAGCATATTAAGAAAGGAAAGACTGCCTTTTAACAATTTTTTTTTAGTTGTCTTCATATTTTAATGTATTTTTATTATTATTATGAAGCATTGCTTATATATATATTTTTAAAAAAGGTGGACCTCATTCTGCGTTTGTTCCAGATTTTAATATGTTAGCTGCCATAATGACCAAGCTAGGTTTTTCTGTATTACTTGGTAAGAAATTTTATTTTTCATATATATATTTCAATCACTTCACAAACTATTCTTTTTTCATTACAAATAAAATTGCTAATTTACAAAACAGTTTTTGTAAAAATCATTTTGGTGTAATAATTAATGCATTATTCTCCATACCCAAGGTCTATAATTCAAATCCAGAGTGTTTTCCTCTCTTTGTTAGTTGAATAGTTCTCAGGAAGTGAAAGAATTTTCCAAGTAACGGACTTTTAGACAGTCCAGCCAGCCATTCAGTGATTGTTTGGAAAATAGCATAACATTATTTTTTTAATTGAAAGATAAAGATATTATAATAATCCCTAGTTTAGTCACATAAATATTGATGGATTGACCATAAAAAAACCAAAAAAAACCATGATTTTCATGTGATGCTTTCACAACATTGATGAGGAGGTATTATGCAATTATGGCGCAAATTAGTAGCTTTTTAAATTATATTTGTTAAATAAAACAAAAATAATTTTCACTCCTATAATAAGTTAATCTGCAAATATTGAATAATCTGAAATTTAAGATCTATTAAAATCTTCTCATTAATGAATAAAAAGTTTATTGAAATACTGATTTAGATCCCATCAAATTCTGGGTGAAGATTGAAGCAGATATTAGGCCAGTTGGAAAATTAAATAAATAAGCAAAAAAAAAATATTGTTACCAGGATTCTCCATTATGCAGCAAAGACTGATGAGCTGATATGGGTATTAGCTTCTTCTTTTTTTTTTTTAGAAAACTTTTAAGTGGCTGTATTTAATAAAAACAGTTGTCACAAATAGTTTGAAAGATAATCTCTATTTATATAATTTGAAGAATTTTTATTTAAATTTTTCTAAGTTTTACTATTTTTTATATGGCATTTATTGATTGAACATTTTCATATGTAATTTTTTTTTATTAACTTTAATAAATTGTATTTATTTTTGATGTTTTTTATTGAGTGATAATTTTTTAAACATTTGTCATATAGGTATTTGGATTAATGGTATTCTACCATTACTTTAAAACTTTATGAATATTTCTTTGATATTTTGGAATATATTGTTCTTGTTTTAAGTGGCAATATATTTCCAAAATGTTACATGTTTTGTCAAATTTAAAGAGATTTATCTTATTCGGTATTTTTTTCATTCATAATTGTTTTTAATGCAGTTTGGACTGCTATTTATTACAGAATAGTTTATCCAATAATGATTCAACACTACTTTGGTTAAATCCACTGCATTTAATAAATTTAACTCGCCATAATTTAATACATTAGCTGACAATAATTAAATAATTATTAGTATAACTTTACATTTTACATGCATATATATTGTGCCAGTCATTATCAAATGTCCATGCACAAAGTCTGCTGTAAAGAACGTTACAGCAGATATACATGTAAATTTGTATATAATAAGCACAATGAATATATAAATGTGCTACATTAATAATGGAAGTTGGGGTCTGAGCATAGAATACCCACACACACCAATTTAAAGTAAACATTCAATTGACAGAGAAATATTGCACACAAATACACATATAATAAACTCATGTACTTTTTATATTTATTTTATTTTTATTTTTTGTACATTTTCATTATATGTCATTTTATGGTTATGTATTTTGCTTTTCTCTGAAAAACTCAAATGGAGAAAAGCAAACTTTATTGATCAAATGGATCACGTGTTGGAACACATTTTTATTTTTTAATTACTTTTCTAAAACTGTAATTTTATTCATAATCAAAGAATGTTAATTGCTTTGGCAAAAATCTAATTAAAAAGCAAAATGTTTGTTGATGAATGTTATAATTAAAATGTTATCTTTTTTTTATATAAAATAAAAATTATTTCAAAGTAATATCTGTTAATCAAGTGGTCTGAGATTTCAAGATGGAAACTAAGCATTATATCAAACCCTGATATATAGAATTTAATCGGAAAAATAGAAAGGAATGTTTGTGATTGAATGATAAGCTAAATTAAAAGGGTTGGCTGATTCATGCTTCTCAGGGGAGTTCCTGAATTGATTCTGTATGAGTGGGGTTAATAGGTTTAAAGAAGTCATTGTTGATTGTTTCCACTGGGAAGATGTGGCAGAGAATATACTATATTGAAAAACTACAATTAGACATGGTTGTGCAGTATTTCTAAATATAAATTTTCTGTAGAAGCTAAAAGTCAGTATTGTAAAATGGCAAATAAACAGAAAAGGATCAATATGTTCTATATGTAGATGTATTTGATTTCATAGATTGGTTTATATAGTCATTGCAAAGCTCATTTCTAGAGCAGTTTTTGTCTTTTTTTTTTGAGTTAGAAAGGCCGTACTTGGTTACAATTGGATGTCTATTATTATTATTAAAATAAATTCTGTATCGGTCAAGATTTGTATAATCTGTCAACAAGACCAAAAGGCCAATCAGGGACTCTCAACCAGTAGATACCAGGTTAGCCAGTCCACTAGTTTAAATCCCTATCCAGCCTTCCAAGCCTCAACCACATGATTAACAGTCTTGACAGCACACAGTTTCTCTCCCTCTGCATAGCTCAACATAGCTTAGGGGTTTGAACATGGGTACTCTTTCTCAGAGTTCTTTGCGGCTCACTCCATGACACAAAAGGAGACTACACTCCAGCTATATATCAATTTATTTGTCTAGGTTTATTACATACAGATTAATTAATTGATTTCGAATTCTACTCCTCATAGATACTGTTTGAGGAATTATTGGTTATCAATACATCAATAAGAACTGTGTTTCTAAGGGTAAACAAAGATAAAGAATATGGCTCGCAAATTTTACATTAATATTATACATTTATTTACATATGTGTGTTTACAAGAGTAACGTACAGAATAAATGGATGGTCTTCTGGCCCCAACATAATGATATAATGGTAATGGTGTCTTACAGAATAGTGATTGCCTTATTTTAATTAATTAAAACAAACTTTATCGGCTGGTTCTAGTATTAGACTTATGATTAAGAATGTTTAGTTACAAGAGGAACTTGAGAAGGGGTTTGATTCCAAGAACTGGGGTTGCTACAACGAATCAGTAGGCTAGATACAAAAGATAAGGTTTGTTCTCCCTAAGGTATGTGAACAATGATGATGAACGAATACGATTGGCTTTGGTGACCGTTTGGTATGTGGTTCGGTGCTAAATGGGTGTCTCAGGCCACAGAGATGCATCTGTGTCTACTATTGAGTGCACCCCATTGGAGAGAGCGAAAATACTGCAAAAATCCAGGATTTGGGGTTGCAGAGAGTCTCCAGCTCCTGCAGAATCTGGAAGGCTAATCTATAGATTGAACACACCCGGGCACATTGCGTCCAGTCTGCCCTCACATACTTTAACTGATAAGATGAATGAAACACATAAAATATAAAATCTGCAGGTAATAACAAGAATCATTGATATACATATAGATAGGCAGGAGTGCAAACATGAGAACTAATAAAAAGATGTATTAATTTTCCCATTTATGCATTAACATTGAGTAATCTATTTATCTATATATAGTAGCATTCCCAGTTAGCTATAACGAAGTCTAAGGGAAATTCGCACCCGTTCACAAGAATTGTTCTATATCTTTAAATATTAAATTTATAAGTAACATCAGGAGTTTGGGGGGGGTTTATTGATACTAAAACAGACTGATAATTAATTTCGGCTTCGTAACTGTGCCTGTACAAAGATTATGGTTTTATTTATTAAACTTATCTCGAACCTTAGAAAATGCTGCTCTATACCCATACACATCATTTGAGTTCATTCACTCTACATTTTAGGCATCTTAGTTTACATATATAGTGGCAGCTTCAGACAAACTTAATTGTTATTCAAGTGTATCGTATATTATTTGTATTCAGTATAATAATTTCAGAAGTCAGTCATTTATTTATTTGAGATTTTCCTATCAACTACAACTGTATCTTGGTTAATTTAGACATAGATATAATTTGTAAGGCGACACTAACTTATAACTTTTCTTAATTCGATGGGGGGTGGACAAAAAGTTTTTTTTTCTTTTAAAAATCTTTTTTTTTTTTAAGAACTAATTCAAAAACGTTATATTTTCTTTGACCTTTAAATTTTAGATTGGTGTCTTCTTGACCTGGCCATCTCTTGAGACTTAGAGAGTCAAGAAGCATAAACAACATGTTCTAACAGGTTAACATTTTAATTCTCGCCATCATTCAAGGTAATACATTTACTTCTAAAATAAAATGAGCTAAGTTCTAATTGATTTGATAATTTAAACCAGCAGATGTACATTGATATATAAATAAATACATTATATTAGGTTAAGACCATTTTACCATATTATATTTATATATTGAAATTAAGTTACAGTTAGTGTTAAATATATTTAAACATTTACCGGTAATTCATGGGAGTTTCAGGACTGCTCTTCACATAGATGGATCGATGGGTCTGTATACTTTAGGCTGGCATTATGGATGATGTAGATGCATCTTCTTTCCTTGCAGATGGAACTATTCTGGACACTGAATTCCCCGCAATGACCCAGAGAAGCTGATGCCTGAGTACTCACACATTATGGTAGGTAGTTTAAACATTCTCTTAGATGGTGAAACTGCGTTTAGCAAGTGATGAAACATATGCTGACAAATTTAGACCAACAAGAAAATTAAAGCTTATAACTGAATCAAATATTGCCCAACTCCATCCTTATATATCCCTCTTTTAGCTTGGGGCGGGCTTTTTTGCTGAAATGGCTTTTAGATTTAATTCTTGATCGTAATTTTTTTCCATTAGTACCTACATCGCTACATATTTCTCTGCCGCCGATTTGGTTTCTTGTGTATTGTGATTTCTTTTCAAGACAATAATATGCACAGTATACAAGATGTGATGGTGTCAAACTGTAACTAATTTTGTATATAGATAAGGAATACAGCACTTATTTTTCCTTTACTAATGGGTTCCAACCCCTCTCCCATTGTTTTATCAATTTTAACATTTTTTAACTTTTATTTCGTTTGCTTTACTAAATTTTTAGTTAAAATTTATTTCAATTAAAACCCTTTTAAACAAAGTATTTTCTGTAACTAAATATGTGGTGTGATTAAAAGGAATAAATTCTTAACCCTTTTTCTACTGAGATTGAACACACACACATGTGCTTATTTCTAATGTGTGTGAATATTAATCAATAAATTATTTATACCCTAGGAGATAGGTCAAACTTATTTAAATATGAAGCAAGTATATATGCATGCATATATACATCGCTTCACTATATGCAAAAATATTTATACAAAACTACAGATAATAAAATTTAATGTTTTTAAAACTTTTAGAATATGGATGCTTTAAAAATCAGTAAGATTATAATGATTGGATAAAAAAGGTATTGTCGAAAACTGAAAAATGTACAAATCTGAAAAAGCCTTGGAATCAGATATTTTGATTAATGGTAATTTTATTTATAGAAGCACATAATGCAAACACTTTTATAAGTTACGAAAAACAATAACACAGATCAATTAATTGCATGAAATATAAATTTATAATGAATTAAGTGAATTTTTGAACTATAAAATATTTGATCAATAATATATTTTATTATATGTTGCCAATCACATTAGATTCATTCTGAAGGAATTACAGAATAGTAGTATCACTATATTAGAATACAGATTAGAACCTGCAATTTGATATTGGATTTATTGCTCTTATAACCATTAGATCAACAATGTAAAATCTTATTTTTTTTAAATTTTAATGATATGTTAATTAGCAAATTTATTCATTTGAATGGAGGTAAATTCACAATTAATGAACTTCGAGGTGTAACTTTTTTTGTTTATTATAAATGTTTCCTATAATTACATTGTTCGGCATGAAATACACATATTAGAGATCATTTATCTTTTTCACATGGGTGTGGTCATGTGTGTCAGTTATATGAAATAGAGTACTTGGCTGAAGGGAGCTTGAAAGTCTGTGTTGAAATCCCCTATATTATATTACAATATCTTTTGTATATTTATCTATAGTGTTATAATTATGTACCTTTTAATTTTATTTTGAAAGAAAATATAATTATAAATACACATATGCACATACAGATATACATTTTGTTTATGATTTTGGTGCGATAGAAATTGAGAAATTAACTATAAAAATTCTGTTACTAAAAAAAGCTATTGGAAAAATTAAATTACTTTAGTATCTTTCTACTAGTCACCCTAAGAGTAATATGATGATGATGGTTTATATTTATGGTCAATATAGATATACACTATCTATAACTTAAATTATATAGCGATGGCTGTCACATAATCAACTAATTTATCAAATTGTTATCACCTACATTGCTAGCTTTTATAGGATGGTAACAAATTATTTGTAATTAATTCTAATTATCACATACATCTTACAAGATAGTATAACTCAAACTGTATAGAATTGAGAATAAAGAGATACAAAAACTTTAAATATTAACAAATAAAATCATTTAATAAAAATAGAATTAAATATTGTAAATACAAGATGAACATTTGCATTTTATAAATTAATAAAAAAATCTCATTATTCATATTTTAAATTATAATTTAACTGAACACACACACACACATATATATATATGGCTGCAGAAAGGAGTTTGCTATTAACTGAAAGGAGACCCTTTGATTCCTCTTGGAGGCCTTAAAGGAACCGAGCAGGGCAAATTCCTAATGTCCACTCCATACGTTCTTGTCATTGCAGCTGTTATTACTATGTGATTATTCATATAGTATACGAACATGGATGGGCTGCTCACCAACACGCATTAGCCAGCGTGGTGAGTTTATTGGCTTTTTACCTCTGAGTTTAAGATCAAGAAACACCATGGTCTTTCTTCTCAGTGCCTGATAAGGCAGAATGAATGTTTGTGTAAATGATAAAGCTTTTTCCCAATTATACAATTATGACAGACAAAAATAAAGCATGGCCCTTATTCCCAGGAGGTTGTAAAGTCACCAACCAAGGCAGCAGTTAGTGGCCGAAGGCGGAGGGTGCTAAGAATCCCCTGATTGCGGACCCAGGCTGCCATTTGATGACGACTTTTTATTTAGGTACTTACAACTGCAGATCACTTTCAAGTGAAGGAAGATTGCAAGAATTAGAAGAACTGTCTTATATTAAATGGGACATTATTGGACTTTGTGAAGTTAGAAGAAAAGGAGAAGAAACAATTGATTTAAAAAGTGGACATATACTCTATTATAAAGGCACACATATTGGAAATACAAGTGGAGTAGGATTCATTATAAATAAAAAGTGGAAGAACAATATTGTGGAGATTGATGGTGTATCGGACAGAGTGGCAAGATTAGTTATACAACTTAATAGCAGATACCAAATGCAGATAATTCAGGTTTATGCCCCAACAAGTTCTCATAGTGATGAAGTAGTAGAAGATTTTTATATGGATGTACAAAAGGCTTTTGATCAGAGTAAACAACATTTTAAAATTGTTATGGGAGACTTTAATGCTAGAATTGGTAAACAAATGAAAGATGAAAATGCTGTAGGTAATTTTGGTTATGGTAATAGAAATGAGAGAGGACATAGACTTGTGGAGTTTGCAGAAAAAGAAAAACTTTATATTATGAATTCTTTTTTTGAGAAAAATGTTAAAAGGAAATGGACATGGAAGCATCCAAATGAAGGTACAGCAGAATTGGATTATATTTTGACTAACAGAAAATACATATTTCAAGATTGTAATGTTCTTAATAAATTTAACACAGGAAGTGATCATCGATTAGTAAGGTGTAAGTTACGTGTTAATGTAAAACTAGAGAGACAAAAATTATTAAGAAAAACAATATTTACAGTTGATATTCCTAATCTTCAGAAACATTCTAATGAATTTAAATTAGAACTTACAAATAGGTTTCAAGTGTTAGGAGATTTTGAACATGATTCAGATTTGAATGAAATTAATATGAAAATAACTGATACACTTTTAAAAACTGCAACAAACATAGCTGGTAGAAAAAAGCAGCAATTGACTAATAAAATTTCTACTGAGACTAGAGAATTTATGAAGAAAAGAAGGAATATGAAGATATACAAAAATGATGTATTAAAAAGAATTGAATATCTCAAATTTTGTAAAATGGTACGGAAAAGAGTTGAAAATGATATAAGAACGTATAACTGTGAAATAGCAAGGAAAGCTGTAGAAGAAAATAAAAGTTTCAAAAATGTTAAACAACATTTTGGTATTGGTAGGAAATTTATATCTGCAATAAGAAAAAAAGATGAATTATTACTAAAAAGAGAGATGACATCATGAAATTGGTAGAAGATTTTTATCAAGAATTATATAGTAATAAAGAACAAGTACCTCCTATATCTATTACATCTTCCGAATTGCCCAGAATTTTAAATGAAGAAGTGAGACATGCAATTAAGTGTATGAAGAAAGGAAAGGCTCCAGGAAATGATGGAATTATAATTGATATATTAAAAGAAGCAGGTGAAGAAATAGAAACAATTTTAGCAAAGTTATATACCAAATGTCTAAATGATAAAGATGTACCGGAAGATTGGAAGAATGCAGTAATAATATTAATATTTAAAAAAGGTGATAAAGAAGATATTAGAAATTACAGATCTATCAGCCTTTTATCATTTTTATATAAAATTTTTACCAAGATAATTACAACTCGTCTACAGAGAACTTTGGATTTCCACCAACCAAGAGAACAAGCTGGATTTAAAAGTGGTTTTAGTACAATAGATCATATCCAGGTATTGAGAGAAGTCATAGAAAGGACAAACGAATATGAGTTGTCATTATGTTTTGGATTTGTAGATTATGAAAAGGCATTCGATTCTATACACATTTCTTCAGTGATTAAAGCATTGGATCATCAAGGTATAGATCCAGGATATTGTCATATTTTAAAGAATATTTATAAAAATGCAACAGCAACAATTAGATTACATAATGATACTGGAAAAATCAACATTGAGAAAGGTGTAAGACAAGGTGACTCCATATCTCCAAAACTCTTTACAGCAGTGCTGCAAGAAGTATTTTGTGGATTAAAATGGGAAACTAAAGGAGTGAAAGTAAATGGAGAGTATTTAAGTCATTTAGATTTCGCAGATGATGTAGTTGTTTTTGCAAATAATGCTTCACAGCTGCAGGAAATGTTGCAGGAGTTAGCAGATGAAAGTAGAAAAGTAGGACTAAAGATAAATGTTAAAAAGACTAAAGTAATGTTTAATCGATTTGCTCAAAATATGAAAATAAAGATTGATTATGAAGAATTAGAAGAAGTTAACAGTTACAAATATCTTGATCAGATTATTAATACAGATGGAAACATAATGGAGGAAATTAATCATAGAATTAAACTTAGTTGGAGTGCTTTTGGTAGAAATAACTTGATACTAAAAGGAAATATGCCTATGTTGTTTGAAAAGGATGGTTTTTAACAAATGTGTTTTACCAGTTCTTACTTATGGATCTGAGACTTGGACACTTAATAGAATAGCAATACAGAGACTTCAGACCACTCAAAGGAGTATGTTCGAGATGTATGTTGGGAGTAACAAGAAATCAAAAACGCAATGTATGGGTAAGACAACAAACAGATGTTACTGATCTTATTGAAAAAATTAAAAGATTGAAATGGAGTTGGGCTGGACATATTGCTAGAAGAGATGATAATAGATGGACAATTGAAATTTTAAACTGGATTCCAAGAGATTGTAAAAGGCCCAGAAAGAGACCACATGTGAGATGGATGGATGAAATAAGAAAATGTGCAGGGGTGTTGTGGAGAAGAGAAGCTAAAGATCGGAGAAGATGGATTAAACTTGGAGAGACCTTTATTCTGCAGTGGATTGATAATGGTTGATGATGATGATGATGATATATATATATATTGTATCCTCTATTTATTTTACGATAGACATCAGCCTAAAACTTACATGAAATATTTTAAATTCCATATAAGGGATAATCTATATTGACATATGATTTTAAATATAGATAAACAGATAAGCGTAACTCACATTTCTCTTCCTAAAATTGAAATGTGATTTTCTAATCCAGCTAACCATAAATACATATATCATGGAGGAGAGAAATAAAATATTACTTGTCAAATATTAATAAATACTAAACAATGAAATATACATTGGAACAAATAATAATAAAAACTTTAAAATATAAATAAAATTAGTAATAAAAAAAAAATACAAATTGAATTAAATAAATATTATGCATTCTCACCTAGGGAAATAATCGAATTTTAATTTTAATAGAACTTAAGAGATTTGTGTATGCCTTTGAATCTTGTGGTCTAATTGAAATTTTTAGAGTGCAATCTATATTGTTCAACTTTTTTTAAAAAAATATATGTTTTCTAAAGAACTGCTGACAAATTCCTTTTCTTCTTTGAGGGGTTTTTTTTTCAGCCAACAATTTTATTCTATTTTAATGTTGGATTTAAGAATTAAATGTTTTATATTCATTTGATTATTATTATAAGAGAGACAAGCAAGTTCAAAAATTGGAGACAACATTTTAGAAGATCAAGTAGGCTATATCATGACAGGATTTTCTGTAACTGGCTTATTTATTGTTCCTTTCAGAAGCTACCACATTGTATTATAGCTTTTTGACAATGCTGGTTACAATATAAGTTCAATTCTACATGTATAATCAGGATCATCTGCTTGATGGCCAATATCACTTAAATTGCCAGATCAAACTTTTCTGGCCAGTAAGTCTAATTTTTAAAAACTGCTTGTATGAATTTAGTACACAAATATTAAGTTCTGGATTATCAATTGATTTCTATTGTTTGAATCTTTATTCAATAATTTTTTATCATATGATGTCACTAAGACCAAATATCAAAACCAATTACTATATAATTAATTGCATACTAGTTAATTAAGTATATGTTTTTATGTTTATCTAAAACTAAGCTTTATATACTTTAACATCTCTTGAATAAATCCTTCACTATATTCCAAAATAACATAATTCAATATTAATTAGTTTTAAAATAAAAGACGAATATAAATTGTAATCAAAATTATTCTTTTTCTAATATTATAATTTTTTCGATTTTACAAATTTAAAATATTGTTATGAGTTATGAATGATAATATTTGTTTTTGTGGAATAAAATTTATAAATACTGGAGTGTATTTTATAATTCATTATTAAATGAAAATAATTAATTCTAGGCAATATTTCATTTTTTTTAATTTTTTTTTTAACAAATATCTTTATTTTAATAAAATATATTTTGATTGATTTTGAAGTAAGAAAATCCTTATTTCTGTTTAATAACTTAAAATTCAGTTATTGATATATGGCCATATGTGATAAGCACTAACCACTCTATCTCTATATACATACTGAATATGTTTTTTAATTTTAGTGAATTATAGAGGGTCTGCAGGATTTGGTGAAGATAATCTAAATTCACTTATTGGTAATATTGGAACACAAGATGTTCAAGATGTCCAGGTGAGATTTTCTATTTACATTTATATTGCAAACTTTATTATAGGCATATAGTTATAAAATACACCTTTTTATGATTTTTTTTAGTTATTAATAGTACACAGTACTATATTTATAAATATGAATTTAAAATGGGTTTTGAAGAACACTATATAGAAGAAATTTTCAAAAGAAAAGCTTTTTATGATCAGAATAAAAGAAACAAACAGATTATAATAAGTTTTAAAAAGATTAGAAACCAGCACATTAATGAAATTGCATTCATCTTTCTAGTGTTAATGTGTTTTTGAAAACAGAGTGATTTTTAAAATAATGAAAGTTGTGTGTGTGAAATGTTTATAGTATTATAAAAAAGAAGTATGCAGATATATATGTATATTGATATTATTAATATAAATAAAATTTATTATGAAAAATAATTACCACACAACACATAATTGTTTATTCTAGCAAAATTTACAAGAAATTAGTATGGATTGAACTTAAATTAAGTTCTAAATTATCTATATATATGCAGAACTCACACACTAAAAAGAAGCATCAGGTGAATTAAGCATGTGTGCAAAAGCTTAGTAAAGCATATGTAGATTTTCTTATTATTAAGTAATGTGTCTACCGAAATAATATATACAATACTAAAGATGTTTATCTTAGAGACTGCCTCCCTAAAAGTTAATATTTAGTTTCCTTATATATATATAATTTATGAGTGTAATAAACATATTTATTTTTGCTATTGCTTATTTATTAAATTGTGATCTGGATGGTATGAATGTACTCCTGGCATACACAACAGAATGGCTTCAGTCAACCAAAGAACCTGTGCAAATAACAAAAGTTCCACAGGTGATTAGCATATCAATATTGTAATTAAAAGAACTGTGGTGTTTGTATATAAATTGAACAAACTCTGACAATAGCATTCTACAGTAATGTTAAGGAATTTGATGTTAATGATGCAGAAAATTGATGTTTGTACTTGGAGCACATCAAGAAATATATGCTTACTAATAAGACAGAAGATGACAATCTAAAGGTAGCAACATTGATGTGATTGGCAGATAAAGGTGCTTTACAAATAGCAAAAAGACTTTGCGAACTAAAGCTTCCATAATAAGTAGATACCTCGAACTTAAAGGAAAACTAAGTACCCACTTTGAACCAATGATGTCTAAATAGGTATTACATTTTTGTTTTAGAAATAGGAGACAAGCATCAAATGAGAAGTATCAATATTTTGATTTAACACCTTAGGAATTAGTGAAACAATGTGAATTTAGTGTTGAACTGGATGACATGCTCCTTGGTCAGTGACTATGGGGGATGACTGACAATAAGTTACATCAAGTTCTCAATGAAGTAGCCTTGACATATAAGTAGGCATTGGATAAATGTATAACACAAGTGTTTTTCATGGAGCAACATACAAAATTATGGTAAATAAAGCTGACATTCGGCTGTGAACTGTCGAAGCCCTACAAAGTCTTTTGCATGTTACTATTGTGGTGAGAAGGAATACTTAAAGAAGGCCTGTAAATTCAAAAGTATCAAATGTCACATATGTGGGAAAATCAGTCATCTACAATGAATCTATCACATAAAAGTTAAAAAAAAGAGAGTCATGAGCAAATTTTAAATTGTAGGAAGGAGGAGTTGAGAATAAAATTGAAGTAAAACAATAAACACTATAGACAATAACCACATTTGTTTGTTAGCAGAGTAGAATTGTCTTTAATTTTGCTTAAAGATTGAACAAAATTAATAAAGAAGGTGAGAAAGAGCATCACTATGGAAAAAACAGATGTTAATAGTCACCGATATAAACAAAAATGGTACCAGGTAAAGTAATAATACCAATTAAACTGTAAATGGAAATGGTACAAGGTAAAGTAATGATACCAGTTAAACTGAAGGCCAAAATAAAATTACTGCCATTGTATATGTTGAAAAAGACTATAATCCAATCTTAGAAAGAAATTGGTTCCGGCCACTAGGAATTAAAGTCAAGAGAAAGCATATAGATGATTTACAATGGCATTGCAAATTGCAAGGAGTCTGGGCCAGTAAATGAGACAGCACAGCAAGAGCTTGAACAGTCAGATTGTGCAGACTGTTAAATGTTGTAAAGACTGTCAGTCTACTGCTATGTTGCCCCCTAAGAAGTTAGAGCCTTGGAGTAAAGCAAATAAGCTACTGGAAAGTTTCTATATAGATAATGCTAGTTCATTTAATGGAAATATATTCCCGATAATGCTACTGATAGGACCTTATTTAAAATGTACAGAGTACAAACGAGTTAAGAATATGAGCACAAAAAACACAGTGAAATAAATGTTAGTATATTATAGCTACTCCAAAATTATTGGTTCAGATAATCAAACTGATTTCACATCTGATTAACACACTCTTATTATCCAGAGTTATGGTCTGGCAGAGAAAGCAGTATAGCATTTGAAACAAGTGCCAAAGAAAACTTTATATAGTAATATTAATGAAGCTTTAATCGACACTGTTCCATCAATATTTCACTCCATTTACATCAACTAAAAAGGTCCAGGCTGAGATGTTATTGTGTTGAAAATGCCAAACCCCCCTGTCTTTACTAATGTCGAATAATAACACATTGAGGTAAATTGACTTGGATGAAAAAAGCTATAAAGTAGGTGGTACCATCTGGATATGCGACATGTTGAAGAGAAAAGGGTTTCTGGAAGTAATAACCAACATTGTTTAAAGACACTTAAGAGAAATGAAATCTTCAAATGGTAGAAGAGTGAGATGACACAGAAATTTGAGAGTTTGGTATCTATAATTCAAAATTAAATGATACTACTTCATTAAAAGAGGAGTAATGATACAACTCAAGAGCTTCCAGACTTACTTTAATTAAAGAGAATTACTTATCTGAGAAAAATGATGAATTAAGGATTTTTCTATAAGTAGATTTAACCTTTTCAAAACAACCTTCACTAGAAAAAGAGAAAACTACTGAGGGTCAGGAAAAAAAATATTTATCTCTAACAAGGCCTGCTTGAGTACAACGGAACCTACAAGACTACATGATTATTTTTTGTGAAAATAAATGTTAATTTTATAGAGTGAGGGAATTGAAATGTATATAGTGTTATAAAAAATAAGTGTGTGCATATATATATATATCAATAAAAATAATAAATATAACGATAATTAACTATTATATATAGCTTTTCAATCTGTAGAAGTACTTGTGTAATAGTTAATTGCCATTATATTTATTATTTTTATTGTTATTTCAATAGTTTTTTAATTAACGAACATTTGTATTATATGTATATATATATCATTAAAAACCAGTCGCCACTTAGATAATCCTAATATCAATACAATCAACAATTCAAACTGTTGTAAAGGCAACCGCCTTTTAACAATAAAGGTGAAATCTCACATTTATTAATGGTCTAGTATACTTATATAGACACTAAAGATTGCAACTTGACTACAGAGATTGAAATTATTGATACAAAGAAGTTTAATTAAATCTCTTTAAACAAGTAAATATAACCTATTCTGAATGCAGACTAATAAATAGTTAATTATAATAGTACAAACTGCAATTACAAATTTCAAATTGCACCCAAACTATTGCTTAAATAATAAGGGTAATAATGCTCAAGTCTAAATATATACATATATATGTATATGATATTATTAATGTAAATAAACTTTATTATGGAAAATAATTACCACACATTTGAAGCAAAATTTATAAGAAATTAGCAAGGACTGAACTTTAATTAGTTATACAAATTAAACAGTGATGTTTATACAGAAGTATGTTTGTCTTAGAGACTGTCTACTCAAGAATTAATATTTAGTTTACTTATCTATTTTAATATATGATTTTTTTTCTACATATATATGTATTTTATACATAAGTATAATAAACTCACATTTATTTTTATTGTTTGTTTATTTAACTGCAACCCTGTTAGTATGCATATATGGCCAGCATACACAGTAGGGAATTTTATTATTACTTGTCAGACTTTTTACTAATTATAAATATAAGAAAGTTGATAACATATTTGTAAACTATTTTTAATTATTTTTATTACTTAATTTTGTAAAATTATTACTAATGGATGAAGAACCAATTCAAAACAATTAGATTTAAATTCTAGAGTGTTATTCAAATTATTGTTGTAAAAGATTCTGGTTTCCAGTCATTCAGATTCAATTTAAAAATACCATTTAGTTCAATCATTTTCTTTTGTGTTTTGAATATTATCTTTCCAAAAACATTGTCAATATATATTTTATTCCTAATTTTCACTTTCTATCATTTAAGATTGGTTTGTGAAAAAGTCAGGATTTATATATATATTATTTGGAAAGTTATTATTACATCTAGTAACTCATCTTTCTCAATTTCCACATTTTGGATTCAAATCCAAGTAAAATTTCCAGTTCTTGTCAGGCTTAGAATTTTTCTTTCAAGTAGATGAGCCACAACAACCTAGCTAATTATTAATTATTGTTCAGTAAATGCATATCTGAGTGTTCTTAGTGGTTTTAAAGCAGGGATGGGAAACTACTTAGACTTTCATAATCCAGCTAATGTCAAGCATAAAAAGATTTTTATATTGTAATTTAATTTCTAAAGGCTGTTTTATTTTTTCATTTATATGTACTATTTATATAATTCATTACTACTAATGTAAAGTGAAATACAGATTTGATATATTATTGATAATTGACTTTATTTTTAAATCTAGAACAAAAGGTTTTTGCCATATATATAGTAGCAAATATTAATATTTTATAAATACTGATTTTTAATTTTTCACTGTTGTTTTATTAATAGGTTAAATTTGGAATTATTTGAATTGAAATCCCTGAGAGAAGTGTAATGATATCTATCTGGAAGTAAATCATTATCAGAAAACACTCATTAAAAAATTGCTTAAACTTTCAAGCTTTAAAATAATAAAAAAAATAATGAAAAAGGATCTAATGAACATAATACTGTAATTATATATTTTTATATTAATTTTATAGTAACAAAAGTAAGTTATCTCATTCTTAATACTGAAACCAGTTTGTTGATGGCATAATTTATGATTATTATTAATATTATTATCACCTCATAATATTACTTCCATTATATGCTTTCATATATATTGAGATGGTTATGTATCTCATGGCATACAACAACATAGTAGTGTGTGCATGTATATATATAAAATTGAAAGGAAAAATAGAAAGAAATAAAAAATTGTTGTAGATATTCCTCTATATTACACTGGAATAATCTTAAATTTAAAAAAAAAATTATTATAAATTAAACATTTAAAAAAGGTTTAACTAATATTTTATTAATTCTGATATTGAAATTAAAACAAGCATGTTTTTACATTGCAATAGATATACTGATAATTATAAAATTCCACTATATTTTGATTATATATTTTTTTTAAATTAAAGCTTGTGTAACATGTTTTGATAAGGATCCTACAAAGTTGTTTTTGAAAGGATTAAGGTGAATTGAAAAAGTGTCAACTCTTTTTAATCACCCCACTTTGACTATAAAAAGGCTGGAAAAAATATTAGGGGAAATTTTTAAGTTTTACAGTAGTAGAGTTACTATGAAGATATAACAAAGCAAGACAATGTGAGTCCAGCTTGAATTCACATGGAAGCAAAGCTCAGGTTTTATATGGTTTATAGCCCATATTGTGTATATATATATATGTGTATTAGACAGCATACAGACTGAAGAGAACTCACTGCAGGCCAACAGTTACTGGAATATACTTTCCCAAAGATTCCAATAAGCCAGTCTATTATTTGGAAGGGACCCATCAGCTTGCTGAAGAATTATTTTATATGTATATTGATGTATCTATATGCAGAGGGATACAGATAAAGGTACTGCATCATATATATAAAGTATAGCTGGTGTTATGTATATTGAGAATGATATTATTTTAAATGGTCTATATGTTCTAGCATTAATGTAATTCAGAGAATTCTGCCCCTGTAAGTCCATCAGCAGTACTAGGGTTTATTATGTGCAGGTCACCACAACCTTTTATTATTTTTACATGCTGTAAATAGGCTATATTTGTAAAAATGCTCATACGTTATTTAAATTAAACTATTAGCTTACTATCTCAATTCTGCCTTTCTCAATTATTTACTTGCTACTCACCAGACATAGCAAATATAATCTATCTTTCTGTGTTTTGCTAGATGATTGTCTTTATTACTCTCATATTGATCACTAAATTTAGTAAATATTTATTATATAAAATCTGGAAATAGACTAAGCAGTGTTTTACTTTTTATATCTATCTATCAAAACCCAGGTTGCAAAAAACTTGAAAGATGGATTGTAGTTTGTCCGCCATATGTTTTTCAAGCTTTTGACTTGAAAATTTCAAATTTCATAAGATTTTGAATTCAACTCAACATTTACTATATATTTGTTTTCGTGACTTTTGAGCTTTTTTAAAATAAAACATATCAAAACTAAGTTGAATGTGTTTATAGAAACCATCATTAGTTAATAATAATTAAAATGATATATGAGTTATATAATATTTACATTTAGTATACATCATCTGTATATATTTTAATTTTTTTAAAAAATAAAATAAAAATTACAGATTTTTAATATATACATGCATAATGTTTATTAAGATATAAATCTGTAGATGTTTTACATATATGATGTTATATTCACTTGCTTCGTATTGCAGTTTGCTACAGAAACAATCATTTCTACTGAAAACATTGATCCTGAAAAAATTTATCTGTTTGGAGGATCTCATGGCGGCTTTCTTTCCGTTCATCTTATAGGACAGTATCCAGTAAGCAATCTTTGTATAATTTATTTTTACATAATGTAAAAAAAGAAATAATTATCTATGTTATAATCATAATCATGTTAATAATAGTTATAAAAATAATAAATAAGTGTCTGTTAAATATTAATTAAAATATTGTGTATTGATATGCTTTTTTTTTTGCCAGACTGTTACTTTTTTATGTTTTTCTGTCTAATTAAAATTTAAATAGATTAAGCACTTTCTAAAATGAAATTTAAATTCTTATATTCATTGTTTTTCTTTTGTTTGATACAAAGATATTTATTAAATATATTAATCACTAAAAAAAAATTCTACTTTCAAATATTACATATATTGTAATGGGACAGGGCGTGTGAGAAGTGGAAGGAAAGATTGAACTGGGTGATGGGAAATCATCATCACTCGCAGTCCATTTAATGAAATAGAAATATCAATAATTTGAAAAATTATCTATAAGTAGTTTATTCAAAGAGAGAGCATGAGATCAAAAGTTCTCAGTGATCATTGAGAGATCAGCCAGAGCAACTAAAAAAACTATACATCAATCATATATCAACCAGCATTATCAAAAAGTAATTATAAGTAATATTAATACTCAAAATAAATAATCACTCATCATCATGAATGATCCACAATAAAATATAATAAAATCTATACAATAAATCAACAGTCAATCTTGTGACTGGATTAGAAATGAGTCTTCTGTAGACCAGGCTAACTATTGAACCTTTGCCACCTTGGGTAATTATTTAAACATAACTTGGATGCATCAGCTTAATGCCCATCCATTAAAATACACAATAATCAGAAATCAAAACAATAATGCTGGGACATTAAAACATGCTGATCATCATCAACGCTCAGGCCACTTGTACTGGCCAACCATAAACCCAACTTCTAACAAGACTAAATTAAAAATAAAATATAGATGTATAATCTTATGCGCCAACCAGGATGATGATTGATTGATCATCTCTGGATGCCCCAAAAGCACTAATATACACTTCCCCATTTATATATTCATCCCATGCATGAATCCAGCTCAGAGAACACAAGCCCTATTACTGTATGTGACCAAGAAATGATGGAAACAATTTTTAACAATTAAATACAAGTTTATTAATAACAAAAAAATAAAATGGTATTGTGGCTCTTCACATATCAATTAAGCCTTCTGATTTTGATTACTATACAATAAAAAAAATTATCACATTTATGTTTTACAAAATTACAATACACAATCCAAGTTATTACTGTGGTTTACATATATATGCGCACAGACGCGCGATTTATAATATATAATTAATATTCAATAAATGAATTGACATTTAATAAAAAAAATATTAAAATTTTACATATATGAGTGTGCATGTATATACACATACTGACTTATCTATTTCAACTTGTTACAATAATATTATATTTTTTCATAATTAATTCAATATTGAAAGTATATAGAATCCTGTTGCTTAATTCTTTCATAAAGTTTAACAACTTTTTTTTTTTTACTTTTTAATTCAGACAAAATTAAGCTTGCATTTAAGTTATATATTCTTTTAATGTCATTTTTTTTTTTAAAGGAATTACCAAAACAATTTCTTCAAAAATATACATCTAATCGTTTTTCTGTTAGACATTTGACTCAAGCAAATTATTTACTTGTTTTGCTTTAAGTTATTAATTTATAATTTTATAAGTCGTTTTAAGGAATATTAAAATAAAATAACTCACTGTATATACATGCGACATGTTTATCTGTGATTCCCTGCATTTATATATAAACAGTGGCATAAGTATAACTACTTCTTTATTCAGCTAGTGTTCTTCTTGGGCAAGCTGGTTTTTGGGTCAATCAGAAAAATATAATCCAGGTTTGTTGTCATCATCAGGTAAAAGTATATAATTCATGTAAAATCTTGGTCTGTAGTTGGTCTCTTTCTGTCTAGGATTGTTCCAGGCAAGCAGCTGTCTTGGTTTGATAGATTTCAGGCCAGCAACTGTCCTCTCTCCGTTTAAGGCTATGAATTTCAGCATAAAAAAGTGAGTCATTTTCTCCATGTGAATTCAAACTCCTGCTAAGGAAAACAGTTTACTATCTTGCCTCAGCTATATCAGTTTGTGGTAGCTATTCTGCAAATTCTATGGTCAGCTAAAACCAACAGCTGCACTTCATCAAGTTGCAACAAAATATTGTAACCAACTTTTCAGCTGACCATTCTTACAAAAATTATCATCCAAACTATTCTCTTCAAAATCACTATCAAGACTGACTGATATTTTTTTATTAGTCTTTTTATAGAATCATCTAAGATGATAATAACACCTTGATTGAAAACAGAGTTTTTATTTTTGTCTCTCTAATCCCTTTGAAAACATACATGTTTTAATTAATTAAAAAAAATTTCAAAAACAAGTATTGTGTTTTTACATTTCGCAATCAGAATAATAATAATAATACAATATATATATATTTATTCAGACCTTTTAAAAGTTTAATTTATAAAACAATATTTTAAATCAGTGTTATTATTTTTTTTTTTCGCTGAATGTAGAAAATATCTACTATAATTTTTGTCTGTTTATTTTTAGTTTTCCTTTCAACTTTATATATATATATATATTTATGCACAGACACTATTTTAGTATGTACTATGTAATCCAACTGGTTGCAATATATATATATTAATGTTTAATAAAGTTTTTGATAATACTGTATGATTAACATACATGACAACATTTAATATATATATTATATATTGCCTAATGCTATACTAGTAATAATAAATAAAATAAAAATTCATATAGCATTACAATACTAGCCAAACACTAACCCACAACCATGGTTTTATCTATTAACAAATAGACCTTTTCAAGTGCAATTCAACTAAACATACCACCTAATCCATCATTCACCTCAAAAGCCAACTTTCTTCAACATCAAAGGATGTCTTCATGAGATTGATGGTCTCAAATTCAAAATATTTTATCATCAAAGTTTCTTTTAAACTTCTTTTCAAATCACTTTTTTTTATAAAAGATAATCTCTGTATTGTCAAATAATATTTTATGACCTGTATTCAGTTTATGATTATACAAAGCTGAGTTATTTTATTTATTTTTAACTCTTCTCTTATGAATTTTAATCTTTCATTAAGACTTAATTTACTCTAACCTATATAAATTTTATGATAACTACAAGGAATCTTATAAACTACCCAAAAATAGATTTACAATCAATTAACTATTTTGAACCATTTAGTAATGAATTTAAATTCAGACCTTTCTTCCAAACTTCTTTTATATTACCCAGTAAAAAACTATTCTAATAAATCAATTTACTAATTGATGACTTATATAACAAAGAAATAAACTCATTATTCTCATTAACTCTTAAATCTTTATTATTAACATTGAATATAATATTCCTAATACATTCATTATTATATCCTAACTCATTATAGTCAGAAGCAAATTGATTCCTCTGAATATAATTTATTTTCAAAAAGTCTATTATGAGTAAAAGGTTGATAACCCGCTGGCCTTATCATATTTCTTAAATTTTTTTTTCTTTAATCAAATGATTACAAAATAAAACATTATCAACTTTATCAACACTTTTAAATCTAAAAATTTTAACTTTACAAATTCCAAAGTACCCCCTCAATAGTAAATTTAATATTAGAATTAAAACCATTCAATCCATCAAAAATCCTTCAATTTATTTTCCTATATAACAAACAAACAATCATCAACATAAAGAAGGATTTTTTTGGTGGATTGAATGATTTTGATTCTAATATTAAATTTACTGTTGAGGAGGGTACATTTGAATTTGTAAAATTAAAATTTTAAGATTTAAGTGTTGATAATGTTTTATTTTGTAGTCATTTCATCAAAGAAAAAAAAATTAAGAAATATGATAAGGCTAGACAGTTATCAACCATTTACTCATAAGAGACATTCTTTATTGAATTTTTGTTATAGAAATAATTTTGAAAATAATAGTTATATTCAGAGGAGTCAATTTGCTTCTGACTATATTGAGTTAGGATATAATAATGAATTTATTAGGAATATTATATGAAATCTGTTAATAATAAAGATTTAATTGTTAATGAGAATAAAGAGTTTATTTCTTTAATATATAAAAGATCAATTAATAAATTGATTTATAAAAATAGTTTTTAATTGGGTGGTATGAAAGTGGCTTGGAAGAAAGGCCTGAATTTAAATTCATTACTAAATGGTTCAAAACAGTTAATTGATTGCAAATCTATTTCTGCAATAGCTTGTAAGATTCCTTGTAGTTGTCATAAAATTTATATAGGTCAGAGTAGATTGTCTTAATGAAAGAGTTAAAGTTCACAAGAGTAGATATAAAAATAAATATAATAACTCAGCTTTGTATATTCATGAACTGAATACAGGTCATAAAATATTTGACAATGCAGAGGTTATGTTTTATGAAAAAAGTGAATGGAAGAGTAAAAGAAACTTTGATGATAAAAATATGTCAAATCTGAGACCATCAATCTCATGAAGACATCTTTTGATGTTAAGGGAAGATGGGTTTTGAGGTGAATGATAGGAAGGTAATATTGTTTGGTGTGTATAGATGGTATGTTTAGTTGAATATTACTTGAAAAGGTATATTTGTTAATAGATGAAATCATGGTTGTGGAAGAATTTTAGTAAAGTTTAGTTTGTTTGGCTAGTATTGTAATATTATATGAATTTTTATTTTATGTATATATATTTTTTTAGGATTTTTACAAAGCTTGTGTCTGTAGGAATCCTGTTATAAATCTAACTTGTAAGTTATCTCTATTATTATTTTTAGTGCACAGAAACAGTATACTTTTTTAAAATTTGTCTATTAATTAGTTGATCCATATATATATATAATGATGAAGTAATATAGCTAATGACACACTTTCCTTTGATCATTTTTGTCATTAAATATTATCTCTTACCTTCTAATAATTATAATCAAATCTTAATAATCTTTAATATTTAATGTGTAGCATTTCGACATATTAAAATTTATTTAAGTCTCAAATGGTGTTTAATCGAATATAATGTATAATACCAAATTCTGTTAGATAGAAATATATTCATTTTATTTTCAATTTAAAATCTGCTTATAATATGTACAATATTTAAATAAGCAAATATCACTTTTTATGTTAACTTTATTAAAAGAAAAAAAAATGGAGAGAACTGTCCTTTTTTTTTTTTATATAATGTCTTGTATCATTTAGGTTAGTATTGGAGTCATTGTGAACATTTAATGCTGTTGGTAATTCTTTATGCTATAGGATTACAAATATGTGCATCGACATTTCTATTCTTTAATTATATGCCCAACAATTCTGCTCCATTCTTTTCTCTTTGTGTTTTCTATTCTTTTAGTTTTTTTTTTTTACCCTAAAATTAGGATTCCTTCTCATTTACAATGATTGTTAATGATATATGGTAACATTGTACCAAATAACATATAATGATGAATATGAATGAGAGCATTTAAGTATCCTCTATTATCTCATTATTTAACTAAAATGTAAAATTTTATATAGTGGCTAAATTATAAATTCTTACAGCTCTACAGTATATTAATTGCATAATTAGTTACAATACATATTTATAAATGAAGTTGCTGTAAACATATACTTACAACAGTATATGTTAAAGCTATTTTATACTCAAGCATATGCTTATTAAATAAAATACACAATTCATAATTAAATTACTAGCCAAAATCAAATTTAAAAATTCACTAAAGCAGGCCTCAGATGTAAAATAATATTACAAAAAACATATACACATATATATGTGTGTAACTAATTTACATAATTCTAACTTATTTTTCAATTACTTTTATTGACAAAAGAACATAGTTAATTGTCATAAAGA
Source organism: Epiperipatus broadwayi (assembly GCA_028023455.1). Lineage (NCBI taxonomy): Eukaryota > Metazoa > Onychophora > Udeonychophora > Euonychophora > Peripatidae > Epiperipatus > Epiperipatus broadwayi. The sequence goes on along the minus strand of JAQFVV010006214.1, from coordinate 7,635,643 downwards.
TTTATGGTCCTAAAGCTATTAACTTGCTTAAAAGTTCATTTAAAGTTAATTGAAATATGAATTGGTATTGTGACAAGGTATATATATATTTGTTTTATATTGTGTTGCTTTTCATTCAAGAAGTCTCCTTTGGTAGGGAAACCAATAGTACTGAATTTTTTGATTTAGGCTAATGATTTAATTATAAAGTGATAAACTTCGTTTATTACAATGTTGGTTTAGTTTTTGACATTTGATATTATATATTTGCATATACACTATAATTTATCAATATTTGCACTTAAACACTATAATCAGAAAAGTTTAATATTTTACTGAATTCATACTTATTGAAGCTTAGCACTTTTGAGGGTGAGGTATGGCCTCATATTCATAGCATTAATATATGTGTAATAGGGTTTATATCCATATGTAGGCCGTAAGTTTATTTGAATTTATGTAAATTATATTGCTCATTTCTTCGAGAAGGGAAGCAGAATTCTTTCCTATTTATAGCATTAGAGTTGTTAGTTATATGTCAGACCTCTTTAATTTTCTGCTCGGAGTCATTTCACTTGATGCATGTGATGTTGGCATCTATGGGTTCAAATATGTGGTCCATTGCATGTTGGTGCTTGAGGAAGATCGACTTATGTTATCAGGATTATTTATGGCCCGTTCATAGAAATATCTATGTTGAGATATCCTTGTAGAGAGGTATGTGCATGATTTATCATAATAAACAGCCCTGCATCTACCTGTGAGCCTATAATTTTATATATGGTGTGTGGAGTTTAGCCGTTATGGAGTGTCCTTAGAATTATTTATAAGCCTACTCGATGTTTTTGTGAGCAAATTATATTTCTAGCTACCCATAGTATATTACATATATCGAAGTAATATTCAAGACTTGCCATCTTTGGAAGGGTGTGTTTTTATTTTATTGGAAAATTGTTTAACTCTCCTTGTGATGTCATATTGCTTGAAGCTATCCTGTGTATTTCATTTACATATTGCTCGATGTTTGATTTTCAATCGGCTTCATACTTGCATAATTGGTGGTTTCTGTAAAGAAACTATAATAAACCAGGGTATTTGCGAGAATCGGGAGAGATGGATTTGAAATGCATGTACCCCATATTTGTATAAGTTTAATACGCATTTTGCAATTTAGTTGAGGATTATCTCTGGATTTTGAGATCCTAAATATTTTAGCTGGTTTTGCTTGTCCAAGTTAATACTGATTTATATATGACAAGATTGATTTAAAATTTGAAATATATAATATTTTTAATTATATAATATTAATTTCAATGATGAATATCAATTTTCAATATATATTTTTCTTTTTTTATAACAAAACTATGTTTATTATTTTATTTATAATTGAAAAAATTATGATTGAAAATCTAAATAAAAAAGGAAATAAATAAAATTGATATTTATAAGTCTTTAAAAAAACTAAAAGTAAAGTAACATTCTTACATTAAAATGTATATATAGTACAATGATATATATTTGTTTGTGTGTGTATTATAATTTTATTTATCATCATTGTTTAATAATATTTCCATTAAAAAATATATAATGGAAATATTATTATTCATCAATAAAAATTAATTTGTCCGGCTTGGTCTTATATAATTTAGAATATATAATTTTATTTAAATTTATTTTAATGGATTTGACAGGAAAGAAAAATAAAAATTTATTTAAAAACAAAATTTAAAATGTGTGTATAATCTGCAGATCTATTTTGAAAAATTAAGTCAATTATTTTATTTGTTTTATATTGAAAGTGTTAAGAAATAAATTATATTAAAAAAAATTTCAATTTTGATTATAATTTGTTCAGATGAAAATTAATACATGCTAAAATATTTTATTAGAAGAGCTATTGTTTCTATTTATTAGAATGAGAATAAAAAAAATGGAGGTAAAAATAACTTTGTCAGTACCACATTATATTTCTCATCTTTATTAATTGAATTTTTATGGATTTTTTTTTTCACTATAGTTATTATGTCAAATATTTAATTTTTATATTGTATATTCTATTTTTTCAAACAGTAGAATAAAAACAGTGTTCATTTATTTAGTTTTTTAGGTAGAAAGCCATACTTGAATGTTGAAATGCAGTATAGTCTGATGAGCTTTTGCCACATTTTATATAATAAATGATACTGCATTTTACTATAGTGATATAATTGATACCCTGATTAATTTATTTATGGAGTGAGATATGGATCCTCTATCAACATATATAATAGCACTGGAAAAACTTTCACTGAAGTATGCTCTGTAATATCCCAAAAATATGATGGCAAAATAAACAAGTTCATTATTTTGTTCAGTGGGATGATATTAAATCTACAATTACAAGAGCACATAGTTATTGGATGGTTATATGAATGATCTTTCTCAAAAATATTTCATGTTGAATATGGCATAATTTTCATAGAAGAGGAAGATTTTATTATATTATAAAAAGTATATTATTAATTGCTTTCATTATAAAAATATGGCTGAGGATTGAATATAATTGAGAACTATATTTGGGGGAAAATGCAGAATTTTTTCAATAAAATTTTTTTATTGCAGTAGTGGTTGAAAAAAATAAAAAACATCATAAGATATTAAATAAACTGTACAATGCCAACATGAATTATCAGTAGTTCACAAAGTTATTTAGATAGACATTGTCAAAACTCATCTTTAATGTTTGTTTTTTTGTTTCCCTCATTTTTTTTTCCTTTGAAATTATCATGATAATACATATTTACTGTTTGTTGCTTATATTATAGTCAAGTATCAATCGATTGTTAGTTTTGAAGGAGTAAAAACAATTTATTTTAAATTGGATAAAGTTATCAAACAGTAAAATAGTAGCCTTTTAAGAAGTAAATTTTGTAGTTAAATTATTTAAGTTCATTTTTAACTTTGATAAATTGTTTTCTTTTAATCTTTAACTTCTAATATATAAATATGCCACTTTTTTATGCTGCTAAGATTTTTAACAGGGCAGTATATAAAGGAATTAAATATTATTGTAACCATTAACTTTTTTTTTGTTATCAATAATTCGGTAAGAAAGAGTTGATTGAACTTCATTGCACTTTGATACATATGTCAAAGGCAGATCTTTCAATAGTTTACAAATTATTTTGATTTTGAAAATTATAGTATAGTATTGTAAATTGGAATGGGAGAGGGGTGTTTTTTTTTATCCTATTAAACTGTCACTGATGCTCATACTTTATTTGATCTTCCAAGCAATAGATTAGTCAATTATCTATCTAATCACATTATTTATTTGTTTTTAGAGTAAAAATACAAATAAATTACCTGATCATTGCCTACAGAATCTTTGTAAGTCATGCAAAGATTTGTAAACAATTTTTTACACGATGGAAATATGCTTATCACTTTCTATTGTGCAATTTATTTTTTTAAGTTTAGTATAATTTGAATAGTGCTATTACTATCACAAGATAAAATAAATCATTCAAGTTTCTATACTACATGTTAGTTTCTTATGAAACCAACTTTATCAGATATGGTAGATTTTAACATCTATTTAATTATTTTTAATTAAAATGTAAAAAATCGTTTATAAACATTTACAATTTATATTGCCTTTAAACAAATCATATAATTTTAATCATTTTTTTATGTAGGGCAAGGGCAATTATCAAACGATAATACTAAAATGTATATAATTTTAGCAAGCGAACCTATAATTGTTTCTGCCCTTCATAAAAAGTATTTATTATATAATTTGTTTAAGCACAATATAAATGTGTAAAAAGACTCAACATTTTAAAAATAATCAAAAAAGGAAATAATACTTTATGCTGTTTGTTTTTAATCTACAAATCAGTAATATAAAATTGTATAACAGCTAACCATATATTTAGAATATTAATATATAAAATTTTTTTTTTGACAAAGAGTTTTTGTTCTTAATGTAAATGTAATCGATTTTAATTTTTAATTTACATTACATATGTAGCGACATCTATCTTTATATATATATATGAAATTAATCAGAATCAATAATAAAATTACAAAGCAATAGAAATATTTACAAATATAACAATAAAATATATTAATTATATAACATGTAACAAATATTGTAATATGTGAAAAATATACACCATATAATCACATGAATTTAATCCATACCAATACCAAGAATCTCTAACTGTTTGTTGTCAAGGCAATCTTTTTTTTACTGTGATTGGACTGTCTGTATATGTATGTATGTATATATGTAATAATATTATAATTTGATGCCTGTATTTCTTCAAATCAATATATGTAATCTTATAATTGAATATTTATAAATACAGTAATTATATATATGTAAAGTATAACTTTAAAAATTTTATCCACTTAGGAGTGCTTTCGACTATCCTTGTAGTCTTTGTCAACTAACACTTTGAAAGGCTAATTTTCCCACAATTCCATGATCTTAATGTTTACTGCCTGTCTGTTAATTAAGTCTTGTTTGTATTTGTATATTAGCATAGCTTCCTTTATTTTCATTTTGTTATTTTTTTCATTTTGCAATATTATTATATTATTATAATTAAAGTTAAATCATAAATACTTAACTTATTATGGTCGTAAAAAAATAGATGCTGAAACATTATTATTTACTTCACAATTTTGTTTTGTTTTCTGAACCCTTTTTAATAACAGTAAATATTCTTTAGTTCTTTTTTCCAACGTGCATCTTGATTCCCCTATATTTCCGCTATCACACCTACATATCCATTTATAAATGAGGTTTTATCTTTAGAGTTAATTATTAATTTGTTTAATGTTGGAGATGCATAAAATGCAATGTCAAATATACCTTTATAAATTTTCCTTATAAATTTTTTTCTTGACCATTTGAAATATATGGTATTGATATCCATATTTTTTTATTAGCAGGAAAATCAATATAATCATATAAAATCAATATAATCACATTTTTATAAATAAAAATTGCATCATTTATAAATGGATATGTAGGTGTGGTAGTGGTTATATAGAAGAATTGAGATGCACGTTGGAATGTAGGTGTGGTAACGGATGTATAGTGGAATTGAGATGTATATTGGAAAAAAGAACTAAAGAGCACTTACTGTTATTAAAAAGATTTCAGAAAACAAAACAAAATTGCAAAGTAAATAATGATATTTCAGCATCCGTTTTTTACGACCATAATAAGTTATGTATTTATGGTTTTAACTTCAATTATAATAATGTAAAAAGATTGCAAATTGGAAAAAATAATGACCAAAGGAAAATAAAGGAATCTATGCTAATATACAAATACAAACAAGACTTAATTATCAGACAGGCAAACAAACGTTAAGATCACAGAATTGTGGGAAGGTTAGCTTTTAGTTGACAAAGACTATGAGGATAGTCGAAAGCACTCCTAAGTGGATAAAATTTTTAAAGTTATACTTTACATATATTTAAACAGCATTAAACTGTTGAACATGCGCAAGTGTTAGTATTCAGTCATTTATAGTTAAAATCTGCATGCGCATGTGCAACAGTTTAATGCTGTTTAAATATTACAGTTTATAAACATCGCGCTATATAAAATAATTGATTTACTTCACATATATCTAATTTCTGTATTTATAAATATTCAATTATAAGATTATGTATGTATATATATATATTTAAAGGGTAAATAATGTTTATTAACATTTTGTAATTATGTACAGACAATATATGTATAATTGTCACCTTCTATTAGTATATTCACTTTAGAAAAATTTACAAAAATCTGAATACTTTTGAATGATAATAAAAGATTAAATATGCAAATGAGCATAGAAGGACATATGAATACCTGCAATGGTCTATTCAGTGATGCACTGAAATATTGAATATATATGTAATCATCAACAGTGTTGGCTGAATAGTAAATGATTATTATGAAATCATTGTATATACAGGATATACAAATATCTGTGTGGGTGTAAGAAACTGTAGTGAATGATAACAGTTATATGAACTATGTTGAATGACTATGTGTCTGAATAAATTAATTCATATCACCACAGATAAAAGATTACCAAGTCATTTCTAATTATTATTCATTAGTTTATTTATATACATTTATTGGCAAATAAATAAACTTGTGTTGTTAAAGTTTAAATTGTCTCAGTTTTTCTCTTTTAATAAACTTATTAATGCTATTCATCTAGTAATGAAAGAATATCCCAGGATGCAGCAATGATAAAAGTGAACACTCACCTTTATCTATGATCTAGTATATATCTTTAGATAGCACGTATTTTTCCCATATTATAATAATTATGTGTTTTATAATTAATATATTTTAGTTTTGTTATATTTGTAAGTATTTTGATTGTTTTATCATAGTTTTATTATTGATTCTGATTAATTTTATGTATATAAAAGATAGATGCCCCTATATATCTAATGTAAATCAAAAATTAAAATAAATTATTTACATTGAGGAGTGCAAATAATATTTGCTAAAAAAGCTTTTATGTATAAATATTATATATATTGTAACGGTCGGAACGAGCCGACAACAGCATAAATCACCACCAGGATGATTTAACCACCACAACTCATTGCTACCTACATACTACTGTACTTCATTTCCTTTTTTTAAGCTCAGTGATCAGGGAGAGGTAGAGACTCTTAAAACTAGATTATTAACTGTATGACTTCCCTGTGGCAAACAAGACACCCGATGCAATGTATATATAAAAGATACAACACTTTATTAATATTAAAATTACAAACAAATAAACAAAAGAAGTGACTACCGCTTAATTTGGTGCTAGTCGCATAAGATAGTGGAATTACATTAATTAGTTGATTACATATGTAAAAGTTTCAATAGTATGACATATATAAAAATAAGGGATCTTGGGTGATGTATCTATTTGATCTTTGTGGCAGATGTCCCTCAGGCAATAAAGAAAGCAAGTTCAGTTAATTCAGAAAATATCATTAAATAGATAAACGCATAACTCTCATGATCGTGATCCACCAATGCCTAACTATCATGCTCTAACATACACAAAGAAGGCAGGCAGTACTGGGTTGCTACGGTAATAAAATCCATTGACGAGGCAGACTGGAATATGCTTGACTCCGTGAGGCCATATCTAAATCTCTAAGAAATAAATGGATAACTAGTAGGAAGGAATAAGCATCTTCCTATAATTAATAAATCTCACCAACAGGCAGGAACAATCTACTGCCCAATTGGTGATACAACGAAGGCCCACTGAGTCTGAAATCGAAAGGAATATTCCCGCATCCGCGTGGATCATATTCAAGAGATCCAGCTATTAAATTTTCCGAAACAGGGATAAACGCCAGCTGAAGAAACGCAGTCAAGTAAACACGAAGTTAGACAACCCAGCAATGCTATATAAATATTTGGACTTGAATTTAAAATCTTTATATAAAATAAAACATGACTGGTCATGACATAAGATTACAATATGCAAATGTCCATTATATAGGCTTATGCAGTTATTATACGTATAATAAATATTTTATAAAGAAATTACTCCCTGCTTAATTAGAGGTCTGCCCCATAAGTCTTACATATATATATAATTGTTGATATGATAGCCTATGGTGATAATATAATTACATTGTGTTAAAAGTTTTAAAGAATTAAACTAATGTATCATTATTCTTTTTTATATGTCGAATGCGTTGACCGGGAAGCGAACCTAGGCCAACTGCTATGCTAACTGCTAGGCCACCAACGCTTGACAATCATATCATATATTTCATTATTTATAACATAAGTTTCATAGAATTGAAAACAGCACATCTGCATTATATATATGTGTTAAAAATAAAGAAACAAAGTTTTAACTTCGAACGTTACATTTTATTTTAAAACTGCAGGTTGTTTATAAATCATCTGCACGCAGTATACATATATAATTGTCCCTTCCCAAAACAGAAAATAAAGTTTTCTTTTCATTTCAACAAAAATTTTATTAACAATAAATAGTGATTACATACTAATAAAGGATAAATAAATGAATAAATTGTACAATAATATGATTATATAATGTTCTATTTGCCATCTGGCTAGATTATGTTATGAGAGCACAATTGTTATACTCTTATGTGGTTAGGTATAGTGCAGAGATTCTAAGAACTTGTTTAATAGTATTAGCATTTTTAATATAAACATGAATATTTTCTTTTAGAATTGCCTATTCTATAATGCTGGGTAGGTGGGAGTTGATAATCAGGAAAAGGAAAGAGCAGTTAAAGACCAGGTGTCTTCAAAGACTTTACTGGAGGCAAGGAGCTGGTCACGTTTCTTGATTTTTTTGAGCGTTTGATAAAACAATGGTATGATTTGTGGTGGGGGTAATTCCATGAGAGTTTTGCATCTCACTATCCATGTGGAATAAAGGACAAAGGTAGAAAGCCTTATTATTGAAAAAATTCCATTATGAATGGCATTTTCAAGTGAGAAAATCATATCAGGTCTTATGTTGGAATTGATTACAATTATATCTTTCAGTGTTTTAAGTCTTGGGCACTGGTGTATAATATGGTTTATGGTTTCATCTTCACGAGCACACAGACCACATATAGGGTCAATGCTGGTAAAACCTCTTCGGTGATAAAGAAACCAATTCATGGGAAGCACATTAAGATTTATTTTAATGATGAAGTCAAGGAATTTAGGTTCCAGACTCCATCTTTTGAAGTGTGTAATGAGTCTTTGGTTGGTTACTTTTAGGCTGGTTTTAATGGGTTGTTGATTATAGTTGATTATATTGTAAGCTTCCCATAAGGTGATTTTTTGGTTAAGGTTAAAGGGCATCATCAGGTTATAAAGTTGTAGGTGGTCTATTAGGGATGCTATCCATGAACTGGAAGAGGGCAGAGGACAATCTGTCGGTGTAATTTTTTTAATAATGTTGGAGTATCCGCAGGAGAGGATCGGATTATGTAGAGTGTTGTGGGTTTTCTGTAAAATGATTGCTTGTATTGAGTGGAATGACAGTCCATTGAACCTGCGTGGTCATTGGATACCTCACAAGCTAATAGCAACTGTCCTTCCTCCCCAGAGAAGTTCGGTGCATAATCATTTAATTTTATTTTGAAACTGTTTAGACATTTTTACAAATGGAAGACAATATGAGATTTTTGGCATTATGATCATGTTGAGGAGGCCAACTTTTCCATATAATGAAAGGTATACTCTAGAGAGTGAAGTGGTGATGGCTTCAGTTGATTGGAGGATTGCATCTTGAATCTCTCTTGACAGATTGGGAAACCTAGGTATCTTTGGGGTTTTGCAGAAAAGGGAGAGTTAATTTGTTTACCAGACATTATCTTCCAGATGGAAGATTTGTTAAAATTTATTTGTAGGCCAAGTTTCGCTGTATTTCTGTTTAAAATGTTCATGAGATGGGGAAGGTATTTAATGGTGGGGAGCACAACCATGATATCATCTATATATGCAAATACATTGAAGTTTTTATTGAGAGAGGGAAGGAATATTCCAGGGAGGTTTTTTTCTATATCCGTCATCAGAGGGTTGATGTATGCTGTGAAGAAAAGTGCACTGAGCGGAGATCCTTGAGGGATCGACTTGTATGATTTGATACCTGTTGTGATCTTGCCATCAAGAGAGAGAAAAATCTCTCTGTTGTTGAGCAGATTGCTGACCATCTGAACAATCCTGGCTGGAATGTCGCATTCCAACAGAATATCCAGGAGGGGGTTTATCTGGACTGAATCAAATGCCGCCGCAACATCCAGCTGGACAGCAATAGGTTTTGATTTACGATGTACTCTGATGTAATTGAACAGTGCAGTTACATTGGACATAGCATGCGAGGTTGATGATCCCTTTTTTCCATATTGGTTTGATGAGATATGGCTAAGAATTTGAGTTTGGATTTGATCTTTAATGACTGACTCAATTATCTTGATAAGCAATGGGGTCATGGAAATTGACCGGATGCTGTTAATGTCGTTTAGTGGTTTTGCTTTTTTAATAAAAGGCACAAGTGCCTCTGGGTAAAGATCTGTTATGTTTCTGTTGCCGGAGGCTAGGTGATCAATCATTTTTTTAATAATTGGCACAGTGAATTGACTGAGGTGTTTGAGAAGGAAATTTGGGATGCCATGAACGCTGTCAGGGAAAGATGTTATCTTCTTTTTGATTTGGATTTATGTGATGCCATGTTCACCGGGGTCACCAGCATCCAGCCAGCTGTTTACAGGAGGAGCTCCATCTTTTTGCATTAATTGGCAGAATTGTTTGCTGATGTGCTGCATCATTGGAAAGCCAATGAGATTGGTTCCATTAGTTTTAATGGATAAGGGAGTGATTTGTTTTTTATTGTATCCCAGTGCCCATCTGAGGTAGTCTCTCATCCAGCAGTGTTGTTGTGCTAAGAAACATTTGGCTCTTCTGATGGATATATATTCTGCAAGGGACTTTTGCTTGATTTTGTAGAGATTTTTAAGGAAGATAATTTTTTCTGTATTTGTGAAATTTTGCTGTGATGCTTGAAGTTGTATATTAATGTCTGTTAGGTCATTTAGAAGGCCATTAGGTCCTTTGATTTTCCTGGTGTGGTGATTTAATATGGACTGTAATATTCCGATGAAGGAAAACCAGCTCTCCTCAGCAGGAAGGGAAAGGATGTTTATTTTCTGGAAAAGGATGTATGCCTCAGACACTATCGCTTCGGTCATGTTTGATTGGGTGATCATGCGCATGGTTTTATCAGGTCCATCAATAGGTATAGGGATTGAAATAAGAGTAAGTTGTAAGATTAGAGCTATATGATCAGAGAAAGCAACAGGGAACAAGGCTGCATCAAGGTTGAAATGGAGGTCTGGGGTGTAGTAAACCAAATCAATCAGGGACTTTTTAGTTTTAGTATAGAAAGAGTAGGCTTCGGGAGGGAAGAAGCCCTCTCCACACATTAATTTGCGATTTATTAGATGCAAAAATCTCTTGTTGAAGTCATTGTATGTGGTGTTAAAGTCTCCCAGAAGAATAGTAGGGGAGGCTCTGTTAGCATTGATGGCATTTAGGATATGGATTATTTTTAGATATTGAGAGGGTCTTTGGCTGTATATATATAAGCTATGATGATCGGATAATCCCAATAGTCTATTTCTATGATAATAATATTGGCATCTAGGAATAAAATGCTAAAACTGTTTGGTGGTGTTGACTTGCTGAGAAGAATACTGACTCCACCTGAAGTTTTCTTTTAACACTCGATTTTAATTTTTAAAAAAGTTATATATAAACCATTATAATTGCGTTAATGGTTAAGTGATATTTTGAAAGAACTGATTTTAAACTGACATGTTTAAAATCGCAAATAATAAAAAAACAAATTAGAATCAATGATGAGTGATTTAAATCTTGCTTTTATTTAATTACTGGACTTTAGATAACATCAAATATTTTAATCATTGAAATATTTTACTAAATTTACTTCTGTCTGATTCTTAAACAATAATAAGTCTATCAAATTTAAGAAAGATCAAGTATATATTACAATAGTCAATCTTCCTTACTATATACAATTAATTAAGCATGCGTTAAAAAAATATTTAAATAATGCTATAAGATATCTAAATAATATGGTAAGAAACATTTTACAAAATGATTAATATATAATTATTTAAAGCAAAGAAAGAGAATAATAAAGAGACTTTAATTGTTTACCAGTAGCATTATATATTAGTGGCTTCCTTTTGGCAGTGATGGCATAATATATCAGCAATTTGGATGGACAAATTTAGGCAAGGACTTGATCGGCCTAGCATTCTATAAGACCAGAGATACTCCATACTTAGCTTCTTGGCAATGGCCAGAGAAATTGTGGTGATCTACTCACTCATAGCTTGATGTAATTTAACAGTTTAAAACTTTACAATAACTCTTCGAGAAATTTACAATAATTAAACTCTACATAGAAGTGAAGCAGTCAGATCTAAGTTCAATCCTAGCTTCATGATCTTTCACATGTAGCCAACTTCAAACCCTTGTACTAACCTTGAATTTCCGATGCAATGAGGCTTTATACGTTCAGTCCACACTAGTTTCCTTAAAGAAAAACTATTATAAATGTGTGTTAAAATTAACTCATTTGAGATTTAAACTAATCATTTCTATTAATAAATTCATGTTAGAATTATTCATGAATTTATATATATTATAACTGCGTGGATTGTGCGTATATATTTATAAATATTTAAATGTACATATTCGTTCTAAAGTTTCATTGCGTCGGAAATGTTTTATTTTACTTTAAATAGTTTGTTCAAATTTTTAGTGATTAAAAGCTACATTCTTTCGATAAGCTTTCAGATTGTCCCTTTCCAAAAACAATGGGTAAAGTTTTTATTAATTAGAAAAAGATAAGTATTTAAAAATGTAAGGACGGTCCTAATTAAAATCATTTTTTGATTTTCAAGTTAATGAGTTTGAAAGCCTTATCGAAGGAATGTATCTAAAAACAACTAGTAAATTTTTGTAAGGTTGATTAGGAAAGAAGCGCTAGCCTGAAGGCATCAGATACAGTATAAAGAGCCCAGGAAAAGTTTCCAAGCAGCTATTATTCCTCATTAAGAGAAGCCATATATATTTCATTAGAGAAGAAGCCGCCCAGTTAAATTATGAAGTAAAATAGTGTCTCTACCATGGTGGGGGGGGGGCTTAACTTCAGGAGTCTGACTACAGTTCCTGAAGTCCCCTGAAAATCTTCAATGTGGCTGTAATATAAAAATTCATATACCAATCGTAAGCTGCGTAAACCTTAGAGAAATCCTTCAAAATGTCATTCAAATAATTTTCCAAAATGCGCATCTACGTTTCATCCAACTGGACTCTGCCATGTGTAATTTAAGGAGCCAACCATGAAGAAATGGTAATATCTTTCTTATATGAACCGCTACTTTCTCGCCGGTCTTCGAACTTTATTTTACACTACCTTTAAATTAAGTACTGTTAAAAAGCTCTTCTCTTTCCTTAATGTATTAATGCTATTTTAAATTATGTAGTAATTCTCTATCTTAATCTCTAGTCTTTAAATTTAATATTTGTTAACTTTCTCTTTTCTTACGATGGCGGTTCATTTATTATATTATATATATTTATTGTGTGATTTATTAATGTTGTTTATTTTTTATTATATGCCAATCAACTCGATAATAATTTCCTTCGTTGCATTTGCCTTGTTAAATAATATTATATTTATTTTTACAGTAATTCTTACCCACTATAACTATTTTGATACAGTTCTATTAATTATCGAGTTGAAGGATTTGTACAATTTCTGCTATTTTATTAATGGCTAATAACAACAAATTATTAGCTCAATTTTTAACCTATGCTCCCAGCCACTTTACTGAATTTATAATAGTTATTTATTCACATTAATATATTGTTTCGCTAAAAGGTCGATAAAGGAATTAAATGAATATATATTCTAATTCAAATGTTATACTTTCTATTAATATTCAGGGAGGGCATGAGATTTAGGGTATAATTAAAGTATTTTCTAATTGCATTAAATATTTGTTGATTAAAGCACATTTGACTTTAATTTAACTTGATCAGGGCATCACGTAGAGCATTCATTATATAAAATGGGTTTTATTATTAATTAAAAGATGATTACCAAGTCATCATTTTTCCGAACGTTGCTGATGCGAGCCATCTCCTGCTTCACAGGCTTGTCCTCGGTGATATTACTGTTCGTTAAATTACATAGGAAGAAAGTACTTCCTCACTTGCTTGTTTTATATTTGGAACACCAAAGGTTCGAGGCTACGACCCAACCTGGTTTTCCGTGTTCTATGGATCCTTCATATAGGGCATCAAAGACTTGTCAAATACAAGCGCCCTGCTATTTTCTCAAATCACAGACAAGCCATTATTTTTCATATTTATTCTTATAGCTCATAAGTCGTCAGTACCATTTATTTCTCAGTTCCAGTAAAGCCCGCTCTCATGCTCATAAATCGTGATGAATTGATTTTATTAAAGTCGAACAAATTCATGTTTATTTATAATTAAGTAAGTTTTCTATTAAATATTAAAGTTATGCCCTAAACACGTATCTTGCTCTTTGTGAATTGATTTACGAATGTGAAAATAAATCTCACATTCTTTCTTTTAGAATTTGAATCATAATTTCTGTCACAGCCAAATACCTTTATCTACTTTTACTTCCTCGTCGGGGCATAGATATATATATATATATTTCTCCTAGAATATTGCGTAATCGTATTGGCATATAATAAGGACTGCCATTCTTATTGTAAATATAAATTCCGTTTAAAGACTAGAGATAATCTATATCATAATCTAAAAGTTGAACAAAATTATTATTATTATTAAACATTTTATTAACACATTTGGTTTTTAACTTTCTTTCTTATTCAATAATTATTTTTAATATTAATGCTCGCTGTCTGTATTGGCAACCTGAACACATATATATATGAGTTGACTTATAAAGATTCTTAGTTATTTTATTATACTTCATTAAATCAGGGGTCTCATTAGTCATCATCATCCGTTGAGCTAGTTCCTTGGCGCATAGTCATGTACCATCAATATATGTCATCCATTGATTTGATCTGAGCTCGTGAGTTGGGTTTGAATTCAGTTTGAACCGCCTGAGTTTGAATCCGACTTTGAGTTTGGGTTTGTTGATGTGTTGGCTTCTTTTTGACCGGTACAGAAGTAATAACTCTTTCTTCCCTTTTCTATATATACATCTCAAAAACAAAGTCATCCGGATCGGCTCTTCTCCAAATTAATTAATTAATTTAAACTTAAAGATAATTCTTTTCTTTATTATCTAAAAGAATCTTAATGATTATAATCCTAATGCAATTTAATTTTGAAATTTTACTGATTGCATTTTTTAATTAAATTCCAAATATCTTTGATCTTTATCAAATTCCCCAGCATTACACTTTTGTCACCTTTTATTGTAATGACAATTCTACACTAAAATATAAATTCTAAAATTAGAATTTAGTACCTATATTCTTTTAATATCAATTGGGGGTTGTTGTTTTTTAATTAGTTAGAAAGTTAAACTTTCTTTGCTGATTTGAACTCCCATCTTTTTTTCACACTTACCAACTCATAATTAAATTTCATAATAAAATTACATTTTTTTATACATTATATTTTTTTAAATGCCTTAATATTTTTAACTTAATAGCAAAATATATACATGGAGAACATATATATATATATATACACATGTATATATATATGACCACCTCAATATATATATAGTTAGCTGATATTTTGTATTATTTACTAATGGATTATAATTTTAAAATAATATATATTGCACAAAATTAGTTATATGTGAATCTCTGATCATTATGTCAACATATGAGAAATTGCTTGAAGTCTGGAATATTTCAAAATATTGGATTTGGCAGAACACAAGTAGTATGAAAACTTGGTCTGTTCATTTCATATTAAAGTAGCAATTGATATTGTTCAAATTATACTAAACTTAAAAAAGTGTGATAAAAAATGATAAGATTTTTCCTTATTGATCATAATAAATCTCAGTGCATTTACTAAAATTGTATTTATATTTGTGAACATTTATATTGAATTTGTCCACACATCTTACCAATCATCTTTCCAGTAGTAGAAGTTGCCTCTGCAACGTCCCAGAGTGACTTTTATTGTCTGGAAAATGACTGATGAATGTGTTAAAACATAAGGTACAGACAAATTTATAAATGGACAAATTCAAAATATATGTTCATATCTTTTACCTATGAAAATATTTATTGTGAGTGATTTTGCTGAATTTCAATATGTATATAATGTATAATTTATAATTGTTTTTTTATGTATGCACGAATTTTTAAAGCTAAAATTGCATCTACTGATATTCCTGATTGGTAAGTACATTATTTTTATTCATATTTATTATTTACAAAAAAAAAATCATGAAGTTTTAATACGTTGTCATATTTTTTATTGTATTTTAAGGGCTTTCTCAGAATCTGGTTTAACATTTGATTACTCATGTCTTCCTTCCAGTGAAACTTTAAATATTATGTGGTCAAAATCACCATTGACACATGCAAATAAAGTAAGAATTTTATTTATTTAAAATATATTTATTAAGTATACTTAATTTAGTATAAGCAATCAATTCTTAATATAATGTTCAAATATAATTATGTTTATCAAAAGATTACATAGTATGTTATATAATATGATCCATATTGTAATCGCATGATTGTTGCTTCAAAGACTTCTCCAGTAACCCTGAAAGGAGAAGGCAATCCTAAATAACTACTGATTTTCTGAGTTGTGATTTTGGAGAAAAATGTGCTAATTACTATATCAACAATATTACATAATCATAAAATGTTGAGAAACTATAACCTACTTCTAATGCATATAAAATGTTCATTTATGTTATTTTCAAAAGTAACATTGATATTATTATTCCTCAGTTATATTAAGTTAATATTGCTATAGAATTTGGAGTTATTAAATTATGTATAACTTACTTGCTATTTTTGTATAAGATATTTTTTTATAAAAATTATCTAATTAGTTATAGAAAAATAAAATTTGTTGTAATCTGATTTTCATTCATTTTGATTTCTTGTTTACTTGTCGATATCAAGTATATTTTTAATGCAGTTATAGAGTGGCAGACTGAACTAAATTTTCAACCAAATAATTAAAAAAAAAAAAAAAAACTCATTTGACATTAATTGAATGGAACTCTTAAATGCTCTATCTGCTATTAGAATGACCAGACATCATATGAATTCCTGAGAAATTTATGATTATCATAATCATCAATGATTTAATTAAGCCAAGAGATTATAAGTGAGGATAGAAATGTGACAGATTTAATAACAGTGTGGAAGGAAGAAGAATTATAGATGATTATATGTCTTTGCTGATCATATAACATATATATTTTAAACTGTTTCTTTTAAAAATTAATTTATTTTGATTTTGAAATTTTTACAAAATTTAACTAACATTATTTAAAGCAAATTTCATATGATTTTTTTCATTCTTTTACAAGAAAATATATTATTTACATAAATAAAGGATTAATGGATAGAGTTGATATACATTAGGTTTCAATTATTTTATATGATATTATTGTCGATAAACCAGTTTTTTAAAGTGATAGAATTTACTGCACAAAATTCTAATCGCAATAAATTAAGCATTGTAACAATTTTCAAAAATAACATTATTAGTAAGTCAAAAGATGATGAAAATCATTATTATCAGCCAAAGGTAGTCCTATTATAGTAAACCCATCATCTTCAAGTCAATTCCTTCTTTTACATCATCAATTTATTTATTTGTTCCACCTCTTTTTCTTATTTCCTTTACAGAATCTTTCAACATATTTTATATGATGCTCCTCCTCCCCTATAATTCAAAGCCTAATCAAATTTTTTTTCTGCTTTGTAATTTTCTTAATTGATCTTTTTTTTTTTTTTCAACACTTCAATATTGTTAATCCCATTTTTTCAGTTTATCTTTTATTTTTTTTGGCTATTAACAGTAGTAAACTCTCTATATGGTAGTGCCACCCAGTGCAAGCCTTAGTAATCTAAGGATGCAGAAAGGTTTATGTATACAATCTCCATGTAGTGCCTACTCATATCCCTAGATTAGTTTCTAGTTTGTGGCTTTCATCAGTGAGGAACCTTGGATGTGAGAGTTCTGCATCTAGATCTAAGGATCTAATGCAACCCTCCAGCAGTCACTTTTTATCTATTTACTTAATTATAAAGCTAGGATCAAAATGAAAAGTTCTTAATATTTTCAATCCAAGCTCATTCACATGTGGTCATATAGATCTGAACCCAGTTCATTATGTATACCTTTTGGTGTCCTTGGTCTATCAAAAATCAGTCATCATCATCCCATAGGCAGAAATGGTATAAAACCACCAAAACATCACATGATCACCATGTTATGCTTACACAAGCTGTTATTAGCAGTAGCAAGCATAGGAAATGGTGACCATGTGACTTTTTTGTCTTTAAGTCTATATCTAAAAAAAAAAAAAAATTCTTTTTTTTTTTAAAATAAAAAATCCAAGTCTCTGCTCCATAAAAAACTACATTCCATAATATTTAATAATCCTTTTTTTTTAACCTTATTGGATTACAATACAACCTCTTATTTTTATTAAAATTCTGATTATCCATGGAAATTTTTACTATAATATCTTTACTATTATTTCCAATATTATATAAGAAATTATATAAATAATTAAGTACTGATGTGGTTATTACATTCAATTTTTATCTCAAATTTTATTAATCTTGTTTAAAATTTTGTTAATGTCATTCCCTGTATCTGCAAGCAGAAACTATTGCAACAAATGTCCTTTCCCACTATTAATTGCATTTTTAACAAAACAATATTCATCTGGTAATTCTTTTAAATAAATATAAAATCAGGAGGTTAATAACTTCCTTGTCTTATATTGACATAAGAAATTAGTTTCAGAATTTGGTTGGCAATTCTAGGGTCTATTAATTATTCATACTCTAAAATAAAGAAATAAATTGGATTGCTGGAATTTAACATTAGTTCTCAATCCACCAATTGGATGTTTTGTTTCTCTACTTGCCCTGCGTGGTTTGGCATAGTTTGTAGAAGGTCCAATTTGGAATTGGTTGTCCCAAGATGGATTCTGATGCTCCCAGTTCTAGTGCTCAAACTTCTTATGAACTCTCGAGCAATAAAGCCATATGTATTTCTTTTTTCCTCTACTTTTTCTGAATTCAATTTGCTCTTTAGATGTAAATATATCTTATCTGTTTAAAACCACCTTGCTGCATATATTATTAGCTTAATTAAACTAAAATCTTTACTCTTTTATTGAATGGCCATTCTTCTTACTCATAAATTATCTTGCAAACATTAACTAATTCCTTGCTTAAATTTGAGCAACACTTAATCTAGCATGATGTCACACCCATTTTATGCATAATACTTATAAATGAATTTCTTGAATATTTCTTATAGCAATTTATTAATTTTTTTACTACTTAAAGAGCTAAAAATTTTGCTATATATTTTAAAACTTTATTGAAAATAAATATATAGTCAGAATATGAGTTTAGGTGACTGAAGGGTAGTTATTAATTTTAATTTACTGTTTCAGATCAAAACTCCTACATTGCTTTTAGTTGGAACATCAGACTTAAGGGTTCCTCCTAAGCAGAGTCATGAATTGTACAGATTTTTATTGCATCGAGGAATTCCTGTCAAGTAAGTAACTTTTAAAAAAAAAGATACATATTCTAAAAATACTTCCATTGATCATTTATTCAACTACAGTCTTGATTGTATAATTTTCATATAACATAGCTCTGTTTTCAATAACTGTAAGTCACACTCATCATTAATACATAATCTAGTATAACAAATGTAATTTAAAGTGATTGCTTAACACCTTCACGCTCTCATTTCCATACGCTTAAGATTTTCCCATACATAAATGTTCGGGTCGAAAGGATGGGTGGGTTCATTCCATCCTTTCTAAAATACTATATCTTGTGTCGGAAAAGTGAGAGTATTCATTTATTTATCTTTAAAGTGCATGTGCTTTGGTTTAATTGCTAATATCACTATTGCAGTTTAAAAACATAGTGCTATATAAAATAATATCTCATTAATGGTTATAGATATATTATTTTTGCTTTACTGGAGAGGAATACATGATAATTGCAAAAGGAAAATAAAAAATACTTGTTTATTATGCATTCAAAAAAGGCTACGAATCTTTTAAATCAATAACATAGACTTCGGCATGCATTAAAATTTGAATATAAGAAAATATAAATAACAATTTACCTATAATTATTAAATACATTATGTATTAAATATGACTATGACATATGCATGTAAGTTGCATGAAAATTATGTAATAGTGACTTAATTTAATTAATAGAAATATATATATAATATTAAAAAAGCAGCTCCGTACATAACTGAACCCAAAATGTATGTTTACATTTTTTACTTATGAAAATGTAACAAATAAAATTTGCTTTATATAAAATATCTAACCTACAGGCTATATATACATGTACAAACAATGTAATATATAGGATATTTTGAGCTCAGACTTTCACACGACCCTCATCTCTCCACACTATCTCATACCACTGATACACTTGACCACATATGTCTAAAAGGTAAATAATCACCAATAACGTATTTCGTGCTAAACCAGCACTCGTCAATTGGTCCAGATTATCATCTCCACACATATATACAATATATGCTCAAACTTATATTAAGGCAGCCAATCTTTATACTTTAATGGACAGGCTTCAATTCACTCCATCCTCCAACTCTTCAGCCGTCCGTCCTATTGAAAATCTGATAATGGAACGCTCAAAGCCCACACTGATGCTGTCATAAAATTCTAACTAAATTTGATATGTATCAATATATTAATGGTTTGGCATAACTGCTGAAGGGTTTTTATTAAACCAGTTCAGATGAGCTTTATATTATCATAGAAATGATTTGTAGAAAATCCTTTTTTTAATTTTAACTTTTTTTTTGGTAATAGACAGTGTAGCCAAAAATAAGAAAATATTTGATATATAATCAAACCAGTGTTCAAGAAAGCTCCTTATAGATTATTACATACTGTGATAAGAAGAAACAATGCAAGTGAAGGAAAGTTACAGCATTTATATTTATAAAGAGTTTTGCATATTCATCGCAATACTAGAATTTTCAAAAAAGTCATGGTCACTTATGAGTTTCCTCACAGAGAATAATTGCTGCTATATATTTCAGTCAGGGAAATTCTAAATGGTGTTTAACTACTTCTTCCAAGTGAATTTACCCAAGCATTCACTCATTAGAGCTTGAAAGCCAAATACACTAATTCCAAATAATAAGATGGTTTCATTTAAATAATATGCAAAAATAATTTTTAATATTAATTAGATTATTTTAAAAGAATATTCCAAAAGAAAAATTAAATGTTTCATTACTCAAGAAATGACAAAGTTGAATTTTGATCCATAGACTTTTAGTTCTTGAATCCATTTTTCAATGATGCACTAAACTGTACAGAACAATACATATTTTTTTTAAATTAATTATGTTATAATCCATTTGCAAACAGTATTAACATGACTAATATATATTGAGCTGAGTTATAATTCTATTTACTATTTTATCTCCATCTTATTATTTCTTATGCACTATATAAAGAATTATATTTTGGTTACAAATAAATGAAATCAGACATCAGTATAAAATGAAATTAATGTTTTAAATACACAGATATACAACTTTGTACTTGATTACATTAGACATATTAAGAAATCATATAACTGTTAAATGCAGAATGAAAAATTCTTTAAAGTAATTTTGGGTTTATGGCATCTAGACAATAATACAATCAAAATTATACAATAGTTTGAAAAAAATTCATATCTTAAGAGTAAATGCTAAGCAAGCTATTATTTTAATTTTTCTCACCATTACTGCATCAGTTTTTCAAAATTATTGAAAAAAGATTAGCACATATTTTTGACATTTATTGATGCATACTGTAAAAGTATCAATATTTAATTATACCAAATGGAGAAAAGACTGATTTCTAAAAACATGAAATAAAAAAAAAAATAGTAACATCTTTAAAAACAAAATCTCTATTTTGAAACGCTATTCAGAAGATTAAAAAATTTTTAGTTTCAATTTTGATTTATTGCCTTAAAAATATATCATTTTCACTAAGTCAGCTTTTTTTCTAATACTTTACAGGAGAAAAGTAACCAGTGAAAATTGTAAAAATAACTAGTCATTATTTTTAGTAAATTAATTCACTTTTCCTTTTTGCCTTTTCTTATAGAGTTGTAATTTGGAATAATTGCTTTGAAAGTTAAAAAATAAGAAAAGCTTAAACTGGAATATTTATCTGCTTAGTATAGTATGCTGATCATGCTTTTGATATCTCTAAAATGTTATCATAATCATAGCAATACAATGCACTATCTGGTTCTATTTTGAGCTGTATTGCCATGATTATGATATTGTTTTAAGATATCAAAAGCATGTTCAGCATACTGAATTAAGCATATAAACATTCCAATTAAAGCTTCTCTTATTTTTTCATTTCCAAAGTGATTATTCTAAATTGGTTAAACAAAAGTTGAAAAGAAATAGATTTAAAGTCATGAAACTAATAAAATTTACTGGAGATAATGTCATGGGTGACTACTTTACTTCCTTTTCTGTATATCTAAAAGTAATAATCTCATCAAGAGAGTAACAAAAGTTTTATATTAACATTTGAACGCTACATAAAAAAATAAGGTATTCAAGAAATTGTTTCGTTTAAAAGCAGAATTACACCTACAAAAATATTTTTACACCTTAATTTTGGTAATGAAATGAAGTAGATTTTAATATCTAAAGTATTTTATTTCACTAACAATACTTATATTGTTACTTTAAAGACAAATTAAACATATTTTATTTTAATGAAATGATACAAACGGTTGGGGTAGAGAGTATGTATATTGTTGTTTACATGTGTGTGAATTATTTATTGCAAATTATGTCATGCTACTTGTATTTTGCATTGTTAATTTAATTATTTGGTAATATGTTCTAGTGTTAATTTACATTCTATTACATTTTTTATTGTAACTTATAAATTTTTGATTTTATATAATAAATTGTTTTTTTAAATTAAAATAAATAAATATTAAGCATCACAATCCCTTTATTAGTGTATTAACTAAAATTAGTGAACACTAAATGGTAATAAAACTACAACTACATGATTGAATTTTGGTTTTTGACTTTCTCATCAGAAAAAAAAAAACACACCAGAAACTCATTTGTGCTACAATGTTATTTGAATTGATTTTATTCAATGTTTATTTTGTGATTTTAAGGTTGATGAGAGATATCATTACTATCTAATAATGTCAACTGATAGACTTGGAGATATAGAACACTATGTGGATGCAATCAATATCAATGTTCTTTACTCAAAGAAGGCCAACAAGTTAAACATTGATTGCATTTGATGTCCATTAATTTTAAAATAGACTTTTCAATTGTGATTTCTGCAGTTTAAATAAAAGTGTCACTATAGTCTAATAAAACTAATCGGGTGAAAGTCAGTGATATTTATTGATTTTTATCAAAAATGCCTAACTGATGTCACTAAAATATGTAGATGCTCATGTAAATATTATATTTGTAGTGGGTATTTGAAAGTTTTAAACTATTAGCTTAGTAGTAGAATAAAGTTTGTTACCAGATGAGTTCTTTTAAAATCATTCTATTTACCAGAAATCAAACAAAGTGATAGAGACGGTCATAGTAGTTGTGTTAGATAGGTTTATTTAGAATTCATTAGAACTGTTGCTATTTCAAATGTAACATAAAATATAAAGAGGCATTTTAATTGTTTTTTTTTTAAATTTTCTAATGACTTTACACTCTTTCATATTGTCCACTTTTAATATTAAGTTTTTAATAACTATTAAGTTGACAGATTTTTACTTCCAATAATTTTTAGTTTTAATATATTTTTTATAGGTATGTTCTTGATTAAGTTATATACCTTATCATCATTTTTATTATTACTCCCATGCAGAATGAAATCTGAGTTTAATTCAACTTTTTCTAATCCATCGTTTCTACATATCTTACAATTTTGGGGGATTAAATTTAATATTTTAATTGCATATTATGATCACATCTTACTGCAGTATGTTAGGCCACATTTCAATTTAATGATATCAGTGATAACTGTTTTTACTTTTAGCTTTTATGTTAATTCCAAGATACTTTCTTCACACTATGTTATATGGTCTGCACATTGTTGTACTACCTTATTAAATATTTAAATCTCAGTTCCATAAATAAGCACTGGTAAAATGTATTTAAAATCTTTCTTTTCAAGAATGTAGGCATATTTTTTTTAGTATTAAGTTATTTCTATCAAAAGTATTACATCCAAGTTTAATTCTATATTAATTTCTTCTTTATATTTCCATTAATATTAATGATATGACCAGAATATTTATAGTTGTCAGCTTTTCTTAATTCATCACTATTAATCTATTTCTTTCTTTTTTTTTGAAAGCCATTGAACATTATTTTAACATTTATATTTTCTTATTTTTAGTTGATGGATTTTGTAAGATTTCCTGAAAATCTGAAACATTAATTGCTAAACAACTTGCATCTTCATTAAAATTTAGATAATTTAAGTATTTTTAACCCCTCCACTCCCATTCCAATTTAATCTACAAAATATTTCTCATAAAACTATTGTAAAATGGTTTGAGAGAGATAGGATTTCTTTTAATCAATATTGTTCTAAGTATCACTAATTAGTCTTCTCATTGCTATAGTATTCATGATGATTTTAATAAAAAAATTAAATTTTATATATATCTAAAAGTGATCCACTTTTTGATCTGAGAACATATTGAAACATAAATCTGAATTATCTGCATTTGGTATTTTTAATTATGTTGAATAATTATATGTCATTAATTTTCATATTATTCTTACATTAAATTCCATTCCGCTGATGCTTCCAATACTTGTGCTTTTATATTAAAGTACTTGTCCAGTTTTCAAACAATTTTTCAACTTTTTATTTAATATCATGAAATTATTATCAAATAGTTACTCCACTTAAAATTGATTTACAATTACAGGCTGTCAAATAAAAGTTTATCATCAAATGGCAGACTTATTTTATAACCCAACCATTCTTCATACTCTTTGCATTACATTGTTAGTGGCTTTATAGTTTCTAAAATCATAATTTATTTTTATATTGATGTGTAAAAGGGTCAGATTGAGCTAAACCTGATGTACACTCATTAAATGATTTTAGAAATAATGCACAAGGAGAGTTTTAAACTTAGCAACAAATTTACTACTCACAATATATAATATTAGTAAATTATTAGTATTTCAATTAATGGCTTGCTAGTTGAACTGCATAAATTAACTCAGTCTCAGTCATGCATGCACAGTTCTTTATAGTGTTGAACTATATATAATACTGCATTTTTCTTATTGCAATACTTTATTTTATTCTGTTAACTCTTCTCCATTAACTTTTCTCTATAGTCCTCTTTTTAGCATATTGCACTACTGCAGGTCATAATACCGATCTGAACATATGGCCCAAAAGTGTAACCATCGCTTTGTCAGTGGTCGTAGATGTATTTCCTATGCCATTGATTTTTTTTACACTCTGGTTGGGCCAGTAAACCAGCAAAGCCCACTATCCCTATTTATAGAGCATCTCTTTAAATATATTTTAGATAATTTCGTTTTTGTATCACCAATTAGGCAGTGGATCGTTCCTATCTGTTGGTGACATTTATTAATGATCATGGGGAGCTCATTCCTTCCCACCATGATTCGTTATTTATCTAATGATATCCTGCTCCAGATGTAAATTCCTGTTAGCATGATTGTGTTATGCTAATAATCTCATTTTGCATTGGTCACCACATTGGTATATCAGTAAGCTAGCATTGATTTAAATGCGAGATTTTAGCCTAAGGTTTAAAAAGATTGGGTTGGTTATATGCATAATCTATGTAGCATATTCACGCCTAGTAAAATATTAAAATTGTAAAATGTATTAAATGCTTCCATCTGTGCATATAATTCAAATCAAACATATTCACTAGTTAATTTAATTTTCAGGATTTTCCTTTTAATGTGTGTGTGTGTGCGTAATAAAATGTTTTGCTGAATTAATTTTGGCAGTAGTTTATTTATATATTTTATTAATATTGTTTAAAATTAAGAATTAGAAATTTTAATATTCAGAGTGATATTTTAAGCTCAGATTCTCCCTGAGCTGGTGACTGGGGCTTTCGGTTCAATAAAAAAGTAACCTCTCCCATGCATATCTGCCTACTATATAAACTTTCTAGGTTCCAATAGCCTAGTGGTGCCCTATATGGCAGATTAGGTTAGGGAGGTTCCATTGACTGTTATAATATGCAGTGTATTCCGATTTGAAGAATCAATTTATTTTTGTTATTCCATAAAATTTTCATCCTATTATTTGCAATCAAAAAATGAAATTTTGCTCAGGATGGTTTTGATCAACTATAGCAAATATTACATACCATTCTTGTCCAGTATAGATAGAAAATACACAAATAGAAAAAAGCAAAGATAGGATAAAAAAACAATAACAAAGATTTGGATTCTTCTATTCAAAAGATATAATCAATCAGTGAAAAGATTATACCTAATTATGTCATCTTAGATGAGGATATACTGTACATACGTGCATTCTTGGTAAGAACATGTGTGATCATTTAATGTAAAGAGCATTGCTTTTAATAAATATTTTTATGACTTTTAAATATGATAATTGATATCTACTTTACACAAATAAAATTCTATTAGTTTCTGAATTGTAGATGATGATATTGAGAGTTTGCAATAGTTAAAAAATCATTTTTGTAACTATTCAGAAATTGGCAATTACATAATATTTAATAAATCTTGTTTTTATATTTTGTTAATAGAGGCAACTTCATCTTTTAATAATTATAATTACAAATATTTATATTTACTAATTATATGTAATATAGATGTATGTTAAAAATTCTTTTGAAGTGTGTAATATGATTGATGAGAATCACAATTGATTTCCATTATTTGCAATGAAAATTTCATTTTTAAATATTAAAATATTTAATGTATGTTAAATATGAAGTTATTATTAATGAAAAATGATAATTTTTTTTTTCCTATTTCAGAATGTTGTGCTACACAGATAATCATTCACTTGAAAAAGTAGAAGTTGAATCTGATGGCTTTATTAATTCTATTCTTTGGTTTCTTAAATATTAACCTATCATTTATGGAAAAAATAAAATAAACTTTAAAAATTTTTACTTTTATTTTTGGCATAAAATTACAATAATTGTTTAAATATTGTTATTGGTAGTAATATTATATTACTTTATATCTGTGCGAGAGAGAAGAATGAAACAAATAAGTGCATTAATCTTAAGTGAACAATAATTAAGTAATTAATTGAAAATTGGATGATAAGAAATCAGTAATCATCCAATTGATGCCTGAGTGTTGTTTATTCATGGTTCTTGGAAGTGTAGCTACGTCTGTTTAAATTTTGGTATACGTTAGCTATGCATATTTAATATTTACAATTATAAAAACTGACTTTGTATAATATTATGAAATTATTAAAAATAAAATTGTAATATCAGAAAAACACATATTTAAAATCAAACTAATATACAAATAATCATGTTGTATTTCCAACATCATCAATAAATGAATGCCTAGGTACTATCTGAGTTTAAAGAATAAATAGTCCATTCTACTTTTTACATTTATCGTCATATGAGTGCTGTTTATTAATAGCTCATGGAAGAATAGTTATTTTCATTTACATTAAATTTTATTAATATAGAATTAACTAGTATCCATTGTTAATCTTTTTAATAAACATAACTGATAGGATTATGAAATGCTACAAAAGAATATATACATTTGGTACATAAACCCAAAGTGAAAGTTGTTACACAGATGTCTACTTACAATTATCTGTCAATATATAAAACTAGTTTATAATATCTCATTAAGCAGAAAGATCATTGGTATTTTAGTAGAGTGGATCAGACCAAGTGAATATTCATATGTATTAGTTGAATTTTAAGAAATTGATACTATAAATTTAAAGATTTAGAAATTATCCTTTTTTTTAATTTGTAATTGAACAATGGGAAAAATGTTTGAAAAAAAAACCCCTCTCATTTGTAAGTTTCCATATTTTCTTGCATTTCTTACATTAAAAAAATCTACGAATTTTATTTCTTCTATCCACCTTTCCAAGATGATATATAAATAAAGCATGAGAAGAGTGTACAAGAGAAAAATTTATAGAGAAATCAGACATTTGAGAAATAAATATAGGGGATTTGAACTGAGCACTGATTGTATATATGTATGGGAGATGATAATCTGGATCAACTTATGAGTGCTCGTTCAGCATGAAATATGTATATTGGTGATTATTTGTTTTCTGCATGTGTGGTCATGTGTATCAGTAGTATGAGATAATATGAATGGTTGAAGTGGCTTGAAAGTCTGAGTTCAAATCCCCTATATTTATAATTGGCTCCATGTATGAAAGAAAGTAGAATGGAAGATACAACATTATCAATAAAATTGTTCTAATTCATTAAATTAAATTTTTCATTCTAATATATAAAAACATTGCTATTAAAAAAACTGATATACCATGTAGTTAGTCTAAACAAATTACACTAAATTAATATTGGATTAATTGATAATAGGATTTCTTGAAAAAAAAATACATGGCAACATTAGACATCACTAGGAAGATGTTTAATTAAAAAGAGATATATAAGCTGTTGTTAATGTGAATTATTTTTAAATGTAAGATAATTATTTATTTAATGTATGATCAGTCACTCAATATGGAATATCAAAGACAGTATCCAATGGTTATATTTGCTTAATCAAAGTAGGATTTTTTTAAATGTCCTCACTTAGAAGATAATTAGAACTCTTGAATACAATCAATGAGTTAAACTATCCAGAGTTGTTTTTTTTAAAAAAAAATTGTAGATATTAAAGTTATGCTACAGATTTTCTAAGGCAAACAGTTGTTTAAGAAAAAATGTTCTGACCATTTAATGTCATTGATGAAGATTGATAAAATATACATTTTGATTTATTAAAAACAATATGAAAAATATGAAGAGTTATATATTTAGAGCAATTTTAATATATGATAATAGTTTATCAATTATGAGTGTTGTAATTCAAATTCAGAATTATAAAAATATTATATTTAGTTTAATTAATAGTCAATAATATGTTTAAAAATAAATGTGTAACTTTTATTTCAGTATTAAAAATAGTTTAAAATAATCTTGGAGCATTATTTTTGACTATGAAATAACTTCTAGTTAGATATTAATTTAAAAACCTGTTATTAAATACTATTATTTTATTTTAATGTAATTCAGAAGATTTATATATATATATATTTAAATTTTTCTACAAATTAAAAAAGAGAAATATGGTGCTTGCATTAATCAGCTATATTAATTTCTTTACTGCATTAAGGAATGATTGTCATAATAATAAAAAAATAATATTCCCCTCATATACACTTCAATGCAAAAATTTTTTTAATGATTCTTTGTTTTCCTAAAAAATTGACTGTCCTACATTATTTTTATAGGAGTATTATTATTAGTAATAAAAGATTAGTGTGTGTGTGTATATATATATAGGTGTGTATATATGTGTATAGGGATTGTATAGGCGTATGAATAGAGGTTTGAATAAAAAATGAAAGTTTAAAATAGTATTAGTTTATAGGATTATTAATAATAAAAATAAAATAAGTATATAAAAGTTTTAATATGTGGATATAGGTAAAAACTTGTAAATATATATATAAAGGTTTGTAAGATTAAATTTTCAAATAGAATTAAAAATTAAGGAAATTGATAATAGAGGGAGTTGAATTAAAAAGAAGGTAAGAAATTTTTAAAAAATCAGTTATTTTAAAAGGTAGAGAAGATTAAGATCGGTAAGTTAAAATGAATAGGAAAATTGTTAAAGAGAATAAAAATAAAAATTATTAATAAAGAATAAGATTAGAAATAATAAAATGGCAAAAGTATAGTTATTTGAGTTAGATAGCTGGGTTTGAAGACATTTAAGTATCTGAAAACTTCAGATTTTCTACTCAATGGTTAAGTCTTAGATAAATGCTGGCTTTGGTTTGGTATTTTTAGATCTAGTGTCTAAAACTATCCTAGCACCTCTCTGGGGAGTGCCAAAGGCATGAAACCATTGGTCAGGGGATTGGGTGTGGTTTTCAGATAGAGATATTTTAAATGCTTTCTCTAGCTAAGCATTTATCACAAAGCTTGTTGAGCAATTAGCAAAGCTCTTTGTTTATATTTTACAAGCTTAAAAAAGTGGGCTCATGTGATATATGACTATTTTTTATTTTTTAAGTACTTTATAGTCTATATATCTACTTCTGTTTATAAAGTAGAAATGTTCCAAACATCTATGTAAAAAAAAAAAGTTATGTGATATTGTTGTTGTTTTTTTTTACAAAAATATCTACATAAAAAATTGATTTCAGACCTTAAAAACTATTAAAAATAATAAAATAAAAAACAATATTATAATATTATTAAATGTGTTTAAACAAATTACATGAAAAATCTATCTTAAAATTTTTATTTGACTTTTATACACATATATTTTTTTAAAAAACATAAATATATAAACTACAGCAAAATAACATTTGTCTGAAGGTTTGTGGTAATGGCATTTTACTTATAATTATATGTTGGATTACTTCCATTATTTAGTATTAATTGTTAAACTTTAAAAAAAAATTCAAACTTCATTTAAATTTTTCAAATAGATAATTTGGGATTGGCACTGCCATGATTTCATTGTCCGATCATAATTATTCTATCCTTGCAAATTATTCTAGCACTTTAGGTTTTCGTAATAATTTTGCTGTCCATGTTTGTGATGGCAGAAGACCTAGTTGTGAATTATTTTATGAAAACCTAAAATACTAGAATAATTCACAAAGTTAGAATAATTATGAGAGGATGATTATGTCATGGAATCCCAAAATACCTTCAAACATATTCAACTATTAGTAATAAAATATAGATTAGTATATAAGTAATGTTATGAACTAACTTAAGTGATATTACTAATAGTTCAATATCTTTAAAATATTTAAATAAAGTTTTATTTTTTTCTAAAAACTAACATTTTTAAAGAAAATAATGCAATATTTGTATCTCAATTATGATTAGTAAATCAAAAGTTGAAAAATTGCAACTTACTTATCAGCAAAATCTAACAAATTTATATTTTTATATAAATTTAATTTTATTTTTTATTCAAATTTTTTCAATTAATTTCGAAAATGTTTCCAGTTTTTAACACCAAATTACTAATAAAAACTATTCTATAATGAAAGAAAATGTTAATTTTTCTGATTGTTTTACTCACATGATAAAATCAGAATGGAAGGTTGATTGTTCACACATACAATTATATAAGATTAAATGCTTTTGTATAAAAGTAAGAATAAATATTTTTTATTCACAATTAAAATTAAATATAAATTTTTAAAAAGACAAATTTATTGGATCATATTAGATCAAAACAAATCATGTAAAAAGATACATTTTTTCCCTGAATATGTGAGATCAAAGTCATAAAGTAAAAAAAATCTGTGTACAATTAAATTAAGTGTATATTCTTAAAGTGAGTACTCTATTTAGGGGACATTTTCCCAAAATAATCCTGCCCAGAGTATTTTCCTTAAAATCTGCATTTAATATTGTCTCTTCCTTTTTTTATTAATCTATTTGTGATTTTTTTTTTCAACACTATAGTAATTATATTTTTAAAAAATGACACCCCCTCCCCCAAATAAAATATTCTGAATTCAATTATATGTAGTTGTTATAATTTATTAAATATTATACATTCCAACTCAACAAAATAATTGAAAGTTTCTAAAAAAAAATTATTTTTTTTTGTCAAATCTTAATTTTCTGAAATATTTTTAAAAATATAAATCAAAAAACTAAAATAATATTATTTCATTTAATTTGTTGATAAAAAGTTATAAATATTATTTGCTAAAAAATTTAAATGTCAGAACACAGTACTGCCAGTAACATTAAATTATAACAAAAAACCACTCAATTCTTTAATTTAGAGCATATTAATGTGTGATTACTGAAGCTTACTATAGATGGCCCTAGAGAACCACTTTTATTTTAACAATGGCATCTTATAAATGTTATTGTTATATATTGTTATACTACGTCTTACAATTTTATTAATGCTAAACAATTCTTAATTCCTTAGATTTGAATTATATATACATATTTTTCCTTTTTTTTTTTAAAAAAAAAAAAACCTGTTTTCCTACAGATTATTATAAAAGGTAGTTTTCCCTGTCAGATGTTAAGGAATTGTTGTTGTTCTGTGTTTAAAATAGCATTAGTCAGTTCTTCAATGTGTGAACACGACAAATGGATTTCATTGTTCTGCTTGTGAACTGAAAGATTAGTAATATGAAGTATTAAACTTTCTAATGCACTTGGTAACTCATAGCAATGATCTGTTTGTAAAGCCGGTATATTAAAGTGGGATAGTGAGTAATTAAAATAACAAAGAATTAATTTTTGATGTAAGTTTTTTTTAGTAGATATCAAATACTTTAAGTGATTCAAAAGATGAAATTTCATATCATCAGTTAAACTATCCTTTGTGGGCCAACTTACACTGAAACACTGTGTTAGCTTTAGAGATAAAACTAAAACAATTTTATCTGCATTCAATAGCTGGTTTTCCATCCATTGAAAACGGTTTTGAAGAATTTCTACAGGATGCTCTAAACTTGGAAATATAGTTACTGAACTCTTGCAATACAATTGTAAAATACTTCCCAAAACATGAACAGCATTTTCATGTCCCCTGAAGTCATCAGCATGTATCAGTAAGATATTCTGATCTACAAAATATAAATATACAAAAATTAATGATTTAACCAATTGCAGTTATAGACGGTATACAAGCACATGCACACATTCTTTTGCATAAAAACCTGAACAATCTATTGTAAAGAAAATATTTTTAAAATCTTTTTAAGAAAAAATGCTATGTGTTTTTACTAAGCAACTAAAATTGTTAATTCATTTAAATATTAATTGTCCACTTTTATAAAATATATGTTTCTGTACAAATTCTATAATCAATAAAAGAATATATTGATTTATAAAATTAACAAATACTTATGGATAAAAAAATAGCTGTTAATTGCGAATATTAACACTTATGGTAGATATGATTATTATATATAACTTTGATAGAATACATTTATTATCAAATTATAACTTTGTAAATGGGAAACCTTTATTAGTGAGAGGGGAGAGGATAAAATTCTAAATAAATTAAGTTACAACATGTTCTATTATCCATTAATCTAAAAAAGAGGATTGGATGAAATGAAAATGTTGAATAGCATAAAATAGTAGGAAGTTAATTAGTAAGTCTACATTATTAGAGAGATTAATTCAAGACTAATGGATGGAGTTACTGTTTCAGAATTGAATAAAACAATTGTTAAAAAAAGCAAGAAGACTAGATGGTATGTCAGCTTCATGTTAAAAATTAAAGGAAGATATGCACGATTTCATTTTTAAAAAGCTTCTAAAATTGGAAGAGTATGAAAATTAGATAATTATATAAAGAAAAGTGTGTGTATATATATATCTATTATATATATATTAATTAAAAACTATTCTAATAATAAAAATAAATATAATGATAATTAACTATTATATACAGTCTTTCACATCGTAGAGTTAAAAAGTTTTATGAAAAAAATATTGGAAAACTATAAAGAATAAAAAAAAAAGTAGACACTGGTAAAAAATCTTGTGAAAGAAACAAGCAAATGATAAAATGTCTTAGAGAAGATATTCTGAAGGACTGTATAGCAACTGAAGATACACGATGAATATAATAACTACAATAATCATTACATCATTAATATTAGTTCAAATCATAATCAGTATGTCTTTTTTTCCACAAACTTATATGCTATTGTTTTGTTTTTGTTTTTTTTTTATTAAGGAATATTCTGTTTTTCAGAGAGAAAAAAGATTATCCATGATCCTTATTTATTTCTCTTACTTATTTTTATTTCACAATTGTCAAAATGCTTGTTTACTATTTCTTTCAAGTTGCTGTTTGAAAGCAAAGTTATTACATTCTCTATTTTTCCAGTTGGAAAATTTTTTTTTCTAAAAAACAAATTGCTTATTAGTTGTTTTCCAAAAGAGCAATTTTTTCCATGATCCTTCAGATTATCTTGTACAAGATTACATTTTTCATACAATTTTTTTTATATTTCTCAATCTTTCTTCTTTTGATCCTTATATAAAATTTGTAATGATTTTTAAAAATGATTCTCAATACCATTACTACTTAGAATATTCTTAATTCAATCCATTTAATATCGTCAAATGCCTCATTTAAATATACAAAATATTTTTTTTTTTTTCCTAGATATTTTTCATAAATCATTCTCAAAGCATCAATTGCAATTATTATCTTCATTTTTGAAAAACAATAACTTTCTGAAAATAAATGTTACTCAGCAAAACATAAATAACAAAAAAAAAAAAAAGGGGGGGGGGGGACAGTAATGTAAAATTTTGAAAGAAAAATTACTGCTGCCTTAAACTGTTTAATTGCTTGTAAATTATTGAGCAAATTCTTTTATTTTTTCTATTAAAATGCTATATTACTGCAAGTCCCATATTGTAACATATATCTGATCTTTAAACTTTTAAATAATCACCTATACTGTGTGCAGATATTTAATCAATTCAAATTTTATTTGGTATTTCATTTATATCTTTATTCAACAGTGCTTCAAGTTTCACAATATTACCTATTTAATATGTTTTTGGGAATGTAAAAATTTGAAAAAAAATTCATTATAATTTTGAAATCTTAAATAATGAATACTGAGATTTCATCTCCTTAAAAAAACTATACTTACCATATAATGCATTGACATAATAATCTTCATGGTGTGGCTCAATGATTGTCACTTGGGGAAATTCTTAACAAAAAAAAATTTAACAAATAAACTATTTATGTTACTAAAAAAAAAAAGAGCATCATGAATAACAACAAAAATTCTCTACCCTATTCTAAAATCATTTGCTGCAAACTTGAATAATCAAGGGACACAAGATGATATATTGCTATAATATCCATATCCGTAGAACAGTTTTTTTTTTGCTTTTGCTCTCATCAATCATAAGTTTTCACCGATGAAAGCAAAAACCACAAATTAGTTAGGAAATTTGGATATTATAGAAATATATATCCACTGATTACTCAAGTTTGCAGTAGAGGGCTCTAGGGTAGGATAAAGAGAACTGCTCTTGGAAATATATGAGTAAGCTAAAAAAATCATATGATGGTTTAGTAATAACAAAATAGAAAAAATAAATATAGCAGTAAACATGACTGAAAAAATGATTTGTAAATATAAAGCACATAGGAAATCCTTATTGGATAAAAAATATTAGACCAGAGAAGGGAATGCAGGAGGCCAATGAGAGCCACATGCCAGTTTTTCATATATTGTAAAAAGTCACACCATATTATTTAAGTTCACAAAAATAATTTTATTTAACTTAATTAATATTATGAGATATTCTACACAAGTTTTAAGTGCTATATAAAAAATATAAGAGAAATATTAATAAAATATAAAATAATTATTTCAAAATTTTAATAATAAAATTCATTAGTAAAAAATATAACATTTAACAAAGACCTTTGATCAAATCTTTGAAATTTGGCATATAATTTGTTAAAGCTGTTTACTGCAATTCTATGAGATGCTGATTGATCAACTGTAAATGATATTTCAACTTCATTGTCAAGTATAATGATCCCCTACAATATTTTGTATCAAAAATTGAAATTAGATGGCAAGCAGCTTTCTTTAAGTGTTGATATTTTGATTCTGACACAAGTTTCCACAATTCAATTAGAGGACTAGATTTGTGATGCATTTTCAATGCCTGTCCTTTTTCACCTCTAATAACCTCCAATTCCCCAGCTGGTTTTTTTTATCAAGTATTATTTCAAAAACTGGAAATCCATCTTCAATAATATCACAAATAAATGCAAATGTAGATTTGAAACTTTTCAAATCTTCAATCCTACCTTTGAAATCACTTGCAATCCTTCCAATTTTTTCTTCTTTATATTAATTATATTTGCTTTTACCCAGAGAAAATAATTAAATATTCTGGACTTAAGACTGTACACAAAAGGGGTTTCATTTTAGCTAACAGCAAATTCCTTTCTGCAGCCTTATTTTTCTGCACTATCATATTTGGTCAATTCTTGCGTTTCACTTATCTTTTTATTAAATTAATTCAAATCTGAGCCATTATTGAAATCTGTTGATATTTTAAAATGATTTTGAAGTTTAAATTTATTAAAGCATTTCTGAAAAATAAAAATAGCAACTGCTAATATCTTTCTTAATAGTTTTCATGTCTCTAATTTTATATTAATACATTTATTATATTCCACTAGTTAAACATTACTACATCTATTAAACTCATTATGGTAATTAAGTACATATTTTTATTAATCAAATATAATCTAATTCTGCTATATCTATTTCCACTTTGGACTCTCCCCCCATCAAACTTTATAATATATAGTTACCTCCTGCCTCTACAAATTTCATGAGTATATAGTATATATTTGCTTTCTTTTCTGCATCTTAATTTATCTTCAACACTTTAATTTTCAATCTAATATTAAAATCTTCTGTGACAATTTAAATATGCTATTTGGTCTGACGATCATTTTGAAGCATCTATATAAAAATCTTCTGTTTTTTTACCAGGATAATAATTTGTTGGTCATAAGGCTGAATTAATCATATTTGGTATCTTCCATTAAATTAAACAACTAATCTTGAGAGATAATGGTTTTATTTAATATTTAAATAATTGAAATAAATAAGATCTTTGAAAGCAACAATAAAAAAAAATAATTTGCACTAATAGAAAAAATATATTAAATGTGTATATATTAATTTTAGTGGTTATATTTTATCACAAGCAGAATTTATTATATGACTATTAAAAGATTCAGCAACAAACATACAAATTATAATATTCATATTCATTACAAATTGAAAAAGATAAACTATGGACTCAAAACCCACAAGAGTATGAGACTTCTTTCCTGATGATGAAGACTCTATCTTATTTTATCATTTTTTTATGGTAAGTGCATCAACACTCATCTGATCAACCCAGATTAATCTATCAACTTTGCCTTGTAACTAATTATAGTCTGATAACTGATTATATTATTAATAGAAAAGATATAATAAAAAATTAATTATTAGATGATGAATCTTTTTTGAAAATTAATATAGATGAAAAAAATGAATTATATAAAAAGAAAAGAATAAATAAAATGACTATGAATAAGATTAAAAAATATAGTAATTGCAACAATAGCATTTTTTTTTTGTTACAATAATGCCATATAGTGCAATCCCTTGTAATCAATAGATGTTATAAAGTTGGGCATAATAATCCCTATCAACTGCATTCACATCCAATATCCCAAATAGTTTCCAGCTTAAGGTTTTCATCAGTAAGGAGCCTTGGATCTGAAAGCAGTGAGACTAGAATGCACCAGTTTTTTAGTTAAATATATAACTATCATCCCAAAATGGAAACTCAATCATGTTTTCAGTCCAAGATAATTTGCCTATATAGTCATACAGATCTGAATCCAATTCAGTATCTATATATTTTAGTGTCTGGTTTTTTTAATAATCAGTCACCTTTGTCCTTTGCTGGTACAATATTAGTTTTAAACAATTAAAACATCACATGGTCACCTTTTCTTTACTGTTTTCAGTTTGGGCTGATGGCTTTATAGTTAACCAAAATAATAAAAGGTGAGTGATGAAGAGGCATTAGATTCAAAGATTCAGATAACTACTCATCACTGATGAAAGCCATAAGATAGAAAGTAGTCTGGAGATAGTGGATGAGAATACACTGGATAGGGATTATGATGCACAACTTTCTAACATCTATTGATTATTAGCGCTTGCACTAGATGACATTATTGTGGGGAAAACTTTGTTACTGTTTTAATAGCTTGTGTAAGCATAAATGAAAGATGATCATGTGATGTGTTATAGTTTAATTGCAACAATATCTGAGCTACAAAAAGCACAAGTTGAATGTAGTTATTAATATATAAAAAGCAAAGCATTCCTTTTCTTTTCTAAACTTATTTTATTACTCAACTAAATTCTGAAATATAATACGTCTTTTTTCAAAGTTAATGGTATTTTGAAATATGTCTATAAAACAAAAATGTAAACATAAAATATCCTAAACATATATAATACAAATATTTTCACTAAATATAATATTTTTAATTTTTTTTTTTCAAAATTTTATTTAGTAAATCTACCTACCTTTTAACTAATTCTTTCTCAAAAACAAATTTCGTTTTTTTTAATTTTTTTTTTAAAAAAACCTATTTATATAGTTTAACTTTATCTTATATATAAATCTTTTCTTATGTATTTTTAATGTTATAAAAAATTTAATTGGAATTTGCAAGTAATTATTTCCCTATTCTGAAAAGATTTTAATTTTCAACTGAAAACAATATTTAATTAATTTCTATTCAATATGAAATACAGTTATTATTTAAGAAAATATAAATAATTCAAATAATTTTAGAATCTTAATTTTAAAAAAATATTAAAAATAAAGATTGTATTAGAAATATTGTCAAACATTAAATAATATTCTATAGAACAATATTAATTTTCAATTTTACAAGTTAAATTTATATTTCATAATTATTATTTTTTTATTACGATTTTATGAAACTTAAATATGAAAGTCTGTAATGCTGAACTATTTTACATTGGAATAAGACCACCCTATTAATTTAGAGTAAGAAGAACAGGAAAAAAAAAGTAAAATGAGTATTATATTTAATTGGGTTGTAAAATTTTCCTTTTCATTTTAAAAATGTATACATTTGAAACATTACTATTTTATTTTTTAACTAAATAGAAGACAATCAAACATCCTCCTATATAGTTACAATCTAAACACAGTGCTTATAAAATTTATCGAGTATTACATATTTTATTTTTGTATATGTATAAAATTCATTTATTACATATTCAAAGATACTGTATGTGTAAGAGTAAAATTTAGATAATAACATACACTGTAATATAGCATAATTGGGAATTTTGTTTACTTTATCACTTTACTTGATTCTTGCATGAATGAAATGACATACTCTGGAACCCAAGATCTATGAATCGTGATTCCAGTTATATCACTTTCAGTCCTCAAACATCTTATGATTTCTGGGGTGATAAATCATTCAATTAATCATTTGATAACATTTAAAAATTAGTGCATCCCATTGTTATAAAATCCCAAGATTAGAAATAAATGTCTGGAGATTTGGGACAAACCTGAAGAGAATGATCATTATAATCATAAATTTTCAAAAAATAAACTAATATTTATTTATTATTAATTATAATTGAAGATAAAAAACCAGATGTCAAAAAATAAAATAAACTGAAGATAAAAAAACAAATCCAATAACAAATAATGCACAGTGTATAAAACTATGAAAACAATAATATAAATATTGTGATTGGTCTGGGTTACACAGCACACACCAACATAGTTGTGTGTGTGCATATATATATATAAGATAAAAGAAAAGTAGAAATAAATAGACAAAAATTTTGTAGATATTTTCTACATCTCTGGAATAATAATAAATAAAGGGTTAAATAACTCTGGATTTAAAACAAAATTTCATTATAAAATAAACATTTAAAAAGATCTAAATAAATTGTTATTCTGATTTTGAAATTTAAAAAACAAGCATGTATCTGATAATTGTAAAAAGCTCTATTATGTATTTTTTAAATCTTTTAATTAATTTGTAATTTTCTCTAAGTAAAAACATGTATATCACACTTTGATAAAACTTTAAACTTGTTTTTGAAAGAATTAAAATTCTTTTTAATCAAGATAAAAAAAAACAAACAAGGTTTTTAAATTTAGTGTTTTTATCATCTCACTGAGAATATAAAAGGCTGAATGGAAAAGATTACTTTAGTTTGGATAGTTTTTGAAAAGAGAGTTGGCTAATATAGTTTGGCTAATATTTTTGTAAGAGTTAGCTACAGTTTATTGAAATAGTTAAGGCTTTACTTCATTAGCATTTGGAATCAATTAATATAAATATATATGCTCTGTGCACAGATAATGAAGCTATTCAATGTATGTAAAATTATCAAAAGTTACCGCCAAGTGCTTTCGGGACAGTTTATAGTCCCATATTCATGGTGACTTGTATTTGGTTAGAAACTGTTATGGGACAGTTTATAGTCCCATATTCATGGTGACTTGTATTTGGTTAGTTCCTAACCAAATACAAGTCGCCATGAATATGGAACTATAAACTGTCCCGAAAGCGCTTGGTGGTAACTTTTGATAATTTTATGTATATTGAATAGCTTCATTATCTGTGCACAGAGCACATATATCTACAGTTTATTAGTGACTGTAGCAGAGAATGGCAACAGTAAAGCTAACTGCAGAGATGGCTACCAGAATTATGCAGAAAACTGCATGAAGATGTAGAGAATGCAAAGAAGCAGTTGCCCTAATTTACTGCTGGAGTTGACTCACATGAAGTTCAGGTCAACTTTTGATGAGACTAATCTGCTTAAATGTGTTCTAAGAAGACAGCTGCTTGCCTGGAACAATTCTGGACGGAAGGGAGATCATTGCAAACCAACCAATTACCGGAATTATTCCTATCTTGATGACCAGTCTTTCCAAAACTAAGCATACCAAGA
This sequence comes from Epiperipatus broadwayi, assembly GCA_028023455.1. Lineage (NCBI taxonomy): Eukaryota > Metazoa > Onychophora > Udeonychophora > Euonychophora > Peripatidae > Epiperipatus > Epiperipatus broadwayi. The sequence goes on along the minus strand of JAQFVV010006214.1, from coordinate 7,595,003 downwards.
GAAAGCTTGAAGAATTGGTATACATATGCTGATGTATCTATATGCAGAAAAGCACAGATAAACATATATACAATGATGAGTAACATTATGTAGAATGTGAATGAAATTTTAAATGTTTTTTATGGTTCATTTAAAAATGACATTTAGAAAGTGAGAACATTATTTTTAAATCATTTATTGAGAAAACAAAATGACATTTTGAAATTTATATTTTTAATTCTAAAAACTTATTTTTCATTTATTAAAAATAATAATTAAGAAACATTCTAAAAGTGAAACAAACACAAATAATTGTGCTTGGATTAAAAATTAAGTCAGGATTAATTCTTTGACCATCTTATTTAAGAGAAAATGAAAAAAGATTTTTGGGGTCTTTTTAGATTGGAAAAAAATATATACCTGCTGTATTAATTTTAAAGATGATTTTCTATTATTCTAACATAGGCTGTTAAAAGTAGATTTTATTTTTGGAAAAAGGAAGAAATCTAAGTGTTATAATTAATCAATCAAATCTTGTTAAAGTGACCTATCAAAAAATTGACTTGATTTTTTTTTTTAAAAAAAGTTGATAGTATTTATTTCTTTTAAAAAACTAATTGATAAAGAATGGAACTTCCTATAAAATAACATGCAATTTATATGATTTCCAAATGGAATTAATTGCGAAAATAATTTTTAATAACTATCTTGACAAAAATGAAATATATGTTATAGACGTTAGTGTGTGCCTGAAATTCCATATGCAGACACGTATGTTAAATATGTATAAAATTGAACTTCATTTATCAATTTATGACAATATAAAATAATAAAATACACCTGCTGCAGGATTTAACTTTTATCAGCAATTTTAAAAAAAATTGACTATTTTTAAAAAGGAAAAGAAACTGTAATCATTAAAGATAGAATTTGATTTTATTAATACACACATGTATGTGTGAATTTAATGTATTTTAACCCAGAAATTAACTATGAAAAATGTAATATTATTTACCAAGTTAAAATAGGTAAACATCAGTGTGCATATATACATGCACACACATATGTAAAATTTAGTCATTTATTTATAACGATTCGAATATTCTAGGAATTATACTGCACATCTTTATCAATGAATGTCAAATAAACACATGTAAAATTTAATCATTTTTTTTATTTTTAAATGTCAATTCAAATATCCATTACCAAATTGTACTGCACCCTGTATGTGGATATATATCGAGTGTCAAATAGATACTTTTATGTAAATTTTAATCATTTATTTTGACAATTCAAATGGATTCATTGTAAACTAATGTATCACACATCTGTGCAAATTATATTTGTGTGGACCCATTAAGATATTGTAAACCATAGTAATAACTTGAATTGTGCATATTAATTTTGTAAATCACAAATGTGTTATTTTTTTATTGAATGTTAATCAAAATCAGGTCTTAATAAATATGTGAAGAGCCATATTCTGAAGATCTTAATTTCATTAATTTTTTATTGTTATTAATAAACTTGTATTCAATTGCTAAAAATTGTATTGCATCATCTCTTGGACACCATAACAATACATGAGATTGTGTTCTTCTGAGCTAAATTCGAAAATAATGGCTGATATATTAAATGGGGATGTATTTAGTGCTTTAGGGACAGCCAGTAAGACATTGTCCTTGCTTGGCATGAGGATCATATTCTTCAAATCCCCTGCACTACATTTTATTTTAGATTGGTCTTAGAAATTAAGTGTATAGTTGGCCAATACATTAATGGTACTAAGTGACCAGAGCATGATTAGCATGTTTTAATACCCCAGAATTATTGTTTTGATTATTATGTATTCTGACGGATGAGCACTTAAGTTGGTGCATCTAAAGTTATGTTTAAATAATTGCATGGCTCAATAGTTAGCCTGGTCTACAGAAGACCTATTTCCAATGCAGTCACCAGATTGACTGTTGATTTATATTTTGTATTGTTCAAATCCAGTCACAAGATTGTCTGTTGATGTATTTTGATTTTGTTCATTCATGATAATGAATATTTATGCTTACTTGTACTTATTGATAATGCTGGTTGATGTATTGATAATTATATTTTTATTTGCTCTGAGGAGTATCTTGATGATCTCACAGAGATGGCATGATTTCATGATGTCTTGAAAAATATAACATTGCTTTATATTTATGATTATTAAACATCACTTTACAAATTTTGATATTTCATTTATATACTTGGGGTTGATGATGATTTTCCATCACCCCAGATCAAGCCTCTGATTACCCATCTTGTTACATTATATATATATAACACTGTAACTTTATATCTGATACAATATTTTGTATTTAATCTCTGGATTATAAATCTTTTGAGATCACAGGAGATAATTATCATTATCATGCATTTATTAAGATGTTGTGAGCAGAAATGGTGTATAACCCAAATAATGATGAGATATTTTTTTGCATTAAAAAAACAAAATAATTTAAATTAAAATTTTAATTTTTAATACAACTTTAATTATTGCTTCTAAAAAAATAAATGATCAAGGGATGGGTTGTTTGGAAAGTCATGTGATGTCTAAGCTTTAGAAAGGCAGCGATGAGTTTTTAATCTAGAGACATTTAGCTCGGAATCTCATCACTATATATTGCATTAAACCATGGAAGGCATTATTGCTTGTGAATTGAAGAGACAGCAGAAATTTACTTTAAATTACTCTAAAGCTATATATATAAGCATAAATAATCTATCGACAATATACAACAATATCAAACAGATTCACAATCATCTTCTGTGAAAATCTGTCAGCATTCCTGTTTAATGTCTATTTATTTTTTTTTCTTAGAGATATGGCTCTAAAGGAAAGTAATTTGAAGTGGGTTACTAATGTAAGCAACAAGAGTCATGTGATGCTAGTCTTGAAATAGATAAAAGAAGTTGCAAGATAATATTCTAGAACTCGAACAAATATCACCATAACTAAAAATGATTAGGATGATAAGATATTGAGTTGAAGAGGAGTGTTAAACAATTTTAAAGTATAGTGGCATCATGAGGCTTCCTGTTGTATAAAGTTTTTTAAAAATTAGAGCTAAATATAAGAGAGAGATTAAGTTATTTATTATTTGATAATACTTATGTAAACATTATATTTAAATAAACATGTCTTGAATTGCTATTTTTTTTTATTACTGAAACTGTTTTAAATAATTTTAGCGATAATAACTCAGTAGTAGAAGAATAACTCAAAAGTCAAAGATTCTTGGATTGATTACAGCGGAGTATAATAAGAAAAGCTTAATTTAATCAATAGAATACAACTGTTATATTCAACCTGACAATTGGTCATCCAAATATCTCATCACTGCTTAAACATCTTACCATATAATTTTTTATATTTTATTTTACAAATTAAAGTTTCTATTTTGAAAATGATGGGCTCCTTTATCTATAAAGTGAGACAATATTTTCAAAACTAGACAGTTGTTTTTTTTAAAAACCTCAAACATAAATCATGTTCATTTGTAACTAAGTTCTGTCTAGAATTAAAATTGAAATTTGATTAAAATTATCTAATTGGATTAAAATTATTTTGACATGGAATCTATTGAACCGGGACTACTGAGATTGACATATTAACTGGGTTTAAATACCTTTTAATGTGATTGTTTATAATATGGGTATGGACTGGCCCTTCAAGCAGAGGGGAGAATACCATTGATAGCATAGCCATCAACAATACCCACAGGCAGATCGGCTATCGAAAACATAACATGATCACATTTCCAGGCCATGGTCCATCTCGACTGCTGAATTCAAAACCCTGCCATCCAAAGCTTTTTATTTGTTTTGAGGATCAACTTCAGGCACCAGCCAATCATAGGATATATAGTCTGCATGTTTCAGATGACAGGAACACAATCCAGTGCTTGACATTCCATGACTAGATCATACTCTTAAATCAGGGTCCAGCACATTCATAACACATAAAAATAACTATACTCTTAAATTAATAGTGACACAGAGACAGGAGAGAGAGAGAATAGACCAAATAATATTTAAGCAAGCATTAATGTTTATTCAAGCACACACATATCTAATATAATATAATATTGAAATTTACAATATATATATATGATGACTTTAGGCTATAGTTATAATAGTTTTCTCAATGAAAAACTTTGTGTCAGCACTATGCATTCTGTCCAAACTGAATAATAATAATAATCCAAAATGAGTGGACTCTGACTGTACTCAAGAATGAAGAGTGGACTGGAATGATTTACTGATTGCAGACCCAACTAATTCTATCACAAAAATGATCTAACAGATTGCAGACCCAACTGAATAACAATAGAGAGCAACTTTTTATATTTTTTTCTCTCCCATTCTTTTAATTTCTTATCTTATTTTTAATTTTGATCTCAACTTAATTCTGTTTTTTCTTAATTAGTTTTTTATGTCGGCTTTAATCTTTTGCTTAGATTAATCTACTATCTCATCGATAGTTTACACAGACTTTTAATTAATTCAATTGTTAGTTTTACCTTTCCGCTATTGGCCAGTAATCTTTTAAAGTAATTACATTTGCAAAAGTTAGCTTTTACAAACAAAATTTCATTTTAACTTTTTATATTTACTTATTTATTCTTTAAAAAGAGAGAGAGAGAAAAAAAAGTTTTTAAATCTTTTTCTAATTCTATTTTAGATTTCTCCCCCATCCTGTTCTCTTTTTTAAAAAAAATATAACGCAATCTTTTTTTTTATTATTTTACAAAATTGCATTTTAAAAATCTGAAAACAAAAGAAAATTAATCATATATTTTTTAAAATTATGAAACATGTAATGCTAGCATTACACTATAAAGAAAAAAGAAACTTTTTAAAAAACTTACATTAATTTTATATTTACCAATCTCATTTTAAACATTCTGGAGAGAAGAGGGGATGTTTGAAAAAGAATCAGATAATATACCATCAATAAATTGGACACTTTGTTTGATATAAGATGTAATCTACATTCAAGAAATAAAAACCACTAAAACATCACGTGTCCACTGTTTCACATGCTTGCACAATCTGTTAAATTAGTAGCAATTCTAGCTTGCACTAGGGGACATTATTGTATGGCAAATTAAATAATAAACATTATATATATTTAATAAAATTTAAACCAAACAACTAAAAAAAAAATCACAAGTTCACCATTTCTTATGCTTACACAAACTGTTTACATAGAGACTAAATTCTCCATACAGTAGTGCTATCAATGCAAGCGAGAATAATCAATGGATGCAAGAAGATTTGTGCATAAAATACCTATCTAGTGCCTACTCATCCAATATCCCTAGACTAGTTTCCATCTTGTGGCTTTCATCAGTGAGGATGCTGAACTGAGTTCAGATCTATACTATACAAGCTAATGAGCTTGAATTGAAAACATTATTGTCTTTTTATTTTGGATTCATAGCTTTATAGTTAACTAAAAAGGTAAAAAGTTGTTGCTGGAGGTTGCATTAGATCCTAAGATCTAGGTGTAGTCATCTCAGATCTAAGAGTTTTCACTGATGAAATCCACAAGATGGAAGCTAATCTGGGGATATTGGATGAGTAGGTACTAGATAGGGATTTTATGCATAAACCATCTTGCATCCATTGATTACTCTGGCTTGCACTGGTGGTGCTACTGTATGGAGAGTTTAGCCTCTATGTAAAAAAAAAAAAAATAGAAGGGAAATAAACCAAAACTAGATTAAAACATTACAAATAGCTAAATTATAAACCAAAACTAAGTTAAAATTTTATCAAAAAAGTGAAGAAAAAAACTTACTTTTTCTATAAAAGATGAAGCCAATAATTATAATAAAAACAAGTAATATACTACAAAATGCAGCTGTAATAGCTATTTTCCAAGAGATATTTTCAGAATCTAAAAACATAGAAACAATTTAAATACATCTATGTATAATAGAAAGTATGAAGATATGTGGTTTGGGTAATTTTATAAGTATTATAATTTGTTTACATATATATAATATGAAAAACACTATAACAGAGTAAAAAAATTAATATATATTTTAATAAAATATTATAGTTTAAACATATTAGTTTCCTATTTATAGTAATCAAACTTATAATAATTTAATATTAAAAAAATATTTAAAAATTACATTGTTTTTTATTTAAATACTTCACATTACTTTTTTTGGACAATAAATTATGCATCTTCAAGTGTTTTTTCTTTCTCATTTCTTTCTTCACAAACCATTTCACTAATATTTTGATTAATAATTCACTAATAAAATATAGTATACATATTTTATTTTAAAAAAAAGAGTACCAATTAAATTTTTTGATAAGCATTTTTAAAATGATATAAGCCTTTTATTTTACATATCTTTGATTTGAGATGAGCCAAGCAATTAACTTTCCTTCACCTGAAATAAAAATGTAGTCAACTTTTTTTGAAAATTAAAATAAAAAATTAAAAAACAAAGAAATGGGTAAGTTCTTTTCTGTTATGATAACTTGAATACCTAGTCCTTATCTTTTAAAATCTTGGCTATGAATCCAGATATAAAGTAATATTATATTGAAAGCTTCCTGTATATTTGCCTCATATAAATATATATAATCTCTACTTTACAAAATAAAAAAAGTGACTTGTTATAAACTTCCCTGTGCAGTTGATCATAATGATAATGTTTTAGACTTGAGAATTAAAGATTTTTGGATCAAAGTTCAATGTCAAGCCCACTGCTTGAATATAGACTTTCTATTAAATATTAAAACATGTTATGCATATTGGGTCAAAATATAATGACTAGAGTTTCAATTAAGACTAATGTAAAAATATAACCACAGTGATGCATAATGGCTTTCTCAAAAATAATTATTCCATTAAGATCTTTAAACTAAAATTACTTATTCAAAATTATTCAAAATCTATCTCTTTAAACAGAATTTTCATTATTCAGTAGGGCTTAAATCAATCCAGAATCTTGGAATTATAAAAATTGATTTTAATAAACTTATTTAATAATTTCAAACTATTAAATTTTATATCATCTTGAATATATATTGCAACGGTCAGGTTCAAGCCCTTTTCGTTGCACATTTTAGTTTAACACCAAACCTATCTGTGCTGGATTCAAACCCTATTAAAATGAATATTTTAATAAACGTATAAACCTTTCTATCATGGCTGGGAGTGCATATGCACATATGAATAAATGCTGTACATACATAGGCTAGTAGTTGTTACAGTGAATATATTTATATTTTATAAAATAATGATTTATGTTATAATTTTAAATAGTAGAATTGTCAATTTATTAAATTTATTAGATATAAATTCGTATGTGGATGTATGATTCATCTTATATAGTAATATATATAAAGTGGCGTGATGTAATTTTGTAAAAGAGCAAAAAGCTTTTAGTTATATTAATTAAAAATAACATTTTAGCTGTAAACAAGTCCAATCAAGTCTTGAAAGTTGATAATTGCTATACTCAAATTTGTTTACAGCAAAAGTGTAGTCATTAAAACCGCTATAGCAAAACTATTTTGACCCCTAAATGGGGATTTGTGATGCCATGGAGGTCTAAACAAAAGTATTTTTGATCAAATTGAGAAATCTTACAATTTAGTGTGATATTTTAGATAGAGTTAATGGGTTTCCAGGTGAAACAGGTTCTTTTCTAGTAAAAGTATAAATAGGGTACATTTTAAGCTTGAGAGGGGAGTCATTAATTTTAGAAGTGTCGCCATGCTGAATCCACATCAGAATGATCTTTGAAAGATCTGACTGCAGAAAGGTGATGGCTGCTTCTAAACTCACTGAAAGAATGGTGCGATCACTGCTAGCCATTGCTTTAACCATTGAAGCTGCCACAAGAAACCATCCAGCTATGCCTGCTCAAGAAGACCACCATGACACCTGGACAACACCTTATCCAGTCCAGCAACCAATTGGTAATGCCAATCTATAACCTCAGAGCTATATGTTAATGAACTATTTCTAAATTCAAATTTTCTACTTCAAAGTTTAAAGCTAGCAAACTATAAAATAATGTAATTTTTTTAAAAATTCTATAAATGTTTTATTATAAATTCTCATTAAAGTAAATATTATTTCATTTGTATAACTTGTCTATATCTTTACAAATATCTTAATTAAACTAAATGTAACCTACATTAATTTCTTCATCTATCACTGCAGTTGTGCCTATATTTCTTTACTGTTATTTTATTATTTATATGTTTTGAAGCAGCGAGCTTTTAAATGTAATAAATATTCAAGAGATATAATTGCCAATACCTTCCCATAACTGTTTCTTAATGACATTTTCCATGCTCGCTGGTACGAATTCCTATAATTTTATTTAATTTAAAAATGTATTGTGGCTTACTATTAAATTTCAATCTTATTGAGATTAAAGTAATGTGCTAGTCTTAGTAATATGAAAGTATATTCAGTAATTATTTGGCCAGTCAATCAAATATACTTTCCCTCCCTTGTAATAATTTCCATGTATAGATTGAAACCTATAAACCAGTTTTATTATATTTTATTTATCCCCTAATGTTGTTTGATTTTATATAGCATTGTTAGAATTGGCTCATAATAATAATACTGATCAGGCTATTGCCCATATTTTGTAATAATTAAATGTCATACTTTAGCTTGGCCAATTAGGTATGAAATTCACGTTCAATGTTTAACGTTTTGCTGCATCTTCTCCTTAAGATGGGACCTCGAGAAAAGTCTACCCCATCTTACCTTCTTTTGGGGCACACACTAGTAAGACCTGATGTATAATTCCAGGCAATCATGTTAGCCAATCCCAACCTTTTAGCAGCATGACGCTCGGTCCCAAGGTACCAGTGTTTGTCACAAAAACCTTGACTCTAATCTATCCACAGGGTACTCTGTTATTGTAATTTTCCAGTACTGTAGCATGTCGGTGATCTCATATAGCCAATTCTGAGTCCTCAAAATTAATTAATTATTCAGTATTAAACTGAAATGTATATCTTTCATTTCTGGGTTCAATCTCTACTCTGAGCTGAATTATATGCTCATATTTTATTAAAGTAATAATGTCGCAATGAATATTTTGCCTAAAATATTTATTTAAATGTTTAAATAAAATATTTAAAAGAAAAGATAGTAAATATTTTGCCTAAGACTGGTACAGCATTTTTATAATAGTAGCTACCACTTTCAATAGGAATTGGCAAAATCTTATTTAGGCACTGCTTAGTGATTTCTTTAAATATGTCAATATTAATAATTAAAGTTTTAATGAGGAGATATGCTAATCCTCATATTATAAAGCCTGCTGCTTTTCCCACATTAATTTATGTTCTGTTTGATTAATAAATATATGTTAAATTTATTCTGGTTTTGTGTTATTTCTCATTCCCATTTCAGTCCAATTCAGTCTTAGTTAATTATATATGTGTGATATAACTATATGTATTAATTACCATTTATAAAAGTTATCTTTAATTTCATGTTGGTTTAGATCCCCGAGTCTCATGTTTCTCCCTGCCCTATGCCGGTCGTGAAAGATGGGTATACTATGGGTAACTTCAAATATGGTCATCTGTAGGGTCTTGAGTCATGGAGTACTGGCAAACGAGTTTAAGTGTGGTTGGATTCGAGATGTCACACTCCTGGTCTGGTCAGCTTGGGTGTCTTTGCCTGGATTCTAGATTCTGTTACACGAATGTACAAAACTTGACCGTTATAATATTTTCTTAAAGGATTATAAAACTATTTAACATATTATTCGCAATTTTCAAGTGAATTTTATAAAACTATTCAATTTGGTTGTCTTTCAAACATATCATTTTCAAATAAAATTAACATAAGAATTATGAAAAGCATTTTTAATACTAAATCAAAATTTACATTTTCTATGATCTAATCCATATCATTCTATCCTCAAAACATCTATGTAACCATGAGTGATCAGTAATCACAAAAAGGTAACACTACCTTCACCAGTAAGGAACATAAACTGTTTATAACCATCCAACTGCTTTCATTTTTTTATACTATTCAAGCTAACAGCATAAAATTTCAAATATCCCAGAGATATGAATCTAAGTCACACTGTTCGTTTAGTATATAGAAACAAATATTAATTCAGTAATTATACAATTTTTCTGATTTTATTCATAAGATAATTGTATTTATGCTACTTCTTTGTCAAAAGAATGACTACAGAGTGGTAGATTGTAGATGCTATTTTAGATATTAAATATAAGATAAGAAGTCAAAATAATGCTATGTAGATATATACTATCTTTTCCCCAAGAGTCAAAAGCATCATTAATTGATATATGCCCAAAGTCAAATATATAATGATAAATCTAAGAACAAATTTCTATAGATTGACAAGCAAATTGGTTTGAATTCAAAACTTTAAGGTATTCACAATTTTAAATTATTTTGAACAGTATAGTAAGAGTGACTTAATATAAAAACAAAGACCAATTGTCCGAAACTATTCTGGAAATCTGATTAGTGATATAATAGTTGCTTGATTAATTATCCTTGCATATATAATAAAATAAAATAGATTGTCTTACCTATGTTAATACAGATCTTTGATTGTAATCTAGAAATGTTGTAAGCCATATGATATACCTAAAGTCCATATTATTTTGAAAAGACTTCCTTTTGATTTTGAAAAAATATTTGATATGGATAACAGATAAAGTATATTAATTTATATATATTTTAACTATAAAATAAATTTATATTAAAAAACGTACAGAATTTACATATTTACAAATTGGTTTGTACAAGAATACACAAAGTAAAGTATAAATATGGCATTTTTATTGATTTAAGGCAATTTAGTGAAATAATAAAACCTTCACATAAATTCATTAGAACATTAAAAAGATACTGATTCAGCATTTTACCATTTTTGTATTCAAGTATTATAATTAAAATGTTAAAACAGTTCCCATGAGATGACTAGCCCTTGGAGCCATTATTGACCTCTAATCCTTTTAAGAATATACTTAGTGCCTTTAATGTCCATAGAAATTTGGCTAGTCAACAATGTGTTTAACTTGCATAATCTCGAAATATCTTGCATTAACATACAATACAAAATATTACAGATCCATTTGTTGGAAGATGTGATTCTCTAATATAGATGATTAGGGATTCTGCCTCAAAGAAATGCAGACATGGTTTTAATTATTTCACTAATTATAAGGTTTAATATTGTATATCATAAGTGAAAGTGTCAATATATTTTTAATAATTGAGTTAATGATGTTTATCATTGTAGTAAAGTAAATGAGGATTGAATGAGTTTAATGATGATGTAAATTCATGCTTTATTATGTTTATTTGCTGAAAAGTTATACTTTGTGAAGGAAGTATACATCAACTATATGATAAAAAAATTAGTTTATTTTCAGCATCCTGAAAATTATCCATCCTACCTTTTGGGAAATTCTATGATATATAATTCTAATCTAATAACTCTTGTCTAAGAATGATTATTGCAGTATTATCTAATTTGTGTTTCTTCATATAAAAATCTTTTTTACTACTCAAATTTTTTTAAAGTTAGCATTAAAAGATAATAACTGTCACCATGAATTATAGTAGAAACTTTCATTTTTCCACAAACATAAAAAAAAAAAAGAAATAAAATTATAGATGGAGAAGGAAAGCAATAATTTTCTTTTTCTTCCAATTGTGACATTTTTTTCAAAATATCAAACTAAAAATTAATTAAATTTATATTACCTATAAAATAAGATTTACCTTTGACTTCAATGAATTCAGCGTATTTAAATGGCTTACATTTCAAACACAGTATTTTTTGCATATCTACTTCACAAAGACATTGACCATTAGAATTATGTGCATATGGAACAATCTGTAACAACAGCAATAATAATAATAGTAAAACTTAAAAAGATAATTTATTACCAGAAAAAAAAATTGATAATATTTATTCAGTCTTACAACTTTGAAACAAATTCAGATTGAATTTATAATTTTTTTATTTTGTAAAATAAATTATATATAAGTATACAGAAAATGTTATGTAGTATAGAAATATTGTATCCACTGCTATGTCTGTAATTTTGGATTCAAATCTTGGTGATAGTTACATTGTATTATAATCTTTTTTTTTAATTTTTGCAATCAACATAGTCACTCATTTGGCCAAATAAGATAAAGCCCGCAATCAGTAATTGTCCATGAAATTTTAAAAAGGGTGCATTATTACAGAATCATTGCCTGCTATTCCTCAGGGGTATTTTTTCTATATCTGCTGAGCTAGCATTAATAACTTTATTAAAAGAGTAAGAAGTTTAACAACACAAATTTATTCATTTGCTAACAAATGTATATGAATAAAAGAAAAAGACCATAATCTGCAGTTGTATAAATTAACTTACTCACACACATAATCATTTAATATAATTTACGTGCTGTGCGTTACTATAAACTATGATTTCTTACACACATAGATATTATAAATCTTATATATGTGACAAGTCCATAATAATAATTTATTAATAAGCCAACACTTTATTCTATCAGCAAATCTCTGAAATATTGCAGAGGTTTATATCAGTCTTTTCTGCATAATCTATGCTTATTTGCATATATTATTTTTATTACTATACAAAGATATTCCGCTTGTATGTAAATTTTTCTAAAATAATAATGAAGAATGGCTATTATACACGCACTGTTTGTATACCAATTACAAAAATTTAATAAACTTTAATATACACACACACAGAGACAATCTACCACCAAAATATAGGCAAGAAAACAAAACAGATTCACAAACAAAAAAACCATTTTATTGTTCCATACAAATCATTATTAAAAGATCTAGACTGTCTGTGTGTATATAGTATATATGCAAATGTAAGTAAAATTTATTATTTAATTATATAAATATGTGCAGATAGCATATGAATAAAATATCTCATTATTATGCTACTCTAGAAAATCTAGATATGTCAATTATACATTTAAATGTACATTAAACATCAATTATGCTAATGAAAAATAATTAGCAAAAATGGACTCCTAAAAAAAACTGCTAAGAATTCGTTTGTGCGTTTTTGGAAGTGTAATAATTGCAAGTATGGATCGCATACCGTGGATATGATAACTGCTGAAGATTAAAACTATTATGCTTAACATATGTATATATAATTGTGTTATGCCCAAATCGGTGTTTGGAAGAACTTTCTTCATTTAAAATACAATGCAATGAGTTATAATTATCTACTTATGTGTGTGTAGTAACTGATACACACTAGCAGAGGCTTATTTATAGACTTTAGAGATTTCTAATACAATTTCTGATAGTTATTTACTCTTTATTCCTTTTTCTATTTTATTTGACCTTAAATAAATTTGTCTTGTTACTTCAAAATGTATGGAGTTTATTTAAAGTTGTCATGATAATAATACCCTGAGATAGTTACTTGTGAAAATATATATTTTTTAATATATTCAACACTATCACTCATCATAATAAATATTTAAAATAATATTTCTGTTATTATTTTCTTATATTTTTCTGTAATAAATATTTATGTTAATTTATAAATGTTAATTACAAGAAAAAAAATTTTTTTTTATTGCTTATCTTAAATGAACACAGTAAAAATTGATTTGTTCTGAAGAAAAACCAGAACAAATAAATATACCACATTCAAATAACTATCGACATTGTCACAGCAAACAGTTACAATAATGCTAGTTTTGAGCATTGATAAGGAGAAATGAATCTTAATAGAACTTGCTGAAATTCATTGAATATGATGTTTCTGACACTGCTACAATTAATAACATTTTTGAATAGAATCTCAAGCATTCCTTACAATAATTCCTTTTAAAAACTATTTAATTAGTTGTATTTACATAATAACTGTGCAAAATATTGAATGATTGTTATATTATGGATATTTTCAATAACAAATTTAATAATTAATTTCCATATTTTTTGGAAAGGCTGCAGCATCACAGCACTTGTGGACCAGCCACCATTGTCTGCAACTATTATAGTCTAGTTAGACAAATAACTACTAACTAACTAATATAGTATAGCAGTTTGTTTTGCTTATGATGTGACTATGTGAAAAACAAATTCTAAGTCTATAAGTAATTGGAATAAATGTCCAAGATTCATTTAATCTAGATTCAAACTCCAGACTATGTACGTGGCTGGAAGATATGATAACTATATATCATATCTTTTACATTATCTTTTAATTTCTACAAATTATAGTTAATAACAACTTTTGAAATTAATAAAATGTGTGGGACTTGTTTGAGTTTGTGGTATCATTACAGACTGTTAATACTTCAGAGATGTGTCAATGAGTTCAACATCGTCAATCATGATCATTACAGTACATATATGTATATATTATAATAAAATAAAAATGTGATCCATGAAAAAATGGTCCTGATTTAATAAGGCCCCACTAATTGTGGCACCATTTGTAATGGAATAAAAAGTTGCCCTACAGGTTTTAGACATTTTATTACAGGCATAATATATATATAAAATAATGAAATAACTCTTACTTCTATCCTTATAAAAGTTAGAGTCCCATTTGTAATAGAATAAAAATGAGAATATATCCTTTTAATACATCACAGATTTAGAATATATTTATAACAAATCAGATAGGATAAAATCATAATAGAATGTTTCTGTTTAATTTATGCTTTGTCAATTATGGAATTATTTATAATATAATAAATATGTGCATATGCTACCCTCTGTTATAGCCCCAATTATTATAGCCCCAATCATTTAGGTAGCTTTATAACAGATAGAAAATATGCAATGAAATGATAAGTTTAATATAACCTGAATAAAATATAGCTCAGTTTTTGGTCACTCTATACAATACAATGAAAAGGATTCCTTGAAGTTAGACATCATTTATAACTGAATAAAATGTAATTGAAATAAAAATAATATTAATTTTATAGTACTCTATGAATAATAGTATCATTCATAATAGAACAAATATAATATACTAAATTAAATGAATACCAATTAATAACTAATTATTCACTATTTAATATAATCCTTTGTCTAATCACATAACAGAACAAAATAGTGATAAATTATATTATGGCATTATGAATTCAAATAGCATTTAGAATAAATAAAAAACAAACAAGATCATCACTTCAGATACCCTAAATATAATCCTTACTTAATTTAGATCAAAATAAAGCAGTTGAATCAAATATCATTTTCCCAAGCAATGATACATTCTCAAGATAGATTTCACTTATAATCGAATGAAACCAATTATAAATCATTAAACAACTGAATTCTAATATACCCAGCTAATCAAACATTGCTTATAAAAATACAAACTTATACTAAAATTTAAAGATATTCATATCGAAATAAAATAACTCATGAATTGTTAATATAACAGCTTTAGTATGTCTTAAAATGTTCAAAACATCTAAATAGTTATACGACACAATAATTAATTTCAATCTTAGTCTAATAAAATAATAAATAATACTAACTTATCCATGCTATATTTTTATGTTAATTTACTTCTACTAATCACACTATTTATAACAAGATAAAAGACAATAAAATGATCAATAATAAATTATGCTCAGTCTTGCTATATTCTTATATTGACTTTAATCTTGCTAATTAAGCTATTGTAATAAAATAAAATACTCAATAAGAATGTAATATCAATGAATCTATTAGCTTGAATCTTTAATAACCAATCATACCAGTTTATAAAAAATAGTAGATTTCTATTGGATATTTGCTTAAGTACAATTAACTAATCATATCAATTTGTTTTAAATTTCTTATAACTAAATTATTAAAACGATATTTTGTAATAGTCAAAGCATTAAAAAAATATCAGCATTTATTATAATCAAGTATGAATATTAAAATTTAATAGTTAATTGGATTGACGATCCATCTCAAGTAAATTTAAATATAATTAAAGCAAATCACTCTGATTTATGATAGAACAAAATATACTACTATCAGCTCTACAGTGGAATAAGATTAAGATCTTAATAATTAACCATAAACTTAATACAGTAATTATCTAAATAATAATAATTTAGATAAAATATGCAAATATTTAATTATGATTATCATATAAAGTTTATATCTAGTCAAATAATCATAGAATTTAATATTAAAAAAAATACGACCTTAACCATCTATTAATACTGAGATTTGATTTATGGATTATTAGATATATTTATTTCAAATAAATTTTACGATATAGACAATTTATCTTATCTCATTTGAATGTTATCAAACAATAAATTCGTATTGCATCCTTGAACAATAATGAGACAAATTTGTCTTATTTGAGTTAAATTAAATTTATTAATAAATAGATTTCAATTATATTATTAAAAAGAAGTATATATAATGAATAGATCATAAACAATCGATATATACACATACAATCTAATTGAGTATACAATAAATCATTAACTGACATTAATTTGATATCTACATATATAATTGACTATTAATCTCCAATTATTTAATACTAAATACTAAATGTATATGTATCACAAATATGTTGCAAGACGTTCCCACTTTCTAAAATATAAGAGTCTGAAATATACCTTCTTATATATTTTATATAAGAAATATATATATACAAAGATGAATATAGTTCTTTGTTGGTAAAAATTTAAGAGAACAAAATAAAGTTAATACTTATTATGATAAAATCTTTTTAAATTTCCTATATATATAATATATATTTAAAGTTACATTTTTAATCATTAAAAAAAATTTGAATCTTTTAAATTAAAATAATAATTATTATAATACAAGATATAAGTTTAAACTTAGGAAAAATGTAGTTCTCTTACATTTTAGTATGTGAATAGATTATCATTTAAATTAAAAATTATATATATTATTTGTCAATAAATAATTTTACATTTTTAAATAAAGTTAAACATATACATATATCAATAATAATGACCAATATAAATAAACGATCTGAATAAAGATCTTTATATACTGTATTCCCAGTATGGCATCACAGTTCTGATGTCTATATTTTAAACTACAAAACCAATAGTATGTCTTTGTTGCAGAGAAGATAAAATGAATGTGCGAGAACTTTAAATTCAAAGTACTTTTTGCCGATTCCAATATTTTATGTATATATTTCAATTTTCCTTTAAATAATAATTATTTGGATGATATGATGTTACACATATAAATATTATTTCATATTTATGATAATATAAAGAAACATCTTTTCATAAACAATTATTATTTTAAAATAATATAAATGAATAAATGTATGCTAGCTTTTATCTATGACAATACAATGGGGATTAAACTAATTTATAACTCATAAAAATTTGATCAATCGATTTAATAAAATCACACAATCAAGTAAATATGACTCTTGTATACCTTCTGATGTTTGTATTCCATCTTTAAAACTATATATAACATCCATTTCAAAAGATAGAATATTCTGATGGTTTATGAATGAAGCAATTTTGATTAATTTTCTTTTCATAATAAATTTGTCTTTTCCCATCAAATTTAATCAATAATCTGCTCCAGTCAATGGGCAGATAATGCTAATTTTTACTCTTCCATTTCATTTTGTAAATTATCTACTTTTAGGGTAAATAAAAAAAAATTCATGGAGAAAGTTATATGTGCTTCAGTTCAAAACAAAAACAAGAAAGAAAAATTTTTGTTCAAATTTTTCAGTCCTATTTATAACATTTTCTATGGATTTCAGAGAAACCATAGTAATCATCTATATTCACTCATTAAGAAATTTCCAGTGGTGTTTGTCTAATAAAATTGTATTATTCAACTAATAAAAATAAATATTTTAGAATATATTAATAATTGCTGTTAGTTTTTTAAAAATAATTTTCATATAATGAGAATAAAGCAGGAGATAATGATGATCTCTGAGAAATGCTTGTTATTATTAGAATCTCTAAGGAAGTTTTATGATTGTATATTAGTAAAAATTTATCGAACATAGAAATGTTAAGATTTATTAGGTACAAACTGGAGAATTTGATTTATAGCATTTGAAAATTTATATGAGTAGAAGTATCTTTGAAGTATATCTGGAAAATTGTCAAATCAGGTTGTTGTTTATTTTTAAAAATTGAAGACCTAATTTTGGATTGCTAGGAACCATATGGTAAACAAATTTATCATGGAAATTTTAATATAAATGTTTTCAATAGTTATTAATCTTTAAGTCCTATAGTTTGCAACTAGGTTGTGTATTTTATTTTGTTCTGTATGACAAATAATTTTTTTTATTTGCTAAGGCATAATGACATGTTAATTTAAAAGACGATGTGTGGGTTTTACCACATTTAATATTCATAATGTATGAAGTTTTTATTTTAAAAGACATCTATATGTAGTGGAATTATTAGTGTGAGAATAACATATTAAAAGGGATAATAAACATTTGCAGAAGCTTTGGAAGTCAGTAAACATGTCTTAGTTCAATTATCACTTGATCAAGTCCATAACCAGCAATGATTTGTCCCTTATTGATAGATATTGTGTGAATTCTATCAATGTAATAAAACAGTTGCTTTGTAGATTGTCCTTAATTTTTTGAGATATCTTCAAGGAAGTAATTCAAATATGAATTTATATTCTTTATTAAAAGCTTTAATAATGTTTTGTTAATCATGTGGGTAAAAATATCATTAAGCTTTGCAGTGAGTTACTTCATAAAGACGTTACATGAAGAACAGACACTGAGTGCTGATCTTATTTAAATATATATTTATAAGAAATGGCACTTTTAAAAAATTAATAACTTTGAAAAATATTCACCACTTTTCTGTTAAATTGTAAATCCAATCTTCAGACTAAAGCTAATATTACTAAATTTAAAAAAAATGTTATGGATTTTTTTAATGTAAGGGATGTTCAATATTTTACAACTATAGTTTAGTTTACTTACACACTGTACAATAAATTTAATCCAATTGTTCATTATTTTATCAGAAAAAACAGGCAAAACTCTCTATACTACTGAAATGGTGATCATGTGATGTTTACTTTGTCTGAAATAAGTATTCTATTCAAAAGCCTCTGCATATTTTATTAATAATTTTTTTAAAAAATAGTATAATTACTAATATATCAGAACTAAATACAATATAAATACTATATCCAGTCACTATACTTTGAAGAAAATAAGTGAGATATTATTGAAACATTGAAAACAATTTTGGATATTATCCATAGTCTCAATAATGATCAAGATTTATTCTGTTGCTACTGATTTTCATCACAGAAATGATCTCTTGCTTGGAAACATGAAAAAATCAAATAATTTGACATATGTATATTGACTTTGGAAGTGTATATTATTATAATGTATCCAAGTATATGACATAAATGTTAAAAGAATTTATGGTTCAGTAAATAGGAAAGAATTTATTAAAAATTATTTATGAAATACTACTTAATAAAAATGTAAATAAATACAAGCATGAATTAAGCTGGATTGATAATCATATTATGGCTGCATTTAGGGATAATGTGTATGAAATGACAAAAAATGACCAATGGAATTCTCTATTAGTGCAGCTATTTATAATTTAGCATTGGCATCTAAAGAGAATAATATAGTTGTTTCAATATTAAGATCAATATAAAACTGTATATATGTGCAGCATGTAGATGATGATTTTATATGTGTGCCACAGGTTATTATTGATTACATATTTGATGAATTAAGTAAGAAATCAAAATTAAATTGAACTAAAGGTCTGAAAAAGTTAAGAAACTTTATTACTTAGATTTAAAAATAAAGTAGAGCCTTAATTCATTCTATTATAAATTGACTGTTAAACTGTTTAATATTAGAGGGTGTGTCAATGTGAGATTTCAAGCACCAAGGTCATATAAATTCATGGATTTAAGAGCATTTCCATATCAAAACAACTATTTATGTATGTTTGAATATGACAAGACTGAGAACTTGGAAATTTATATACCTGATATGATAAAATCTGGTTTTAATGCAACTAATATCTATAAATACATTGATTCTGTTTTAAAAGAAATGTTATGTATGAGAACAGAAAACTTAGAAATAATAAAAAATGGATAGTGCTACTGTATATGTACTGAGTATTGGAAATAAAATTGGAAAGATATGTGCAGATAAATTCAATGCTAAATTTAGGATTCCTACATATTTGGATAGATTGATTAATAATACAAGGGGTAAAATAAATTGGACTGGTCTAATATCATATATGCAATGCTGTACAGATACTTTAACTATCTGTACATATTCAAAGTAAAGCAAAAATGAATTTGAGAACAAGAATGATGCAGCACCCACTTATGTAAAAAAAAGAAGCTAAAACTGATTTAACAAATGTATCTGTGTTTTATAATCATGAAAAGGAATATGGACATGTTTTTGATCCTGATAAGGCAATTTGTGAAAAAAGCAATGATAGAAAGTGAAAGGTTAAGAAGGCTTGATAGAGAGCCAATAGCATTCAAAAAAACAAACAATGTTTATTCTTTTTCATTTTTAGTGCTGAAATATTGTGTGTTTTTTATTATTTAATGATGATCATGTATTGAAAATATATTTAATTTATTTATGTTAATTTCATTCTTTAATCTCTATTGAAGTTTTTTATATTATAAATATCCATACACATATAATATTTTGAAAGACTATTACCTCCTAATGCAACATTTAAAATATTTTCTAATTGTTTTTGAATTAATATAAAATCAATCTTAGCATGAAACACGTTTATGCTGCCTTCATCAGATGTCTTAGAAATGACTGATATTTCATCAATAGAACAATAATATTCAACTTGTAAAAGTTGAATTTTCAAATTAGTGAATACAATCTTTGTTAATGGAATTTAGGTCATTTCTAAAGCACATGATGAAGGTAAAGCTAGAAATACATATTAAGCTAAGATTGTTCAATTTTTTTTATTATTATAAGGTATAAAAGTTTGGAAAATTCTCTAGATGGGTATAAAGAATTAATATGAATTCAAATATTATTTATTTATGGCATCATTTAATTACTGATATACCTATATATATATATATATTAACTGAGATATGGTACTGAAAATCTGCATATATATATATATATATGGCATCATTTAATTACTGATATACCTATATATATATATATATTAACTGAGATATG
Organism: Epiperipatus broadwayi; assembly: GCA_028023455.1. Taxonomy (NCBI): domain Eukaryota; kingdom Metazoa; phylum Onychophora; class Udeonychophora; order Euonychophora; family Peripatidae; genus Epiperipatus; species Epiperipatus broadwayi. The sequence continues at coordinate 7,573,742 of JAQFVV010006214.1, read as the reverse complement.
GTACTGAAAATCTGCAAGGTTTTCTCAATTGATTTTTATAGTAACTTTTAAGAATCATAATTTATTTTATATTAAAAAACATGTGGATATAATAATACAAAATATTAATTAATTTTTATTATTTTCAATCAATAATATCAAAATAGAAATTCTGAAAAACTTTTATATTTACAAAATGAAAATTAAATTTAAAGAATTAAGACTAAGTTCAGTATTTTTACTTACAACAAGCCCATATTTTCCAGGTGAAATATTGCTGAAGAGAGTACAATTTGATGGCTAAAATATCAGAAAAAAAACCCTCTTAATTATACATAATATGGGGGGGGGGGGGGCTTTCAGTTATACATAAATACAATACAATTAAAGAAGTTTAAAATAAATATTCTAAAACAAAATTATGCAAAAAAAAGGTTACCTCTCTCCAAAATTTTTTAATTAAGTATAGAATAATCTATTGAAAATAGCTAGAAGAAAGTGATACAACAGATTAATAGAAATCAACATTCAATCTAAAAACAAATAAAATTTGAAAAAATTATTTCATACTGTGGGTATCATATTGAATGGAGAATATAAGGAAGACAAGTATAATCATGTGAAAGTGCACAAATTTTTCCATTAACTTTACTGATAGATGCACATTTGCTAGAGGCATGACTGCTGGCCCATGTGAGAAGGTTTAAAAATATCTGACAACAGAGATTTTAAAAAGGCACCTGCAGATATTATAACAGTGGATTAATCTTCCAAACTATTTTCTCAATTGTATTAGAATTCCTGATCTTTAGAATAATTTCTTTCCTTCTTAAAATAATTTTTTTTCTTTTAATACATTTTACTATAGCCTTTAAAACTTTTTAAATTCCTCTATGTCTGATTCAATTTTTATTTTTCTATTTCTTCAATAATAAAACAAATATATGCCATAATTTGCCACATTACAGAGAATACCTACAAAATGGAAAAAGATATCTTTCTCCATTTACTTACCTAAGATTTTTAATATATAAGGGATTCAAACTCAAGCTTTCACACGACCCTCAACTCTCCACCCCATCTCATATTTCTGATCCTAATTATTACACTATTACAATAGGAGCAAATATTTAAACAATCCAAGAATAATACAATTGTAAAATTGATCAATTTTCAAATTTAAACTGATTTTAATAATCTTTTATAAATACTCCCAAATATAATAAACATGCTTACTGTATATCCCTATTGATTCAAATGTATTACAAATAATACAGCAAGTATATATTTAACCATACTTGTCCACCTCCTAACATTCCAGAATTATAAATAGGGGGGGGGGATAATTCTTTCATTCATCTGTTTAAAATTTTTAAATAGATTAGCAAGCTGGAAAATGTGGCAAATTTAGATAAATGCATGCTTGAACTGCTGTTTATTGTAATAAATTTGCCTGACTAGTGATATGCAATACATGTTTGTTATATTTGGAGTATTTATATAGTTACCAAAATCAATAGTAATTAACATAACCATATCAATTTAAATTGAACGTTTGTCAACTTTGTTATTGTATTATTCTTCAATTGTTTAAAAATTAGTTCTTATTAAAATAATACAGCAATTACAGGCTACTTAAAAATCTTAGAAAAATAGAAAAAGATACTGTTACTTACTGTAATGTTAAAAGATAGGGCGAGTATTGTTAAATACTTTGAGTTGTTGTTTACTGTAATATTTTTGTCTGTCTAAAAATATGCTATAAAAAGTAAGTTTAATATATTTGCATATATGCTATCCTTTTTAACACTTACTAATTTTAATCACTTTTTTTTTGCTTTATGATATAGTTTTAAATATTAGCACTTATTAAATTGTACAGTACACCTTTAATATAAGATTTAGATTAAACTAAATGGTATGGCTTATTTTGTCACTGCATCATGCTGAAATTATATTCAGTCAAAAATTTTAATGTTTCCAATTAATATTTTCATATTTCTTCACATCTGTATCTTCTTAATGCTTTGCCTTTGGCACACCATCATTTCTATATATGTTGAACAACCCATTCCTGCATTTATATTTGACATAAAGCACAATAAAACTGTCTCAAATTCTAATACATCATGACTTTTATGTAAGACTGCATTTGTAGATCTTATTTACTGGTTCATATACTAAGTTTCATAATTTTACAATGATTCCCTTCTGGTGGAACATTTTCTATGTTGAATACTCTACTCAGATAATAGCTTAATTAAAATTAATCTTAAATTATGTAATACTTTTATAGCACTTTTCTTAAAAGATCTAATATTCTTCTTAAAAGCCTAATATTTTTACTGAATGTTTATCTTCTCAACTCTTTTCAGAATTTGGTGATTCAGTTTATTTTATTTCTTATAAATACATCACACATAACACATTTGCTTATTTTCATTAAACAATTTTATTCATCTGTCTTGATTCAGGTCTTATATGAATGCATTTAAAATGATAAAATTCCCATATTTTTTCTCTTGTAGTTTCACTTAGATATAAATGTGAACACTAATAAAAATAATAATCATTTGGTCAGTTTCTTGGGAAATCAAATGGCATACAAGTACTAAAATTACAAACTGACAACAATAATTCCACTGAATTAATCAAACACAATTTGTTTTTGTTTTTTTGCTTTCTTATATTGAGAATTGATCCAGAAATCATTAATTGTTGAGTCAATAATCTCACAACTACAATGATTTATATAAAGCAAAATAATTATTAAAAAACAGCTGATGTCCAGATAATGTTCAATTATTTCATGAAGCAAGAAACAATAACTAAGAGTTGTGATGTAGTATTTTATTAAAATTCTGTTTATAATTATACTAACTTTTTATTGTTTCATATTATGAATTTATATTGTAAAATTATATTATTTCAGAGCTTGTTGAAATAAATAAATTTTATTACAATTTAATTTTTAAATATCAAATTTTCTACATTCACAACTTTGACACCAAAACCATTTCAGATAAATATACTAATGATTATTATTAATCATTCATTAAACTAGATTATTTCCAGTCCAGATGTAACTTCAATCTTCAGATTAATATATCTGATTTTATTTTCCATATGTAATATCTTTAAAGATATACTTAAAATCTTTATTCCATCACATATTCTTGAAACATATGAATAATGTCATCTGAAAAAGATTTTCTAAGATATCTTCAAATAAATTTTATTATTTTGTTTGAATTATTCAAAATACAATATAATACTTGTAGTATCCATGTTTTTTTATAACTTCACATTAATATATTGTTTCAAATTTAGAAATAAGTAATTCTCCATTTTTTTCCCTCTTAATTTTAAAAAAAAAACCCTATACAGAAAATTGTTTCTACTTAAAAATATATAACAAAAAAGCCAAAAAGTTTCAAATTTCAGTAAGTAGAAATTTTTATCAGTGGTAAAACTTCCAAATAGTTAAAATTGGTAAAAGAGCAAAAGTTTTTCAAATGAAATTCAGTGTTTACATATTATGTGAAGAAAGGAAGTGCGGCTCTTATTTGCTTCTAGGCATTTATAATGAATGTATCAAAATATGATTAAGATATTTATTTAGTTATCAATATTTTTCTTTCCCTGCATAGTTTAATGAAATGGTAGAGTGACAAATTGCTGAAGAACAAGGTCCAAGGAATGCAACCCATTTCTGTTCTTTCCAGTGCTCAAACTTCCTATGAATTCCCAGACAATTAATCATTCAATTTTCTATGCAAAAGTAGCAGTATCTGGAGCTCAAAGTCCAATACTTGATCTTATGAACTCCCAAGCAATAAATCATTTGATTATTTTTTAAATATTTTTTTAATGTGATAAAAAAAGAATATCACATATATGCATAATTTCTTCTTCAAATTAAAAATCTAACAATTTGTCAAAAATGAACTTAACAACAGCACTAATAAAAAGTTCATCTAAAAAGATGGTTTCCAATGCTTTTAATCCTGCTTTTTATGGCACTTCTAGTAACAATGTTATAATATATGCAGCTAAAGTTGTCTATTATGAACTGATTGTGGTATTAGCATATGCAATTCCTTTTCTTATGAGAAATGAAGACAATCACAATTATGAGATAAAGATAATATAAGATTGGGATATTAATTAAAATAAAATTATCACATAAATTTTTGAAAGCATTTGCATTAATAACTAAATTTTCTGATTGCTAGTTACATAATGCATAAATCACTTTTGTTAGATCAATTTTGTAAATGAAAAATGAATTTATGATTATTTATATTCCTAGTTTTTATATGTGCAACAGATCTCAAAAATTTTAATTATAATAAATGTCTAATTAGATCCAAATATCAGTAAAGCCACATTCACTATGACTAATGAATTAACTCACAAGATAGAGTTAATTATGAACTCATTTTAATAGTTTGTTAGAAATAACAAAGTATCAAATTTTTCAATATTAATTAAAACAGAACTTAATATTGTGTAATTATTTGGGCTGATAAATTTCCTGAGTATTTGTTATATTATGTACTACCTTCTATTGCTTGATATACTTTACAAATGAAAAATGAATCTATTTTCATTTACTTTCCCTAGTTCTTAGATAATTTATTATTCCAAGTAATTGCACAACATTATCACTATTTTAATCAATATTTATAAATTTAATACTTGGTTATTTATTCACAAAGATATTAAAATAAAGAATAATTAATTTCATTTTGTGAAATTAAAAATTATTAGTCATAAAAACTGAGGTGCCATGTAAACATCTGAATATGATTGGACATTCACTAATTAATATCATTTGTTAAATCTGCTATCCTTATAAGAACTGGAGAAATTAAATATCATCCATACGAAGATTTATCACTCAAAATGATTGCTAATATTATCATTGTATTAAATATTATATATATATATTACATTCCTAATGATTGACTTAATGAAGTCTTCATAATTCTAAATAATCATTGGGAGTAATAAACTTTCTAAACACTGTTTACATTTTGCACTAACTTCTTTTATCAGATCTATTTTGCAAATAGAAAATAAATCCTCTACTATTCATTTTCACTAGTTTTTATAAGACGTCAGATCTTATAAATATTAGTTAGAACAAATGTGCAATCAGCTCCATATTTATGAATAAATAACCAAGTATTACATTTTTAAATATTTAAAATAGTAATATTATATAATTGCTTAGAATATATAAGATCACTAAGTTTATTTCTATGATAGTGTTAGTATAGAATTGTCCCATGATGTTAAAAAAGAAAATTTCCAAGGAATATAATTAGAAAACATATCAGAGATAGTTATTTTACAATAATGACTTATACCAATGATTTGTCCAATAAGATTTAGAGAATGGTAAAATGCAAAAATTTAATCAGGTAAATAAGTCATCCAAGCAATAAATTTGGTAAGACAGAATTCACAGATTATCCTAAAAAAAGTATTTAGTGATGATAGTTATATTTTCACATAAAATACTATTTATAATTATATTTTGGATTATTTTGATCATCTAATTAAATTGTTAAATTTTCTAAAAAAATTCAAATTTAATTTATACTTTTTTAAATATATATAAATAATAAATAATATTACATAGATTAATTAATATAGCACAACATTTCAAGTGATGTTCTTCATCTCCCTTCTTCAAAAACTGAATTGGTGATGTTTAGATTCATGAATACTGAATTTTAGGTGATATTCTAACTAGTTAGGCTATTCTGTTATAGATAATAACAGTGAAAATTTTATATATTTATTTCCTAATTTCTATATTTTTTTACTTTTAAGAACAAAGTTAGTGAGTAGTTTTCAAATATTATGGATTATCAAACTGGAATTGATTTATGGAGTTATTTGCCATTGTTCTGTGAGAAATTTATATATATATTTTTTTCTAATATTTTTGTGGTTTTTCGTTGGTATATATAATTTGTTATTTTAGACATACTTATCTCTTCCAATAAATGCTTCGTGTTATTTTCATCATTTTTTGATTAAGTGACTAGTTTTACTGATATATGACTTAACTAACAGTTAATGTATTTGAAAAATTATAAATGAAGTTTGTTTTATAAACCATTTAATAATTCAATTAGAAAATGAAAATAGTCTAAAATATAACTACAAATAAAGTGTCATAATAGCAATACTCAAACAAAAATATTATTTTGTTATACTAAAAAATTGGGGATCTTAATCTAGTAGCCCATATATACAGTGATGATATGTGAAATTTCCAAGAACCGGTTCTCTAAAGATAGGCTGTATTTAAGAACCTATTGTTTATTTTTCTTCTTTTTAAGCATTGAAGCATTCACTTCTTGGTTTCATACTTAAACGTTTTTGGCGATTTCTTAAAAATTTTGCATGACCTCCCCCCATACACAAAAAGTACAACAGTGCACATGCACACTATGATGTACTTTGCAATCTCACTCATGGGATCAAAAAGAAATAAACCATTTTTATAATTGGAAAAAAAACATTTATTTGGCAAGATATTTCCATATTGACATTCTATTTGCATCATATGTCTCTTCAGGTTGATGATGCTTTTTGACTATAGCATCATCAGCTGTGTTGTCATTTCTTGGCCAAACTTGAACTGAGTCACTGCAATCCCAATGATCTAATGGAAGACCTATTCAATTTATTAGTAGAAGATTTGCCACATTTTTCACTTCGATGTGATTTCTTTTATCTGAATAAATTGTGTTCATCACAGAAAATCTTCATTCATCCTCTGTGGAACTCACAACAATGGTTTTAATTATATTTTTAACTCTTTGGATAGTTTTAGGTACAACATGTTTCTGGTGATTTCTCATAACATTTTCAACATAACCACAGAAATCATTAACTGAAATCTCATGATGAAATAATTTCTTTTCAAATTCTTTCCAGGGAACTACAGCTTCTTCCAGATTCAAAGCATCTGGGTTTACAATTTTAACTAATTGATGGATTTTATGATTTCTATCTTGAATATTATTTCCTATAATATTACAATCCATTAATCTTAATGTCATATTTGTTGTCACTACATTCAGTATTTTTTGATGGGGAAGACTCACATATTTGTTGTATTCAACAAAATTAGTATGCAGGAGTTCCTTAGAAGAGATAGTTTCATTTAATATTTTTTTTGTAAGTACCACTCTTCTCTCTGATATTCAAATGCTTTAATTGTTATCTTAATCAATTGTTCAGTATGCAATATATATATATACACTTCTTCCTTGAAGAGCATCCACCAACAAAAATTTTCTTCTAGTATATTGATTATTAAAGCCAGATAACATTTCTTG